>WPIO01000006.1:9340000-9970000 GCA_009760855.2 Cristatella mucedo | reverse complement strand
GCAGGTCTCTTGTGTGCGGAGAGCAAAGGCAAATTTGAAAAAATCATTTTATCACGCAGAACTGTGACTCGCCATGTGGAGTTGATTGGCGAAGATATAGCCGGCAAATTAAGCAAAAAAGCGGAGTCTTTTAAGTTGTATTCACTAGCACTGGATGGAAGTAATGACTTAAAAGACACTGCTCAGCTCCTAATTTTTATCCGAGGGATTAGCGAGAGTTTTGAGATCTCAGAGGAATTTTTTACCATGGAGTCCATGAAAGAAAAAACGAGGGGAGAAGACTTGTATAACCAGGTCTCTGCTGTCATCGAGAGAATGAAGCTACCTTGGAGTAAACTTGCCAATGTCACCACGGTTGGATCGCCAATTTTAACTGGAAAAACGTTGAGCTGCTAAAACGACTGCAGGAAAAAGTAAAAGAGAAAAATCCTGATCAGGATGTTATTTTCCTTCACTGCATCATTCATCAGGAAGTTCTGTGTAATTTTATATTGCAGCTAAATCATGTCGTGAATCCAGTCGTAAAACTTAATAACTTTATACGAGCAAGGGGACTTCAGCATCGTCAGTTTATTGCGCTCGTGGAAGAAACCGATACAGATCGCCAGGACTTACTTTACCACTCTCGTGTGCGCTGGCTAAGTTTGGGCAAAGTCTTCCAAAGAGTGTGGGAGCTGAAGGTGGAGATCACTGCATTTTTGGAGTTGATGGGGAGATTTGACGAATTTCCCGAGCTAAGTGACAAGAACTAGCTTTGTGACTGCGTTTCCTATGGACATACTTTCGCAAATGAATGAGCTGAACACCAAGCTACATGGGAAAGATCAATCTGTGGCACGACATGTACAAAAATGTTAGGGCCTTCAAATCCAAGCTGACTCTTTTCTCCAGACAAATCTCAAACAAATCTTTCACTCATTTCCCCACACTAGCCATGCAGAAAGAGGCGACCCGAAACGCGCAGAAATGCAGCAAATCACTGGACGACCTCCACGGAGAATTCTGCCATTGTTTCTGTGACTTTGAAAAAATTGAAAAGTCACAGCTGGTGTCCTGCCCCCTGTCATGATACCCTGAACAGCACCACACGAGCTGCAGTTGGAACTGATAGATCTTCTGTCTGACTCTGTATTGAAGGAGAAGTTCAACTCTCTTAAACTGAACGACTTTTATGCTTCACTTAACGAAGCCACGTGTCCAACCTCTGGAGGATGGCACAGAATATTCTGACGTTTTCTGGCTCAATCTGTGTGTGTGAATAGACATTCAGCGTCATGAACATCAACAAATTCCGTCACAGATCCAAGTTACCTGACCAACACTTCGTATCTATCTTGAGAATTATCACAACAAATATAACGCCAAAAATTGATGCACTTGCACAAAATGGAGACCAACAACACTGTTCCCACTGAAACTGAATGGGAGTTTATTACTACGCTATTAAATTAATAATATTGTAAAAGAAAAAGCACAATGGTGTTTTGCTGCCTGTTAAAGGTCAAATCTTTTCATGTAATGGTTTTTACATTTAATTTATATTAATTCACACAAACACCATTCTCCTATTCTGGCCCGGTCCCTCTGTCAAATTTTAGAAGCCATTGTGGCCCACGAGTCAAAAATTTTGCCCACCCCTGCTCCAACTGGTCAATTAAAGACCTTCTGGTGTTGAAGTCTTATTTTTATACTGACTGAAGAGTCTTAGTGGCTCTCTGAGGTCGTGGGCTCGAGCCCCGAGGCATATGTGAAGCGCCTGAATAGAGATTAAGTTCTGTTAGGGTGCTATACAAATAAATTATACTTATATTTACATCTTACCTCTGGCCGTGGACAATACAGGTAGCACGGGATTGCCAATTTCGGGGCTCATATCCGCGACATGGGTCATGACGTGCAAGAACCTAACCAATAGGTTCACTTTTAAGGGTCATGAAATAATTTTTATTTGTTTACAATATTGTGATGTTTTTACAAGGTTTAAGTACCAAGTGCCAAGTACCGAGTGCCAGGTACCGAGTGGTTTAAGTGTCGTGCCACAAAGCAAAGCAAAATCCTAAGAAACGTGAGGTACAGTATCCGATATTTTCGTGAACTGGTTGATTTTTTACTTGTAGAACGTGTAGTCTACAATGTAACGTTGGTGCTTAACAATGTAAAAATTCCCGAGAATATAATCTGCTTTCCATGCTTCTGTCGAACTTAGAGTAAAATAGCATGCTCAATTCTAATTTTTTCGGGCCACACCTAATATTTGGTGAGTCGGCCGTTGTCAGCTGCTGACTACAAGTCTGTTCCCGAGATTCTTTAATCCTTACTATTCAATTGACGATTTAGTTTAATTGCTATAAAATCACTGGTCAAGCCAGATAAACTATTGGCAGACGAGTTCAAGCGCAGCTACTCATCATTAGCCATGATGGCACACTAGGTAAGGCGGTTGCTTTTCACGAGGTCGTGGGTTCGATTCCTACGGTGGGCGATCTTTTATCGCAGCGGCAGTGACAGTCGCGAAGGCTCTTCTGTCGCTTTACAAAAGAGACTATTAAATCAGCCAGTATTTTTATTAGCATGAATTGACGGTGCGACGAAAACGAATTGAGGACAAGTTAATGGGCACACTTGTGCTAGCATAGAATTGTCAGACGAATGAGATCCTTAGAGCTGGTGCTTCTGTAGGGCCAGCCAACGAAGCTAGGTCGTAGCGCATACACTGAACCACACGATAACACGATGTAAAGAGCCTAGACCGTTTGATCAAAGATCTAGTATCGCCGGTCGTTCGCGAACTCTCCGTCATCCGCTGGCTGCTTTTTTCATTAGGACAACACCGCAGCTTAAATTCAAGTTCAATCGGGTCTGAGCCGGTGTGATGTGCCTGAAGATGTTAATTGCTTAACGGAACACAAAGAATGGATGCACTGTAACGTATCTCCGTCTGTAACTCAACAAAGCCACAAAGACTGCGAGGGTGTAACGCATGACAGCTTTGCATAGCGAAACTGTTCTGTTTCTCTGATCGTTGTTTCGCGGCTCAATTTGGATCGCGAGTCGCATTACCCCGGCCCGCTTACCCGACACCTGATTGTCTATGGTAAACTACGGCTCCTCCTATCTATCCAAATCTTGGCGCTTATTTCCCAGCGAACTGGTGCCTTAGTTGGCCAACTTTCCAACATATCTCTGCCTATAACTCCACAAAGCCACAGAGACTATGTCGGTGTTACGCAGGGGAGTTTCGTATAGCGCACTCACAGCATATAAGCGGCTTTCGGTACGCATTCGGTAGCCAACAGACTTCATCGCACGCAACAGAGAAAAAGTGGGAAGCATAGCCGAGTCAGGAGAGCAGTTGAGGTAGTGAGTAGCATGGATGTAGCAGCTGGGGACCGCTGGAAAGAGTGCATGCGCGCATCTAAGGTTTAATAAGAGTCGTTTAACAAGGCGACGACTTCGACAACGATAAACTAATCCGTGAGTTGCTGGAGTGCTTGTGCACTTGTATGCGTGAGAACGAGTGCGAGGCATCCGAGCGAGCGCTTTGCAATCTCCGATGCATAAAACTACTTGACGACAAAATGGGCTGCTTCTGCCTACTTGAAAGACGGGATAGAAAGAGCGAGCTGGAAAAACCCACTACGCAGTACGCGCGAGTTGAAAAAGATTGACGACGAAACGTCGTCAGCTTTTGCTAGAACCTTCCACTCCTTTGGCGTACCACGAGCAGAGCGACAAAATTGCCAAAATCGTAGCCAGAGTAGATGAGTACCGCAGCAAAACTAGCAAACCCGCTTGCGACATCGAATCTAGATTACAGCGATTCCCTTTATTTAGAATTATCGCTGGCATGTACCATTCATCGCTTGAAACTGGTACACAACTCACCAGCTCGGCTGGTGTGTCGTCGACGTCTTAGCAGCCGCGTTATGCCACTTTTATCTGAGCTTCATTAGCTCCCTGTACAGCATCGAATTGATTTTTTGAGATTCCCTATCTGCCTCACAGGTCGCTTAACTAACTTGAACCAGTTGACCTCTCCAACCTCCTTGCTCCTCCAGCGTGCTCTCGCACCACCTGCACCTAAGCTACTAGTCATCTCGCCGTCACTGGCATTAAATAACTTGAAATCTTGTATCGATCGAGCCTTCAGTTTGTATGTGCCAAAATTCTGGACTTCGCTTCCGAATACGATCACTATTGGCAATTACCTTTAACCTGCAAGTCTCCGCTAAAGTCGCATCTGTTTCGGTCAGTTCCCTCTTCATCTCACAAAACTTGTCTTTCTTCGTTCCAATGCACTTTGCATGCATGCCTGTGCACGATTTGGCGGATTCCGCTCGCCAGAGATCTTACTAACCGGTAGCCGCGAGTGTCTCCCGCGTTTGCTTTGGCGCGGGGCCGGTAATTTGCAGTTAGATACTTTGGTGGCGAGTTGCCTCAGCTTCGGCAGCTGCCGGCTTGGTTGTTTTGGCCGTCAGGGGACCGGCTCTCCTCTGTGGGTTACCGGCTGGGTGGGCCACTGAGGAGAGCCGGCTGCGGTGCGCGGGCAATGAGCTGCACGACTTTGGGAGCTTCACCTGTTGAGACGCATTACCGGACAGTTGGGGCTGTCTCGCTGAGAGCTGTATCGACGGAAGAGCTTCTTGCTACGTCACTCTGGGAATAAATTAATTTTGTTACTTTAGGACCCAAGTATGATAACAGTGTCTGGTTTTTTTACGCCTTATACCGCGCATGTCACTCATCTCTGGGTATTTATTTTTATCTGAGAGTCTTAAAACGCTCAGACAATAGATTTAATGCTCTAAGGGTGCTATGTCGCCGACGTATAATTACTATTGTTATTACTGTGCATACGAAGATTTGTGGGACCCCAGTTTCTGAAATTGTTTCAATGAAATTACAGGAACATCGGAAGGAAATCATAACTAAATAATCAGGGGTATTTATTGATGATAAAATGCCAAACTTGTGAAATTAAAGGAAAGAGTAACTGTCCGAACATCTTTACATAGCCAGCAGACAGCGAGAAGTACTATTTTCGTGGGATGCCATCACATAGTTTCCAAAAGCTTCACATGTAAGAAATAAGAAATTTGCGCGACTGTCAGATCCTTGAATAGCTTCGGCTTTAAGGGCTTGAGATTTCGAAATGAGACGCGGGGAAAGCGTGTTTTTTACTATCAAGTCAATAAAAAAGGTAGATTCAATCTAGATTTATTTCAAAAATACAGGTATAAATTTGTTTATTCAAACCATGTTTCGAATGCAAAAATAGCAAAATAATATAAACAGCACGAACAACATGGCTTGGGGTGACATGCACAAGGTCATTATGCAAGTATGGTTAGTGGCAGCATGTACATTGTCAAAATGCATAAGTACATACAGAACGAATCACATGGACCAACTAAAGGCTTGAGTAGTGGGGCTCACTGACTCCCGAATAAGTTTTAATAAAATTCAAGTGGCATTCAGGTTGCAAACACTAAACAAGAGGCAAGTGCAGCTCGTGTAAAATGTACTGCTACGGAGCAGCTTCATTAAGGCTCCAATCTACCCTAACATCGTTATGTCTGAAAAGTTTAAGATTCCTATGCATTTATATACTTTAGGCAATTTTTCCTGTCAATACTTGTGGCTCATGCATATTTCTTAAAAGTAACAGATTTTTAGACAGTAAACAACAAGTTAGTGTTTTCCAAAATACCAAGCTTCGTAGAAGCCAAACCGCTCCAGAGTCATGGAAAAGTGCTACCAAGTTTGCGTTGTGGCTGAATGAGGGTTTAACTCAAAGGTCTGATAGACGGTACTCATATTGCTGCTTGAAAACGCTACATTCACTTATTCAATCAGTCTCTAATTTAGGGAATCACACACTAGTGTATATGTGTGTGTGTGTGTGTGTTTTCGTGTGCGTACTGTATAACTTCGTATTTTACTTGTATCCTTCCCAGCACTTCACCAGCCGCTGTGGACATGGACGAAGCATTAGATCTCCAGAAGTTCTCCTTACAGCAATTAATGGGTATATCCTCTTCCGGGCTTGGCTGTCTGAAAAACTTAAAATACTTCATAAGCGATTGCACCAATAAGTCCCTGCATAGCGAGAATAGCAGCGGAAGCACTTACTAGGACGCTGTCGAAGCTGATCTCCCTCCGAGGCTGCGTCCTGCCTCCACGCTCGCCAGCCAGTCGAGCTACAGAGACGCGTTCTCCGAGCACTAAGTCGATTTCATATATGTTACGCGGATAAAAAAAACCGCAGATCCCGCGAAAACGCTTCAACTGATTTAACTTTCTGAAAGAGTTAAAAGTTAATTGAAAACTTGCATGACAGCTTTTCCCGGCAATTCTAGCGATCCTCATGCTGCCGTGGCTCTCAAACGTTCTCTGCAAGGAGAGTGCTGAGAACTGGTGGAATTTTTCAATAACTGGATCCAACAGAAGGATAATATTTTTGCTACTCAGCTCTTTTATTAAAAATACATAGGTATAGGTATAGAAAGAAGACAGTTATAGTGCCCTAAGAGAACTTAATCTCCGTTAAGGCATTTCACATGTGCCACCGGGCTCAAGCCCGCAACCTCGGCCAGACTTTTGGTGGGGTGAGCACCTTGACAACTTTATTTGAGGGCATCGGCGGGAAGTTTTCCCAAGACCAATCGTGAGCATTTGGACAAACGTTACTAACATATTTCGAACTTGAATCAGCAACTCCTTAGTTTTTAGCTGCTTACTAGGACATGTGATAGAAAATTTACCTTGAGGACATCCGTCAATTCCATTTCTTTTTGAAAAACCGCTTGGAATACCATCCAACAACGAAGATATATATATATATGTGTGTGTGTGTGTGTGTGTGTGTGTGTGTGTGTGTGTGTGTGTGTGTGTGTGTGTGTGTGTGTGTATTAGTGTGTGTGTGTAGAGAGAGAGAGAGAGAGGGAGAGTGAGAGAGAGAGAGAGAGAGAGATTGAGATGGGGTGGAAAAAAGAGAGAGATGAAGAGATAGAGAGTGTGAGACTGTTTAGAGCGAGAGAGTGAGAGAGAAGAGGGATAGGAGAGAGAAAGGGGAGAGAAAAGAGGAGAGAGATGATAGAGGAGAGAGAGAGAGAGAGAGTAGAGGAGAGAAAGAGAGTAGAGGAGAGAGAGAGAGAGCAGATAAAGAGGAGAGAGATCAAAAAATGGCGTACGAGATTTAAGCGCCCAACTAATACTGTGTCGTTTGTTCTCACAGCAATTTCAGGTTTTTAATGGGCACAGTGCTCACAGTAGGCTATTCAGCACGATTGTTAGCGTATGTTTATATTTACGCTAAATAAACACGTTTTAGTTATCATTTTCACTTTGAGTTTTTCTCTAATAAATAAATACTAGGCCATAAACCCTAATACCTAAATCCAAAAACTCAAACCCAAAACTACAAAATCTAACCAGTAAACCATAACCCGTAAACCCAAAACATACAACCCCTAAATACTAAACAAAAAATCCTAAACCCTAAGCTAAAAAGGTAGTAAAAACGTGCTTACCTAACGTAAATATTAACATAGGCTGGTGACAATTTTGAATAGCCTGCTACGAGCACTGTGCCCTTACAGGACCTGACATTGCATTGCTGTATGAACAAACAGTGCCGCATTAGCTGTGCTAACAATTTAACTAGCTCCGAGGTTCTGTCTCAGCTAGATTATTGCAATTTCATTAGGCTGGGCTGTTCGGAAATTCCACTAGGCCACTGCAGCTGAGGATGAATACGGCTGCAAGGCTAGTTTCCAATTCCTAGAGCTTTGGTCGTGTATCTTCTTTGCTGAAACAGTTGGATGGCTGCCGGTTGATCATGAATACTGAGTAAAGTTCTTACACTGACCCACAAGGCCCGCCACGGCTTGGCTCCTTCATACCCAGCTGAACTACAGCTCACCAATTTCATCCTCCTCTTACTCTCCGGTCCTGTATGGACAATAAATTATCTATTCTATTCTTGCGCTTAAAGACCGTTGGCGACAGAAGCTTTTGCTCTGCAGGTCCTACATTTTGGAATTAGCCTTCACAATACTTACCCGGCAGTTCCAAGATTTGGAACCCACTTTGGCAATTCTTACAAAATGACATCGCTGTTCTGCGGCCGACTACAGCATATCCTCTGAAGTCGTCCTGCGCTGCTGCTAGTCTGACTCAGCTAATCTTCTCACTTTCCCTTTTCTGCATGAACAAAGTATGTTGGATACTGAATGTGTACCGAAAGCCACTTAGGCTTTGATTAGGCTGCATACAACTCTCGTGCGTAATATCTACATAGTCTTTGCGTAGTTACAGACGAAGATAGCATACATACAAGCAGAACAAAAGCCAGACGAACCGTGAACACGCGACGCGTTTACACGATCCGTCTGACCTCAGTCATGCTTTGCTTCTGCCTGTGTCTGGCATGGGTCTCCCTTGTTCTTGCAGAAAATGTGCACGGTCTGAGTTGAGAAAAAAGGCGTTCGCTTGACACAAGCGCCTACGATTAGTCGGTTCGGTCTAGCCTCCATCTTGGCACAAAGAGTAGAACGGCGCTCAGCTTCTCCGTCTTCGCTCAGTCTTCCGTCAGTCGCGGACAGCTTGCCCGCAGTCTGTGTGACGTGTGCACCGAATATTTACGCAGTGCTGAAGTTGGAATGAAGTAAGACGGTCCATGTTAACGAGGCTTGAGACACATTCGTTGCACGTGTGATCCGTCAAGTCGTTTTGGCGACGTTCCCGTTCCCACCGAGCGTGCGCAGGCAGTCAGGGTGGCTCGGCCGCTGGCAACCGAACAAAACCGGCTCCGGCGCTAGCTCGGCGAGAACGTGGAGCAGGTCTTTCAGCCGATCGAGACAGGTCGCGCTGCCGCTACTCGAAGCGTCGTCGCAGCTCTACCGCAGACGCTAGACCGTGCTAACCGGCGGGACTCGGCCGGCCAGCAACCGCCCTTTTTAGCTTCGGCGCCATCGACGCAAAGACTTTTTCTGTGCAATGCATATCGTTATCACGATATGTCTTGCTTAGAGGTAGCAATGGACGTAGCTTTAACTTTTCTGAGATGGTTGATGCGGCAAAAGCCAGGCACGGCTTCCGGCTTAGATCTTCATTTATAATTCTAAGCTCGTAACTCCTTAATTATCGCTGCCGCTCGCATAGCAACGGTGGTGACCTCATGCTGTCAGCTTCGGCGGAGCAAGCTAAGCTCCAACGGTATGCAGGAAAATGTTCCGTTTGTCATCGTAAATTAACTCGACGTCAGTCAGCTGTATCGACTTGCCCGAGATACCGGATGCTGGCAGTTCCGAGCAGTGTAGCACAGGCAACCTGCCACCCGGGCGGTCGCCGTGCCGCGCCCCCAGCAGCTTGACCTTATGAGCACCACATGGGAACACCATCGCTTACCCCTCCAACCCGCTCCGCGGTCACGTAGTGGGCCACGCGTGAGGCTGCTGCCAAAACCGGCAGGCAGTGTACGCAACAGGCTTCTTCATATGTCCTGCAAATACAAATATATCTGTACGTGCATTCGCACGCCCTCGGGAGCACACACATGCATATACACACGTATGTGTGTGACCTGGTGTCATTGCGTCGGGCGTCGGCTGTGCATTTGCAGCGACGTCTGTCGGTATGGGGCAAGCGAGCGTGTCTAATAGCTACCAGATCGCTCCGTACTTGCAACGACGTGCTGCGTGTAAACAAAATATATAACGAAAGCACCGGCTGAGTCGCGATGCTAGACCGGCGGCTAATAAACTTTGTTGCAGACCGAAGCTCTATTCGCGATCCAACCAAGCAGCTGCTGCTGCTGCATTTCTTTCGTGTCACTGAGTCTATAGGTCTCGGGACTCGTCATTCTCAACTCGCTGACTGTGCGAGAGACTAGGCACAGTGCTTCTTTGTTGAACCCTCGGAGGGCGCTTCCACGCGCCATTTATTCACCTCGTGAATTTCTGTTTCTCTGGACGTTGTTTCGTGGCTCAATTCGTATGGCGAGCCGCATTACCCCGCCCGCTTACCCGACACCTGATTGTCTACGGTAAACTACGGTTCCTCTTATCTATCCAAATCTTGGCGCTTATTTCCCATCGAACTGGTGCCTTAGTTGGCCAACTTTCCAACATATCTCCGTCTTTAACTCCACAAAGCCACAGAGACTATGTCGGTGTTACGCAGGGAAGTTTCGTACTAGCGCACTCACAGCCTAAGAGGCTTTCGGTACGCATTCGTTAGCCAACAGACTTAATCTCACGCGACAAAGAGAAAGTGTTAAGCATAGCAGAGTCAGGAGAGCAGTTGAGATAGTGAGTAACATGGAAGTAGCAGCTCGTAAAGTTAGCAGAATGAGAGCTGTTGTCTTTGCGTAAGAATAATGGAAGTGTGATCCACACTCTTGAACCTGCAGAGCTAAGGCCTCTGTCGCCAACGGCCTTGAAGCTGAGGAGTCGAACAGCTTATTTATTGTCCATACTTGACCTTAAGGCACGAGGAAGCTGAAACTGGTGCATAAGTTTAGCCAGGTATTGAGGAGTCAAGCGGCGGTGGGCCATGTAGGTCAGCGTGAGAACTTTGTTCTGTATCGATTGATCAACCGCCAGCCATCCTAGCTCTTTTAGCAAAAGCGACATATTGTCAAATCTCTGGTATCTGAAAACTAGTCTTGCAGCAATATTCATAGCCAGCAGCAGTGGCCTAGTGGCTTTTGCGTAGCCCAGCCGAAAGGGAATTACAATAATCTAGCCGATACAGAACTAAGGAGCTTGATAAGGTTTTTGCAAGCCACCGTGGAAGTCAGTTCCTAATCTTAGATAGGGATCGGACGTGACTGCTAGCTGTGGAAGCAATCTTCTTAACGGAGCTTTCAAAATGTAGGCAGGTGTCGAAGACAGCACCTAAATTCAGACCACGTGTTGATGGTCACAAAACAGCATCACCTATTAGAAGAGCAAAGCCTTCTAGTCCAGCCACACGCTTAGGGTGTCCTATGAGCTGCAGTTCAATTGTTATCGTCGCTTAATTTAAGAGAATTTGCCGACATCCAGGATCGAATGTCGGCAACGCAAGCATTTAATTAATCAGTCGCCGAAGCAGATTCCAAAGGTTTAAATGACAAATAAAGCTGAGTATCGTCAGCATAAAAGTGATATCCTATTCCGTGAGCCTAGATTACTTTACTGAGAGATTTAAGTATAAATGGAGAGCAGAAAAAGACCGAGGACCCTTAAGGGACTCCACAGGTGACTGGTCTGGTGAATGAGACCTGACACCACGCGACGCGGATTGAACACGATCAGACAAGTACGCATTAACCCAGGCCAGTGCCTCGTCTGCCAGACTGATCGTTGTTCCAATCGTTCAAGTAGGATATTGTGATCAACGGTGTCGAAGGCAGCTGATAGATCTAGTAGCGCTAGGTCAGTGACATTCCTGTCATTGTCGCTGCTCAGGCTGTCGTTAGTTATACAGAGAAGAGCAGTTTCAGTGGATTGCTGCAGCTTGAACTCCGTTTGAATTTGTTCTGAGATTTTTGTCTTTTCAATGATGCTACCATCTGGTTGGTGACAACTTTTCAAGAATCTTTGACAAAAAAGCAAGAAAGGAAACTTAGCGATAGTTTGTAAAGACCTTTGTATCTAATCTAAGCTTTTAAAGTAGCGGTCTAACGATGGCCGATTTGAAGGACTTGGATACAATCCCTTCTTCCAGAGAAGCATTGCAAATCTTGGTTATTGCTGGGCTAAGTTGATCTGCCAGTGAAGACCACAGATATGATGGTATATGGTCGTCAGGAGGCGAGCTCTTTTTACTAGACTTTATTAGGTAGTCACATCATATGCAGAAACCTCGGGAAATCTTTTAAGAGTGGTCACAGGTTGCGATTCAGCAATTGCTGTAGTCGGAGGGGGCTTTAGTGAGCCACGAATGTGCACAATTTTTTCAGTAAAGAAGGCTGAAAACTTTTCGACCTAGAACTTGATATCTGGAGAGTGAAGCCTCTCAGTATTAGCCAACAAAATGTTTTCTGTCTTATAAATCTATTTTGGGTTAGACTGGCAGGACTTCAGTTTTCTAGAAAAAAAGATTCCCTGGCTTTGTTAAGCTCCCGGCTGCAGACTCGAAGGAATTCTTTGAAATTGACTAGATCTTCATTAGACCCAGACTTTTTAAAACGGCGTTCAAGCCTGCGCTTAAACCATTCTATTGCATTTATGAAATATTAATTCGTGCCAGATTAGCGTCGAAACTCCACGGACTCAGTCAATGTTTTTCAAATTCTCAATATATAGAGTTGATTCAAAGTTAACAGCCACGCAGGTGTCTAATTTTAAGCTACATTTTCATGGCGCCCTAAGAAAGCTAAATATTTCCATGAACTTTACAAAGTGGCAATAAAAGGCATGTCAACTGATTAGTGATAATAAAAATATACGATTTCAACACGCTAAAAACATTCTCGCAGATCTAGGAAATGCTATTGAGAGCACGTGTTTCTTCTAAATTTCATCGGGTCAGGGTATGTTTCGAGTCATTCATTGGAAAGCTCCAATCGTTAGGAGCCTTGCAGCTGAAGACGTGGTCTCCAAAGGCTCGGCTAGAGACTCGGCAATGAGGTCAGAATAAGAGCAGTGGGTGGAACGAGAGGAAGCTTGGAGAGCAAGTCAGACGGGCTGGTGTAAGAGAAAGAAATGACATAACATTGAGTGATAAGACCTTGAACTCGATTTAGATGGGTAGCCAGCTAGATGAGACGTTGAAAATGAGGCAGTTTTGTTGCTCGTTGGGGACAAGCCGAGCTGATATGTTTTCATACGATCTGAAAGAAAGTGCCTCACAGTACAGGTGGGAAGGCCGACAAAGAAAGATTCATGTTACTCCAGGTGGGATGTCACAAATGAGTGGACCAGATTGTATGGGTTATTAAAGCCCAAGGTTTGACAACACTGGCTCACACGCATTTGTGCAAACACACAGTAGTTCACTTTTTGAGCTTTAATATTGTCTTCCAAAATAGTGGCCCACTCATTAAAAAAGTGTCCTTTAAATCTAAATTTTAGGGGAGAGATTTTTATAGGAACCTCCGCCAAACTCCTGCATCGATACAAACCTGCTTAAAGGCTCTTATACATGCCGAAATGTGTCCACCAGCTTGCAACCAAAAAGGTCTATAATTTTCCAGCCAAACAAAGAACTTCATATCTTTGGCTGGTTAGGCTTTGCTACGGACCTTTACGCCAAGAGAAAGCCATTATAATTGGTGATGAAGATTTTTGTTTCTTTTATCAGTTTAGCTCCACACTTACCTTCTCTTATGCTTTTCCCGCTGGAGGGCACTTCACACTCAAATGCGTCAAGTACATGTCTCTCTCTCTTCTTTATTCAACGGTCCCGATTCTGAACAGCTACAGTTGAGGGGCAAGCACCCCCCAAGCACTCACACCTCGCTGACTGGGATGAAAAAAGCAAGAGCAACGCTGTCGCACGTCAAATGCACAGCGACTCATTTCAAGTAGGGCTGCGTGGGTTGTGGCCGATATGAACGTAAGCATCTCGCCGTGCTGCTGCCTGGAGTCCCGTGAGTCTAAGGACACTAAGCTCGGATTTTCGAAAGGGGAGCAACATGTAAAAACACGCCATTAGAGGACCAAGAGTTCCTTAAGCGCTTCCGTTCCTGATGGCCTTAATCCACTGATACCCGAGTACTTTGCAGTACCCGGGTATTTCGCAGTGCCCGATAATCGCACAAAGTACCACACAAGATTAGTTTTGAAGTAGCATAATAGCCTAGACGTTGCTAGGCTGATTACGGCTCCAAATTCCTTGTTAGCTCTTAATAGAAGTAATCTTCAAGGCTTCCATTATGCATTAAGAGAAAAAAAACGAAAATAGGCATTTTGATTCGTGGAAGTGGAAAAGAGCGTACCCGTAAAGCAGTGCCTTAAGATCGGCATGACATATTTAGCAAATAGAAGTCCATTTCTTGGAGTGTCGCTAGGAGTCCGTGATCTGACGTCTGCGAGAAGTAGGTTCGGCTAGGAAGGCATTTGGTACCGTCAAAAGAGGAAACTGATCATCTAAATGCACAGAGCTCCAGTGACAATTTCGCTTCAGGCTCGCTTCAGATCTTTTGACTTGAGTGTTATTCAAAGCTTAACTCTGTCCAGGACGCTGTTTCTAAGAGACGCGATATTTGGGCGGCCAAAAATATAACAGGGACGACGATTGGTGAGAATACAAGCGAAAAAAGAGATCAATAAACGGATTACAGAGGCGGTAAAAAAACTAGATCGCGAGAGAGCAAAAGAGAGATGGTCGAGAGAGAGAGAGAGAGAGAGAGAGAGAGAGAGAGAGAGAGAGAGAGAGAGAGAGAGAGAGGGGGGAGAGACAGAGAGAGAGCCGGACAAGGTTGAATCTAGCAGTTACTTTCTTGGATACTATTGTGGAATGCTTAGCCGACGTCTGGGTAATGAAAGCTGCAATGACTAATTCTAAACTTTGTTTCGCTTAAAAATTAAGAACTTTTAAACGTCTATGCTATATATATATATATATATATATATATATATATATATATATATATATATATATATATATATATGCATATATAACTCTGGTCAAGTTTGGATTGCAGTACCAGCCCACCTGATGTCTCCACAAATACTTTCATTATCCAATCAAGCTTGGCTGCTCGACTGACTGGACATCTTTCCATAGCACTCGATGCTTTAGTGGCTTGCAGTCTCGATTTCAAAACTTGTAACTATTGACCGCACGACAAACCATAGTAGAGAGCATGTGACCACTATAATACCTGAGAGAAACTTGCAAAGAAGCAGCGGCTGCAAAGAGATGTTCGAGCCGTAGCCGATTCAGTATTTCGCCGTTGAGCCCGAATTGCGGAAGTGTATCCCGCAGTCTAGGATTCTTAGAGCGAAAGCCTCAACAATAAGGCTGACAGTGCCTCAACGGTCTAACTAGGATCTGCTTAGCGAACATCGGGTAACCCCCATGCTCTAGTTAAATTTATTTGGCTAACTCTAGTTAAATTTATTTGGCCAACAGTTAATGAGATTATTTCTTGACCCTTGGCGAGCCTGACATATTTTGCTCTAGCAGCAGCGAGCTTCAATTCGATGTGCTTATAGAAAAGGCTACAGACAATACAGTGAAGGCTTCCAGAAACAGATCAATTCTGTTTAGGCGGTAGTTAGGCTATCTCTGAGAAACCACACGAGGAGTTGAGAATTGTAATCTGCTAGCTTCGAGGACACTCATCCTACCCATAAAAGCAAACGGAAGAGGGTAACGAATTTTAATTTATATCTGATGCTCCTGCTGACCAGCCAGCTCCACTCACCAGTGTAACATGGGTATGAACAGTGGTAGATCTTGGGCTGGCTATGAAATAGGCCCTGAGAGCGGTTCAGACTGAGAGCAGATAATATAATGTAATTCATCTGTATAGCGCCATAAGAGAACTTAATTGCTATTCAGGTGCTCAACACGTGCCACGGGCTTTGAGTCCACGACCTCAATCAACAAATACATTCACCTTGACTTTGGTTCGTGGTGATTGTACTAAAAACTGGGCCAAAAACCTCGCGGCAAAGATCACATTTGACTTAATTTTTAAGTATTTCGAGGATCTAGTTATGCCTATATAAAGACGTTCGTTATAGACCTTGCAGAGCTATACTCGATATGGTAGTTTTATCTCTTATGACGTGTATCTGTTGACAGCGGTCCAGTCATTCCTCTATTCTTTACTTAATATCACCAGACGAGCAGGTACCTGTTGACTCGCACATGGCTTCCTAGATCGGTCTCAGTGCATGGCATTCTTTAGCTCCTCTCTACTCAATGGTAGAGCCAGGGGAGGGTGGACCTTTGCCTCCCCTCCCACGCATAGTGGGGCAGCGACCTGGGCTAGCCCGTAGGCCTACGCCCCCCCCCCCCGACCGTCACCGATGCCGAAAATATGAATTATGAGTGAGAAGCACGGCCGCACCCAGCACGTCTGCTTTTTATACGATCACACGTGGAATATTGTGTTCACTTTATCAAAATGAAATTCGGTTGAATGCGAGGTGCTTATTTTTTATTGATAATTTATGGCTAATGCTAGCAATTTTCTCATGGAATATCCGTCTATTTTTCATTTAAGCCGACAGTGGCTGGCAAAGTCCATGTTTTCAGATGTGCTCGACGCATGATGCATGCCGTCAGCACTCTACCAATTTAATTCTCCAGCTGCAATAGCTCGGTCTTCACAGCCTTTGGAGCTGCCTTCAGTGGCCATCTGAATATACAGCATGGGTATCTGCTCGGACAAAAATTGCAACAGTGTAAGCGACCTGATTCAGACCTCTTCCTATTACTTGGTTATCCTGATCAAAAGGCTCCTCACCAGCGAGAATATATTCCTATCCGGAAAGTGCACGTTTGCCAATCTGTGACAGGTAATGCTATTCAATTTAGACCGAACTCTGGGGCTAGACGTATTTTATATCAAAGCAGCAGCAGCATTATAAATCTAGCATTCCATGTAAGTGAAGCATTAGTAAAACCAGACAAAAGCATACTGAAAGCAGCAGGCATGTGCAAGCAGAACAGCAGCCATTTCAGCGACGGTCATGGAGTCGATCAGTGTCCTCTCGGCACTTGAAATGGCTGCCACTTGCGACAGTGGTGCCCGCTAGTGTCAGCTATTGTCGTGTCAAGTGTCGGCTTCGCTTAGATTATTTTTTTAACACTTTCAGACCGAAATATTTGTCTTCCTGTCACCTCGTGTCACTCCTGTCTATCTGTCTGTTCATTCGTCGATCCATTCGTTCTTCAACCAGCTGCCTGGTTTATCTGCCTGCTTGCTCATCTCTACTTTCCGTGAGTGCTCTGGCACTCCTTATTTGTCCTTCGATCAATTTCTTCCATTTATATGCAAGAAAAACATTAAAAATATTAACAAAAGGTACTTGGATTTGCTTATAGCATAAGCTGTCTGTATATGATACCACTTTTACCTCTTTTCTTCCCTTTATCTGTATTCTACCATCATCTTCGTCATCTGCTCTATGTTCAGTCTCGGTCTCCCTGTTTCTCTTTCCTGTATTCTTTATACAGTACCTCAGTTGTAGGTTTGCTGTTGAGTGTATGTATCTTTCGGAAATCCTACAGGCAAAATGAGTCGGACACAATTTAAGCCTTGCATATATTCTGCATCTTACTGAACTGGATGTCTGCACGTTGGCGGTCGGAATTGGTTCTTTCCTTGTCGGCTATACCTTAAACTGACAATCAGACTTGTGACTGCGGCCAAGCTGTGTAGTCTTTTTGTACCCTTTGACTAACAAGCCTGCTCTCTGTGTGCTTAGGATAATATCTCCGTCTGGCCGATAAGGCTTTTAATGGCAGTCGACTGGAGACACTTCTTGGAGTCCATGGCGGCTAATTACAGGCAATAATAATAATAATAATAATATTGCACTTGATAAAGCGCCCTCAGAGAACTTAATCTCTTTCTAGGCGCTTTACATTTGCTGCAAAGTGATACGCAACAGAATAGTAAGTAAAATCATGCCTGAAAAACAAACAAAATGAATAACATGGTTAGGGGTTACATGCACTGGGTCAGCATGCAAATGTGGTTAGTGGCAGCATGAACAGTGTCAGCATGCATAAGCACATCGAGGACGAATCACAAGGACCCACTAAATGCTGTCCTAAATAGGTATGTTTTTAAGTTTCTTTTAAATGTGGTCAGGTCAGGGGATGTTCTGATGCAGGTCGGGAGGGAGTTCCAGGCTGTGGGAGCATACGAGCTAAATGCACGGTCTCCAAAGGATTTAAGGTTTGTACGAGGTATTTCTAGACTGTTGGATTCAGAAAAGCGAGTGGTACGATGCTTTGCCTGATGGGGTAGTATATCTGAAAGATAGGCTGGAGCCATAGAATGAAGAGACCTAAAAGTGAGCGACAAAACCTTGAAGTCAATCCGTTGCTTGACTGGTAACCAGTGCAGGTCGGCGAGAAGTGGAGTAATGTGGCAACTGCGACGCTCACGACAGCAAGCCTAGCTGCAGAGTTTTGCACCAGCTGCAATCGCCTGATCGCACATGCTGGTAGGCCAGTAAGCAGTGAGTTGCAGAAGTCGAGACGAGATGTCACGAATGCATGGACCAACTTAGACGTGGTATCTTTATCTAAACAAGCCCGAATTTTAGCAATGTTATGAAGCTGAAAATAGGCGGATTTGACTGTGGAGCTGATGTGGTCGTCTAACGAGAGGTCGCTTTGGAATATGACACCTAGATTTCGAGCTGATGCAACTGGAGATATGCTGGCAGAGCCAATTTTGAAAGTCAGCCTTTCCAATTTCTGAATAACACTAGGTTTGCCCATAACTAGTAAGTTAGTTTTATCATCGTTTAGTTTTAGAAAATTTGCTGCCATCCATGATCGGATGTCATCAATGCATGCAGCAAGTGAGTTGAGAGAATTTGAGGTGCTCGACGGCTGGGAGGGATCAAAGCAAAGGTACAACTGAGTGTCATCCGCATAGAAGTGAAAGCCTAGATTGTGCTTGGCAATCACATCAGCGAGAGGGAGAGTATAAACGGTGAAAAGGACCGGACCTAGCACAGAGCCCTGAGGTACTCCATATTTTAGAGGTACTTCAGATGATCTTTGTCCATTCACGTCAACACTCTGGAGTCTCCCACTGAGATAGGACCTGAACCACTGCAGAGCAGTGCCAGTGATGCCCAGGCGAGATGAGAGGCACTCTAGAAGTACTTTGTGATCGATGGTATCAAAAGCTGCCGAAAGATCGAGCAAAACAAGAAGAGACACTCTACCCATGTCTGCATTCCTAAGTAGGTCGTTGTATACCCGAAGCAATGCTGACTCTGTGGAGTGATTAGCTCTAAAGCCAGACTGGAACTTACTAGCAAGGTGTGAGGTTTCGATATACGAGTTCAGCTGGTCTGCCACGACCCGTTCCAGTGTCTTTGATAGGAATGGTAGAAGGGAGACTGGGCGGTAGTTGCTCAAGTTCTCTTGGTCTAGTGTCGCTTTCTTGAGAAGTGGCCTGACTACAGCTTTTTTGAAAGGTGCTGGGACCTGACCTGAGGCTAATGACATATTAATGATGTTGGTTATGCATGGCAGCAGCAGATCAATGCAACGTAGGAGCAGGACAGTGGGAATAGGGTCCAGTGGACTTGTTGTCTTCTTTGATTGAGATACGAGCTTTAGGACTACATCACTAGTGACCTGTTTAAATGCAGACATTGAGGCGCAGCCAGGAACCGAGGAACAGCATTCTAGTGGGAAGGTTGTCATCGCAGGGATGAAGGCACGGCTTTTTTTGGCAGTCAGGCCACTGCTGTTGGTCATGAATAGTAAGAATGTCGCTCTAGCCCTCAGCTCAGATTTTTCTCTCTATATGAGAGGTTAGATCTCTTACTATTTTTTGCGAATGCCAGCAGACAGTATTGATTAGGAGCTCTGAAGCCCTGACTATTATTCATACATTGAAACTTCAAACCTTGCTCGTAAGTTCCAGTCTGGCTTCAGAGCTCGTCACTCCACAGAGTCAACATTGCTTAGGGTGTACAACGACCTACTTAGGAATGCAGACGTAGGTAGAGTGTCTCTGCTTGTGTTGCTCAATCTTTCGGCAGCTTTAATAATAATAATAATAATAATAATGCACTTGATAAAGCGCCCTCAGAGAACTCAATCTCTCTCTAGGCGCTTTGCATTTGCTGCAAAGGGAAATGCATTTGAATGGTGAGTAATATCATGCTTGATAAACAAACAAAACGAATAACATGGTTAGGGGTGACATGCACAGGGTCAGAATGCAAATGTGGTTAGTGGCAGCATGCACAGTGTCAGCACGCATAAGTACATAAAAGACGAATCGCAGGGACCCACTAAATGCTGTCCTAAATAGGTGTGTTTTTGAAGTTCTTTTTTAAACGTGGTCAAGTCAGGGGATGTTCTGACGCAAGTCGGGAGGGATTTCCGGGCTTTGGGAGCATAAGAACTAAATGCACGGTCTCCAATGGATTTGAGGTTTGTACGAGGTATTGGTATACTGTTGGATTCCGAAAAGCGGACGGTACGATGCTTGGCCTGATGGGGGATTATATCTGAGAGATAGGCTGGAGCCACAGAATGAAGTGACTTAAAAGTGAGCGACAAAACCTTGAAGTCAATCCGTTGCTTGACTGGTAGCCAGTGCAGGTCGGCGAGAAGTGGAGTAATGTGGCAACTGCGACGCTCACGACAGACAAGCCTAGCTGCAGAGTTTTGCACCAGCTGCAATCGCCTGTTCGCACATGCTGGTAGGCCAGTAAGCAGTAAGCAGAAGTCGAGACGGGATGTCACGAATGCATGGACCAACTTAGACGTGGTATCTTTATCTAAACAAGCCCGAATTTTAGCAATGTTATGAAGCTGAAAATAGGCGGATTTGACTGTGGAGCTGATATGGTCGTCTAACGAGAGGTCGCTTTGGAATATGACACCTAGATTTCGAGCTGATTCGACAGGAGATATGCTGGCAGAGCCAATTTTGAGCATCAGCCTTTCCAATTTGTGAATTACACTGGATTTGCCCATAGCTAGTAAGTTAGTTTTATCGTCGTTAAGTTTTAGAAAATTTGCTTCCATCCATGTGCGGATGTCATCAATATATGCAGCAAGTGAGTTGAGAGAATTTGAGGTGCTCGACGGCTGGAAGGGATCAAAGCAAAGGTACAACTGAGTGTCATCCGCATAGAAGTGAAAGCCTAGATTGTGCTTGGTAATCACATTAGCAAGAGGGAGAGTATAAACCGTGAAAAGAACTGGACCTAGCATACAGCCCTGGGGTACTCCATATTTCAGAGGTACTTCAGATGATCTTTGTCCATTCACGTCAATACTCTGGAGTCTCCCACTGAGATAGGACCTGAACCACTGCAGAGCAGTGCCAGTGATGCCCAGGCGAGATGAGAGGCGCTCTAGAAGAACTTTGTGATCGATGGTATCGAAAGCTGCCTAAAGATCAAGCAAATCAAGCCGAGACGCTCTACCCATGTCTGCATTCCTAAGTAGGTCGTTGTATACCCTAAGCAATGCTGACTCTGTGGAGTGATTAGCTCTAAAGCCAGACTGGAACTTACTAGCAAGGTGTGAGGTTTCGATATATGTGTTCAGCTGGTCTGCCACGACCCGTTCCAGTGTCTTTGATAGGAATGGTAGAAGGGAAACTGGGCGGTAGTTGCTCAAGTTCTCTTGGTCTAGTGTCGCTTTCTTGAGAAGTGGCCTGACCACAGCTTTTTTGAAAGGTGCTGGGTTATCAGCTGAGGCTAATGACATATTAATGATGCTAGTTATGCATGGCAGCAGCGGATCAATGCGACACAAGGAGCAGGACAGTGGGAATAGGGTCCAGAGGACTTGTTGTCGTCTTTGATTGAGATACGAACTTCAGGACTAGATCACTAGTGACCTGCTTAAATGTAGACATTGAGGTGCAGCTAGGAATCGGGGAACAGCATTCTAGTGGGGATGTTGTCATCGCAGGGATGGATTCCCTGATCTTGTCTATCTTCTGCACAAAGAATCGAGAGAAGCGATCGGCTAGATCATCACAAGGATCATCAGGTAAGGAGCTAATCTGGGACCGGTTGAGGAGATGGTTTATCGTCGACATTAGCATTTTTGGATTGTGCATCAGTTATTCAACAATGTTTTTATAGAAGCTAGACTTGGCCTTTGCTATGATCGATTGGTATGACCTACAGTAGTCTTCATATGCCTGTCGATGGACAGTCAGTCTAGATCTTTTGTATGCTTTTTCAAGCTTTCGCTTAGTAGACCTGGCTAGTTTAATGTCTGTGGTAAACCAAAGGCCGTCTGGGCGGGGGCGCACAGTGCGCTTTTTCAGAGGTGCAAACTCGTCGAGCGTGTCAGCTAGTGTCGTGTTGTAGCTATCTACCAATGATGACAGATTGGAGGGAGGACTGAGCAGCAGAGGTGAAGCAGATATTCTCGCACGGACAGCATCGATGTCAAGGGTCTTGAGGTTTTGCGATTAACAGATTATGTTAGAGGAGGAGGTTGGCACACACTGTAGATTGAAGGGGATCTGCATGTGGTCAGATAAGCAGGATTCGGTAATAATTGGTGATGACAAAGTGCAGTTGTATGAGAAAATCTGGTCGAGTGTGTGACCCTTGATGTGAGTAGGGCCATGCACATGAGCCACAAGAGACAATGATACAGTCAGTGCACAAAATTCGGTACTGAAAGCGTCAGATAAGTTTTCAAAGTGAACGTTGAAATCACCCATAACGAGGAAGGATCTAAGCATAGCAAGAAGGATAGCACCCTAAGAGCTTAATCTCTACCAGGCACTTCACAACTCGCAGCAAGAGAGTCATTATCTAAGGGCTAGTGACATGCACGATATTGGGTTGGAAAAATAAAACAAGATCACAGCTAGCCGTGCAAGGTGAAGCGATGAAGAAGACGCTCACGTCCAGCGGTTAGTAAGGCCTGTGGCCTTAAAATGCACTGAATCGTCCCCAGGAGGGCACACAAAGCACACCGAAACAAAAACGACTCGGCGCTGTGGCGAAGGGAAGACCGACCGACACAGATGCGTTTAGCTGATGCTTGAGGACGCTAGGTTGTTGAATGTAGTTGTCGTAGCCGGAAGCGAGCTCCATTATTCTGCAGCATAACAGCTGCAGGCTGTATAAATTAAAGATTTCGCTCTTTTAATACCTGGGCCTGCAAGGTGACTGAATCCTCAGGTGCAGGTGGTGCGAGAGCATGCTGGAAGAGCAAAGAGGTCGGAGAGGTGCAGGCTGGTGCAAGTGGGTGAAGTGACCTGTAAGCCAGAGTTAGCATCGTGAAATCTATTCAACGTTGTAGAAAGGGCCAGTGAAGCTGAGGCAGCAAGGCTCTCTGCTGCTGTATAAATGGGCAGCTGATTCAGCCAAGCTATACTTAGATAGCTGACTGCGGACGGGGATCCAGCAGCGATCCAGCAATGTATGTACATCATTCATGGTGACTGCCGGCGAATTTGTTTACTCGTCGCGAACCACATTCTTTGCCCATTTTCAGCAGCCTCGTTTTGAATGCAGCCTCGTTTCCACTGTATTTCCCCTTTTGCGAGATAGATTTCTAGCGCTCACTCATGTGTCAGTCACCGTCCCAGGGCTAACAGCAACTTTCTTTGCAGGCAAGCAGTTGCCAAATGTCAACCATAGCCCGGCGTGTGGTTAGAGAGTGCTCTCTGGCCTGAGCGGCTCGTTGTAACCTCCGACCTCTGCGTCGGCAGCTGCAGGCGGCTCAATCGAGTGCAGCTGGACGGTGATGGTTCCACCAAAGCAGCTGGTAGTTTTGGTTCTGACAGAGCTGAGCTTAGTATCTCGAGGTAAGATGGCCGTAAATGTACCTTCTTTATGTAGATTACTGAGCAGGTAGCACATGAAGAGGACCACATTTTCTTTTGCCGAACGGCTGCTGTGAATGTCTTTAGATCACAGACTGTAAGATTCGGGTTCGAATGCCATTGAAGGTATTTTTTGCCGGCCAGTTGGCAGCATCACAAAACAGGCTGCATAAAGGGCATGCACGATATGCGAATATTCAAAATGAAAGATTCTTCAAACTTGGCTGCGTTCTTGCTACATTAATATCTACCTTCAAGCCTTACCCGGCCAACGTCATCTCGAAGTACCTGTTTCTCACTTCATTTGGCGGATCCTTGTGCCTTGCCCTTTGTGTGCTTATGCGTGCTGATACTGTGCTTGCTACCACTAACCACATTTATGTACTGACACAGTGACGTTACCTCTGTGCTCTGCTTGTTGACATGTAGATGTTACTCTCAATCATTTGATTGCGTTTCCTTTACAGAATATTTAAGTGCCGAGAAAGAGATTAAGTTATCAGATGGTGCTATCAAATGCATTAGTATTAGTATTATTATTGTTAAGTCTGAGCCCCGTAGACCCCATACTCTACTGTCCTCTTTCCCAGATGCACTAATTTGCCTCAGCCCATTATAACTAGCGCAATCTTAGCTGATTAAACAGCCACTTTTTTATAGCGACAGAAGAGTCTTTACGGCTATCACTACCGTTTGCAGTGGCGATAAAGAATCGCCCACCGCAGGAATCGAACCCACGACTTCGGGACCGAGGTCGTGAAAGCAACCGCCTTACCTAGTGTGCCATCACAGCTGGCAATAGCATGTCCGTAGCCTTGGGTTTTTCCCATTATACAGTCATCCCTCGTTTATAGTGGCTAATCCATTCCAAACTCTATCGCGATAATTGAATTTCCGCGAAGTAGAATCCTTTAATTATAAATCGAATATTTTCGTAGTTCAAGCATAGAAAGCCTGCTTACGACCCTCTATATACGATGTTAACGTTATTAGAGCCCTATGTACATGCAATAACATCCCTTTAGTCACCATTACACTTGTTTTACCTAACATATTAGAAGAAATTAGAGAAAATAATGACACACTAGACGTTCAAAATATCTATAATTATTATTGTACATTTAAGTGCACGCGCACACCGAATTTGGTTTTTCTTATGGCTGTCGCTGATCCTAACGACTAGGGCAGACTCCGTTTTCACTATGAAATTGTTATGACTTGTGACGGTGCACTTCGCTTTCTTGTTGAAAGAGACAGTAGCCGTTGAACGGATGTTCTTTTCATCTTTATGGGTGGGGTGAACGGCAGACTAATTCAAGTCGTAATGGCGGGTAGCCTCCACGATTTTCTTGCCATCGTTGATTATATCCTAGAGCTTCATTTTCTCCTGGATGGTAAGCATCTTCCTCCGGTGTTTAGTTTCATTGTCAGAAGGCTTACAAGAAGCAGCACGTTCAGGAGTCATCGTGGGGCCTATAAAAGTTCTCAGAAATCGCAAACACTTACACGAGCAAAGATGCTGCTTCCGATGCATGGCGATATGGAAGTGTGCATGAGAACTTTCGCGACTCCGAGCCATTCAATGGCCAGGATAGGAAGAGGATAGGATAGCCAATCAGTGACCAGCACGCTCTGATTGGCTTGGTTTCACTACGCCCGATTTTTGGAAAAAAGTTCTTGTTCACACAAAAAGAGTGGTGGCTGCACCTGGCGTTGAGGGATTTGCTGGGTTCTTGAATTCATCGGCCTACAGTCCATGCATACAGTAGTTTTAATTTCACTTGTAATAAGGGTATATAATCGACTAAGACAAACAAGCTAGCGCTGTATTATTTACACAAACTCGATCAACGTTTTAATGAATATATTTGAAAAACCACGATAGAGTGAAGCCGCAAAAGTCGCAGCGCGGAAGTAGCAAGGGACAAATGTACTTGTATGTGGCTGTTGTCGTGTGAAAGTCGAAAAAGACCGGAAGAACGTATGTAAAATTTGCCTAGTCTCTCTATTAAATTTCTTATCAGAGACAATACAACTTTTAGTGACTGAACAGTTAATCTCTTATATCAAAATTTCAACCCAAGCAAGTGAGTTCAAATCAGGTCTAAGAGAAAATAATTCCTTGGAGGTAGCACTGCTAAAAAATGTTGAAGACCTTACGAATGCTAACTTAAGTAGCATGTCCCTTCTAGTTCTGCTGGATGTCTCGACAGCTTTCGACATCACTGATCACCAAGCTTGAGTATCGGTAGCCATCTTGAGTATCGGTTGCTATCTTGAGTATCGGTAGTCCTTAACAGCAAATGTAAAGCGCTTAGAAAGATATTGGGTTCTCTCGGGCGCTTTATCAATTTTATTATTATTATTATAGTCTTAGGTATTACAGGCAGTAAACTATAATTGTTTAGACCCTCTCTCAGTAGAAGATCTTACAGGCTTTGATGCCAATGGTCATCCAGTGAGCTCTTACAGTATGGAGTATGTTTGGGATATTTTCTAGGTAAACTTCGTATTAAACTTAATACTCTGCCCCTCGCAGGTGTAATAGCCAAGCAAAATCTGAGATTTCTTTTAACGTTGTACAGATGACACACAGCTATACCTGTGATTTTACCTCTCCCTGCCTTACAGCATCTTTAACTCCCTCAATTACTTTGAAACATGTATTACTGGCATCCTCGTTGGGTGGCAGCAATAATTCTTAAATTTAATGACAATAAAATCAACTAATTATTAATCGGAAAACCAGCTGTTATTCACTTTAAAGCTTTATACTCAAAAATGGCTCGGCTAGCATATCACCTCTAGCCGCTGCACAAATTCTGCGTCGTCATCCAAAATTACCTCTTTCTAGTTACTGCATCTCAGCTCCAATGTCAAGTCTGCCTATTTTCATCGACCTGACATGGCTCAAATTCGCACCTCGTGATGATACCATAGCCATAACGATGCAAGAATTTGCGACATCCGATCCAGAAATCTTTAACTCGATATGGTTAGCTCTTCTTACCTTTGCAGTAACATTCCTGCATTTGATGAATACATTGACAGTTAGTTTTGTCTGTCTTGATTGTCTCAATGCTACATCACACTAATCATTACATTAATTACTTATAATTAATAATTTCGATTAATTAATTAATTAATTAGTTATAATAATTAATTACGTCATTACTTCTTATCGATTCCCTCTTGCTCGCCTTTAAGCAGCGGGTCAACGTCAAGGTTTTGTCACTCGCTCTTAGGTCGCTTCATTCTCTGGCTCCAGTCTTACCGGATGAAACACTTTCTAATCAGGCTTTCCGTCGTTCCGCCTGCTCCTCAGACTCTCCTCCGGCTGAGCATCTAACCAATCTAAAATCCTTTGGACACCATACCTTCAGTTTCTATCCCCCCCCCCGAAAGCCGGGAACTCGCTACCGACTGATGCGACAACAAACATCGTCTGACTTAACGGCTTCTATAAAAAAAAAAAAGCTAAAGCACCAAATCTTCCTTTTAGATTAAGCTCCAGCCGTGTTATTTCATAGTAGTGTGAACCTTCCGAAAATATATCTTTATATAATTCATTTGTATAGCGCCCTAAGTGAACTAAATCTTTTGCGGGCGCTTCACGTGTGTGCCACGGGGTTCGAACCCACGACCTCCATCATCAAATACAATAACCGTGACCTTAGTCGAGGTGAGCTCCTTAACTACTGGGCTAATCTAGCGTGCCTACTGAACGCTTCACTAGCCAGTTGACATACTTCCTTTCAAATATATGTAAAATGCATAGAAAGAGATTTAGTTGTCTTGGGGCTCTCTATTAACGTGTTTTATTATTAAATTACTACTACTATCATTACTATTATTTTAAAAGTTTATAGCACAAAACTTTCTGAGTTACCAGATAAATTGTGGTGCTATGAGACCGTTTAAAGCAGCAATGCATTGGCGCGTGGCAGACCAGGAATGACCTGAACAACATGCTCTTACGCCTTTAGATAGAAAGAGGGGGAGAGACAGAAACGGGGACGGAAAGAGAACTTGTATTCTGTCACAGAATATGTCTCCAGCACTAGCCAGACTCGCGGAGAATTGCAGTCAAGTAAATAGTACTTTAAAGCTGTCAAAACTTTCAAACTTTCTCTTCGAAGCTTGACATCTTGAATGTTCCTCTTGAGCTTTCAAAGAGTCTGACGTCCTGCAACTTCCTAAAAGTCGCGTCTTGCTAGCGTCCTGTTGCCAAGAACGCTTGTAATAGAAAAAGGTCAGTTGCTAGCGTGACTCGATTTACTTTTCGTAGACAGTTGGTACTTGAAGCAGGGCAAACGCCTGTCTTTCTACTACGGTTTGGCTAAAGAATCGTAACCACCTGATTTTCGCCTCTGCTGCCGAGTGGATTACCTTGAAGAGGACGGACGAATCCTACGATCAACGAGCAACAGAGTAAATATAGGTTGGATAGACTATTTTGGCTGGACCGGATTCAAAATTTCCTGGACCTACTTATCTTCGTGCCGAATTTTTATTTATCAATATAAACATGAGGGTGCGAAATACTTGGCTTGCGCCATTGGAGTTTGTATAGACTTCTTCCTAATCGTTTGACTGAATGCGGAACCGCGCAGGGCTCACTCGCATTTCACCTCGACTGCGCCAGCCAGCAAATAGGCCACTACCTGTTAAGTTGAAGCATTTCTAAAGGTTTTTTGTTAAGCTACGATGCAGCATTTAACTCATATGTATATGTTTGAAATATAAACTTTGAAATTGTACTTTGTCAAGAAAGCTACGCAAACCTAGGTTGGCCTTCTAATCAAAATATAAATTTTGTGTTGCTTATTGAGCATGCTACCACTAACCATTCGATCGTGCTTCCTTAGTAGCAAATTTAAAAAGCCTAGAAAGAGACTGAGTGCTCTGTGTGCGCTATGTCAAATGTATTAGTATTATTATTATTATCATTACTATTATCGTCATTATTATGCCGAACCCAAACACCAGTCTCCTTGTACTATGCAAGAAACTTGTTGAAACCGTTAAAGCTTTACGCTGTCAGCCTTTATTGCTTCCTAATTCCCTTGAAGAAAAACGGAACTACACGGAACTCCAGCGTGACTATGGTGGCTTTCGAACCGCAGCAGGTTTGCGCTCTCTCTCTCTCCAACTCATCCATATTGTCAGCCCTTTGAAACCCCCTGCATGCCTAATGAAGACCGCACTTTCGCTTGCCAACCGGCTTGGGACTGCGAATAGTCGCAAGGAGCGAGGCTGACCGGCTGGCGGGCGCTCTGAGCCTATTGGGCTACCAGACAGACGGGCGCTGGCCGCTTGGCAGTCGCCGCTGAGCTGAACCTGCGCTGCGGATGCCTGCGTGTTGGACGTAGCAAGCAAAGGCAGCTTAATTGGCTCCATGCGCGAGGCAAAGGTCGCCAAGTGATGCTCGGTAACTCTTTCCGCTCTGACCGTATCGTTACTCGTTGTGGAGCGATGGAGGTTATCCACTTATACATCGGAGAACTTCCTTGACGGCATATGCGAAGTGCCTAGACAGAGATTTCGTTCTCTGGTGGTTTAAGACAGCTGTCGTGCTATTGGTATTTTATTATTACCGAGTCCAACTGAACTAGCCTCCGCGGACCCCTATCTATTGCTTCTCAGTGGGGAGCTTCTAAACACGCCTTCATTGATTCGTTGATGAACTTAAATTACCGTATAGTGCTCGCTCGCGCAGTAGCTTCTCATTAAACTTGCCATTTGCAAGAGCATTATGGCCAGCAATCTGAGTCCATTAATTTAATTCATGCCCCACGGAGTCCTTCTCCTTATTCTAGCCAGGTGTCTCCTACGAAGAGCATCCTAATTCGATCGGTGGGTCTATATACAACCCTAAATTGGCTCTCAATATTTCGGGAATCATCTTACTTTATTATTGTCGGGATTTAGTGAGGATTTCTTGTCTAGTTATTTATTGCAAGAGCCCAATTCCGAACACAAGCAATGATGTAGTGAACCTGGATCCTGTGCTTCCAGCAAGCGATGCTGCAATTGCTTCCTAGAAGTTAATGGAAGTTTGACACATTTTATATCATGCGCTTATATTGAATACATTTATGCAAACAAATGCAGCTGGGCTTTGGAATATGCCTTGCCTGGGAGTTCAAAACTGGATCTGAGATTGATCTGTGGACGTAGTGGAATAACTTCAAGCTCCGCAGGGAAGGGTCTGTTTTATCCCAGGGGTAAGGTGCTCGCCTTTGACGACCGAGGTCGCTAGTTCGACCCCTACGGCATATGTGAAGCGCCTTGAGAGAAGTTAAGTTCTCATAGGGTGTTATACAAATGAATTGTATTTATATTAAGAGCCATGAAATTAGCTTTTAAAAAATTCGAAAGTACAGCCAACATTTATTGGTTTTAAGCCTTGCTTCCCGTTTTTGTTTTTCCGCGCCGAACTAATTCACTTAAACATAGTCCAGAACCCAGTAGCGATATATGGGAACTGTGAATCTAAACGACTAGGTAATTTAACAAAAATGTTCTTATTTCAGCAATCAATAAACACTAGAAATGGTTGGTAACATCTAGAAATGCCCTTTAAGCATAAGACTATTACCTTCGTCGGTTGAGTTGGTTATAATTATTTGGCAGACTGGTCTGGCATAACCGGGAGATTGTTACATTAACTTTCACGTGGCTCTATTTTTAGTTTCCACAGATCCTGCTGATTTTAGAACATTTCCTTACAAGCTCCCAGTATACTAAAGCTCAGGCAGCAATATATTAGCTTGATTCTTATAAGACTTAAACCGGTATGAGGCCTAGATATTCCACAGAAAAATTGAAATCGTAACCATTTCAGTTTCACTAGTAAAACCATGGGTTAACTTTCTTCTGCTATTTAAGGAAGGCCGTGAAAGTAGACTAGAATTTTATTATCGTGGAATTTGTTCATACCTAAGTATTTACGAACTGGTGTTCTTTGATCGTGAATGCTCTTGTGTGAACCAGAATTTTGAAGAAAAAGCATACGCTACACGTGCTACGGTAGTTTTCCTCACTCATACGGCTCAGAAGCTGTCTGTGTATGCTCAGCCAGATCACTCCATCAAGTACCGACTGCCTATCAGAAAGGCAAATAAAAAGGTCCTGCAGAGGAGGCAGGGAAACTTGACACCAAAGACTTTGCACTGCCTACAATCTAAACTGGATCGCCGGTCCCCTGGACACCCTGGCCCTAAAAAAATGCAGTCGCGACCTAATCCACGTACCGCGTGAGGTCTCACCCATTGTTATAAAAAATATAGGCCTAGCTTTCAGTGACTTCTCAGTCGAACTCAGCATTCTCCAAGTGTGTCTAGCAAGGTCTTTACGCACTTTCATTCTTCTTCGAAGTTGTGGCTATTTTGCCTATGGCCTTATGTCCGTATAAAACTCAAATTTATAGCAGTATCTCTATAATCATAAATACGCCTGATCGAAAATATTGTAAATGAGAAACTGTTCTAAAAAAACTTGCTGTCTTAGCGCTTTCAGTAAGTCAGTATCACGGCCTTTATCTGGCTTCATAGTTTGATTTCTTCGCCGGAGCGGGGTTGTATGATAGCTGGCGGCACTATTCTGGCGAGGGCAGCAAACTTTCATGCAAAATTATTTCCATGATAGCTCTACGGCTAATAATTTTTGTATTCATTTTTATTATATCAAAGGCCAATACAAAAATTGATTAAGTCAAAATATTCTTTTATATTGGCATTAAAAGAGTTGATTAATGTTTCCTCTCATAAAGATTCCGAATCGACTCTGTAGCTAGAAAGTAGTGACCTGCTTTTGGAACATCAGCTTACATTTCTGAAATTCTGAGAATCCTTCTCTGGTCAATGCCCACTTATCATAACGGTGTGATCTCCAACATTTACGACGTAGCACCAGAGGCAAAGCGGCGACCTTCAAACGGTTTCTCGTAAATTTCATCACCTGGATAGAGCATCAAATTAATACGTACTCATTATTAACATGGTCTTTCAAATTTAGGCTTTTGCTTAATTTGGTCCAAGATGTTGGTCACTGTTCTATTTATCTCCAGATTTTTCATCGAGTTGACGCGTGTTTATTCAATTCCCGTATGTCTGCTTTCGACCCCCAGAATGCAGTAGGCTTTGGCGTTACACGTTTCTGCTAGACATCTAATTGCTGAACTTCAGCCGAGCGGTCCTGAGTAAAGTGCGACCAAGGAATGCCAGAATTTTCCATATACATTTAACCCCTTTGTTAAGCTGTTTGCTTTTTCAGCAAATGCGTTTTCTCTTCTACACCACTTATAAAAGCAAGAAAGGCCAACCTTAGATGTAAGTAAATACAGATGAAAAGAGAAATATATGCATTTACATATAAATACGTAGTAAATAAATTATCAATAAATTCCCAACGGGTTGCTGCACTTGGAAATTGTACCTTCTCCAGGATCCAGCGTATATCTGAATGTAACGCTTCTCCATCTGTAATCTCACAAAGCCACAAAGACCCAGACTTACGCAAGGGAGTTCTCAATAGCTCACTTAAAGCCTAAGCGGCTTCAAGTGTGCATGTTTCCCGTTGAGCCGTCAGGCCACGTTGTGCTGCCAAGGAAGCACGAGAGCTCCGGCGTTCGAGCTTCAATCCAATAACGACATAATGCTCTGGTCATAGTATTGCCTCCACGGCGGTTGTACCTCGGCGTAACGTATATTAGTGTGGCTTGTGCATTAGCTGCCTAAAATAAGATTGGATTCTGCTCTGATTACACGTCCAACAGTTATACCGGTTATATATAGTTATCCTGTTATGCCTTAGGTCGATCGACGACACTGATCCCTCTAGCGATACCAGTTACCACAGCATTTTCAGTGAGTAGTATGTGGTTTTTCCTTATTACAGCCTCACACTCAAAAAGATTCATTTTTACATTCGATCTTGCATTCGCTCGATCTCATTCCAAAATGCATCTTTTTGAGTGAAGTCTGTAATAAAAAAAAACCATACTACTCACCGAAAATACATAAAATACACAAAAACCGAAAATACTGTACAAGATTGTATTTCTTATTATATAATAGTGAAAAATGTTCTGCAACAATCAGCAAAACTTATTTTACTATATATTATAAAACATTTTAAACTAAAAAAAAGTAAAAATATATGGCAATGAATTCTTATTTTATTGATAATTATAATGTTTCTTTACTAAGATTGAATGGAGAAGTTAAAAAAATTATGGAAGCTGTTTCAGAAGCATTTTATAGTAGATAAATTAAAGGTTCTTGTTTAGTCTCTTGTTTACTTGCTAGAGATTTATTGAAAGGTAAGTTTGATGTAAAAATAGATAACATATTTAGCATTCATACAAGTGAGAAACTTGCTGCTACTTATTTTTGGTTAAATATTAATGGAATAATTATTGATATTGCAAGAAACATTTTGATTAATTCTTTTCATCCCCCCTTATTTTATTTATTTGCGAGATAAGAAAGAACTAGTATATGATTTACCAGAAGGTTTTATTCTATATGGAGATAATCTTTCTAATTTTGATTTTCAGAATATAACATTTACTTCACACATGCATAAGTGTGATAATTATATTATCAGAAATTTATTATATAAAATTAAAAAAGAATGTTATAGAAAACTAAATAAATTATATAGGACAATCATGTCAAATCTAAGAACAAAATTTGCGAACGATAAATACAATCGAATATTAGTAGACAATGAAAGTATTGCTGGTTGTTTGAATAAATTAGTAAGGGTTTAATACTCCATTCAATTTCTTGGTATTTTAATAACTCTTGCAATAGCTATATCAAGTGCTTACGTTCCAATGTGGGGTGAACTATCTCACTTAGTGTTTTAGGTGGAGTTGCAACTATGTTACTTTTAATTGAAAGTACTGTATCAAAAATTGAAAGAAGAAAACTTTCTACTCTTCAATCAAATCTTAATTCAGTTTCAAATATTGTTGATGCTTTGGATGATGATAAGGTGACTAAGGAAGAGTTTGATGGAATATTAGTTGATCAATTAGATAATACAGAGGTATCTAAATATTAAGTTAAACTACTCTTGCTTAATCACTTGCAACTCCTCTCAAACAAAACTTCTTTTAACATCATTTACAAAATAACGCGATGGTTTTTCTTTCATTACCAATATTCTAACAATATTATGTTTAGTTAAACTCCATGTCGGATCTGTAGCTCTTCTTCTCTTTTCATCTTCTCCTTCACCTGGTCCTAGTAAATATGTAACAGTTGTTACAAGTTCTAATAATTTTTCTTGCTCTCCTACTCCTCTATTGTATTTTGGTTTTTTTAGTTTTACTATTTCTTTTTTATTGCTTTAACAGGTTTTTCACCAGTTGTTCTTTTAATACTATTATTTATATAATCAATAATCTTCGGTAAATTATTAATCCACTATTCGTTTCTAACATAATCTCCTTTAACAATACTTTCTAATTCCTTTTCGTATTGTGCAATAAATGCTCTTTCTGCTATTGTTCTATTCATTCTTTCAATAAATGCAACACTCTTTTAGTAGTACCGTCTATAACACGTGTTTCATGTTTTTTCATTTCTTTTGCAACATAAGATGTTGGCACTTTTCTAGACTTAGAAAAAAATCAACAGCAGCACTCGTTGAATTTACTACTCCTGTGTTACCAGCAGCTAGTTCACGTATCCAGAGATCTATCTTATTAAATACTTCTCTATCACTATTTACAACTAATGGTATCACTTCAATTCCTTTACCAACTTTATCTTCTAGTTTTGGAAATAATTTTGGTTTAAGATATTCAAAAAGTATTTCTTCTGTTTTTGTTCTCTTCTTATTGGACTCTAATTCTGTAAGAACACTAAAAAGACTTCCGTCAAACAGTTCTATATTTTTTTTAATTAAGATTTTTTATACTTCTTTTTATTCTGTCAGATACTTCACCTTTAAAAACAAGTTCAAGAAGATCTTTCTCAGTAACTGCTGGAAGAGCAACAGTTGGATAACCAGCAACTGCAGATAAATTTATTTCATCTTCATTTAATTCTTCAATTCGTGCCTTTTTTCTTCTACTTCTTTTTGTTGAAGGACTAACATTATAACTATCCGCATTTGATTTACGTTGTTTTTTAAGATATTCTTTTGTTTTCCGTTAGGTGCATTTGTAATTCCACCGCTAATTTTATCAAGAGCTTTTTTATATTCCTTCTCTTTTAAAGCACCAAAAACTCTTGTTACTATCCTTGAAATATCTTGTGTTGATTTTTCTTTCAATTGCTTTTTGCGCATGTTCCAATATCTTTTTTGTTTCTTTTTTATATTCTAATAATTTAATTGCTCCTTGAATTTCAAACTATTATTTTCTATAGCCTTTTGTGTTTTTTTTTAAATAATTTTTAATTGATCACCTTTTCTTTACTATTCTTCATTTGAATTGCTAGTTTTGGTCTAACTCTTTTAATTTTTTCAATAACAACATTACTAGAATAATCAGTAGATATTTCTAATGCACGCTCATTAAGTTGATGTTCTACTCTATCTCTTGCAGCCATTTCTGCATCAAATTTTTGTATTCCTTGATTATTTTCAAGTATAGCAGCAACATGTAAACTTTATAAGTTTTATAAGTTTATTTTGTAAATCAGTCGCTTTCTGAACACTTATAAGGTTTATTTCTACTTGAATATATTTTTCCGTTAATCATTCTTATATCTAATAAGTATTAAAAATAGTTATTAACTGTTTTCCTGAGTTGTCAACAGACCGAAATCTTCTTTCTGATTCAGTATTAATTAAATCAATAATGCAATATCCAAATCTATTTCTAGCACAAGAGTTAACCCAATCTTTGAATTGTATCTTATCTATATCACCAACATTTGCATCACGAATATATTCCATATCAATATTGTTTTGTTTAAAGATTACAAATATATTTATATTTCTGATTTCTCGTCTAGGGATTTTAGTAAATCCTTGATCAAGATAAAATATATTCAGTCCTTTATGTCTACCACGAGTGAAATAGTCTAATATTTTAGTTTGGTCTTCTGTCATTAAATCATCAAGTACAACAACATTCTTACAGTTTTTGTATGAATCTACTTCTGGCATTTCATCAATACCAATAACCCAAACGTAAGAACGATTTTTTCTTTTGTCATTGACATAAGTCCTCGATATAACTTTGGATCTAAACTTGAAGCAATGATTGTACAAGTATCCTAATTTAACATACCATAAAATATCCAATTCATTATCAACTGTGATTTTCCTGAACCGTTAGGTCCAAGTACTAATGCTCTAATAGGTACATTAGGTAATGGTTCTTTATGACCAGTATCAACGTCTTGTCCAAAATTAAAAGCCCTAACTCTTAATGACATTTCCTTTACTAAAAAATGTTTTATATTTATAGAAATGGAAATTTACTGTTTGAAGTGTAAGCAACCAACTTATACAATCCGTGAAGAGTATGTTGAGGTCGATAGCACTAAAGGATTAAGAGGGATGATAAAAGGAGTCTGTGTAATTTGTGATAGAAAGAAATCAAAGTTTGTCAAACTAAGAGGAGAATCAATTGGTGAAGGTGTTTTATCACATGGTAGAAGATTAGGAACTGGTTCTACTGGTGACGGTGTTTTATCGCATGGTAAAAGATTAGGAACTGATGTAGAAAGTACGAAACAAATAATTTCTGAATTGAAAAAGATAATATACGAACTAAAAAAATTAAAAATTACACCACTAACAGATCTAGAGATAAATAATTATATAAAAGAATAGGATGTAAAAACTTTCGCGGTGTATTTGCAAGAAATGAACTAGGACAACCATTAGAAAATGAATGTCTTATTTTTAAAACTGGAAAATCAGATCTTGCAATCGATCACTGGGTAGCACTTAAAAAATTACGTAATTTATGTTTTTACTTTGATTCTATTGGTGCTCCACCAATGCCAGAAGCAATACATTATTTTGGAGTTATACCAAGTTTTCAGACTTTTCAACTACAAAAATACTATCAAACGGATTGTTGAAGATGTTTAATCTTTCTAAAACTTATGGAAAAAACTGATTTTGGAACTACAATGGAATTATATATTTAATTTAAACAAAATATTTTCACTTTGTAGAAATGAAAATCCAAGATAAGAAATTTGTAGTGCTTGAAAATTCTGCCGTCTTTATTCCTAAAGGAAAGCCAGCTCGAGTTCACATTGAAGAGAAAATGACCAAAGATTCTAAACCTTAATTCAACGCATGGATATATCGAACTGAAGAGATGATTCCAACACTTGAAGATATTGTTGTAAGAGCAAGTAACAAACTTGAATTCAGTGGTTACAACTTATCTCAACGATCAACTATTGGAATAAGATTTGATTTTGGCAACAAACCAAGTATATTCTTTGATCAAAAGAACAAACAACTAAAATTCAATAGTATTGCTGATGTAATTCAAAAGCTTGGAACTGACTTTGCAGTAACAGGTATTCTTGATGGAAGTTATGTAACTAAAGACACTTACAACTCTGAAGAAAGACTTGATGTTAGACGAAAGATTGATCAAGTTAAAGTTTATAGTGTTGGTAAACGAGTAGAATTTAATCCTGCTGATTATTATCCATAAAAAACACAACAAAAATAGATAAAACAATAAACAAAATAAAAATTAGGTTAGTTGATTTTTGTATATCTTTTTCTCTGGTGATACCTAACATTCTATCAACTATACCACGAGCATAGTTTTTTAATCTTATTCAAACTTACAGGATTGCTTATTTTATCCTTTAAGAAATCAGTTGCAAATGAATCATTCAAAGCACCGCCAATATATAATCCTAACTTTGCTTTTGCACCCATTACAGCAGCAATAGTCTTAGCATCTTCTCTAACATATGATGGTTGTCTGGGATCTAATGCAATACGTGCAGCAGATTCTGCATGAACTAAATCAGACAAGTTTCTTATTTCTGTTCTTTGTGGCTCAGGCATTGATGATGATTGAGTATAATCATGATCATGAACTAAAGCACGTTTGTCTAAATCATTTATTCCAGTACATCCCTGTTCCATTCTTTGATCAAACTTTGTTCCTGGCCCAGCATATGAATAACGCCCAGTAAAATTAAAACTTCCACCAGATACTTCTTCTGATTCAACACCACTGGGTAGTTTCATTCGCATCTCTCTACCAGCAGTTAATTTATTGATAAAGTCAACAATACCAGAACCATGCTTTCTATTTTCTCTAAGTTGTTTTAGACTAAAATTCAATTGTAATCCTATTCTTTTTTATTTACACTTTTCTATTCTTGAATTTTGAGTCTTTGTTACAAACATAGAAGTACTTCCAGATAAGTCACTGTGTTTTAATCTAATAGAAATTGGTTCTTTAGATTTGTGTTTTCTCTGCTTCAAGTAAAATCTCATTGATGTAATAACCTACTTCTTGTGATGCAACCATCTTTGTAATTCCTTTTTTATCTTCCATTGTTTTCCAGAATACTTGACCATACTTACCTGATGCAATATCATCAACAATTTCTTTTATTAAAAATCCTAAATCAACTATTCCTGTTACTCCTGATAAAGTCCTCCTAGTGCTTTAGTTACACCTCAAATAACTATAAACGATGGTAATACTTTTGGAACTATCTTTGCTATTTTGTTTGATGCTTGTAACGATAGTTTCATAGCAATTGTATGTGCTAACTTAATCACTGCTTTTGAACCTACTTCAATTGCGTTGTAACACCTGAAAAAATTTCTTTGGTAGTACTAACTTTGTATTATATCTTTGGAAACATTTACCCCTTTTTTCTTCATATATATAAGTGAATGAAAAAAATAAGAATGATTATTGGACACTTTGATAGTGATTTTAATGCAAATATAAATAGAATAAATAACTTCTGTTATCCTGTTAATGATGGTGATGCAACAAGATTGGACTATGCTCTCAGCTCACACTTTGGTGGTAGTGTTGCTAGTAATGTTTCATATGAATTAGCAACAGTTTCAAGCTCATCAGGATTGTTACCAAAGAGTGGTGCAAAACTAGGATCACAACTGAATATTAAAAATATATATGGTATACCAGGTAATTCTGCTGCTGGTGGAACTGTATATTGTGATTTAAGACCTTATAAAGCTATAAATTATGGACTAATAAAAATTATGATACAAGTGTTTCAAGGAAATGCAACAGCAAGTATGAATATAGGTGGAAATAATATTATAAACTTAACAGATTCTGATATAGTAACAAAACCGTATGTCGATTACAGTAAACAACAAGTAGGATTTAGATATTTAGGAGCAAGTTCTAATACTTATCCCACTTTATTCGAACTTGATATGTTGGGAAAAAATATTACTGTTAATGAAAATGGTAATAGTTTTTCATTGCAACAAATTACACCATGTGATATTCCTATTATAGAACAGGGAAATGGAAGAAAGTTAGTATTGTTAACACCTTTGAAAACATTTATTCCTGGTACATTTCCTAACTTTGGTTTGATATCTGGTATTATGTGGGCAACTAATAAAACAAATACTTATTTAGACTTGACTAGTGATGGAAGTTACGGAGTTAGTGGTAATATAGTTTTAGTAATAAATACTGATGGCACATGTACTTATGCTATTGATAGGTTTACTGTTGCAAGTGGAATTACTTATATAGAGTTTCTTGTTAGTATTGCATAGAAAGTGCTTGGATATCGCAAAAAAAGAAAGCAGTTCAAAGAAATATATTCGAAAGAGTGGTGATATACTTACTGGTAATCTAAATATGAATGGTAATTTGATAAAGAATCTTGGTGACCCTGTTGGTGCTGGTGATGCAGTAAACAGAAAGTATAAAGATACTAATTGTATACTAAGATTTCAAGAGGAACTACTGCAGATAATGATATTGATATGAACAATCATCGTTTGATAGATTTAGCAAGTCCTATTAATCCTAGTGATGCTGCAACTAAAGATTATGCAGATACTAAACTAGATAAGACAGGTGGAACTTTAAATGGAAATTAAACTGTAAATGGAATAATAAGTGTTAGTAGTCCTCCTATTTCTGTTAATGATTTTCCAAATAAGATGTATATGGATGAAAATTTTCTTAATATAAATGGTGGAACTGTTAATGGTAATTTAGATATGATGAATAATTTTATTATTATTAGAAATGATCCTGTTAATCCAAATGATGGTGTAAATCTTGGTTATCTAAATAGAATAGCCGATGGAAATGTTGCGGTTGTAAATTTTACAGGTTCTTTTAATCCTGGAGGTAGTACACCCATATTTGGATATAGTTTTTTGGGTACTTTGACAGATAACTTAGGTTCTTCAGTATTTCCACGTGGTATATTTGTTATTGCAACATATTATCAAGTAGAAAATTATTTTAGTAAATTATTGCTACCTTATACTATGATAACTCCTCTCATTCCTCAATATATTTATAATCCACGTGGTTGAGATGTATTTGGAAGTTATATACTTCATGAAAAATTAAAATAAATAAAAAAAAATGAAAAACTTATAATTAGGTGGCCTTTTATATGTGCAAAAAGTGTTAATAATCTTGTAGTAAAAGTCACTGTATATATAGGTTTAAGTTAAAATGCTTAGTAGAAACTTATTAGAAATAAATAGAACATTGAATTTTGTTTCAAACAAACTAACAAACATTGGGAAGTATGTTGATACATTAGAAGCTGGTCATAAGGAATTTTCTGATAATAACTATGCATAAATTGGTTCAGACCAAAATATAATAGGAGATTTACCTGCAAAATCTAAAAGATATGGTAATGTGTTAGATCTTATCAATGGAAGTGGTATATCAACAAAAAATATATTGATGAAAAAATTAATATTTATGAAAACCAATAATTAAATGGTAGCTTAAGTTTAAATAGTTTATCAATGTCTAGAAATGATTGAAACTTAAGTAATTATTTACAAAATTATTCCTTTTCTAACATTTACTTAAATCATTTCTATCTCAGATGTGGTAATAATCCATATTTTACTAGATATATTGGTCAAATTAGTTTTATTAGATACTTTGGTGATTTAACTGTAAATAATATAATTAATAACGGTGTTTAAGGCAAAGATTTTATTCTTCTTCTAATTTAAAATTAGTTTTAAGTAAATTCTATAATATAAATATACATTAAAACCAACATATTCAAAGATAACAATAAAAACTGTTGATAATGACAAACCTATTTATGGTGTTAGTAATGTTATTGATAATAATACAATTTTTTTATTCTTATAAAACATCAATAAAAGTTTATGCAAATATTGATTATAAATATAAAATAACAAAGCCTAATATTGAAGTTAATTCAAAAATGGATGATCGTCTTTTGCTTTCATCTGCATCTATAGTAGAATCTCCAAATAATGTATACCCTTGCAATATTATTAAAAATTTCTATATTAGAGATATTCTTTTTCAAACTTATTTCATTTGATATTTTTTATAGTAAATACAAAAGATAAATGGTGAAACATATACAGTTAATGATGATTGTTGAGATTACTATTGGGATTACTTGAGATTACTTTAGTTAATGGAGTAATATATTCACCGTCAACATCAATTGATCTTACAGTTTTCAATCCATAGTCTCTTTAATCAATTCTTCAGGTAACTCACAACTCTTTTTCTGCATGTATTTCTTTTTTTTATTTGTTTGCTTAGATCTATTTTTTAGATTAAGCTTCTGATTTAAGACTATTTATTTTTTCTATTTTTAAATCTTTGAGAAACTCTTCCAAAATTGAACCATCTGACTTGAGTGAATATACACGCTATCTCTGACTCAGAGTGACTAATTCTTAGTGCTTTGTACTCTAATAATAGTTTTACTGCATGTAAAAGAGTTGATCTAATATCTTCAATTCTACCCATTGGATATGAACAAATCTTAAAGTTTGAATATTGTTGACCTGGTACTTCATCAAGACAATCTTTACTTCTTGTTTCAACTGAAACCATTTTCTATAATATTGTTTTATTTTGTTTTAATTAAAATTAATTACTCAGTGGTTGGTGCAGGTGTTTATTGTGCTGTTGCTGCAGGATCAGACGCTGGTGTTGCTGCAGGATCAGACGCTGGTGTTGCTGAAGTAGATGAAGGTACTGCTGGTGCCGCTGCTGTTGCCTTTTTTCTTGCACTTGTTCCATCAGCTATATCAGGTAGAGCTGCATAACATTCATCCTTGACAATTCCAGAGATGTCAGGTTTAACTCCTGATACTCCAGATATTACAATAGAAAGTCTTGGAAGTTGTGATGCAATCCGTGTTGTGTAACTAGAAATGTCACCAGGAGTTTCGAGAAGAGCATCAACTTTTGATCTAACTTTTATTTCAAGATTAGCTGTTACACTTGCTAGACCAGAACTTAGAACTTTTTGTGCTTCAATTTCAAACTCATCTAGATAGAATTTCTTAACAGATGTATCAGTCATAACTGAGATATCTTAATCAAGTGTTTGTTGATTATAAGAAGTCATTCTTGATTTAATGATGTAATCAACATATGATTTCAGAAGTGTAGTAGACGTAACAAGATTTTGGTCAGTAACATCGGAAGTTGCAGCAATTTTCAAATATTAATTATAAAAGAATTACATGTACACAAATTTACTAACTAAACAAACATCGACTTTTTAAATTGATTTGAACAGTTGGTTTTTTGGGGGATTTTGATTTTTTACTTGCTTCTTCACGCATTTCGTTTATCTTACTACGACACTCCATTAATCTATCACAGTTATCACCGATTTCTGTGATAACACTTGCAAATAAACTTTCTAATTCTGGAATTAGTCTATCAAGTGAATGCCTAACTATTTGTTGATCAACACCTTTAAGTTTTTGAAGACGAATTTGTAATGCCATTTCTCGAGATTGTTCACAACTAAGAATTCTGGAAGTGTCCATTTCTATATATCTAGGTGTCATATTCCAAAGCATTTTTCAGCTCCATAACATTCCTAAAATTCGGGCTTGTTTAGATAAGGATACCACGTCCAAATTGGTCCATGCATTCGTGACATCCCGTCTCGACTTCTGCAACTCACTGCTTACTGGCCTACCAGCATGTGCAATCAGGCAACGGCAGCTGGTGCAAAACTCCGCAGCTAGGCTTGTCTGTCGTGTGCGTCGCAGCTGCCACATTACACCACTTCTCGCCGACTTGCACTGGCTACCAGTCAAGCAACGGATTGACTTCAAGGTTTTGTCGCTCACTTTTAGGTTACGTCATTCTTTGGCTCCAGCCTACCTCTCAGATATACTCGCCCATCAGGACAAGCATCGTACCACCTGCTTTTCGGAATCCAACAGTCTACAAATACCTTGTACAAACCTCAAATCCTTTGGAGACCGTGCATTTAGTTCGTATGCTCCCACAGCCTGGAACTCCCTCCCGACCTGCGTCAGAACATCCCCTGACCTGACCACATTTAAAAAGAACTTAAAAATACACCTATTTAGGACATCGTTTAGTGGGTCCCTGTGATTCGTCCTTGATGTGCTTATGCTTGCTGACATTGTGCATGCTGCCACTAACCACATTTGCATGCTGACCCTGTGCATGTCACCCCTAACCATGTTTCTCATTGTATTTGGTTATCAAGCATGATATTACTCATCATTCAATTGCATTTCCTTTTGCAGCAAATGTAAAGCGCCTAGAGAGAGATTGAGTTCTCTGAGGGCGCTTTATCAAGTGCATTATTATTAATATTATAAGTAGAAATAATTTGTTATAGTTTATCTTCTTCATTTACATAACTACAATAAGTTTTTTTTATATAACGATCATCACGTCCTCCAAATAATAGTTTTTCAATACTTATATCACCTTCTGAAATATAATCTTCTTCACCGCTAATATCGCAATAAGAAAAGTCTGATTCGGATTCAGATTCAGGAACATTGTCAGGATCTTCAGAAAGTGTATCAGATACTGATTTTGTATCTGAAACAGTAATATAGATAGAATCTGGTTCATCGTAAGCTTCTGCTTCTGGAAATTGAAAAACTTTTGTGTTTTCTTTGTTCATTATTTTAATAGTGAGAGAAATATTATTAATTTATATTAAAAATTTTCTAAGCTCTTGTTTAGATCTATTTCTTCTAGCAAATCGTGTTGTTTTACCTATTTCCATTTTATCTTTATCTGCAAATCTTACTTTCTTTACAACTATTAGTTTATTGTTTTCATTTTTTCTTTTTGGCATCCATATTAGGAGTAATGTACTTTATTTCACCAACATTACAAATATTACATCGTCCTGCATTAAGATTATTACTTAATAATTTATTTATTTTACAGTGCCCATAAACATAGCTACAGATTCCACAGTCTAGGTAGTATCTTTTTCAATCAAATGCTGATTGCACTATTTTACTTTGATTTACAGTGTACATTATATGTTCATCACTTCTAATTAATGATTGATCACAATTTTTATCTATTTTGAGTATAAACATGATTTGAACTCTTCCTGTTTTAATTTCTTGTCAAAAACGTTTTTTTACTTCCTTTGTTTTTTTAGATTGACCTACTTGTTCTCCTTCTTTCTCAAATATATTTCATTAATTTCATATACCTCTCCTTCATTGCAAATGTTATATGAATAAAGTTTTGGTCTTAGGAAAACACATTAATTTAATACTGCTGTTTTAACTTTATTTGCTATCTCATCTTTGAATTTACCAACTACTTTGTTATTACTTTGTATAATACTTTTTGCTTTCTTATCTTTCCAAAATGGATAACCATCAGGAAAAGTATTTAGATCTAATGTTTCTGGATATTCAATGAAATCTTTATAGACATCTTCAGTAAAAAATCTCCATAACAAGTGAATCAGTATCAGTGTATAATAAGTTTATTTCTGAATCGTGTCTCTTCTTCATTGTTAGATAATAGAATTTTTGCATCAGCATCTTTGACAAGTCAAGAATACAAAATCCAACGTAAATTGGTTTTTTAAAGTTACAGATTCCTTATTACTTTCTACACAAATAGTATTCTTAGATAATATCTTCCAATCAATAAATCTAGGACTTCTATAAATTGTATTCATTTTTACTAAATCTACACATGACTCTCTATTTAACAACTCAATATTGTTTCTACCTCTAACTTTTCCATTGTTTTACCAAAGAATACATTATTAAGTAGTTTGAAGAAATTCTTTTCAAAATCATTTGCTGTTTTACCTCTAAGTATTGTATTATTATCAATATATGATGATAAACAATCAGATTGTTTAAATTATAATACTCTGTGTATATTTGTTAACTCATATCCTAATTCAATACAGTTTTTTTAAGATTGAGATAGTGAATAACATATTTGTTTTGTTCTAAATCTAATATTAGTTTTTCTACTAGATCATTACTTCTATCAAATGAATTTTGATATTGTGAATATTTCTTCTTAGTTATTCTTTTGTTGTCTTTAAGTAAAGGATAACCAGAGAATAAATCATGTTTTTCTTCTGGATAATTTGTATCAACTTCAAGAATATAACCCTTATTTGATGAATGTTTAAACTTTTTAATTTTCTCATTCTTGTTTTCATTCCAGAATTTTACTTTTTTTATAGAAAACTAAATCCACCAGTAGGTAAGGGTTGCTTCATAGCCCATCCATAAAGATAAGTTGTATCAAAATATTTCTAATATATTAAATATGAAATTAATTTCTTAGGATCAAAATCGACGCATCTATGGTTATTCACTTTTGAGTAACGTTTTGATACTTGTGTCATTCCTCCACGAATACTTTTTTAAAGAATAAATACATACCTGGATCAGTAAGAAGTTTAAGAACAACTCCCGTATATTTTAATCCTGCAGTCCAAGTTAATTGAGGAGTTGTTAGAAACTTTGCAGGATCTATCTGATGATTTGTCATTATTAGATCACGAAATCTTTCAGAAACACCTGCTAATGCTAGAACATCAATTTTCAAATATAAATCAAGGTATTCTCTTAAAGTTTTTATATTAAAAGCATTCCATAACTTATTTGCATGCGCATAGTCTTCTTCTGAAATATGTCCACCAAGACTTGAATAAACTTTTCAAATGGAGGTAATCTTGTTTCTTCAAATATAGCTAAAGAACCCATGTAGGGATAAATTCCTTTCTTTGTTAGTAATGCTATTTTGTTATCATCATATTCTTTAAAATGTTGTCTTACCACCTTAAACTTATCATTTGCTGTGGAAAAATATTTTTACTAATTTATCAAGTGGACTTTGTAATGATTGATAAGACTCTAAAACAAAGATTACCAAAATCCATGGTTAAAAACTTCTCTTTTTTATTAGCAATTACTTGTTTTTATCCGTGTCACAATTAAGAGCATTAACAACTAATTGTGAATCATATCCTCTAAGATTATGAATATAAACAGGAAGTTTAAATGTTTTTGGGCAGATTTTTAGTTTTGAATTATAATTATTGTGTTCCAATATGTTCTGAATTACAATCACTAGCATGCTTATCTAATTTTTCTTGCTCATAGAATCTTGACAAGCAATTTTTTACAAAACAATCTTGTTCCACCATCATCTTTTTCAGTTCTACATAAGGATTAAAAATTTTTATCAATACATAATGAGATTTTCCTTGATTGCTATATAGAAGTAAATCTATATGATTTTCGCTCTCTTTGGAATTTAAAATTAGTGGAGAGATAGATTATGCATATTCATAAACATTTATTGAAACATTGAATAGCTTAGCAAGTTTTGGAATAGCTTCTACTTTAATAGGACACTTTTATTAACGATAAATTGATTTCCTGAATCATTACCACCAGTTGTGCAGAATAATGGTTTTAGTAACTGTTATATATCTGAATATTTATCTTTCATTATTTGTCTTAAGTCAGAATCACTTTTAGATGATTATCTCTTGGATGTAATGCTCTCAATACAGACCACAATGCACAATAATTATCATCACTATTCTTTATATTTAAAACACATCTCTTGTTTTTTAACTTATCTGGTAAAGAACAATAAGAACCACCAATTTGTGGAGTAAAACGAGTAAATTTTGCAAATGCATTAATAATAGAAATAATCCTACATGAAGATCCCCCTTCATTCCATCCATCAATAATATTGTCGAACGTAGCGAAATGTTTTTCGATAATTGATTTAAAATGAGAAACACTATTCAATGTAGCTGGTGACGTATCGCTAATTGTTTCAAAAATAATCTTTCTTTGAATTTTATAATTTAACTTGTATAACAAGACTCATTTTTACATTATTAACACTGTTGATACATCAATCATAACATCAATTAATCCTGGAGTACGTTTTTTTTAACACAAGGTCAGCACCTTCTAATTCAAAACTTTCATATTCATAATTAACCTCATTACCATTTTTACTTTTTCTACCTATAAACCAACCAGTTGTTTCTATCATGCGTAGACGTTCTGCTTCTTTAAAGAAACTGTTTCTTTTTTGTACTTTTGGAATTATTACTCGATGTGAAGAAAGTCGTTCAATTAATTCTTTTATATCAAGTGCAGAAACTGGATAATGAACTATTCGAAATGTGTTACCATACTTCTTGTTGAAAAAAGGTTTATTCCCAAACAAGGTTTCATAAGAAGATACAAACTAGTCTTTGTGCACGATCGTTAAATGATTCACCCTCACGCCTTGAAAATTCATTTTTTCAGACACCTATTATAAAGAAATAAATTGTATTTGATTAATATATAAATAATTAGAATGATAAAAAATGTACCATTATATAGTAAGACGAGTTTTATTAAGTGTTTATGTAATCTTATTTTTGCAGAAAATGCTTATTATGATATAGTAATTTTACAATCTTGAAAAAACAGTAGTATGTGGTTTTTCCTTATTACAGACTACTCTCAAAAAGATGCATTTTGGAATGAGATCGAGCGAATTCGAGATCGGATGTAAAAATGCATCTTTTTGAGGATGAGACTGTAACAAGGAAAAACCACGCCCGGTGGTATCCTATTGGCTGCCCGGTTTTCGTACAATAGAAATCTTCGCGGTATACTGCTGCCAACAGAAGCATCGGTTACCGAGAAAGTAACGAATCTGCTGCAGCAACACATCACTTCCGACGGAGGACGGCCTGCGTGACTGGACAGCCCTGGCTGCTTCTTGAAGCTGATCGCAAATGAGAGATCGCCACGCCTCTCAGTGGCATTACCACCAGCACTAGCGACAGGAAGCTTGGTGCAGATGTAAATGTCGCCGGTCCAGTGGATTCACATCATGAGTATTTAGACGAGCGACCGTGACGTTAGCAAATTTACCCTGTAGGCTCTTATATCGATATCAAGATTGGCCGCTACTGTGACCTACTGAACCGGTTTGGGACTTTGCTTACTTCTACTTTGTAGCTGACGCCAGCTGCTGCACACCGACATGTGCTTCAAATTCGATGACTCATATCTGTGAGGCATGTGGCTCGCTGTGGATCGAGAATGCCAGTAATTCCTCGCTGAGGCTGCTACTAGGGCACCAGCCTTCTTGACTTTTGCCGTCTGCATGGTTGCATTGGCACACCATGAATGCTTGTAGCTCTTCAGCAATAAAATGCACCACTTCCAGCAGGGGTGAAGGAAGGTTTGTGCTATCGCTTAAAGACCGTTGACGACAGAAGCTTTAGCTCTGCAGGTCCTAGACTGTGGAACTCGCTTCCACAATTCTTACGCAACTACAACTACTCTCCTGCTGCCGACTATGGCTCATCCTTTTCAGCAATCCTGAGCTGCTACTTCCACGCTACTCACTACCTCAACTGCTCTGCTGACTCTGCTATGCTTCCCACTTTCTCTTTGTTGCGTGAGATGAAGTCTGTTGGTTACCGAATGCGTACCGAAAGCCGCTTAGGCTGTGAGTTGCCTATACAAAACTCTCCTGCGTAATACCCACATAGTCTTTATGGCTTTGTGGAGTTACAGACGGAGATACATTACATTATATTACATGATAGGAGCTTTCTACTGACAATGCAAAATTTAAGATACTTCTTTGCGAGCAGTTGGTAGTAAAAAATTCCCATCTCACACAGTAAATAAGTGCAGCTGAACTAGGAGACCGGTTGAGAAACTAATTACATAACAAAGAAAGCAGCAGCGAAATATAGGTATGAAGGTTGTCTAATGTGGCAGCACAATTGACAGCATCTTCCTTACATAAGAAATGCAAGTCTCGGGCCATAAGAGACTGAGTACTGAGCAAACGCCATTGTCGCCAGTATCCTTTAAGTGAATTAAGTGGCAGCTAACTTTTAGAGTGCAAAGGCCTGAGAAGCACACAAATGATATCGCAAAAGCATTTCTGCATCTAATGTATGGCGGCCTAGTCTGTGGAGCCTTGGCTCAGAGTGAAGTTTAGCTTATCTGTTAACTCCGACTGGGAGGCAACACAGCTCTGTCAGCTAGGGGGGGGGAGACGTAGCTGACTCTCTTGATGCTAATCCCTACCTACAGGGTAGGAAAAAAGCTGTGAATTCTCACCATCCCTAAGCACAGCTCCTACCTATATTTAGGACCGATTCTGTAAGCTGAACTGTGCAACAATGAAAAAAATAAACAGGCAGCTATCGATAGTAAGATTAAGACTTAATTTAAAAGGTAGCATGCACAATTACGAAACTAAACTTTGCGAATGAAAGAGTTTATTAAAGGTAAAGGACAAAGCTGCCCACTGCAGCAGTTAAGTGGCAGCACAGCAGTCGGACGTTTAAGGACTTTCAGGATTGTAGTGAATTACAAGCAAAAACAATAACAGACGAAATATTGCATAACGTGGAATGCAACCGAGAAATGATTAAAAACACAGAAGACACGTGACCAGTGAAACGACGACTTATGATACGATAACGTCCCGATGACCACAAGCTACCATCGTTCACAATCGAATAACGACAGAATGATACTCAGTGTGCTTCCCTAACTCTGATGGGCGTATAAGCAAAGATGAAGCATGGCGATGTGTCAACTGTCCTTTCCAAAGTCACGGTCCAAAACAGGCCGATGGTCCAAAGCTGCACGGCCTTTTGTATCAACGTCGTCTTCAGTTTCATTGTCAAGCTACAGGATTAAGTAATAAGATTATGCTTAGCCACACTCGTACATCCATACAGCACCAGGTGGGACTTGTGCCAAACATAGACCGTGTATGCATGAACACACACATACAAACAAACACACACACACACATTCATGTGCATGCACAAACATAAACACAAGTATGGGTAAGCCCACATACAGAAACACACACGCACACACGCGCACAGGCGCACAAACGAGCTAGCTAATGCAAAAGAGCCTACCAGTGACAGGTAGATGCCCTCACCTGATCACGAATCAGGTTGCCATTGCTCTGATGTTCCCTAGGGTCGACGGCTGCCTCGTCGGCATCGTGAGCTCGCTGTCTGTGGTGGCCCTTGTAGTCTTCACCAATTAAACCTCGACCAGCGTCGGCAACCCTGTCGCTCTGGACAGCGATTCGGCTCGGCTGCGGGCCAGGCAGCAGGGGCGGCGAGCCAGCAGCGCCCTGACCTTGCATCCGATCGGGCTGCAAAAAGAGACAACAACATTACGTCGGCCCATTAGAAGGGTTTGCTGCTCATGCTACAAACTAGCTCGGCACAAAACACTCATACACACAGCATGACGAAAAGCTTGACAAAATGATGACCTGATCATGGGTACACGAACCTATGACAGGTCTTTCCACGTAACACAAACGGACAACTGAAGAAAAAAAGATAAATTTGCTAGGCTGCAACCGCAAGGAGCCGCCATCACGGGAGTTGTGGTTCTTAAGAGTAAAAGAGAAAAGTGACCAATTGCATTCAACTAAAACAGAACACAATTGTGTCTGACTCGGCCAAGAGTGTCCTATAACATATGCATATGAACCGCGAACTTCACGTGGGTTGTACGCAATGCCATTCTCTACGGTTTAGCACTACTCACTTTCTAGCATTCCTCTTTGTATATTAGAAGCCTACCAAAGCTACCGATTTGATAACCCTGTTAGCATATTTAATGCACTGCACAAATCCAAAGTAGTTGTCCTGAAGGTGGAGATAAATTTAGCAACTATATTGCACCACACCCAATTATTCTTAATAGCGACCAAGTTAGTTCTATCGGCGTTCAATATAAAAAAGTTTGCTGCGATCCATGTTGGGATGTTATCCATACATGCAGCATGACAGCTGACATAATTCGACGAAGATTGGAGGGCTAGAGGGATCAAACAAAGGTGCAACTGAGTGTTATCGGCTTAGAAGTGAAAGCCTATGTTGTGCCTGGCAATCACATCAGCAAGAGAGAGTATAAACCGTGAAAACAACCGGGCCAAGCACAGCACCATCAGAGGCACATCGTACTTCGGTGGTTCCTTGGATGACCTTTGTCCGTTCGCGTCAATGCTCTGGAGCCTCTCGCTGAGATAGGATCTGTACCATTGTAGTGCTGTGCCAGTGATGCCCAGGCAAGATGAGAAGCGCTCGAGAAGGACTTGGAGATCGATAGTATCAAAAGCTGCCTAAAGACCGAGCAAAACAAGCAGAGATACTATATCTAAGTCTGCACTCCTACGAAGGTTGTTATTCACCCAAAGCAATGCTGACTCAGTCGAGTCATTAGCTCTCAAATCAGACTGGAACTTACTAGTTTGGTTTGAAGTTTCAATGTAAGAGTTCAGCTGGTCTGCCACGATTCGTTCCTGTGTCTTTGATAGGAACGATAAAAAGAAGCTGGGCGGAAGATGTTCAAGTTCTTTTGGCCTAGTGTTGCTTTCTTGAGTCGTGGTCTGACTACAGCCGTTTTGAAAGGTGAAGGGACATGACCCGAGGCTAATGACATATTTATGATGTTAGCTATGCATGGCAGCAGCAGATCTATGTATCGTAGAAGCAGGACAGAGGGAATACGGTCTATAAGATTAGTTGTCTTCTCTGATTGGGATATGAACTTTAGGACGAGGTCACTAGTGGCCTCCTTGAATGTAGACACTGAGGTGTTGCACGGAATTGAAGGACGTGAGTCTTGACGGGATGTTGCCACCATATGAATAGATTCTCTTATCTTGTCTATCCTGTTGACAAAGAAACTAGAGAAGCGATCAGCAAAATCACCACAGTGATCACTAGGTAAGGAGCAAGCCTGGGAACAGTTAAGGAGATGGTCGATCGTAGACATCAGCATTATTGGGTTGTGTATCTGCGATTCAACAATGTTTTATAGAAGCTTGACTGGGCCTTTGCTAGAATCGATTGGTATGATCTACAGTAGTCGTCGTAAGCCTGTCGATGGCCAGTCAGTCCTGATCTTGTGTATGCTTTCCAAGCTTAGTAGATCTAGCTGATTTACTGTGTTCGTTAAACCATGGGCCGTTTGAGTGAGGGCGCACAGTGCGCTTAGTCAGAGGTGCAAACTCGTCGATCATATCTGCTAGTGTCGTGTTGTAATAAATAAATAAATATTACCTGATTTAACAGCCTCACTTGTACAGCGGTGAGCCATAATGGCACACTAGGTAAGGCGGTCGCTTTCATGACCTCGGTCCCGAGGTCGTGGGTTCGATTCCTGCGGTGGACGATCCTTTATCGCCACTGCAAGCGGTGGCGATAGCCGTAAAGGCTCTTCTTCTGTCGCTATACAAAACGAGGCCGTTTAAGCAGCTAGGATTTTTTTATAGTGGAAGAAGTCTTAACGGCTTACACCACCACTTGCAGTTGGCAATGCAGAATCAACTACTGCTGGATTCGAACCCACGATCTCGGTCGTGGAGAGCCAGAACCTTAACTCCTGGGCCTTAAATTCAACCCAATGACTGGACAAGGGGATTGAGCAGCAGGATCGATCTCATGCGGATTGATAATCAAATTTACAATGGAGCAGGTGTGATAAAAAATGCTGCATAAACTTCAATCCTCTAGCAAAGTACTCCTCAACATTGCCAACTTCAGAGTACAGAGGAAACTAGCGTTCATGACTCACCTGATTTTTTCAAGATCCTAAGCTCTTGGCTAAGAACTTGAATTGCTCTCAGGAAAGCGCCATTGTCATTTTGGCAGGTGATCGTTCATATACATGTACTCAATTATGGAAGTTTTGGGAGTCTAGCAGGTGGCAGCAATACGGCAAACTCGCCTACTGAACAACGAGTAACCGAGCAGTAGTGTAGGAACCAAGTGATGTGATCGATGTCAGACAGGCAGCACTCGAGCACAGTTCTCCTTTGATGGCCGACTAGGCTGCAGGCGCAACCAAAGTGAGAGGCCATTCACAGGACCACTAAACAGGGCTGAAACTCCGCTACTAAAATCAAATTAAATTAAATACCAGCTGATTTAACAGCCTCTTTTGCATAGCGACAAAAGAGCCTTTACGGCTATCACCACCACTTGCAGTGGTGATAAAGGATCACCCACCGCAAGATTCGAACCCACGACATCGGGACCGAGGTCGTGAAAAGCAACCGCCTTACCTAGTGCGCCATCACGGCCCACCAGCTACAACCCTCGGATGCAGCTGATGACTGGACAACCAGATTCAGCCTCGCGCTTCACGGAAGGCTTGCTTGTATGCCTTTTTCTTACTGATTGAGGCAAGGAAAAGATGCTAATACATATTACAAAATTGATGTAATCCTAAGACGTGCCATCACAATTGCAGGCTACGTACAAAAAAACTAAAAAAAGGTGCTCACTGATAGAACCCTTGCAAGACCTTGCAGACGCTTTTCAAACACTTCTCTTCAGCTTCACTTACTTTTCATGATTGCAGCTACAGAAGCCTGAAATTTTATTAATCGATAGATAATATTTGATGGTTAAAGTAATGCACCACGTGGGAAGAGGGGTTGACGGCCATACAAATCTTCATCCAATTTTATTGCTCAATTAAGTGATGACCAAGATTAGGTGAGCTAGCCATTCATGTACGCCAGGGGGCCAAACCTGGTAAATTCGGATCTACTAAAATTTTCATTAGACCTCAAATACAAGATTTGATGCAACTCCATTATCTGTAAACTCCAGGAAAAACAGTCTCAAAGCAGCATCACAACTAAGACTGGCTTGTCCGCAGGTACTGACCATTATGGCTCTCTGTTGTCTGCAAGCTATATTGGCACACCCGTCCAGATAATAAGAGTCCTGCCGGGTTCTGCTTGTCTTTGTTCCTAATTCCCTCTGACCGAAAAGGCCTGCAGTGCCACTACTCCCATTAAAAAGACCATAGGTAAGCTGCCTAGAAACAGATTGGTTTTCTTTAGTTGCTAAGTAAATTTTTCATAACTATTATAACTATTATGTACAAGCAAAAATCACGGAAAAAACTTTAAAGTTATACTTCAAGATGAATTAATGAAAGCTGCTTCGAACACTACAGAAAAATTAACTAAAGAATAGAGACAATTACAATTCAGCCATCGATTACTTAGGCCATTAATTGAAATAGTAGCTTACTCGCTTGAACTTGCTGCACAGAACTTAGCAAAAAGCCCAGCAATTAGTTCACCACAGAGTTTTCTTATCTGCTAACTGAACTTGGCCAGCCATTCCTTCTCAGGTTCATATAAATGGAGGAGGAACTGTCTCACCACGAAAATCCGACAAGCTTCAACCGGCGAGACATCGAGGGGATATTCAATTTAAAAATTAAGCAGTGCATATACTGTAAGCAGACAGCTGTGGAAAGGCTCAGTCACAGTGACTAGCCGACAGGTAGACCGTTGCTATGACTGACTGTCAAGGTCAAGCCCTTCATTTGTATCCATTCAATGGAGATATAATCTCCACAGCACTCCACAGCATTTAAATAATTAAATTAAGGGCTGACCAAAAGCCTGCTCGGCACTATTTAATAAATAATTACGTGGAAACTACAATTCCACTGAGAGATCACCTTCACGGTGCTTACCTTCGTAATTAAATAATTTTATTATATTCAAATTATTTAATTACGATTTAATTTGTATAATTATTTATTTAATTTTGATAATTATCAAAGCCTGTTCATCACTGTTTCCTAATGCATAAGCAATGGATAAGCCAATTGGCAACTGATACAATGAAAAGAGTATAATGCGGCTAAATATGCAAATTATTAAATTATCTCCCTTATGCCATGATACTCACAGTTGTTGTACCATCATAGTAGTACTATAACATTCCAAAGAATAAAATGTAAACAGGACATAAGTGTCTTGCGTTTACTGGACTCATGGTCCACACTGTCACATAGTATTCACATTCATAATCATATATTTTTGTTTGACTCCTACAACCTTATATACAGGCAATGTTGCATTGCATCGAGTCCTGAAGCCTAAGTAAGACAACATATTTGGAGTACCTCACAAGGTTCCTGCTTTAAATGTGCTTGATCTGATACTCTCTCCAAACCCATTTGAACTAAGTAGTGCTACGCAGGCTGAGTCTGCAAGCCTAAGCACATTGCCTGATGCACAATCGTAAACAGTAATTAAAAAATGATAATGAATTTATTGCACTATAAGAGAGAACTAAACTTTCCTAGGCATTTCACATAACCTGGAGAGGAAGCAAATCAAGTAAACTACGGATTATAACCAGCATACCTTCAGCACACATGGACTTAAATAAACAAAGCATTATGCTTTGAGAAACCGGTGGGTTGCTAGTTCGGCTTCTAGTACAGTCAAGTTAGGAGGTGAAACAAAGCTTGTCAGTAGAGATTCCAAACTTTAGGGGCATAGAAACTGAAGGTGTGGGAGGATTTAAGTCCCAACTAAACGAGCCGAGTCTAAGAAACATCTGGCAGAAGGGGAAGTTCAAATAGTAAGTATTTCAGGTGGCTAAGTTGGAGCAATATCGTCGGAAAGGGAGTGCCAGAACCGGCAGTTAAATAAAATGTATCGATGAACCATGAAGCGAGTGCATTTGTAGCTTGCTTTTTTAATGTCTGCCAGTCAGGGGATGTCGTTACGTTAGTCGGGAGTGAAATCCAGGCTTTGGGAACATGCGAACGAAAGGCACTGTCTACAAAGGTTTTGACGTTCGTATGAGGTGTAGCTATACGATTAGATTCAGAAATGTGGGTTGTACTATGCTTAGCCTGGAGGAGAGTACATCTGATAGGTAAGCTGGTGCCTAAGAATGAAGGTACCTAAAAGTGAGAGCCGGAACCTTGAAGTAAATACACTGCTTGATTGTGAGCCAGTGCAGGTCGGGGAGAACTGGTGTGATGTGGCAACTTCACCGCTCACGACTAGCTGCAGAGTTTTGCATCAACAGTAAGCGCCTGATTGCTGGAGCCTGTAGACCCACAAGCAGAGAGTTACAGAGGTCGAGCCGCGATGTCACAAATGTATGGACTAATTTGGATGTAGTCTTCCTGTCTAAGCAGGCCCGGATTGTAGCCATCTTATGTAGCTGAAAGTAGGCGGACTTGACTGTGCAGCTAATGTGGTCGTCTAGTTATAGGTCACTTTGGAACAGGACACCCGGATTTTGTGCAGATTCTACAAGAGATATGCTGGGCTAAGCTTTCAAATTTCTGAGTCACATTTGATTTGTGTATGCCCTTGACACTTTTGCCATAACTGATACATGGCCGATATCGACTAATTGCTCCATCAAAACCGATGCCATCGGCTTCTCTTTCTTTCATACCATGAGATCTATTTAAACTGGTGGTGGATTAGTAATTGTGACTAGGTCTTTGCTGAATTTTAAACCATTTTAGTCCTGCCGAATCGGTTTTTCGAATCTCGTGTACTGACTCCCTCAAACCATCAGCTGCTAAATAAAGCAGTCATCTAATCCCCTTAGGTACCAAGACTTGCTTTATTTTAGATTTTGTCGATCTCATTTCGATTGTGTCTTCCAGATATCGCCCTACCTCATTCTGGATGATTTTAATATTCATTTCGATAACTCAACTGATTCCCTGTGAGCCAATTTTAACCTTTGGTTGATTTTTTTCTCTCGTGGCTCATGTCCATGGCTCATTCAGATCATCGGGGGTAGGTGACACTCTTAATCAGATATTCCCACACAATTGTATGCCACTTCTACATAGTCTTTCTATTTTCATTCCTGTTAAAGACTCCGGAACGTGTAGCATCAGACTAGTTAACTCGTATATCCAAAGTTCAAACCCAGCATGTTCTCATCAGGTTTCACAGGAAATCATTCATAGAGTCAGCATTGCTGCGAGTATATAACGAGCTTCTCGGGCATGCTGACTTGAGTTGAGTCTAACTCCTACTTCTGCTAGATCTCTCGGTAGCTTTTGATACCAGTAATCATCAAATCCTTCTTAAGTGCCTTTCGTCTCGCCTCGTATCACGGGCATTGCGTTATAATGGTTTAGGTTCCATTTCAGTGGAACGACTAAAAGATTATACGCAAACCGCCAACGGTCATCCAATGACCATTTGAAGTATGGCAAGCCCTAAGGACCTGTTTAAGGTTCACTTCTTTTTGCAATGTATGCCCTCCCTCTTGCCGATCTAATCACCTAGCACAATCTAGGATTTCACTTTTATGCAGATAATATGCAGCTGTACTTGTACTCGGGCTCTGCCCGGCTGTGTACTATCTCTAACTCCCTCAGCTCCATGAAAGCATGAATCGCTGACATTTGTTTTTGAATGGCAGCAACCTGTCCCAAAATGAATGACGATAAAATGTACAAATCAAGTGCTACTCAGACATTGGAAGGCCTAGGCTTCCAAATTGGATTGCCCTGCAAATCTCTGCAAGCAGCAATGTAGGTGCCCTCTTCAAAAATGACACAAGATGTCAGCTCCACGGTCAAGTCGGCCAACTTCCAAATACGTAAGATTCCTAAAATAAATTTGGGCTTGCAAAGATAAAGACACCACAACCACACAACCAAGCTGGTGCATGCATTCGTGAGATTCCGGTTAGAATTCTTCAACTCAATACTTGTAGGCGTTCCTGCTGTGGCAATGAAATGCCTACGGTTGGTGCCAAACTCAGAAGCTGGCTTTGTCCGTCGTAAACATCTTAACTGCCACATCACACCATTTCTCACCGACTTTCACTGGCTCCACATCAAGCAGCGCATCAACTTCAAGGTTCAGGTTCTGTCACTCACTCTAATGTCCCACCGTTCTCTTGTTCCGGCCTGCACACCCGAAATACTTCTTAAAGAGGCAGAGCATCGTACCATCACTCTTCTGATTTAAGTCGTTTGGCTGTGCCTCTTACCAACTTCAAATCCCTTGGAGACAGTGCCTTCAGTTACTATGCTCCCAAAGCTTGGCACTTACTACGAACTGACACCACATTATTTTTCGATTTGACAATATTCAAACGAAACTAAAATTCTAATCGCTCCTCACAACATTTAATCCATCAGAGTGAATTGTTCTTTGTGTTATTATGTGTTGTAAAACTCTGTACACTGTAGCTAAGGGCAAGAGTGGCACGTTTTGTATAGCACCCATGTAAACTGGTCTTTTGTTTCTATGTGCTTTGCATGCTTACACGTGTATGATTAAATTTAAGCTACTAAATAGAGGTTTGAATAGCCAGTTGCCTTTTGAGTGTCTCTCTTGTCTGCTTCAGCATGCTTGTCTAAGCATGATATGTGTGTGCTTTTGCATGCTTGTCTGAGTATGATACCTTACGTGTCATTTAACTCATGGTCATTGCTTTGCATGAAACAAGGTGTAAAGCACCCGTAGAGACATTTGGTTATGCTAGGGCACTACTCAAATGACTTATAGTCATCATTTGTAATCAGTATACAAAGCAAACTCTGTCTTATTACTATTACCTTGTTCTTTCCCAGTGCCGAATCGCGTTGCAACCCCACATCCGACTTAACTCCTGCAATGAGCAACTAAGAGACTTGTATACGTGTATGGCAACATGCAGAAGCAAGTCTGCAACACTTATAAGCAGCGCTTACAGCACATCTCGCAACATAAAGGCTGTCAACAATCATATGGCAGATTTTCAACCGTCTCACGGTAGAGTACAGTCGACGAAAACCGGCACACTGAAATATACACTGTTACTTTGATAAAATTATAAAAACCATGAATTGGCAGATATCCCAGCAAACTTTCATCCCCGGTGAGGAGCTGTCACTGCCTCTGTTTTCCAGAAATGTGCTCATGTTTCATTTTGTGAACACGACAGATAACTGAGGTATGTAGAAAGTGCTCACCCAACCCACGACTACTATTTGCAACTTGACGAGTTTACTGCTCTGTGTCCAACAATAGAATTGAACACTGGTCTAAAACATCCACAAAGAAATGAAATCGAGATACAGCACAAAACATTCCAGTGGTTTCTGGCATACTGCAGGCCAAAGGTTCGACACACTAACTGAATCGATGTCTCCATGATTTTCCCCAAAAATAAAGGTAGACCGCTTCCACGTCAAGTCATCTAGTTCGATCCCTGTCCAAGCTTAGGGACTACCTACTGCAGTGGCTGACTAAATATTTTACTAGGTGCCTGCTTCTGTGCAGACTGAACTACTGGAATTCAATTTGGCAAGGCTATCAAAAAAAGGCAATTCAGGGGGAATATCAAGAAAATATCTATAAAATTTGTCCGAAAATCATGTATTTGTCTAGGGTACCTTTCAATAGACAAATATGTTAAAAATGGGATCGGAAGCTCTGACGACTTTCACATTAAAGAAAAAATGAGTATGCCAACCACACAACCCAGATGCACACCAGAAGCAACATATCTACAAATAACAAATTTACCGATCTCTACATCGAATGCGACTTGTATCCCAACTTGTCAAACCTTGGTATATCTAGGTGCATGCTTGAAGCTTGTTGAGGTGCATTCTTGTGACTTTTATACAGCTTCATTTCCAGTGTAGGTTTGTGCCTTGTAAAATCCATAACTCGGCTAATACTTCATGTATCAGAGGGAAATTTGAAACGCGAGTTCTGCTCTGTTTGCTTTACATGATTCAAGAAAAATTTCTGATTTCGGTTGGATAAACTTTGATGTATACGTCATCAAACGTCCTACAGCTTTATTTTCTGTAATCATGAACATGTACTGCAAAATATATCCAACCAAAATCAGAAATTTTTATATTTCTTACATATTTGTCTTTTAAAAGATATCCTTAATAAATGCTCGATTGTCGGAAAAATTGTATAAGTATTTTATTGACATTCACCCTTTATATCCTCGCCCATTCCAGCCTCTACAGCTGGTGATGAATATGGATGCAAGGTTGGTCTACAAATCTGGACAGAGTTCAGAATGAATATGGATGCAAGGTTGGTCTACAAATCTGGACAGAGTTCAGAGTGTAGTTCCTGGCACAGAATGAGTCTTGAGGCTGATGCCATTTGCCAGAGACCAGAAGCATAGTTTTGCTTCCATTGAGCAAGTTCGAAGCACATAACAATGTTTTGGAAGCTGCAAGGATTTCTCCACTGTCTTTAAGTTTGCTATTGCATCTCGTTTAGCAATTAAACAAGCTCATGAGCATTTTTGCTATTAATCGCTATACCAGGTTTCCATTCACTTCAACGAGCACAGAAATAAAATAAATGCCACAGGCACCGCTGCTGAAGTCGAACGACAGTCTAACTTAAAACCGTGGCCAACCCTGGTGCGATGGACAGAAGCAGAGAGAATATCCTAAGAATAGCAGTACAGCCATTTTCGTCTTACAAAATCATGGGTGGGTGTGCATATATAGTAACCGATGACCAGATTAACCATGATATGTCTTTAATGATGATTAATTCTGGGTATTAAGTATTTTCTTAAGGCAAACAAAATAGTCTTATACTTCAAGTTTTTCCTTTTGGTGGGTTGACTTCATCGGGTGCTTCGCCAACCTTTAGAAAACAAGGCAAGTCGGCAAACTTGGGCAAGAGAAAGTTTGCTCTTATGAACAGGGCTCAAGTCTGCCATTGCTTGTCCAGCAAGATAAAAGGCAACGTCTTAACCCTGACCTATCGTCTAGCAGTGGACCAGTGTCTCCTCTTAGGCTTCTTCTTTGTCCTCCCAGAATTCCGAAGCATTGCAGTTATTACCTAGTACCTGCGATGATGAGACACAAACGAGCACTGCGATATGGGCAAACCCAGTGTGATTCAGAAATTGGAAAGGCTGGCGCTCAAAATTGGCTCTGCCAGCATATCTCCCGTTGAATCAGCTCGAAATCAATGTGTCGTGTTCCAAAGTGACCTCTTGTTAGACGACCATATCAGCTCCACAGTCAAATCTGCCTACTTTCAGCTACATAGCATTGCTAAAATTTGGGCTTATTTAGATAAGAATACCACGGCTAAGTTGGTCCATGCATTTGTGAATCCCATCTTGACTTCTGTAACTCACTGCTTGCTGGCCTACCGGCATATGCAATCAGGCGATTAAAGATGGTGCAAAACTCCGCAGTTAGGCTTGTCTGTCGTGAGCGGCGCAGTTGCCACATCACACCACTTCTCGCCGACCTGCACTGGCTACCAGTCAAGCAACAGATTGACTTCAAGGTTTCGTCACTCACTTTTAGGTCACTTCATTTTTTGGCTCCAGCCTATCTCTCAGATCTACTCCCCCACCAGGCTAAGCATCGTACCACCCGCTTTTTGGAATCCAACAGTTTACCAATACTTCGTACAAACCTCAAATCCTTTGGAGACCGTGCATTTAGTTCGTATGCTCCCAAAGCCTGGAACTCCCTCCCGACTTGCATCAGAACATCCCCTGACTTGACCACATTTAAAAAGAACTTAGAAACACACCTATTTAGGACAGCATTTAGTGGGTCCCTGTGATTCGTCCTTGATGTGCTTATGCGTGCTGACTGTGCATGCTGCCACTAATCACATTTGCATGCTGACCCTGTGCATGTCACCCCTAACCACGTTATTCATGTTTATCAAGAATGATATTACTCACCATTCAATCGTGCTTCCCTTTGCAGCAAATGTGAATAGCCTAGAAAGAGTGAGTTCTCTGAGGGCGCTTTATCAAGTGCATTATTATTATTATTATTATTATTATTATAGGCTCAATACACTAAAACGTAGCACGAAACGGTGGGCAACGTATAGCATCAACGTTTGTGCTACTCAACCTAAACCACCGAGCCACCTATTCATGAGTAGCAGTTTGGTGAGCCGCGTGCTCATACTTGATCTAACAACATTTTAGAAGCTGGTGGTTGCTATGTGGTAGCCAAACCTCTCTTCAGCTCACTAAGTAGGCTCGTCAAACATAAAAGCATCAGCTTAATTATTTCTGAGCAATTGTGGTTGCCATACAAGCCAAGCCTGGTCGTCTTTACCATCACGTGCTGCTAGTCCTTGGGCTGCCTGCCGCCGGCCGAAATCAGCCACCTCTCTGTTGTGCACCTGAGCTTGCGCTACTGCACGGCCAGCGCGTCCAGCCTGGGGCTGCTGCTGCTGCAGAGGCGGCAACAGGAAGCCACCGGCTCCAGCCGGAGGTGGCTCGTCGGAAGCAGCCGAGAACCTCTGCACTAAGTCCTGACGATAGTCAGATTGCGGCACAGCTAGGGCAAACGTAAGAAACGATCGATGCAAAAGTCGGTAGACTTCACTGAAGACATCGTTAAATCTCAGCAGGCAAATGAACTTGCTCACGAGAAGACATGTTTCTAGTAAGCCCTGAGATGAAACCGACTGGCAGTTGGGCAAAGCCCCCTCTATCGGACGTCGTGTCAAAGCCCTGGTTTGGCCCAGGGGTAAGGTGCTCGCCTTTGACGATTGAGGCCGTGGGCTCAAGCCCTGCGGCAAATGTGAAGTGCCCATATGGAAATTAGGTTCTCTTAGGGTGCTATACATAGGTAGTCTTAGGGAAAATTATATTTTGTTAAGATAGATTGGTCAAATGCAAGATCAGTAGAAATTTATCAGAGTATATCGAAAGACAGAACCACGGCAGCCGAAGATGGCGGGGTAGGCAGAGCTCAGGCTGCTGACAAAGTGAATGACACTGGGGATGCAATATGCTACGCTTATATGAACATTCTGGTTCGCAAGTAAAGATCGGTTGGCTAAAAGGACATTCCTCAGCAGACGTGCCACAGGTGACTGCTGCTGGATCAGCTGGTCTCGGGGAGACGGGAGTTGGGAACAAGAAGTTCAGCAGTCACGAGTTCCACTGGCCAGAGTGCAGCCGGTGATATCGCAGCATCTCAGCGATGAAGCGAGCTCAAAGAGGTCGAGTGGGAACGAAGGTTCAAAAGTCAGAGTGCAACTGCAGCTTCAATCGAGCAAAGCTGGGTGAAGGAGCATATTGACTTACCCCCCTGCTTCCTCATCTGGCGCCCATCCGCAGCCTCGGCTGGCATGCTGCCTTGTCCTTCGACCTACAAAATCCAAACGAGCAACGATTTACAAATGACTGACGGTCAGCTTATCTCAACACGTAGGGAATACACTGCGTATCCTCAGTGAATTCCACCGCTCTCGAAACTTATTTCCCGATGCCGCCTTGATGTCGGCTCAATGATGGTAATTTGGCAAAGCAGGCACTGCCGAAGTGGCAGCAGTGGATGGCGGACAGACTTGCCCAAGAGGGACCAGCAGCGGGCACTAGCGGACAGCAAGCAGCAACAGGCATCGCCCTTCGATCGGCAGGCTCTTTGGGACTTGCAAGAATGCCACCATCGTCTGCCCAGCGACAGCAACAGAAGAAAAAGAGGCATATGTGGTCCCTCTTTGTCCAGAGGGCTGCATGTGGTAGTGCTTAGACGTGTCTCTATCGAAAACTAACTGGTAAAGGGAGCTCACTGCCTGCCCCAGTCTCCTGGGCGCACGGTGTCATAGAGAAGTGCCAGGGAATGACTGGATGCGATAGCAGAGATGGTAGCAGCAGTACCGTACTGGTCATTCCACACTAGCCAGAGCTGCAGGAGAAGTAAGACTAGCAGCATGCAGAGCTCAGCCCTACGGATTGTTGAGGCACCATTTAAGTTTGCCGCCGGTCTCCTCGGTTTTTTCGACTGTACACCCACACAGACTGGTAAGCAAAATAGATAATGCCTAATCAGTGAGCTTGCCCGCATCAGCACGCCCTCCTTCTCTCCCTCCCTCCTTCTCTCCCTTCCTCGCTCTCTCTCTCCTCTCTCTCTCTCTCTCTTCTCTTTCTCTCTCCTCTCTCTCTCTCCTCTCTCTCTCTCTCTCTCTCTCTCTCTCTCTCTCTCTCTCTCTCTCTCTCTCTCTCTCTCTCTCCTCCTCTCTCTCTCTCTCTCTCTCTCTCTCTCTCTCTCTCTCTCTCTCTCTCTCTCTCTCTCTCTCTCTCTCTCTCTATAGAGGCTGAACTAATGGTATCATTAGTAACTCAGAATGAGCAGGGCAGCAAAAAGAAACACTGAGCGCATTTGACATTGTACAAGCCAGTTAATTGGTTAATGAGTGAATATTATTCTAATCGTCGAGGGAACCTAGCTGAACTATTTCACCAGCTTCAGCTTTTTTAAGTCATGCCATCAAGTACTCTCTGGACAAACAATTTGCTGTCCTGTTCTTTGGTTTAGTGACAGTTGGTGACGAAAGCTTGTGCTCAGCAGGTGCTAGACAAAAGAATGCATTATCAAAACTGTTGTGCAACAACACAGCCTTCTCTGCTGCTGCCGACTCTATCACTTTCTTTCTAGCCACTCAGTGATGCTGTGGGCGTGGCATCACCACCATGTCACCCCACTCTAGCCTGACCAGGGCAGGAGTGCATAACGCCTCTGCAGCCGGGTCCTCCCTGCTGATTGGGTGGAGGCATTAGTGAATGGCCATGCAGTCACGTGATCCTTTCCCATCGGCACTCTTGTTCAGTTCTTGCAGCCGTGAGCAGACGTGTCGGCCGTCTCCGGATCAGACGTGTCGGCCGTCTCCGGATCCCACATGTGCACTGCATGCGTAGAGAAGACCCTCGCGAATTCAATCACATCTTGTGAGAGGTCGGTGGCTTCGTTTGCCATCGGTGCATTCTGCACCGCGTACACGCTCGTCAACCTTCCAAGTGCCAAGCAGAAGACGACCCCCACAATGCTAATTTTATGCTGCTAACTTCCTCGATTGCCGACTGGGCTCAGCTATGCTCCTTGGTTTTCTTTGTTTGGTGAGCCGAGGTCTCTTGGCTCCCATCAGCACACACACGCACGCGCACACACACACACACATACACACACACACACACACACACACACACACACACACACACACACACACACACACACACAAGCCATCCAGGCTGCCCGTGCGCCCTAGAAAACTCACTAGCCTAACACCTGCTTAGCTCACATTGCTCTGTGGAGGAGTTACAGACTGAAATACATACACACATTTAACAGCTGAGAGTGCAGACTCATCTGATTAAAGCGGTTTTCGCAAGCTATCTACTAAATTTCTTACTTTTAGGTCACCTGATGCTGCTGCTGTGAAAAACCTACCATTCCTAGAAACAATTTGCATGCTGACCCAGTGCATGTCAATTCTAACCACGTTATGCTTGTTCATTGAGCATGTTAACGCTAACCATTCGATCGTGCTTCCTTTGCAACAAATGTGAAGTGCCTAGAAAGAGATTCAGTTCTCTGAGAGAGCTATAACAAATGCATTATTATTATTATTATCTGAGAGCGCTTTATCAAGTGCATTATTATTATTATTATAAGTCAAGGCACTGGATTGGAGCTACCACGGACATTCACTCGGCGGCTCACAAGATGTAGCCGAGCAGTGATGGTCTGTAGCCACATGCCAGCATTCGATGCAGCGTATGTACCGAGTGGCAATACGAAGAAGTCAATCAGTCAATGAGTGGCCAATATTTCATTGCATAGTGCCAAACACTTGTATGGGTGCATTACACGGCTAAAGAAAAAGCCATGACTGGAAGCATATGAACATCTCGACTAGATCAACATTAGCCTCAACATCAACATAATACTCCTTGCTGTCAAGTGATCAATTGCCATAAAATATAAACTTTATCACAACGGCGAGATAATACAAGATAGGGAGCTCATTATAGAAACTCTACTGCGACAGCAAAGAGTTGGACTCTTGCTGCTCACGCAAGCAAGCAAATGCACTCTGCGTGAGCTCTGAATGATGCCGCAAATGTAGGATTTCCAATGCCAAAGCTGGAGTATTCCACCGAGAGGATGCAGAGGTGCAGACTACCGTTTGCCAATTCGACTCTTGGCCCCCTTAGCTGGACAACCCCGAATATGCCCAAAGATAGTAGAATGTGCAGGCGTGCGGTTTTGTAGCAGATCCTCAGCTCAGCAAACAGCAGTTAATGCTGCCCAAGCTATGTAACATCCCAGTCCTACCTATTGAAGACCAAAGAAGCCCAGTCCCCTCCCCCCCCCCAGTTTTGCAGCATCTGAAGAGGGCTAAGAATGCCTTTGTAAAGCCCATCAAGCGAGGTGACCCAGTCAAATATCCTACTCAAATGCAGTGTGCAAACTTCCTGCTCCACGGGTGGCACGAACAATAGGTCACATGACTGGGACACGTTTCAGAGCTAGCGCAACACAGATCTACTTGACAGGAAATAACAAAATGTGTATGCTGAACAAATCCAACGACTAGAATGCTTGCCTGAGCAGCACCCAGTACCAGATGGGCCTCGGCTTCTTTTAGTTTCGAGCACTCATCAAGCTTCTCCTGCAGCTGCTTGCACCAGCGCTGCTGTGTTCCCAACGACTCTTAAAAAAACATGACATGTAATCAGTGAAGGCAATAGAGTGAGGCATCTGGCTGAAGCTGCACCGGCGAGTCACGGTCGAACAATCTAGCACAGAACACGGCACAGCATGTCAGCAAAAACAAGCAATGTGGCGCAGAGCTGCCGAGCATGCCCCGTGCTCAGTCACAGCGCATTTGTCTCGAGCCAGTCGCATAGTAGCAGCAGCAGCAGCAGCAGCACAAGCAGTAACAGAAAAAGCAGCAGCACAAGCAGCAGCAGACGCAGCAGAACAACCAGCAGCACAAGCAGCAGCAGCAGAACAAGAAGCAGCAGATGCAGCAGCACAAGAAGCAGCAGATGTAGCAGCAGATGCAGCAGCACAAGCAGCAGCACAAGCAGCAGCAGATATGGCAGCAGATGCAGCAGCACAAGCAGCAGCAGATGTAGCAGCAGATGCAGCAGCACAAGCAGCAGCAGATGCAGCAGCACAAGCAGCAGCAGATGTAGCAGCAGATGCAGCAGCACAAGCAGCAGCAGATGCAGCAGCACAAGCAGCAGCAGATGTAGAAGCAGATGCAGCAGCACAAGAAGCATCAGAAGAACAAGCAGCAGCAGATGCAGCAGAACATGCAACAGCAGAACAAAAAGCAGCAGATGCAGCAGCACAAGCAGCAGCAGATGCAGCAGCAGATGTAGAAGCAGATGTAGAAGCAGATGCAGCAGCACAAGAAGCATCAGAAGAACAAGCAGCAGCAGATGCAGAACATGCAACAGCAGAACAAAAAGCAGCAGATGCAGCAGCGGCGCACCGGCGAGGCGTTGGATTTCGTCGTCCTTGGCCTTCTGCAGCTCGTCGTATGCACGCTCGTGCTCCAGGCGCGAAGCCTCCATGGCCTCCTCCGCCTGCCGCCTCTGCATTGCTTCACGGCGAAGCCGCTGATTGGCTTCGTCCAGGGTCGTCTATCACAACAAAAGCGCAGCAGCGGACTCACACGAAGGCCTGCGAGAAGGTGCACGTCTACGTCTGACGGTGCCTCGGTGGCAACCTTCGAGAGGTCAGACATGGGGAATGGTCAACAGAGAGAAACAGAGAGAGAAAAAAGATTGAGAGACAGAGACAGAGAGAGAGGGAGCCAGGCAAGAGCAGACACACGATTGCTCATGACTGGGATGTGGCTCCCTCCCAGTCAAGCAGCTTCGCAAAAAACCGTAACTTGGTCAACATGAACATCAATTTCTACCCTGACAAGAGTCCGAAGTAGTTTCTTAAGTTTCAAGACGAATGGCAAAGCCGTGTTAAATGGGGAGACACATAAGGTCACACAAGTGGATGTGACTCGCAGAAACATCAGAAAAATTGAATTCGCCAGATACGACTAGGCAGACGATGAGGGACGACAGACTAGCCCAAGTATGCTCGTTGAGTTAAAGAACTCTCAGTCTGCAGTGGTGGCAGCAGGCTGGGAAAGTACGCCAAATGGTATGACTGAGCCAAAATTCCTGATCCTAAGCATGCACGAAAAAAACGCTACGAACCAAAACCTCAAGGAATGAGGCCTAAGTGTAGTACTGACATAATGGCAAAAGTTACAGCATAATATTATTTTTACATAACATACCGTCAACCCTTATGTGGCATCATCGACGGCTACCGGCTTCGTGAATGTGAGAGCATACTGTGGAGATAGCTTATACGTATGAAATCACAAAGCAGGGTGCTTTCAGCAGGAAAACCCAGAAAACGTCGACTGGGAAGCTGGGCAGCACGGCAACAGCAAAGGCCGGAGGTGGCAGCAAGTGCAGGACGCCACCACGTATGCACCAATGCCGACAGGCGCAAGCCCCATTGCCATCTGTGGCGATCGCAAGTTGGCACGGTCACCTGTTTCGTGAGCATAGCACGAAGAGGTGGCGGCTCGCGAAAGCACTAGCAGTTAGAATGGGAGCAATGCTGCAGACCGGTAGGTTCAGGTATGCAAGCCCTCAGCAGCAGCGGTGGTGGTGGCAGCAGCAGCAGCAGCAAGGTACCTTAAGATTGTTGCGTTGCTTCTCAGCCTCTGCAACGGATCCCCGAGGCACGGCGCTCATGCATCGCCAGCTCCGCGCACCGCACCTGTCTGCCACCACCGCACACCCAGACAAAGGTGGGAAGAGGGGGTAAAAAAAGAACCGGCTGGCTGGGATCAAAGCACGTTATCGTGCCTGCCAGCTTAGCCACTGATGAGGGAGCAAGAAGGGGGCATGGCATCGAGCAGGCAGCAGCCGCAGCAACTGGTGAAGCAATTGGCAGCATCAACCAGCCACACCCCAGCAGCAGCAGCAGAAGGGTAAGAGGGGCTCGGAGGTTAGCAGGAATGGGTGATGGGCTTACAGGCCAGACGTTGAGATTTCCAAAAAGCTCACTGCCACTGGTGTTTGTGTCGGCAACCTCGAAGCCAATGTGCGCACGAGGCCAGCCAGAGCACATATGGAGAGGGAGAGATGAGTAGGCGGTGCACTGACCTTCTTTCACAGCTTGCAGCTTGTTCTTGTAATTCTCGAGGGACTGCTCGAGGCGCTGTCTGTGCTCGGTCACGACTGTAATAAGGAAATGGGGGCGATCATGCACCCAAACACGGCTACACTCCCACTCTATTCGGGTGTCGTCTGTGCTAAAACATTACGGCAAACAGCAAGCAAGCTTTGGCAGTAGGTGTAGGCTGCTTCGAGGTACGCGTGAAAGTTCCACACGACTGGCCAACGGAGATTCTCGCAAGTCATGGCAGATGCCAACAGTAATTGTTTTGTGCGAAGAAGAAAACTGAAAACGCTAAACATGCTTCCTTTACAGCTTATGCACATTACCTAGACAGAGATTTAGTTTTATTAGAGCATTATACAAATATCTTATTACTACTATCGCTATAATAATAATCATTATTAATATTATTAGAGCGTAGATATGCAATTGCGGCCACCACAGTAAGCTAGAGAGCTGAAGCCCCGCCCAGGGGGGGTTAATCGCACAAATGCACAGCTCATGCTTGAGCATGCAGTGGCAGGGATGGCGAGGATCGGACTTTGGTGTTAACAAATGTTCTGTATGCTTAGCATGAAACAATAACGTGCCATGCAATGCGAATCCGGGCAGTGGCGTTCGTGCGATGGCACCCGTCGAGCGCTTGCAATGTGTGCCACTTGTGAAGGCATCAGTATGCCTAAACATCACTGACCGGTGGAATGGTATAAATCACTCCACATCAGGTAACTGCACTGCGATCCATGCAGATTATGCAGTAGCTAGGAGCAGCAATGTTTCGACTCCTTGGTAACTCCAAACACACGAGCTGAGCCATTGCAGACACAGACATTAATAACAAAAATAAAAGTTGAATGGTTAGGTGATTCTGGAAGCGAAAGCAAGCACAATGTCAGATGGCTTCACATGCTTTGCTGGGCGTGAAGCTTTAGGTTTTCGGGGGATCTTTCAAGTAAGCCCTAGGAGCGGCAGCACGCGTAACCCCCCCCCCCCCCAGCCGTGATGCGACTCTCGAAAAAACCCTGCGCAGGACGCATGCATGGCACCCGTGCAAAGGAAGCGAGGGAAAATCGAGGCTTGCAAAACTAATGATACACGCCCTCTTCATGCCGGCTGCGTTGAGCCATATCGATAAGACATGCGGAGGGTAATTAGCACGAATCAGTGTTTCTTCACTACACTTTTAACGGAGCCGGCACGATGCGCTATCACAGACAGGCGCTGGCGGCTCACCCTGAAGCTGAGCTGTCATCTGGTCCCTCGTACGCTGCAGCATCTCTACTTTCAGTTCCATGGCATGCAATACCTGATTTTTAGAAAGATTCGAATACCCAAGGTAAATCAAGAGAGAAGTAGCAGCTGCAATGCCAACGAAGACGCTTCTCGGCGACCGCATCTTCCAATAGTTCACATAGCATGGAGCAGATGTCCACAGGTCGGCGGTGGCATGGCACCGACGCCTGAAGCGCTACAGCGAGCCAAATTTAGCTTGCACGATATTGTCTTCGGCGGGTATCAGAGGTTAACTAATTATTGCTCGCGGACACCTTACGTGCTCTTCATCTTGAGCTATATTAGCCTAAATAAGTCGTTGATTGCCAAAACAATATCTAGGTTGTCATTATTATATGCAAATAACTACAATCCCCCTGCCACAGGGCTGTCCACGCCAATATACCAACATAAATGCTTTGATTACGCTCACGCGTACGAATGAGAAGAGCCAGCGATCGATATATGAGTACGGACTCCGAAAATAGACTTCAGGAATCGAGATTGATTTTCTAGTTTATGCAAGCGCTTGAGACTTTGTCCGGTTACATGCGTGTATCGGTAGGTGGGCGGTGGCCGGCGCGATTCAAAACGGGAACCCATTGTTGGGTGCCTGAGGTTAGAGTCGGGCCCGAGCTCCGTGGGAAGATTGAGTTAAGGCCCCACGTATATCGATGGATAGCGTCATATCTATAGCAGTCGAACGTGAAAATTTGATTTTAAGCTTGCTTTTAAAATACGCGGGTGCTAATTCTAAGAACTATTTTATAAAAACTAAACGAGACCGAAGAGGGCAGTAAACGAATAATACCCATTAAAATATACAAACTAGAGCGGAAGCGTATAAAGAAGAAGGTTGAAAAGAAGTGATTGATTTCAACATCACTTTCGCTAAGTAGGTGTAGAGGCAAGGAGCGTCTGAAAAACTCCTACGTTGCATTAACTCGGCGCTGGCGAATGTTTAAAAGTGCACGATTAACGTTTTCAGAAAGTATAAACGTCTAAAACGCCGGGACCGATGTGCCGCTGCTGAAACGCATTGGCAATCGGGTAACGACGACTGAGAATTTAAGTCTTTCACACAAGTCCAAACATCGGTTCTTCGATCCTGTTTTTAGTAATACTGAATAGCCGTCTTTGGTTTCGCTATTAGCGGTCGCGGCCGCCATTGTGCTACCGATCCAAAAAACGCACCTAGTTATTACACCATTTGGTAGTGGATCCTTGCGATTTGTCCTTTTGTGCTCTCGTGCCTGCTGACACGGTGCATGCTGCCACTAACCGTATTTGCATACTGATCGTGTGCAAGTCATCTCTAACCATGTTATACTTGTTAACATTGTGCATGCTACCACTAGCTAAATTAAAACTAAACATCTGCAAGTAGAGCCGTAGAGTAACTAGTAGAGCCGAAACCACCTCCTCTGCAGTCTAAGCGCCCAGGATCACGCTCTGTCAACAGTGGTGGAGCCAGAGAGAGAGAGGGAACTTTTGCTCCCTCTCTCCCCCCACCCAAAGCAGGGCAGTGACCTGGGCCTATTCCGGCACCCAAAGCGACCTATTCCTACACCCAAATAAGGTTCAGTAGCCTAGGGTGGCTGTAATGCGGTACTGCCGGTCTTTCGCGACCGGCTAGGCATAGGCTGACTTTTGACTTGATGTCGGATGGGCGACGACGCCCCTTTATCTGGGCAATGGGCTGGAAAACGTCAGCTGGCTACAACGCGATATCGGGTGCTAGTGTCCTGGTTGCTCAGTATCCACATCCCGAAGGATGGATTTCTGGCGTTCGCCGACAATAAAGATATAAAAAATACTATTGATTTGTATAGCACCTTAAGAAAATATCCAGGCGCTTCACAAATGCCGCAGGGCTTGAGCTCACAACCGTCCTCAAAGGCCAGCAATAAACTGGGGCTAATGACGACGAATGAAAGTCGCTTAGAGGGTTATGACATTTAGCCATGGCGCTTGTGGCTCCACTCGAGCGTGGGAGAGCAGAGGAGCCAAATGCGCAATAGCTACTCAGCCTTTGCCCCGCAAAGAAGCTTTAAGCCGTGCTCACGTGTTTCTAGCAGGCTTCCACGCAGGAACCGACGAGGCTTAGCAAGATAGCGATTCTAGCGTTTCGTCGGTTGGCGAAACATTGGCGCGAACCTTCGAGTTCGTCCGGTGACTGTCGTCATGCTAGCTCTCTTAACTCGTGCTTGACGTTTAACAAGGCTACTTTGAAAGCTTTGACTCGGCATGGCTACTCTGACGGTATGAGACTTTGATCAAATGAGGCGAAACTCAAAAGTTTTCTCTTTAGCTTTTCTCCGCAGCTACAAAAGGGGCTCATTTGTATTTGCTAACTGAATTTGCAGCAGTGACTTATGCGCGAATTATTTGCATCAGTTCAAGAAATTTATTTCTGTCTATTATTTCTTTTAACTTCGAGATTAGTTCTGCCTGCTGTGCTCCACCATGCAAGTACTCAGTGACTCGCCTACTAAATGTAAGGCGAACAGAACAGTGAGATCAACTAACGTGCGAATGTAGACTTCGTCACGTGCCAAGCGAGGGCTCTGCTTGCACTCAAGTGGCCTAGAGATTTACCTAAGTGTCGACTCTTTAGCGAAAACTTTATGCACTAGGTTAGCCATTCACCATACGATCAATCAGCAGACCAGACGACTAGCGAAATGTCTGGCGAATAACGTTCAATCGTATAGGTGAGAAGCCTGGTCTAGGTGCCTTTTGATAACAGAGGCTTGCTTTAGACTAGCTCGCGCTAAAACGACGGCAGCCTTTATAATAATAATATGCACGTGCCTGGCTTGGCCCCCTATCACAAAGAACAGCCTTCAAAATTAAGAGCCGACAGCGCCAGCTGATGGCTAGAGTTCCGTATCTGTTGACAGCCTTGCTCCTTAGCGAGACAAATTTTTGGCATGATCCAAACAAGTTGTGTAGCCCCTGGCCATCGCTAAGCTCACCGGGTGGATGGACTGAGTTACTTTAAAGTGCTCTGTGCTAAAACAGGCAAGATTTGCGTTAGCTTACTTAAAATCAGTGTCAACTAGTGCGATTGCGTTGCAAGCATTCCTTAGTTAGCACTCGGTGGTGCAAATGGGTAGATTCACCTCTTGTTAATCAAAAGGTATGCTCTGTTTGACCGTGTGGTAAAAATTATGTACGCTGACTAAATAGCAGACTGATTCGACAAAGATAATGTGCCCGGCCACTCTTCTGCGCACCATACCGCTCTTCGCGGATTCTACATCTAGTCTGCCCTTAACAAGCCTGCTTATCTCCCTTCAGTTTCTTGTTAGGCCACGGGAATCATTCGTCCAGGCTATAAACCACTCATAATTGCCAGCTCGCAACAGCACATCAAAAGAGTGCATGGGCAGCATCCAAAACGCAGAATTATGCACGATACCAAGCTACAGAACGGAATAAGGTGTAGCGAGCCGGATGAAGGCGGATATCAGGTGGGAAGGAAAATGGCTATCAGTTAGTGGCTCTTCGACAGCCCTTCACCCTGATCGAAGACATTGGAAGGATAAGCACAGGGAAATGAAACTTGATAATGAAGTGACCAGAAACGAAAAAGGAAGACTCGAGCTTACAATAAAAAGCAAAAACATGTTCAATGTGGTGATCTGACGCTTTCTTTTTTAAGATGGTGTCATTAATGGCACATAAATTGCTTTCGACAAGCACTCTGTGCCTGCACGATTGCAGATCGCATTATCACATCGGATAGCCTGCATTTTGCACATCATCGATCGCCAGTGCTTTTACAGCCTATGGTTTTTGAAATTATAGTTGTTTCATCTCCTAAGTATTGATCTCTACGTTGGACGATGTACCAAGCCATCTGCTTGGTGACATGATTTTCACCTTTGTCGCAACGCCTAGAGCAGTGAAAGTACTCCTTATGTGTTTGTATCTGCCAGTTGAGCTGTGACAATGAATCATTCTAACCAGGGAAAATGATAAAAGCGAGACCAACATCAGCTTGGTTTCACTAGGAGCATAATTTAGCGGCCGAATTTGCTGCTGCCTCAGCATAGTCTTCTTTTATTACCCTAACTCACTAGTGCAATTGTTCATCTACTCTTCAGTCATCCTATCATCGATTGTTCATTCTGTTGGCTGAATACGCCAGTACTGCACTGGCTAACTCAGAACACCCGGTCTACTTTTTGAGCAGTAGACCACTTCTGATTGGCTGGATATCACCTGTTCCTAGGTCACGAACTCGGCTACGTCAGCAACGGCTGATCAGAGCATGTTAAAGAAAAGCCAATTGCATTAAGATTTTCATGCATAATGGCGTGCACAGCCGATGTAATCATTTTGGACTATTATATATTGAATCGGTTTGCTGCGTATGCTTTGTCTGTCTTAGCTATGGTCCACGTTCTGTTGTCGGCTGCATAATTAAAGATCGTAGTTTTCTCAACCATTGACTAGCAGATGGCTTCGAGGCAGCACCGTATCTAAAGCATTCATTGGATCCGCGCATACTAGTTTTGGAGGTGATGTCATTTGACAGAAGTAATTGCAGAAGTTTGTGATGTCATTTGACAGAAGTAATTGCAGAAGTAATCATTATTATTCCGTTGCATAGTGCATCGCTGCGCTGGGCTTATAAACAATCCTGTATATAATCTCATATAGTTCACAGTGGTAAGTGCCTGCTTTTCCTGCGCAACAACAAAGCTCTTTGGAACAGGATTAGTGATTAGCCACTCGTGTGGTAACAGCCTGTAACTCTACGGCAATCTCATCCAAGTTATTGCATCTAAGAGAACGACATCACTCCAACAGTAGCGGACTCTATAATACATCAGTCTGAAATAATGAGCCACTCGAAGTACTGCAATTTTTGGATACTAGGGAGAACATTCTAACAAGGAGACAGACATGTGACGCAGCTGCAGAACTGTCGTGGTTTCCAGCTAAAGTCACGAGACTAGGTGGACATTCTCCCGACGACTTAGACGGCGTAATCAATTTAAGAAGGCTCGAAGCTGCAGCAGCGTTTTGGCGACAACCCAAGTTGTTCAGCAGCGGCAATTAATTTAAATACGATCAAACGTGGTCAAATTAAAAAAGCTCCACGTCGCGTGAATAATATAGAGCGGTCTAGTCTAGGCAGAGGCCACCAGCTCGATGCAAATATGATTTCATCATAAATTGTTGGAGTCCTGGAGAAGAATACATAAATTAAAATTAGCCATCAAAGTTGATCTTTTTAGGCTACCTTTTTTCAAGAAAATACGTAGCTAACGCAAAGCGAAATTTACAGCAGGGCCCCTGCCACTTGTTCGCTAATTTAGATTATTTTACTGTTCAATCCGCGCGTTGTCTTCATGCGTTATAAAATGCTTTTGCTTAATTCGAAGGCGCGGAGGAAGCTGTTCGCATTCACCAGATCAAAAATTATTGCACAATTAGTATCCTGGAAGCACAGAGTGAGGCTACGCATGAGCATTTAGTAACCAGGTCCAATTTCGAAAGCCAATGGTACATAAAACAGAATACTCGAGGGCTGTTGATCGTTAGCTACAGAATGCCGTTGAACTGTTTAATGTTAGTGGTAGTCAACAACGGCCTCAACCAACCAACGGTTTCAGTTGTGCCTGGCGCAAATGTCTTTGAGGGAAAGCTATAACATACACGGACCGTAGGCTTAACAGTTGTGTGGCTTTTATGCTTCTCGTGCTCAAAACTGTCGCAATACTCTGGGAACGCAATGCGCATACTAAGAAAATGTGTATCGTTTCTTAGCCAAGGCAAATCCTTTGGAGACCGTACCTTTAGTTCGTATGCTCCCAAAGCCTGGAACTCAATCCCCGACTTCTGTCACGACATTTCCTGACTTGACCACATTTAAAAAGAAACTAAAAACGCACCTATTTATCACAGCATTTAGTGGGTCCCCGTGATTTGTCCTTTATGTTCTTATGCGTGCTGACACTGTTGCGTGCAGCTACTAACCGTACTTGCAGCATGTTGACACTGTGCATGTCACCCCAACCATGTTATCCTTGTTTATCGAGGATGCTACCACTAGCCATTCGATCGTGCTTTCTTTGCGGCAAATGTAAAGTGCCTAGAAAGAGATTGAGTGCTCTGAGGGCGCTTTATCAAATGTATTATTATTAGTATAATAATTATTATTTGGCATTCAAGCTTACAAAAGAAGTGTATTGAATGTAATATTTAGAACGTAATATGTAAAAGTAAAAGCATTGAGCTAGATGTTTATTATTTGCATACTTTTCTTTTTAAGATCATATCATCTTTGTTGTTTTGGCTTAACACCGTTTCATGACACGTTTCCTTTCTGCGCCTCGAGCGGACCATCAACTGCGAGGCCCGACCATGAGCGTTCCACAGTCAATGACCTTTAAATATCTGCACACTTATTCAATGTGCGTGTTGTGGCTCTTGGATGAAGGGAAATCGATGTTGAGCAGGTAAAAAAAAGGATGCAGTCAGAAAACCATAATAACTTCGTGTACGCTTATCAACAAGGCCTCCAAAAAGTATATTTATGGAACAATATATTGTATTGTGTTGTTGAAAATTTATTTTATTGGGTGCCGTAGCAATATCAATATATCGTATTGTCCGAATGAACAATATCTAAATTATAGCAATGCTTATTGGGCAGTTTAGTTTTAACTTCTAAGCTTCAAATTGTATCCCCACTTCCAGAGACCTGAGTCTGAGCGCGTTGTATGGATTGCGGACTGCGTGAGTCTGTGAAACGTGTTTGGTAGACACAATTTTATAATTTTTGCTTCGGTGACAATGACAATATATTGTATTGTTGGCAATTAAACTTTAAGTATAGTGCATAGTTTGCCATGAAAATATAAATATATTTATTGTTAGCTTTAAAAATTGACAACGCAATAACAATATTATGGCTCCAAGGCCTGATGTCAACCAGGACTTTGCAGTATCACAGCATGCTAGCAGATGAACTGTTTGTCATATGCGTACTTGAAAGAATCCTTTGTATTTAAAAGAGTGCCAATTTGGTAATCTTAAAGAGAAAATTATGCCTAATTATTTTCATAGGAATCATTAAATATCTATTGAATTCATTTTCGCCAAACGCTTGATTAGATTTGCATCGCTTCGCCGTAAACGTAGCAAACCGAGCCTCCTAGCTGGTCAGATGGGCTCGGTGATGTTAATGCTATCCGATGGCATATTGGAGGTTATCTTGAAATATATTTAAATTTAGTGAATAAATTTTAGCATGAGCAATCTTTCTCTAGCTGTTCCTGAGCTTTCTTTGTCGACTCGCGTGGATAAAAGGCACTGGCAAAGGAGAACTAGATAGTCTGAGCTAGCCGGAAGTAGCACTAATATGTGACCATGACCTTTGAACTTCGTTGTTCTTGTTTACCACTGGCTTTGCTTAGTTCACTATTTATAAGGGTCTGTCGTGGCCAATCTACCTCCTAGCTCGACAGCAGCTGAAGATACGCCGCTTTCAGGTGTTTCGAGCCATTCGCAATGCATGCAGCTGCTTTATTCGTTTCCGGTTTCGTCGGCACCCTCGTACTAAACGCACTTCTGTCATTAATGGGTAATCCAACGGTATCTCAAGTCAAGCCTAGTGCTTCAACCATTACTGTCGCTACTAGAGAACCAGCTGGCATAGGTAGGTTACCGTTGCAGCACGTTGTCAAGGCTGTCCTGATATCCGTTGGGTCGCCAAATGCTACGTTCCGCTTAGCACCTTTACGTAGGAATACTATATCCGGAGAGCTGTGTGCCAATTTTGTTGTTGACGTAAGTGCGCGCGTTTCATGCATCTTTTCTGTGCGTTTTTTCGTTGCTGTGTTGTCCGTCGGCGATGTCGCTCGCGTTTGCCTACTGCTATGCATCTTGCGTTGTGTGCACACCCAAGTGTCGGATGTTGCCGCCGAGGATGAGTGGACCTCTCTCTAGAGCCCAGGGTGCTCCCTTTCGGAACGGTCCGTCTTAATTCGCTTAACTTCCGGCCGGTGTTATTTGCTTGGCAAGGTATTCAGTGCCTTAACCCGTGCTTTTAAGTGGGCACGACCTCAGCCGCCGGCTTCCCCAGGGGTGAGTGGTGGCTCGTATAAGCAAGCCGTTCTGTTGCAGCAGCAGCTGTCACCTAGATGCGGCACGTGACTGCTAGTTTGCAGTCATCGTGTATGCAGTTCTTGACGGCACTGAAGGCACCTTGGTTCTTGCGACTCCAGTCCCCCTCCCCCTGACCGACGACCTTAGCGTGGCGGCATCACAGAAGGAGCATCGGGATCCGGGCTTAGTGCAAAAAGCATAAGTGAATTTTTATGTGTCATTTAGCCATGCCTGCATGTATAGTTGGTTGAAATGGGCGGTGTGACATCTTTTTTTTGAGACTCTTTGGTCAATTCCAAAGTAGGTTACAACAGGTCCCTGTTCTTCCTAGAAATACCGTGTACCTTTAGCTTATGTATCCTTATATAAATGTGGCTGCTGGTTCTGCCTTGTTTTTTGTGTGTACATTAATGAATTCGAGCATGACTAGGATTAGTAGCTGGCAATGGCAGTTCATTGGTGGTGTACCACTCAAAAGAACATAAGTTTTTTCTTGGCACTTCACTTGGATTTGAAAGTGGAAACTAAGCACACATAATATATAAACTGTTTAGTGATGATAAAAATTCACAATTACTGCATTGCATTGGTGCATAATGATCTATTTGCTGCTACAAAGCAATGCTCAGTAGAGCAGGTTGGTTTTAACTTTATTTAAATGTTAAGTCAGACGACGTGGTGTCAGCCTATAACAAGTTACACGTTTTGGGTGCAAAAGGACTTAAGGCGCAGTCTTCAAACGTTTGAGCTTGGTTAGATGCGCCTCTAAACGACTGGAGTCAGTGGCAGATTGAGAACAACGATCGGTCTGGCAGACACTGGCATGGCATCGGTCAGGCACTGGCTTGGTCCAATTCGTACTTCGTATCGTCTGATCGTATTCAGCCCGTGTCCTGTGGGGTCAGGTCTCATCCACTAGACCAGTCACCCGTGGAGTCCCACTAGGGTCTGTCATCGGTCCTTTGCTGTTGTCCATGTATGCTTAGCCATGTTATTCATGTTTATCAAGCATGATACCACTCACCGTTCGATCGCATTTCCTTTGCAGCAAATGTAAAGCACATAGAAAGAGATTGAGTTCTCTGAGGGTGCTTTATCAAGTGTATTATTATTATTATTAACCTCTGGGAAAAGTGATTGACTGCTCTTGTAATAGATACTGCTGTTGCGCGACCGTCATCGTATGCTTGAAATTGAAGTGTCGTCTATGACAACTGCCTAAATTTTGAAAGTTTCGTAAAGAAGACTGCCTTTACAGCTAGCCATCACGTTGGATCCCTTGTATAAGATTAGAGACTGTCTACTACAGTGGGTTGCAAAAAATTTAACTAGCTCCCTGGTTCTGTCCAGGCTAGATTATATAGGCTACCAAAAAAGCCACTAAGTCACTGCAGCTGGTGATGAATGTGGCTGCAAGGGTACTTAACAAATCCCAGAGGTTTGACCACATGTCGTCTTTGATAAAGTAGCTTCGAGGGCTCCCGGTTGATAAATGGATGTTTTTATGCTGCCGATTGATGCGTGCGAGAATATCTGCCTCGCCTCTTTTGCTCATTCTCCCTTCGATCTGTGATCATTGGTAGATAGCTACAACACGACACTAGCCGACATGCTCGACGAGTTTGCACCTTTGACTAAGCGCACTGTGCACCCTCGCCCAGACGGCCTATGGTTGAAAATGCATACTAAAAAAAAGGACTGACTGTCCATCGACAGGCATACTAGAACTACTGTAGGTTGTACCAATCGATCCTAGCAAGGGCCAAGTCTAGCTTCTATAAAAACATTGTTGAATCACAGAGGCGCAATCCAAAAATGCTGATGTCGACGATCAACCATCTCCTCAACCACTCCCAGGTTAGCTCCTTACCTGATGATCCCTGTGATGATCTAGCTGATGGCTTCTCTTTGTCCAGATTCTTTGTCCAGAAGGCAAATGTAAAGCGCCTAGAAAGAGATTGAGTTCTCTGAGGGCACTTTATCAAGTACATTATTATTAATACTATTATTATTAAGATGTACAATATCAATGAGTCTATCCCTGCGATGGCAGCATCCCCCTAGAATGCTGTCTCTCGATTCCTTGCAGCACCTCAATGTCAACATTCAAGCTGGTCACTAGTGATCTCGTCCTGAAGTTCATAACCCGATCACAGAAGACCAGTCCTTTGGACCCTATCCCCACTGTCCTGCTTCTGCGTTGCATTGATCTGCTGCTGCTAACATCATTAATATGTCATTAGTCTCAGGTCACGTCCCAGCACCTCCCAAAAAGGCTGTAGTCAAGGCCACTACTCAAGAAAGCAACACTAGACCAAAAGAACTTGAGCAACTACCAGCCAGTCTCCCTTCTACCGTTCCTATCAAAGACACTGGAACGAGTCGTGGCAGACCAGCTGAACTCATATATTGAAACTTCAAACCTTACTAGTAAGTTCCAGTCTGGTTTTAGAGCTAATCGCTCCACAGTCAGCATTGGTTTGGTTGTACATCGACCTACTTAGGAATGCAGACATGGATAGAGTATCTCTGCTTGTTTTGCTCGATCTTTCGGCCGCTTTTGATACTATCGATCACCAAGTCCTTCTTGTGCACCTCTCATTTCCACTGGGCATCACTGGCATTGCTCTGCAATGGTTCATGTTCTATCTTAGTGGGTGACTCCAGAGTATTGATGTGAGTGGACAAAGATCATCCGAGGTACCTCTGAAATATGGGGTACCTCAGGGCTCTGTGCTCGGTCTGGTTCTTTTCACGGTTTATACTCTTCCTCTTGCCGGTGTGATTGCCAAGCACAATCTAGGCTTTCACTTCTATGCAGATGACACTTAGTTGTACCTTTTCTATGACTCCTTCCAGCCTTCGAGCTACTCGAATTCTCTCAACTCCCTTGCTGCATGTATTGATGACATCCGCACGTGGATGGCACCAAATTTTCTTAAATTAAATGATGATAAAACTAACTTACTAGTTATGGGCAAACCAAGTGTGATTCAGAAATTTTTAGGCTGACACTCAAAATCGGCTCTGCCAGCACATCTGTTGAATCTGCACGAAATCTAGGTGTCATGTTTCAAAGTGACCTTTTGTTAGACGATCACATCAGCTCCACAATCAAGTCTGCCTACTTTCAGTTACATAACATTGCTAAAATTCGGGCTTGTTTAGATAGCAATTAGACGTCTAAGTTGGTCCATGCATTTGTGAATCCTGTCTTGACTTCTGTAAGTCACTGCTTGCTGACCTACCGGCTGTGCAATCAGGCGCTTACAGCTGGTGCTAAGCTCGGCAGCTAGGCTTGTCTGTCGTGAGTGTTGCAGTTGCCACATCACTCCACTTCTCGCCGACCTGCACTGGCTACCAGCTAAGCAACTGATCGACTTCGAGGTTGTGTCGCTCTCCTTTAGCTCCCTTCATTATTTGGCTCCAGCTTACCTATCAGACCTACTCCCAAACAGGCCAAGCATCGTACTACCCACTTATCTAACTGTTTACCTATACCTCACACAAACCTCAAATACTTTGGAGACCTTGCATTTAGTTCGTATGCTTCCAAAGCCGGGAATTCACTCCCGACTTGCGTCACGACATCACCTGACTTGATCATATTTTAAAAGAAATTGAAAACACCTATTTATGCCAGAATTTAGTAGGTCCCTGCGATTCGCTCTTAATATGCTTGTGCGTGCTTATACTGTGCATGCTGCCACTAACCACACTTGCATGCTGATCCTATGCATGTCACCCCTAACCATGCTATTCGTGTTGTTTATCAAGCATGATACCACTCACCATTCGATCGTGTTCCTTTTGCAGCAAATGTAAAGCACCTGGAAAGAGATTGAGTTCTCTGAAGATGCTTTATCAAGTGTATTATTATTATTAGGGGAAAAGAACAAAGTGAAATAAATGGCAGACGTGCAAAGAAATAGAGCTGGGGTGGCAATATCAAGTCAGTACTTAGCATGTGGACTGTTTAAGACCTCGGAGCCTCTCAGAAGCTGTTTGTGCAACCTGGTGTGACATAGTGTTTAGAAGAAAAGAAAAATAGCTGTGATTTTTCCAAAATCTGGATATCGACAACAAACTTTGATAAGGAGCCTTGCTTTGAGTTAATGCCTTCTTGATCTTGTACATGTGATTAATTCACATAGCTGCTCCCTGGTGGTATCTCCTCTCTCCTCCTCGTCCACCTACCCCCTGCTAGTGGCAAGCTTATTTATGTCTGGATTGGTGTCCACTTGAGCTTTCCTGCCTGCAATCCTGCCTGCAAGCAATGAACGGTTTCTTTATGTGGAGCACTGTCTTGTTGATGTTGGTTTTGCTATTGATGACAGTTTTGTTATGCTGAAAGACGTGAATTTGTGGCCATGGTATATATTCAAAGCTGCGTGCTCTGCCTCACCTCTACATATCTGTTTTAGAGTATGATTCATTATTGGCGAAAGTTCTTGAAAAGGAAGTGCGCATCTTGTGTTGGGTTATGACAAGTCCTCAGACACTCTACACAAAAGCTATCAATGTAAAGAGCACTTGGGGGCGTCGGTGTAGTGTGCTATTGTTTGTCAGCTCGAAAGCAGATCCGTCGTTCCCTGCCATTGGTATGTGCTTGTTTTCTTGCTGTATATCAATTTGGTGTATGCACTATGTATGAATGGCATCTCATGCCATTAAGTACTCAGCTTATTTAGTTCATTCTTTTGCTTATGGTCTTGTTGGTTTTGTGGGCCACATTTAAGTATGAACAATCTTTCTGCTGCAGTAGTCTTTACGAGACTGATAGCACTTGAAAATCTGTCCGGTCAGAACAAGCCTTCTGGGTTCAGCTTTGGGCTCTTCAGAAATGAGGTGTAACAAATTGGACAGAGAGTGGTTTTAAGAGTTCTTCAGAGCAGTACTCTTTTGTTTTTTCCTCTAGGGGTTTTTCCTGAAGGGTTGCCAATTCGGTTTTACAAGAGGTTTACAGAGGTATTCTGCTGGCACTTGTCGGTGTAAAGCCTCGAGTTATCTCAAAATGGATATGCCAGTTTTTTCAAAAGGGGCTGAAGAGCCCTTCCGGAGACTCCAAGATGAGGCTGTCTGTTAATAGAAGAGGTAACCTTTTTTGCATAGACAAAGGCTAAAGAAGAAGCCTGGTGTGCTTGCCTTCGGAGTACAGATAGGCCCGGAGTATCCACCACAGGAGGCCATCAGCCTTAGAGGTGATCCAAAGAGGCCAACCGGAGGGTCCGTGACTGCATGTCTATGATTGCAGAAAATTAAGCTCCTAGACGTTTGATGGACATTTACAGCAAACTGTATCCAACCGAAATCGGAAATTTTTCTAGAATGTTGAACAAGCAGAGCTGAACTCACGTTTCAAATTTTAATCTCATACATGCCGAATTAGCCAAGGCATCAAGCTACACTGAAAATGAAGCTGTTTAAAGTTCATATGTTGCCACCGGTTTACTTCTGGGTTAGATATCGTCTGCATAATAATTGTTTTTCTTTGTGCAGAAATCTTCAAAACTTCCGATCCCATTTCCAACATGTTTTTTCTTTTGAAAGGTACACAAATCAAACATTTGACTGTTTGACCAATTGTCCAGTATTTTCTCGACATTTACCATCAAACAGGGTGTATATACTTGTACTGGCCGTAGTAAGTTGCAAGGCAGCATCCAGCCGGCACTCCTGCTTGCTGTATCTTTGGCACTACAGTGTGGCCCAATGAGCAATATCTGTTCAGTAATATAAGTATTTATTGGGAATACTGTGAGCAGTGTAAGTCAATAATAATCGGTTCCTCTTATATAGCATGGCTGAAATTCACATGCTGTTATGCAGCCTGTTACATTGCTGTTTCAGGGAAATTGAGTACATTTGAAAGGAAGCTTACCTAGCGCCTGCTTGTTAAGTTGCTTCCGGCTTTTGCTGCTGTTGTCCTGCTGAACTACAGTTTTCTACTATTCTTCTGCTACAGCTGTTCTTTCTACTTTTGCTTCGCTGCACGGGATATGTGTTTTGTGCTGAAAGGCTCATCCTAGAGGCTTGGAGGGAAAGGCAGCCGTGCGTAGAGAGGTGATGTTTTAGCTTATTGGGTTCCAAGCAGCTCCAAATTCAATCTCCCGAAGGTTCATATCCTTTTTCTTTCCAGAGGGTCAAATCCGTGATGGCCCACTAGGTAAGGCGGTTGCTTTCACGACCTCGGTCCCGAGGTCGTGGGTTCGATTCCTGCGGTGGGCGATCCTTTATCGCCACTGCAAGCGGTGGTGATAGCCGTAAAGGCTCTTCTGTTGCTATACAAAAAGAGGCTGTTTAATCAGCCTGGATTTATTTTAAATCAAAGAGGCCTGCCCGAAGGCACTTCTAGCACACAGTAAGGGCATTTTTCGAGATGGACTACTTTTGAGAGCTGGATGTTTCCAGTGGAAGCCACCTGGGTTAGAGAGCTTAAGCAGGTGTTCCAGTTGCAAGCTATTAAGTGTCAGCCTCCAAAGGATGCTAAAATGCTTTCAGGGCTTGTGGTGTGTCGGAGAACACGTGGCTTACAAGATAAGTCTCTTGGGGAGGTGCTACAGCTTAAAGGCCTTTCCGGTTACATTTTATCTTTAAAACACGCTATGTAGCCAGATATTCAGACCTGATCTCTGGGTATTAAATCTAGCTAGTCGCCTGAAGGTCTTGCAATCAGCCATGTTATGCATGGTTGATGCTGCTCTGCATATATGTGAGCAGTGTATTTTCAAGCAGCTACTTTAACCTGTAGCTAAGTGTTCACAACCGTGGCTTCATATTGATCACCTATTTTTTTTTTTTAACTATGAGCAATCTGGCCTTCCACGATGGCCAAACCCCTGACACCCGACTGACTCAGTTGTTCCTACAAAATGTGTGATACTGGATCAGCTCTTGTCTTGTTTGGCTGTGTCACAGTGAGCATAAAAAATATAATTCATTTGCATAGCACCCTAAGAGAACTTAATCTACAGCATCTCCTGGGGCTTCACATAGGCAGCAGGGCTCAAGCCCGCAACTCCGGCACATGTTGAGCATCACTTCCTGTGACATCCTTCTTATCGTCGGTCAAGGTCAAGATTTAGTCCCTCGAAAAATCCTAGCTTTTGGCGTTGCATCGTTAGTCACGGGCAAGCATAGTGTGACTCGGAAATTGGAAAGCTTAACACTCTAAATCAGCTCTGCCAGCTTATCTCCTGTTGCATTTGCATGGAATCTAGGTGTCCTGTTCCAAAGTAATCTTTCATTAGACAACCACATCAGCTCCGCAGGCAAGTCTGCATACTTTTAGCCTCATAAATTGCAGAGATTTGACCTTGCTTTGGCAGGAATACTACACCCACATTGGCCCGTGCATTTGGGACATTTTGGTCTCGACTTCTGTAATTTACTGCTTGCTTGTCCACCGGCCTGTACAATCAGGCACCTACAGTTGGTGCAAAACCCTGCAGTTATGCTTGTCTGTCGTGAGCAGTGCAGTTGCCACAGTACACCTCTTCTTGCCGACCTGCACTGGCTCTCAGTTAAGCATTGATTTGAAGGTTCTGTCACTCAATTTTAAGCCCCTTCATTCTTTGGCTCCAGCCTACCTATCAGATCGACTCTCCTACCAGGCTAAGCATCGTACCACCCGCTGTGCTGACTCGTTTAGCTATACCTCGTATGAGTTTCAAATCCTTTGGAGACCGTGCATTTAGTTCGTAGGCTCCCAAAGCCTAGAACTTACTCCCGACTTGTGTCACGACATCCCCTGACTTGACCACATTTAAAAAGAACTCAAAAACACCTATTTAGGACGGCATTTAGTGGGTCCCTGTGATTCGTCCTTTATGTGTGTATGCGTACTGACACTGTGCATGCTGCCACTAACCACACTTGCATGCTGACCATATGCATGTCACCACTAACCATGTTATTCATGTTGCTTATCAAGCATGATATTACTCACCATTCAATCACGTTTCCCTTTGCAGCAAATGTAAAGCGCCTAGAAAGAGATTGAGTTCTCTGAGGGCACTTTATTAAGTACATTATTAGTATTATCATTAACGAGCTAACCTGGGAGCAGTTGAGGAGATGGTTGATCGTCGACATCAGATCTACTCTCCCACCAGGCTAAGCATCGCACCACCCGCTTTTCGGAATCTATGTGTTTAGCTATACCTTGTACAAACCTCAAATCTTTTAGAGATGCAGAGTGCATTTAGTTCGAATGCTCCCAAAGCCTGGAACTCACGCCCGATTGACTACTGTCACCACACCCCCTGACTTGACGTCATTTAAAAAGAAGATAAAACACACCTGTTAATTACAGGTACATGGATCCTTGTGATTCGTCCAATTTATACTTATGCATGCTGACGCTGTGCAGGCTGCCACTAACCGTATTTGCATGTTGACCCCATTTAAGTGCCTTTATGTTATGCTTGTTGAGTTTGTGAGTGTGACCACCAACCAGTTGATTATGCTTCTGTTACAGCATATGCAAAGTGCCTAGAAAGAGATAAAGTTCTCTGAGGGTTCTATACAAATGTATTATTGTTTTTAATTTATATCTACAATAAATATCAGTAGCAGTCAAGGAGAGAGAGAGAGAGAGAGAGAGAGAGAGAGAGAAGACAAAAACCAAGAGAGAGAAAGAGTAGCTTGTAAGTAAGTAGCTTGCCGGCAAAATAATGTGAAGAAAGACAGAAGTTGTTGGGCCAATGGCTACAGCATTGTTGATCGGCTGCCTTCAGAAGTCGTCGTCAGTGTGGCCGACCGGTTGGCCCAATTTTTGTGACCGCTAACTATTTTCTCTCGTCCCATATCATCAAAGCAGATAGCTGATCTCAGGCATGACCAGAATTAATTTTGTCATTCTATGTGCTGTAAATGTCAGTTACAAGCTGAGAAAGTTCGTGCTTTCTTTTGTTCTGTCACTAGCGATAGCGATGGTCATACAAAGGTAGCTAAGTATTGGTCTGCAGAATTCAGTTAATAGATTCGTTGGGCTTGGGCATTTCACCATACTCTCATAGCTGCAGTTTGCTTGCAAGGGGTTTGTGCAGTTGTGCATTAGTACAAGCCGGCTGATTTGGCATTTTGCTGGCTGCTGTTTTGCTTGGAGCTGGTTGCTTTGCATGAAGAAGCAGCATTGGGCGGGATGGGGGCCACTCACCTGCCATACTGCTGCATGCAATGCCTATCATCATGCTTCGAGGCAGCTCACTTCTACGTGGCTCAGTCACTGATTGCAATCATCGGTATGCATGGACGAGGGACTTTGCCTGTTCACACGACAGCTGCTGCTTGTAAATATTGGTTGGTGTTGCTGTTTAGCCGTCGAAGCTGAGGAGGGCCGTGGCCATCTGACTGCCAAGACAATGCACGCATTTAAGTACATCTTTGATAATCACATCAACGATGCCGACTGGTTCCTCAAGGTTGATGACGACTCGTACGTGATACTCGAAAATCTGCGCTACATGGTCGCCGACAAGAGCCCCGGAGATCCCGTTTACTTCGGCCATCACTTCAAAGTCATCGTAATGCCCCAGGGATACCACAGTGGTGGTAAGGGATTCTGTGCTACTCGTTGAGGCAACTCACATCTCCCAATCCCAGCCCATCCAACCCCTCTCTACCCCTGCTTTCATTGAAAAGAAGCCAGTCTGTGCATGCCGGCTGCAACTGATTTGGCATTGCTGATGACGTGAAACCGAGCCATGCGTTTGCTTCAGCTTATGCTCTGTCACCGCTTGCCTGGTTTGGTTTCCGATTTGGCCTAAGGTGCCCCTCGGCAGTTGCAGAGCTACACTGCAGTCTTCCCTAGTCTCCCCTGTCTCATCATGTGTGATGCTGTGCTAAGTCACAGACCATGCTCGGTGCAACTGCTCACTGCCGTAGCCCCTGAGAGTACCTGCTGCCGTCATCTGCTGCCTCGCCCTGGCACTCTCTTAAGGTGATCGAACAGCCACATTTATGTAGCAGCAGAAGAGCCTTAGCAACCATCACCTCTCTTTCAGTAGGCTGCAGTGTATTGCCTGCTGTAGGACTCAAACCCACGACATAGGTCGTGAAGTGTCAGCACCTTACCCCTGTGCCAAGACCCATGCTGTGCCACTCGGAAGATGGGAAATCGCTAGCCAAGGCAACTTGTTTTGGTCATACCTCTAATGAAGGGCTTGTCGAGGCATCTTGGTGGGTTTCACCGACTGAGAACAGTGGAGTTTTGTCCACCCACCATGGAGTTGACTCGACTTATCTTGCCCATCTCTGGCCCTTACCTCTAGCTTAATTTAGCTTTCTAGATGGCAGCAACAGGCCTCCTTCTAGGCTCATCAGTTAATCGTGTGTGATATGTGCACATTCTCTTGTTTACAGCCAGTCTGAGCATGCTGTTCTCATGCATCAATCCTATCACTTGCGTCAACATGCACTTGCCTTTAATAGTCACTGAAAAGGCCTGGAGGCTATTAGGCTGATAATGCTGTAACAGATAGGCTGGGCTTGAAAGGGCTATGAAGCACAGTTCTCACTGAACTTCACAAAACACGAATAGAATTAATGCTGTAAAAAATGATCAGCTGATTCAACAGCCCCATTTACGCTCAAGTGCAAAAGTATGTACGGGAGCCGACGAATTCCCCCATCCAGCTGCTATGCCGTCAGCCGATAGACTTAATCTTCGTCTAAAAGCACTGAAAACATGTGCATGATGTGTTCTAATATTTTCTATGCTGACTACCAAGGTTATAAATGCACAAGTCGATACTTACATCAATAGAAGGTCATGCCAACCCTATTCATTGCTGGAGTTGCGATAGCATTTGATACTATTGATCAATAAGTCCTTCTTGAGCACCTATTATCTTGCCTGGGCATCACTATCACTGCCTTGCAAAGGTTTAGGTCCTATCTCGGTGCGAGATTTCAGAGGGTTTATGTCAACTGGTAAGTCATTTGGTGAGCCTCTAAAGTATGGGCCACCCCATGAGTCTGTGCTTGGTCCACTTCTTATCACAATGTATACTCTTCCTATTGCTGATGTAATTGCCAAGCACAATCTAGGATTTCATGTGTATGCAGATAATAATAATAATAATAATAGTAATAATGCACTTGATAAAGCGCCCTCAGAGAACTCAATCTCTCTCTAGGCGCTTGACATATACAGCAAACGGAAATGCAATTGAATGGTGAGTAATATCATGCTTGATAAAAAAAAAAAACATGAATAGCATGGTTAGGTGAAACACATGTGTACAGGTGCCTTAATCCTTCCCTGCTATCGAGTACATCGAACTCTCTCAACTGCATTGCTACATGTATTTGTGACTTTCCACTTCCAGGGCAGCAAACTTTCTCAAATTGACTGAGGATAAAATAAACTTACTAGCTAAGGAAAACCTAGTGTTACTCAGAAATTAGAAAGCCTAACCATTAGAATGTGCTCGGCCAACATATCTCCTGTAGTATCTTCATGCAATCTAGGTGTTCTGTTCCACAATGGCCTTTCACTAGACGACCGCATCAGCGCAGCAGTCAAGTCTGCCTACTTTCAGCTGCATATCATTGCTAAAATTTGGGCTTGCCTCGACAGGGATACCGAATCCTAGGTATTTCCTGCATTTGTGATATCCTGTCTCGACTTCTGTAACTTACTACTACTTACTCTACTCTCTGCTTGTAGGTCTACCGGCCTTTGCAATCACATGCTTACAGTCGGTGCAAAACTCGGCAGCCAAGCTTTTCTATCTTCTGTCAGGTCCCTATAGCAGCATTGCTCCACTGCTTGCCTCGTGCAAAGTCAAGGTATTTGATGAGCGAGGCCGTGGGCTCGAGCCCCTCCCCCCTGTGGAAATATGTGAAGCCAGAACAGAGATTAAGCTATCTTTAGGTGTTATACAAATGAGTTATATTTTATTATTTTTTCTTCGACCTGCACTAGCATCCCATCAAGCAGCTTATCTAGTTACTGATTATAATAATAATAATACATTTGTATAGCACCCTCAGATGACTGGATCTCCTTCTAGGCACTTTTACAAATACTCTAAAGAAAGCATGACCAAACGATTAGTGGTAACATTTGCATGCTGACCCAGTGCATGTAACCCCTAACCATGTTATTCATTTTGTTTGTTTTTCAAACATGATTTTACTTACTATTCTGTTGCGTATCACTTTGCAGCAAATGTAAAGCGCCTAGAAAGAGATTAAGTTCTCTGAGGGCGCTTTATCAAGTGCAATATTATTATTATTATTATTATTATTATTCGCAGTGTCATCAAAAATGACATTGTGAGATGTGGCATGCACTGGGTGAGCATATAGATATGGTTAGTAGCTGCAGGCACAGTTTCAGCACACATCGCACACAAAGGACGAGTCACAAGAACCCATTCAAGGCTGTTATAAACAGATGTGTTTTAAGCTTCTTTTTAAATGTTGTCATGTCAAGGGATGTCATGGCATCAATCGGGAGTGAGTTTTAGGCTTTGTAATCATATGAACTAAAGGTGCAGTTTCCAAAGGTTTTGAGGTTCGTATGATATATAGCTAAACGATTTCAGTCACAGCGGATGGTACAACGCCAATACTTCAATGGCTCCCTAGATGACCGACAGCCGTTCGCATCTACTCTCTGACATCTCTCACAGAAGTCAGACCTAACCTATGTTAGTACTGTAGCAGGGATACATAGGCGTATGGAGAGGCTCTCCAGAAGGATGCTGTGGTCAGAAGCGCCAACTGCGGCTGATAGGTAAGTCCACACATACCAGCTGAGAGGCCATACCCTAATAAGCATTGTTCAAAAGGTCACTGCAAACCCAAAGCAGAGCTGTTTCCATGGAATCGTTTGATCGAAATTACGATCGGAATTTGCCAGCGAGGTCTGATTAATTAACCTTATCGTACGGTTAGGGTGGGGGCACTACTAGTTCAAATGTCTCGAATAAGAATGGAGAGGGGAGACTGGAAGAAAGTTAGACTTAGACTCTAATGATGCATGCTTGGCTAATTTATTAGTGGCCTGACAATTGTTGTTTTCAAAGGGACGTGGACTCACTGGTAACCAATGACTTATTTATAGTATTTCTATAGTAGAAAGTAACAGGCTTATGCAGCTCATAAGGAAAACTGTTGGGTCAGGGTTTAGAGGACTGGTGGTTTTTTAACCTGGGAATAAGTTTAGCAACTGGTGGGTTCAGTATATATAGACAGGCGTATATAGCTGTTGCTGTTGCGCTCTCTTTGATGGGGATGCTTACTTTGTGTCGGTGGCTTTCATACTTCTGATGATCATTAATCTTCATTAAATCGGTCCGGTATGCTGATGTGCATTTTAGGTGCTGGCTACCTGCTGAGCCGCGAGGCCCTGAGACGCTTTGGTCAGCATGGCTTTCACAACCAGCAACTGTGTACCGAGGACGGTGGGGCGGAGGACGTCGAGATGGGACACTGCTTGCAGAAATTAGGTGTGCGTGCCATGCAGAGTTACGACAGTCTCGATCGAAGCCGCTTCCACTGTTTCAATCCTGTGGCACATATACATGGATACTACCCGGACTGGTATTATAAGTACGATTCACATGGCGCCAAGCATGTAAGTGCCGTGATAGCAGTTACCAGACATCTTTGGTATTGTAGTTGTACCTGATCTCATGTCGAATTTTTTTTTACAATTGTCTTGCTTTGTTAGGTGGTAAACAAATTCAGATGTGTGATACTTTGCGATCATTAATGATTGTGTATATTATGCTTTGTTCTTATTTATATGTCTTGCCTCTAGCAGATGATTCGTGAAGTAGTACTCCTTCGATGACTGGTAACTGCTAAAATTCATGTCTCGGTGACATTTTAGAGCCGTGATGGCACACTAGGTAAGGCAGTTGCTTTCATGACCTCGGTCCCGAGGTCGTGGGTTCGACTCCTGGGGTGGGCGATCCTTTATTGTCACTGCACGCTGTGGCGATAGCCGTAAAGGCTCTACTGTCGCTATAAAAAAAGAGGCTGTTTAATCAGCTAGGATTTATTTATTTATTTATCATGACTAGTCAGCAGCAGCTTGCAGGCATTTTTGTACAAGAACCCTGTAATTATCTTGCTAGCAGGTCTAGTTTCAGAAGTATTTGGGCAGCTGAAGAGACTGCAATGACAACCATCTAAGCTATCATCTCTGATTTTGTAAGCTAATGCAGTCACTCCACCTTTATTTGTCATCAGCTGTCTGACGCTGTCATGTAGAGCTGACCAAGCAGTTGCAAACACTAGCTATTATACCATGTGCCAGACTTTTCCGAGGTGGACAAAATGTCCATCTGCTGAGTTTCTACAGTTCCTTTTTCATAGCCCAGTTTTTTTGTTCTTATTCTATTGACGTTCGATGCAGTTGAGGTAACTGTACTGGCTCGGCTAGTCCACAAGTTATGCCGGGCCATGGGCAAAGTGTTTAGACAGGAAAAATACCTTTCACGAGCTATTGTGCATTTCAGTTTGTCGTCTTGCTAGAAGGTGATATCCACACCACTTAATGAATCTCACTCGGGAGGCCCATGTTATGATGTAAGTCCTGGCAGTCGAGGGGCCTCGGCTGAAGCCCCACTCGTATGGTATTCCCAGCAATATCTCGAACTGCCCTGAGCGATCTCCTTCACGGCTGCTGTGAATCTCTAACTTGTTGGTCATCAGGCCTGCTATAACCCCGGCGGCTCAACTTAACTTCGTCTTTGGGATCTTCGCTCAATGTGCAATACACCCCTGTTAATAAGCATTCTTATTTCTAAAAAAAAATGCCTTGACCTACTTGCTTTGTCCGAGACGTGGCTAAATCGGTTAACTGCCCGACCATTAACGATGCAACCTAAACTAAACAGGCTTATCTTTCTTTCACACCCCTAGATCAGTCAAAACTAGTGGTGGCATCGTCGTTATCGCACCCTGATCCTTCAATTTCAAGCCATTTTCAGTCCCCACCAAGCAGTATTTCGAATCTATTGTATTGTATTAGTCCGACAACTAGCTACTAATAGTGGCAGGAGTCTATCCCCCCCCCAGGTACTACCTCCTCCTTTACCTCAGATTTCTCTGATCTCATTTAAATTCTGTATGCAAGAAATCGATCTTTCCTTGTTATGGGTGAGTTGAACATTCATTTTGATAACTTATCTGACGCCTTCAGTACCGAATTTCGTGCGTGGACCTGTCCATTTTCACTTGTGGCTCATGTGGATGGCTCTACTCATATCAAGGATCACACACTAAACAAACTTTTCTCTTATAACTGAATGCTATTGTCACCCATTATTACCAAGTTCTTATCTTACCAGATACAGATCTCATTCAGCCTACAGTGTGAGCCCTTCTCTGCATCTCAAGTCACGTGTGAATCAAAAACCTCAATACCCTTGACATCGATGCTGTTCACTCGAAATTTTCTTCATTGCCCCTGCTACTAAATTCTCCTTCTGACCTGTCATCACTGTGAGAATGCTACAAAACGACACTAGGTGACATGCTCAAAGCATTTGCACCTCTCACTAAGCGCACTGTGGGCCCTCGCCCAGACGGCATATGGTTAACTGCAGACATTAAACTAGCTAGGTCTACTAAGCATAAGCTTGAAAAGCATACAGAAGATCAGGACTGACTGTCCATCGACAGCCTTCCCGACTACTATAGATCATACCAATCAATCCTAGCAAAGGCCAAGTTTAGCTTCCATAAAAACATTGTTGAATCTCAGAGACACAATCCAAGTATGCTGATGTCTACGATCAATCATCTCCTTAACCTCTCCCAGGTTAGCTCCTTACCTAGTGATCCTTATGGTGATCTTGCTGATCGCTTCTCTAGCTTCTTTGTCAACAAGATAGGCGAGATCAGAGAGTCCATCACTAGGGTGGCAGCATCCCGTCTAGACTGCTGCCCCTCAATTCCGTGCAGCACCTTAATGTCTGCATTCAAGGAGGCCACTAGTGACCTCATCCTGAAGTTCGTACCCCAATCAAAGAAATAGCTAGTCCTCTTGACCCTATTCCCACTGTCCTGCTTCGACGATGCATGGAGCTGCTGCTGCCGTGAATAACTAACATCATAAATGTCATTAGTTAGCTTCAGGTCATGCCACAGCATCTTTCAAAAAAGCTGTCCTCAGGCCATGACTCAAGAAAGCAACTCTAGACCATAAGAACTTGAGCAACTTCCACCCAGTCTCCTCTCTACCGTTTCTATCAAGGACACTGGAACGAGTCGTGGCAGAACAGCTGAACCTATATATTGAAACTTCACACCTGGCTAGTAGGTTGCAGTCTGGTTTTAGAGCTAATCACTCCACAGAGTCTGCATTGTTTCGGGTGTATATTGACCTTCCTAGGAAGGCAGACTAGGTCTCTCTGCTTGTTTTGCTTGATCTTTCGGCGGCTTTTGATGCTATTGATCACCAAGTCCTTCTTGAGTGCCTCTCATCTCACGTGGATATCACTGGCACTGCACTGCAAGGGTTCGGGTCCTATCTTGGTGGGAGACTCCAGAGCATTGATGTAAATGGACGAAGATCATCCGAGGAACCACTGAAGTATGGGCTACCTCAGGGCTCTGTGCTTCGTCTGGTTCTTTTCACGGTTTTATACTTTCCATCTTGCCGATATGATTGCCAGGCACAACCTAGGCTTTCACTTCTAGGCAGATGACACTCAGTTTTACCTTTGCTTTGATCCCTCCCAGTCCTCCAGCACGTCGAATTCTCTCAACTCCCTTGCTGCATGTATTGATGGCATCTGCACATGGATGGTGGCAAATTTTCTTGAATGATGGTAAAACCAACTTATTAGTTATGGGCAAACCAAGTGTGATTCAGAAATTGGAAAGGCTAACACTCAAATTCGGCTCTGCCAGCATATCTCCTGTTGAATCTGCACGAAATCTCGGTGTCCTGTTCCAAAGTGGCCTTTCACTAGGCGACCACATCAAAGCTGCAGTCAAGTCTGCCTGCTTTCAGCTACATAACAGTGCTAAAATTTGGGTTTGCTGAGACTGTGATTTTACATTCAAATTGGTCGATTCATTTGTGACATCCCTCCTCGACTTTTGTAATTCACTGCTTGTTATTCTACCGGCCTGTGCAATTAGGTGCTTACAGCTGATGCAAGACTCGGCAGCTAAGCTTGTCTGCAGTGAGCGTTGCAGTTGCCATATCACATCACTTTTTGCCGACCTGCACTAGCTCCCTGTTAAGCAATGCGTTGACTTTTAAGGTTCTATCACTCACATTTAGGTCCATACATTCTTTGCTCCAGCCCGCGTATCAGATCTACTTCCCCACAAGGCTAAGCATCGTACCACCTGGTTTTCTTAATCAAATCGTTTAGCTACACCTTATAAGGTTCTCAATTCCTTCGGTGACCGTGCCTTTAGTTCTTAATCTCCCAAAGCCTGTAACTCACTTTGGACTGGCATCACGACCTCTCTGACCTGACGACATTTAGAAAAAGCTAAAAATGCATCTATTTAATACAGCATTTAGTGAGTCAATGTGATTCGTCCTTGGTGTGCTCATGCTTGCTTATACTGTGCATATCACTAGTAACCATGTTATGCTTTTTATCATAAAGCATGCTACCACTAATCATTCGACCATGTTTTCTTTTCAGCATATGTAAATTGCCTAGGAAGAGATTAAATTCTCTGAGAGCACTATACAAATGTATTGTTATTATTATTATTATTATTATGCCTGCGGTATGACTCCGAAGAGATTCCTTTAGAAGCACCCCCAAACTATGAGTTTTAACCCCTCTCTTTGAATTTCACCATAGGTCATAGGCATCCAATTGAGCATGCAACGGTTGGGAATCAGGTTGATGCTGCACGTAATGCCTTAACTTGCAGTTCAAACAGCTCGAACATACTGGTCCTAACATATTGCAATAGATTGCCTTGCATGAACACTGCCAAAAAAAGCTTTAGCCAGACTCATCTAGTTGCGTCCAGCTGTGTAGCTACTTATTTGCCTCATATAGGAAGAATGTAATACTGTAGCGTGAGCTGTTGGACAAGCAAAACTGTCTCGAAAAGCATCCAGCACCGGCCTGACCGATGAGGTTCTCGGGACTTCTAGTCTTGGCTATCTTTTTTCACATTTAGTGCAGCTGTACTTCTCTGTATTGACAATGCTGTAGCAATTTGGGTGTGTGATTATCTGGCATCATACAGCGCATTGGTCTTTACCATTCGTAGACCGCCAGCTCAGCAGTCGCAGGCACCATCGGCAGGCTACACTCATTGGAAGCCGTATTGCTTGATATTGCCAAGCACGGCCATTTAAAGTCCATTAGAGTCTGTTTTTTGCATGGCAATCCATCCACTATGCTTGCCTAGATGTGCTGCTGACAGATGCCACCCATAACTAATAATATCATCATTAGACGTTGACTGTGCAATGTGTAACACTCCAAAAAAGGAGATGGTATACCAAGTGCTGAACCCGTTCAGCTAATACTGCAGGCGATCACAGTGTGACATAATATGGCTCTAATCCGGTTTATCGAGGCTCTGCTAGCACCCATCTAGAGCAAAATATCGGTCGCCCGGTTCAACCTCTTTTTGGCCTGGTCTGAAACTGCTCTTCATTATCACCAGTGGCTCACAAGTGGTTATCGTCAATATGCCGGTCCCCATTTTCGACGTTTATGTTCCATGAAGGATGCAGCCCAGAAGAAAGTCGATATGTATGCTATGTATGCTATATATGTATGCTAGAAGTATGCTGGAATGGCAAGGTCACTCTCCACCAACCGATGCTGATCGGCAGCAGCACCGCCTTTAGTGGGTAGCGAATTCGGTGGTTGTTTGAAGCAGTACAACTCGCCTAGTTATCTTCACGAGACCAGATGCAGCAGACTGTTCTACACTGGTTATGCATATCTGATGTACAGTAACTGATGCTTAGAAACTGTTTGGACCCCCTACAGCGGGAGTCGAGGCTGCCCTTTCCCCTCGTGGCTTCTGCCACAGAGCAGTTAACAACGTATACATTATCTATTATTAAGAAAAAATGCTACTGTGTAACTCAGGCTAGTGTGCAGCCCTGCTGAGCTCTCTTTCACTTACTCGAGTGATTAGCAGACAAATGCCAGCACGGACATTTGCCAAAATATGCTGGAAGTTTTCATTAACTTCGGCTTCTGCCCTGCGTGTAGCCTGTGCAATAAACTCTTAATGATTATAGTGAATATTAGTTAAAGTTTGTTAACAGCTCAACTATGTGTTTTCATTCTGGTTAGATATAGCCAATCGACAGAATAAACTTTCAGTCAGATTGATGTCTTCTGAAATCGTTCAATGTTACAATAGATGCATCACTAAAGTGATTAGGATATGGGTTTATTAGTGCAATATATATGAGTGTGCGTGTGCATGTGTGTGTGTGTGTGTGTGAGCATAAGTGCGTATACCCAAACAGGCTTTCAGGTACAGCACCTTTGGTGCGACTGTCATTATGTGCGTGGAATTTAGATGTCTTTAGGTTTCTAGACGCCTCATTATTGCAGCTGCTGCAGCCTCAAAATTTCCTCAACTCCCAGCTTGGCACTGCTGCCATACACCATACCAATATCATATGAACCATGCTGGGCCTTAAAGACTGGCAGGTTTCTTGCTAGCTTTCCACTGATAAGTAGCAGCCACTACAAGTATGCAGCTCCCTGACTGCCAGTAGGCCTACCTGCAATAGTCGGAAAATACAGAGAAAGCCCAAAGATCTGCCGGTGAACTTGGATCTGCAGAGAGAAACATCGCCGGATTAATGTACGAATGAGCCTGATAACGATCGATTACCTACTGTCGTGGAATTTGATAACTGTGTAAAGCTTGAAAGCTTCATTAAAATATTACTTCCATGGCAAGCCATCACGTTCAATCCATATCTAAGATTAAAGACTATCTACAGCGGTTGCTGGCTAAAACTCTTACTGGCTCAGTGGCTCTGCCTAGGCTTACTGGCTGAAGGCCATCAATAAGGCCGTCATGGATCCTCGTAGCTCGACGTTACAGAATGCCGGTATTCCTTGTTTTGGCTTCCTAGATAATGTGTTATAATTTGCATGTTGCAGTGGTCGTGTTGCAGCTAGTTTTGTGAGCATTTCTTAGAAAGCAGGCTCGCCCAGGAGCAGAGGTTTTGGACTCATACGTTCTGCTCGTAAAACCTGCTCGGTACTCAATTATAGCAGACAGGTTAAGGTCATTCCATACTTTCAAAACGCATACCTGCATGATCAGTCCTGCTGGAAAATGAATTGTTTGCTCTCAGTCCCACATCTGACTACCTTTGGTCATTCTGTATTTTTTATTTTCTAAACAAGATATATAATGTACAAATTTAGATGCGTACAGTCGACTCTGTGCTTAGGAATATTGGATAAAGGAAAACTCCACTTATAAGAATAGTAGTCCAGCATTCTAGATTTTTTAATTAGCAGTTCTGCGGCCCGCATATAGGAATACGCATATAAGAATGCCTCTTTGCCGGCCCCTGCGTATTCTTATAAAAAAAAAGTCGACTGTATGTGTATGGTTATATTGTTTGGTACATCCCTGTATGCTGCATATGGTGATGGCAATATGCTGGTTATTAGTTAAACTGTAATTTTTGTGAATTTAGTTATGGACTTAGAGAAAACGCTAAGTGGAAGTGGTGCCACTCACCTCCACGAGTCGTTTTCCATAGCATGCTGAAAGCTGTTGCTCATCTTAAAGCAACTCTCCCGAACATAACCGTGCTGCACTGACTTGTGGTGTGACTGGACTCGAGACATCCGTTTGTATAATTGTAAGGTTTCTCTATGTTACGCACCTTGTGAAGGGTTTATCTCAGCCATGAAAAGCTCCAGAATGCTCCAAGTCTGTGTTGAAATAATCTGACACATGGCCTACTGTTTGCGTCATTCCTTATGCAATAAACGAACTGCCATTGTGAGTGTAGTGATGAGTTACTCTCACTGTGAGAGACGAGAAGCAGGCAGTTACTGAATGTACTTTCAACAGGCCAGGTATATTTCTTTTATTACCCTGGGCTCTTGCACAGCTTTGTGCTATTTGGGCTGCATTTACATTATGACCCTGTTGGTGAGCTATCCCTTCCTTTAAATTTGTTATAGGCTAGTCATCTTAACATGCACTTATCATTTTTCTTTCTTCTTTCGTTTCAGGGAATCAGCCATATTAGCGAATACCCTGTTACATTCCACTATGTAAATCCTCAGGATATGATCAACTTGGAGTACTTCACTTACAACCTGAAAGCGTATGGTCTCAGCAGGCAGTCGCCACATCCTCGTCTGGATGATTACTATGAGCTAAAGACTCATAACATATCGGCACTGCTGCCTTAATCGTGTATGATTGTCGTGAACACCTGAGAACCCGGCCGGCATCTCTCGATTTCTATGGCTGCCAGCCCTTGAGCGCCTTTCTTTCTATTGAGCCAATTTTACCGAAGGTATTCTCTTTTTTGTGCCGTCTAGCTGACCAGAATGAGGTCTTCCTCTTTCTAGACCGATGCTTCTTAAACTCAGCATGCATTGCTGCCAAGACACCGGGCAGCGGATGCTGTTTTGTTTATTTTACTACTTGTCCATGAGCTTACCTGTAGCCCTGGTAACGGTCGATTCCGGGTAGTATGAACACGAAAGCGGCGCGATACTTGGTGCTGTGGGCAGCAGCAGCTCTGTTTTTCTTATGTATTTTATATATCGATGTTTGGTCAGCTTTCTTGTAGCTGCCTTATCATTATTGTTCTTGTTTTACTTTGCCATCTGATGTCAGCTCTGTGTCCTAATAGGAGCATGGTGTCGTTATTCTAATCTCATTCTATACATCCCATTGGGTGAGACCGTTTAAAAGCAGAGAGAGGCCTGTGTGGCTACAATCAAGGAGCCTTTCAGCCAACATGGTGTCATATTGGTTGTGGTTGAATGAAACATGGTTATATTGTTGCCATTAAAGATGACACAATGCTTGCTATACCTGAAGTCATTAAAATTACAGGCAAATGCAGGTTTATCGTTTCGCCCAAGAATGTCAATCGAGAAGGTTCAGTCTTCCTAACGAATGCTCATGGTCGTACTTTTGCTTAGATTGCAGCCTTTCCCTGTAGTGCCACTTGCTGAGTAGCTTGGAACTTTAAAAAAAATCCCTTATTAAATTACATCGGAGTGATGCAAACGGTTAAAAGTGAGAGCCCACTCTTATTTGACTCTATTTTGGCCAGTATAGCCCTTTAGAATATGTGTGCTACACGAGTATTATATGCTTCATTCCTATTATCAACCCCTTACTGGCACATACAAGTGACAGCTACATCGTGTTTGTTGCTAAAAATGATTAGTAACCTATTACTTTATTATGAGACTGGAAATAGCGATCGTCAAAACAAGGCGTTGTTTGAAGTGATTCCAGATTGTGTTGAGGTGCGTTATATGGTTTTAGCAGCCACGATATATAATTCATTTTATAGCGCCCCAGGAGAACTTAATCTCTATTCAGGTGCTTCACATATGCCACGGGACTCGAGCCCACTACCTCAGCCAGACCTTGGTCGGGGCGAGCACCTTAACCGCTGGACCAAACCAGCTTGGCGTATAGTGAATTATTTTTACTTATGATGAGACTCTGACCCCGAAATTTAAGTGTGTGCCATGCCTTGAATGTGTCACTTTCCGCCTTCACCACAAACCTGCTACTTCCTTACATGAGTATGGCTTTTGGGGTCATTAAAATGCCGAGATTCGGAATTTTGCGTATGGGTTCGAAAGAATATTCGAAAACTGGAGACATACAGCCTACTACCGTGGACCGGCCATCTGAGACTACTGGGGAGTGAATGTAATGTGATGTAGATTGCTAAACAGAAGTATCTACGAAACAGGTTGACTGCTACAAGGTACCATGCTTAGAGCTGACAAATCGTCACTCATCAACAGATCGTGTCAACCAACCATAAAGCAGATGCATAAGGAGCAAGTGGCTTCTACCGGTTATCTAGGCGTACTATTCCAAAACGATTGGTTACTGGATGAGCACATGTTCTCCACTGTAAAGTCGGCCTACTTTAAGTTAGGAAACATTGCAGAAATCATGGCCTACTAAGATACGATAAGATACTACTAAGAGTGCGATAGCCAAACTAGATCGTGCGTTTGTGATATCTCGTCTAGATTGTTGCAATATTTATTCAAGAACCTCGGTCTTTGCCCTTAATGTCTGCAACTGGTGCAAACCCAGCTACTTGTTTCGTATGTCGGCAACGGCACAGCTGCCGCATTACACAACTTTTTTGAGCTTCACTGGCTTCCTATTAAGTGTCGAACCAATTTTAATTCCTCTGACTGACTTACAGGTCACTTTTCTCGATAGTACCAGCCTATTTGCCCAGCCTCCTTGCTCCTCCAGTATGCTCTCGCACCACCTGCTCGTCAGCGTCTAGACTTCTTGCCGTCCTTCTCTATAAAAAAAAATTTGGGAATGATCCATCAGCTCGTGTTTACCAAAAGTCTGGAACTTGCTTGCAGATATGGTCACTACCTGAAATAACCTTGCATCCTTCAAGTCTCGGCTCAAGAAGCATGTGAATCTGTCTTCATCCCTGTGAACTTTTTTTGGTTCCGGTGTGCTTTGCTTTTGTACCCGTGCATGATTTAATGCATCTTAGTAGCCATAGGTCTAACTAACCGATGGCCATGAGTGTCTTCATGTTTGCTTTAGCATGCTTGCCTAAGCGAGAAACTTGTTTCCTTTTGCATGCTTGAAACCATGCATGACACTAACCCTTGGTACCGGTTCTCCTGTAGCTAGTTGTAAAGCATGTGGATTGAGCTCTCTTAGGGTACAATACAACTAACCTATTGTTATAACTTGTTATGTAGCTCTAGGAGGCCTGCCAAAGCTTTGCAGCTTCGAACTACCTAAAAAGGGAGGGGTAAACATCTTTAGGCTTGCTAAGGGTTTCGGCTATTGTGCCTTTGGCATGGAGTTCCAGCCCTGAAAAAATGTTACTCAGGAGTTAAATTAAATTTTAGATGTACTCCCGAAGCAGGCACGCTCGAAGGTTACTTAAACGTGGGAGAGTTCGAATGAGCATCTTCTGAATAGCACAAGATGAAAGCTCCTCTGAAAGCTCATCTCCTAAGGTAGCGATGGCAGCTGCGTATCCAATACTAAAGAATCCTAAAGAATTCGATTGAGTCGGTGGCGATGCTGTCGAACTTTTTGGCGACAATGGTGGAGGTGAAAGCATCTGTGATTAGTCCTATAAATGTGGAAGAAGTAATAATAATAAGTTGTTTGCCGAGTGCCCTAAGAGAATCAAATCGTCATCCGTGCACTTTGAAACTCGGTGCAAGCGAAGCAAATACCGAGGGCTAAAGACATGCAATGTGTAATACTTAAACGAGCACGCAAAAGCATACAACAAGACCCTCTGGGCCTCCGGTTAGTAGAAATAAGTCCGACGATGGCGCTGGATGTTGCCTAGTCGGGCCATCCCCGGGGGCATCTTTGGTATGCTCAATTTGGCACATCTACCGTCACTTCTATCGATACAACTTACAACAACGGCAAAACGAGACAATCGAACAATCTTAAAATATCTGCAGTGACCATTGAAGCAAGGTTTTGTGGAATAATAGGTATTTTCTATTTATTTTAGGCATATGAGATTGCGAAAACACACTTGAGTACTCAAAGGATAAAAAATATATAGAAATCTGTTAACTAGTATTATCTGATCATCCCGAGGGCAGTGATGTGCCGAAAGTCCAGAACAGATCAGCTGATTCTGCAGCTTGAATTTATAGCGCCAGAAGTGCCCTTAGCGGCCTTAGTCATCCTGTTCAAAGCAGGCGATGCAAGCAAGATTAAGGCTCCTTTGTACGAATCCACGACCTGGTTCGTAAGTCGCACGCACCTTACTAACAGGCTGTTGCCCATGGGAAAACTGCACTATGTGATCGCAGGTGGAGATAGAAGCAGTGACCCCAACTGCCCAGTCTCTATTTATTGAGCTAACGAATTACCGAAATCCACTCTAATTAGGCTCAAATTGATCGGAAATCGGCGGCGTTCGCCCCAAATTTTGAGTGAATATTGTATTAAACCGGCGATTCTAATTACCCACCAAATTTCATGTCATTGCACTCAAGCCATCCCGTGCAAATGTGCTGCAAAGATGGAGGCCAGTACCGAAATCCACATAAAACCACCTCAAACGCACCGAAAATTGGCTGCACTAAGCTGTAACTGGTTTGGAATATAAAGCTACGCCATATTTCAAGTGTGCTCACAAAATTTCACGCCCTTCTGCTCCCGAAATCCACTGCAAAGCAAAAGAAATCCCATGCGAAAAGCTTTTTTGATTGCATATGACTGTACACTCTGTGACAAGTGTACTCACAAAATTTTGATTGCATTGGCATGGCGTTCTCGTGCAATATGCTGCAATCGACTGCAACGGCCTGGGAAACACCGAAATTCACTGTAATCCACCGTAGAACGACTTGAAATTGTTTTGCCGAGCTGCCCTTGTTATTGCATATTAAAGCGAACTGTGTGAAGTGCATGCCCACGTAAAGTCAAGCCATTGTGAATCTACGAAATCTGGCAATGCATGGCAATCGTTCGAAATGGCCTGGGCAAATAACCCAATCCACTTTAATTAACTGCACGTCATGAAATCGTCAACGCGAAGCTTCAGTTTGCATTGTGTATAAAACTAGATTCGGCTTAAAGTGAACCCACAAAAATTCTCGCCGCTGAGTAAAAATTTGCGTTCTCAGACAATGGCCATGCAACCGATTGCAATGGCCCGCTCTCATACCGAAATCCACCGAAAAAAAGGATCAGAAAGCGCGAAGTAGAAGCTCTAATTACGATTGCATATTGCTCTTTCGTTTGTAGTGTGGTCTCACAGTCCTCTGCAATTTCCCCGGGCATTCACATGCAACGCAGTGCAATTGACCACATTGGTCGGGACTAAAACAGCAACGTATTACCATCCGCAACAGCATTCCCAGAAATCGGTTTCTCAATGTTCCAATTTTGAACACGTATTACAGTTCTATTTCTAAAGTGCAAGCAGATGAATACATACTACAGCTCTATTTTTGTAAAGTGCAAGCAGATAATTGAAACCCGTTTCGTACGTGAAATCTTGCTCAAAAGGCATGGCAATCGACAGCAATGGCTTGGCTCAAAGTAATGGCTCACTAAGTAAGGTGGTTGCTTTTCATGACCTCGGCCCCAAGGTCCTGGGTTCAAATCCTGCGGTGGGCGATCCTATATCACCATTGCAAGCGGTGGTGATAGCCGTAAAGGCTCTTTTGTCGCTATACAAAAAGAGGCTGTTAAATCAGCTAGCAAAAAAAGCCGAAACCCACTACAATATACCACAAATCAACTAGAAGTTGGCTTCGCACAGCTCTAGTTGTCATTGCAAATATTACTTTACCGTGTTCGCAGCAAAAAGAATTAATTTAAACGCTATTATGCACGTTCATCGTCTGGTAATTCACGATAATTATCAGCAACGGCAGGGGGCCAATACCGCAGTTCAACGAAATTCGGTCGGAATTGGAAACCCCATTCTTATTGCATATAACATTTCACTACGTTTCAAGTGAGCCCTCAGTACTGCAATGCATTATGCATGTTTAGTCTCAGGCAACGCTCGGAAATCGATGGTCACCAACAATTCAACTCATTTCGCACCTCGAGAAACAGCGATTCGCGGTTGATCGACCGGGTACACAACACTTTATATAATACACACGCATGGGCTATACAAAGGGGGAACAAAACAAATCTACGGGGGAAGGTCCTATACAAGGTAAACTCCAGGCCACAAGCGAGAACACACGTGCTAGTTTCTCAGTCGGCTTCCACAGTCACACCATCGCAGGACTCTGTCCCACCAGTACAAGCATACGCCGTCTAAGACTCGGCTAGCTGAGTACTCTGGGATAGACGGAGCGGGCGCACGCCACCGTCGAGAACTCCCGCCGAAAGAGAGCGAGTACCCCGTCCCAAGTTCCGGTCCTCCGGCCTCTGGGAGCTGACCCCTGGGCTTTGCCCTTCTGGGGCAAGGCAGCGCCCAGCCTGACATATCGAATCTCGGTGGCTCCGCCTACACTAGGGTGCACCTAGAATCTATGGCCATACATGGCAATCTGCAGCAATGGCACTAGCAAAAAGCACAATTCCTGGCAAATCGACCAGAAATTGGCTGCTTGAGCGAATCTCTAATACTCATTGCACGTAACATTTCACTAGACGATCGCGTAATTTTCACCCAGTATCCGTGTTTAATCTCGAGTAATGCATGGCAATCGCCGGCAACCACCCGCGAAAATACTTCGCTCCATTCATTACAACTAGATAGAAAGTGGCTGGGCGATGCTTTCATTTAGATTTTGTGTTGCTATATACTTTTTTCGGGTGCACCCCAGAAACTTCATTAGTAATAATAATAATAATATTGCACTTGATAAAGCGCCCTCAGAGAACTTAATCTCTTTCTAGGCGCTTTACATTTGCTGCAAAGTGATATGCATTATGCGTGCCCGTTTTCGACACTGCATTGCAATCAACTGCTGTGGCGCACGCCGATACGCTACTGCGATCCTTGGCGAATCGATCACAATTAAGGTCATTCGAAGTCCCAATTATTATTGCATATGACTTTGCACCCTTTAAAAGTAAATCCAAATATTGTCAGGTGATCTCGCATGCTAATTGTTGGACAATCCAAAGCGATTGATTGCAATGACTCAGGTTAATGCCAAAATCCGCTATAAATCTATCTCAAATCGTCAAAAAATTGACTGTTCGGAACTCCAAATTGGATTTCCCATTTCATGGCACTCGTTTTAAAGAGAGCTCGCAGCATAGTCTAGTATGTGCATGGTTTTTCTTGGTGAGTGCACACCATTGGAATGCAGTGGCCCCTACAAACACGACTACCCACTCTTATCCACCACAAACTCCCCAGAAATCGCCTAGCTGTAGATAAAAACTTAAAGTCATACTGCAAAACAACACGATTGAGATCGGCGACCTATTTTCAAGTTTTCGGGCATTACCTTTGTCTGTGAATGGGCTGTACAGGTCCGGGCCATTATTAAATGCAAGGCAACTTCAGTCCGCCTGAAGCCACCAACAAATTACCACAAACCGGACAGGCGAAGGTTAATTTCTAGCTGCATGTTGCACTGCACGTTTTTAGGTTTACCGACAAATATTTCATGTGATTGTGCGTGAGCATTTTTGACATGCACTGCAATCACTCACAATCGGCTTGGCCAATTCCATAATCCACTCCAGTCCACCACAAAACGACCAGAGATTTACCTTTACAACTTTTGATTGCCTATAGCTCTAAACTGTCTTTAATTTGTCCAGACCAAATCTTACAGTCTATAGCAAGTAAGTCGTTATAGAAATGGGCCTCAAAACCTAGGGGCGCCTTCTGGCTCGCTCCAGCTGAAGTTTCGTTCTACTAAATAGGCAGATATCTTATGAGTCTAACAAAAATTGGGATAGTACAACCTGACAAAGTGAGCACGTTCCATGTATTAAGAAGGTATGGGATTGGCTATATGCCTGCAGTAGAAACACGAATTGGTCCAAGTGACTCTCTATCTGGGTTGTAGGTCATTTTCCGCATATCATTTAGCCTTACCGTTGGAGGGCTTCACAATGTTTGGCATCTGCTGAGATGATTAGGAATGCGGCAAGAGGTCCATGGCTGGTACGGCAAAGTGTGAATGCAATTAAAATCAATTAATGGCAAGGCACAGCTTACCTAGATGATAGCATTCCGCTTAATTAAAATTTTCTAGTCCAACGTTGTACGAGCTCAATTCATCTTACAAGATACGGATCGCCAAGAATATATAATAAGAATAATAATAATGCACTTGATAAAGTGCCCTCAGAGAACTCAATCTCTCTCTAGGCGCTTTGCATTTGCTGCATAGGGAAACGCGATTGAATGGTGAGTAATATCTTGCTTCATAAACATCATGAATAACATGGTTAGCACGGATGCCCACGATTTACCGCGTAGGCAATGTGTGTGTTGGTTGATATCGTACTACGGGAGAACTTGGCACTTCCGTTGAAATCTTTGATATCCGCAATCCAAAAACTGACCAGCGACTCATAGTCTGCAGAAAGTGATTAGAGACAGAACATGGATTCGGCTTCAGATTGGCTCGTTCACGTGAATAACGTTAGCACTATTTTTTTTTATTTCCGCTATCAAAAGGTATACTTGTTCTGCAAAAAAGGATCTCAGGCAGGGGTTAATTTAGGCTGGAAGCCAACAAATAGCAACCTTGATACGTGTAGCACTCGGCTGTGATAGTAAGCTATTACGACCATCTTTCTTGGCGCGATAATCAAAACAACTAAGCAATCAGTGACATGGACTACCGCACTATGTTCATGCGCTTCCTTTGAGGGGTGCATGCGAATGTGTTATTTCTTCTCGAATTAAACTCACTCGACGTCACATCTCATGGAGCCGAACTACTCGCATTCTTTACCACCAAGCTGTGGTTTGAGGAAAATGTGGTTTTCCTGTGTGTCCGTCATTACTATGCTTGTCAGCATTGCTTCTGCATATTTTGTTATTCTTGCAAGTTCACTTTTCTGTCATCGCTGGGCCGCCGGGCGTTTTAAAAGTGCTCACATTGGCGACGAATCTCAAAATAATCCAGAGCATTCGATCGCCGACACTACGTGCTACTCACAAGCTGAATATGGCTCTAAAGGTTGAGCAGAGCCGCAGTGAAGGACCACAGCATGTCGATTTTCGAAGAGCTACCCGACAATTAAGGTGCATACGCATTTATAACATGGCCGAAATCTCCCCACAGCCAATTTCCAGATTGTCTTCGATGGATTGAAAGGGATTGCGGCACTCGTCGGAGCTGTTGCAATCGATTGTACGTGCCCATTAGGTTACAAAGAAGTTATCTCTCTCTAAACGTAGTGCCCTTTCAAACAAATAAAAGTTTTAGCTTCATCCAGCATGGACCATGAGAATACCGTATTTTTGTCGATTACCATGCACTGCCAGCGATTTTATGTGTGCAGTGGGTTGAAATGATGTGGTTGGTCGCACTTTGAATGCAGGGCACTGTCATACGAAAGATGGAGCTTCGCCCAGCCACTTTCTCGCTATTTATGAGGGATCATAATGGATTGCAGTATTTGTCCGTGTTAATGTCATCGATTGCCAGCATTGCCTGAAATGGAATGCGCACCATGGGTTAAATAATGTGGGTGCACTTAAAATGTAGCGAAATGTTATGTGCAATCAGAATTTTTGAGCTTCCAATTCCGATTGATTTGGGTCGAATTGCTATATTGGCCCCGGCCATTCTTGCTGATTGTCGTGCATCGCCCTAAGATTAACGTGCACAATAGCTTGGAAAACAAGTTGTTTCATGTTGAACATTGTAAAACTATATATGCAATGATAATTGGAGCTTCATGAAGCCAACTTCTGGTCGATGTGTAGTGAATTAATAACAATAAAAATAATGCACTTGATAAAGCGCCCTCAGAGAACTCAATCTCTCTCTAGGCGCTGTACATTTGCTGCAGAGGGAAATGCAATTGAATGGTGAGTAAAATCATGCTTGACAAACAAACAAAATGAATAACATGGTTAGGGGTGACATGCACAGGGTAAGCATGCAAGTTTGGTTAGTGGCAGCATGCACAGTGTCAGGACGCATAAGCACGTGAAGGACGAATCATAGGGACCCACTAAATGCTGTCCTAAATAGGTGTGCTTTAAATTCTTTTTAAATGTGGTCAGGTCAGGGGATGTTCTGACGCAGGTCGGGAGGGAGTTCCAGGCTTTGGGAGCATACGAACTAAATGCACGGTCTCCAAAGGATTTGAGGTTTGTACAGGGTATTTGTAGACTGTTGAAATCCGAGAAGCGGGTGGTACGATGCTTGGCCTGATGGGGGAGTATATCTGAGAGATAGGCTGGAGCCAAAGAATGAAGTGACCTAAAAGTGAAAGACGGAACCTTGAAGTCGATCCGTTGCTTGACTGGTAGCCTGTGCAGGTCGGCGAGAAGTGGTCTGATATGGCAGCTGCGACGCTCACGACAGACAAGCCTAGCTGCCGAGTTTTGCACCAGCTGCAATCGCCTGATCGCACATGCTGGTAGGCCAGCGAGCAGTGAGTTGCAGAAGTCGAGACGGGATGTCACGAATGCATGGAACAACTTGGACGTGGTATCCTTATCTAAACAAGCCCAAATTTTTGAAATGTTATGAAGCTGAAAATAGGCAGATTTGACTGTGGAGCTGATATGGTCGTCTAACGAGAGGTCGCTATGGAATATGACACCTAGATTTCGAGCTGATTCAACTGGAGATATGCTGGCAGAGCCAATTTTGAGCGTCAGCCTTTCCAATTTGTGAATCACATAGGGTTTGCCCATAACTAGTAAGTTAGTTTTATTGTCATTTATTTTTTAGAAAATTCGCTGCCATCCATGTGCGGATGTCATCAATGCATGCAGCAAGTGAGTTGAGAGAATTTGAGGATTATAATGGATTGCTGCCCGGAGCCGAGCCATTGCTGCCGATTGCCATGCATTTCGCGAGATTTTTCGTGCGAAATGGGTTTCAATCATCTGCTTGCATTTTGAAAATAGAACTGTAACATTTACTCAAAATTCGAACATTTGAGAAACCGATTTCCGGTAATGTTGTGGCGGCAGGTAGTACGTTGCTATAGTGGCCCCGACCAATGCAGTCGATCGCAGTGCATTGCACTTGAATGCCCGAGGGGATTGTAGGTTATTGTAAGAGTGCACTATATTCGATAACAAAAGTAACGTACCATCAAAATTAGAGCTTTTATGTACGATTTCTAGCTATTTTGCGACGGATTGCAGTGGACTGCGGCATTGGACAGGGCAGATGCAGTGCATTGTAGGGCATTATCTGAGAACGCGAATGCGAAATGGCACAAACTTGTGTGATTGCAGTTCGAGCTGAGTCTGGTGTTAAATGCAATCTAAATTGGTGCATTGTTGACGAGTTAATGACGATTTACGGTGGATTAGAGTGGATTTCGGATGTGCCCGGGCTGGTGCAGGTGATTGCAGGTATAGCACGAGAACGCCATTGCCAATTGTCATGCATTTTTGTGAGCACACCTGTCACGGTTTTTACTGTCATGCGAAATCAAAAAAATTTCTCTCATAGGATTTCTTTCGCTTTCCAGCGGAATGCAGAGGATTGCGGTAATTCGCCGAATCTGTAGGGGGAGAGGGCAAATGACCCCAGCACCCTGGCTCCACCACTGGGCACCGATGCTCCCACTTCCTACGGACCTACATTCACCAACTCAGTTACTCTGAAAGTGCTCGTCTCACTCGTCCGCCGCCGCCCCCCCATCCGGGTGCTCGCGACATTTACGTCAGCCGTTCACACTCGCGAGCACCCCGGAAGCAAAGTGTACCGAAAGTAATAGCGCTAATACATGCTAGCCTTATTAATCCAAACACCTTGGTCCTATTTAAACTGCGGTGTCATTAAGTTAGCTTATAGAACAAGAAGAGTGAAAAAATTACCCACTGCCAGCCGCCGCGGCCGTATAACAATTTTTCGCCCACACAGCGTCAAGTGATGCCTTCTTGAGGTCAAGGCCGAAATGTGGTCTTGTTTGTAAGCAGCAAGCAGTACGCGAACTAGACCTCATGGCTGATGTTGGGGAACCGATCGGAGCGTCACAGCCGCTGAAGGTTTGACTCGCTTGCTGACTGAGGTGGATGAGTATGTGTAGATGTCGGCATGGTAACTTCTGTCGTGCTTATCCAGTTGCTCGACGCGCGCTTAGACGGTCATCATCTATACTACTTTGTGTGCCCACCCTGGTGATTCATCGTCGGCTTACCACCTCAGTCTGTGGCTAGTATTTTAGAGTCTTTATTAGCATTTTTTGCGTGCGTTGTGCAATTCATCCTATGTGTTATGGTTAGTAGAAGCTTTAGAATTGAGTCACTGTGCATTGCGGCGGTCGTGGAGGCATGTGGGTCTGGTATAACAAGTGCCCCCCCCCCCTGCAACCGGTGGGACTTCCGCAATAACAGTATTTTTGAAGCTCAACAAGGGTGGTAGTGCTTTACTCTCAGTCTGTGTGAGAGGAAGACGTCTTTGTGTGAGACGTAACGCAAACGGTTGGCCCTGCTGGGCGGGAGATAGTGATGCCATCTAAAGCGGCGTGATAGGCTGTGCACGCTGTGGAAGAAGTATTCACCTTGGTTGCATGTGCGTCTTTCTATAGGAATCTGTCCAGTGATTGTCTGACTTCACTGTTTAGAGTGCTAGAAAAGAAGGCTTTTTGACGTGTGCTAGGCACTTACGTGATTTGTGTGCGACACCAATAGATTGAGAAACAAGGGGGAATGCCGTTAATCGAGGCGTACGATACCGTCGGAAGAATGTGCGTATCTACGTACATGATTCAGTCGCTTGCAGTCGGCTGATGTTGGTTATGATAATATGGCCGAGCAGGGAAAGAACAATGTAATGTAATGTAATATGATGTAATGTATCTTGGACTGTAACGCCACCCAGCCACAAAGACTAAGTGGCTCTTACTTTCGGCTGACGAAAGTGAGAAGCATAGCTGAGTCAGAGGTTGGTTAAGGAAGTGAGTAGCATGTAAGTTGCAGCTCAGGACGTTTGGAAAGGATGTGCCACAGTCGACAGCAGGAGAACAGATGCCGCTGCATACAAAACGAATGTTGCAGCCCCACGGTACGATGGTATAGGGAGGGAAACTTAACTAAGCTGGTATAAGCTTGAGGGAATGTCTAGAGTCGTGAGATGAGGCCAAAGACCCGCCATAGACCGTAGATTAACCAAAATCTTACTTCCTGGTGGCGGAGCACTAGCATGCCACTTTAGGATAATCTTACACTGCCAGCCTCGTGAATTTGGATTCATGAACTTGGATTGAAATTGTAATGCATTTCTAGTTACAGATTTTCTAGCAGCTTGATCCTTTTTACCATTAGTGTAAACCCAAAGTTTGTGACCTCACCTCATCATCTATCCTTTCCGGTCTCCAATTTTCAAGCTTAATTCTAATGCGTCTGCCACAAGTGTATAAGCAGTGATTTACTTTTCTGCTATTTTCTCTAGGTCCCATAGACCTGGAATGCTACCTAAACTCGGCTTAAACCCAAACCTTGCAATGATGAGTTGAACATAACTGTAAATCTTTACGAAGCTTTATAGCACTTGTAATTTGGCTTGAAACAGGTATAGTTAATAATAATTATAATGCATTAGGTATATCACTCTCAAATAACTCAATCTCTTTCTGGGCACTTTGCATTTGCGACAAAAAGGAAGCACGATCGAATGGTTAGTGGTAACATGCTCACTAAACAACATGAATAATATGGTTTGGTGTGGCATGCACAGGGTCAGCATGTAAGTTTGGTTAGTGGCAGCATGCACAGTGTCAGCACGCATAAGCACATACAGGACGAATCACAGGGATCCACTAAATGCTGTCACAAATAGATGCGTTTTTAGTTTATTTTTAAATGTGGTCAAGTCAGGAGATATCGTGATGCAAAGTCGGGGAGTGAGTTCCAGGCTTTGGGAGCATACAAACTAAAGGCACAGTCTCCAAAGGATGTGAGGTTTGTACAAGGTATAGGTTAACAGTTAGATTCCGAAAAGAGGGTGGTACTATGCTTAGCCTGGTGGGAAAGTAGATCTGATATGTAGGCTGGAGCCAAAGAATGAATGGACCTAAGAGTGAGTGCAAACCTTGAAGCCAAAGCATTGCTTGACTGGGAGCCAGTGTAGGTCGGTGAGAAGTGGTGTGATGTGGCAGCTGCAATGCTCATGACAGTTTTCTGTGGGTGCTATACAAAAACCTCATTATTATTATTATTATTATAGCATGACCTAATGCTTGCTACCATTCTAAGACTCCCTCGTGATGTAGGCCGAATAGGAAGTTTAGGATTTCTTTGTAGAAGTACTAGTATGTCTGAGCCGTCAACTGAATTTAATTGTGGTCTCTAAGCCCTATTATTCGTCATAGCACTAGACAGGGAAGAAAATTCACCTGGGCTGTCATAATCTGGAGTTGAACATAGGCTCGGCGATCTGCTTATTAAAAGCCCCTGGATTTTTTAAGTGGGTTTAAGCATTGAAATTGGTTGATTCGGTACATGTCCGTGTTTTTACTCCATCGGAAACTTGCCTCCCAACTGCCACTTAGTGAGTATACACTGGTTTCTTTGCTAAGCGCACAATCTCAGAGCTGCTTAGCTGCATATTGACCACAGAATCGGATTTCGGCTCTTGGGATGTTGTAAATACCTGGCTAAACGAGTTTTGTAAGATTTGTTTACATGAAAATGCAGAAATTGGAAGCTGTAGGCAGACACACTGTGAAGCTGCTCTATGTTCACTTAGCAATCCAGTCTATGGTGGGACTGCTGATTGAGTCGGAAGGCAGTCATACTTATGCAGGGCAAAGTTTGCCACGATATTTATGAATTAGCATACTTGACTGGCTTGATTGTCAATGTGAAGGCTTGAAATCATCTACAGCCGAAAGCGACAAACATTGAATTAGATTGGATGTGCAGGGGGGATGCTAGTTAGCGACCATCTTAAGTATGAATGCTGATATAGAAAAGTTCAGTGATGACTGAATGTTGTCCAAAATTTGACCCAAAATGACACCCTCACTTCCAGTGGAGGTGCTAAATGACAGTGAAAAGATGCACGGTTATGGTGTCCATAGTCGTTATGCAGCAGCCCCGACTCAAAGATGAATTTTAAGATGAGCTGTGGGAGATACGAAAGTCGTTGTATCTATCCAAAGTTCAATGCTGCCGGCCTCCCCCACCATTGATCGGTGGCCATGAATTGGTGCTTAGATCGCTAGTACTTTTTGTCAGCAAAGTTGGTCTACGTCTGCCATCTGCTAAATTAATTAACTGTGGATCAGAGATGCAGTGCATTTGCTGATCTGCTGCTTTGTATCCATCCACTATCGTTTGGTGCAGCTGGAAAATCCGGCTTGTGGGTAAACCTCAATCTTTACAGGTTCTGGCTTGGAGCACGGATTGTTCCAAGTTGCTTGACTTTTTTTTGCTGGCCTGTCGGAATTTTGAAAGACTTTTTGGCAACATTTTGCTGTCCTGCCCTGTGATAATAAGTAGCAACATCAAAATGTTGCGTGTGACTGCTGCCGGCACGTAATAACAGCCGGCAGACCCTGTAACACCCGGTACAGCGGTTTCCGGATACATAGTTTCCGTAGTACATCATAGTACATCATTAGCACAGTGTGTCTATTTTAAGGCTAAAACACACCTAACCCTAAAATCCGGCTCTAGCACGTTGGTTCTTTTGCATCATGACAATGGAGTATTTGGCCAACTGCAACTGCCTCGAAGCACTTCGAGATTTTGCCTTGGAACTCAAGTGGGCTAGTGAGACCGAGATCAGTTTTTAAAATGGTTCTGAGCAGCAGGTTTAATTTCTTAAAAACTCGAGCTCTTTTCTTAATTTATCACACTAAGCAGTGTTGTGTTGCTTTGCCGAAAATAGGCCGCCCGGTTTGGTGCCGGAGTTAGGGTGTTTGCCTTCAACGACCTAGGTCAAGGTGATCCCTGTACCACCGAGGCCGTGAGCTCGAGCCCTGTGGTGCATGTGAAGTGCCTGGATAGAGATTCAGTTGTCTTAGGGTGCTATTCAAATGAATTGCAAATAACAAGTTCTCTTGCATCTCAGTTTTTAGTTTATTGCATGGCTTGCAGAAAAGGTTTGATGCAATTGCTGCTACTAGGTTATAAGGGCTCGATCAGTAAGTACTGAGTCGGTTACAGAATATATCGGACCCTGAGAGGAGTGCCTGTCTGCATTTTCTTCATAATGTGTGCAGCAAGTCGGAAGTGAACATGCAAGGCTACTCCAAGCTCACTCGGCAAACGACTGATAAACCGAATGCCTACCTTGCAGACGTCCGATCGCGGATGTCGACCAGTTTTCTTAAGCTAACTGATGAGAAAAGCCAGCACCTACTCATAGGAACCTAAGCCTGCAAATGAACTAAGAGATTCGCTAGTTTAATTGGTGATGTTGTTGTGCAACTCAGCATTACGTGCTTGGAATTTAGGCGTTCAATTTGATAACTGCTTGGTGCTTGAAAAACTTTATTAAGAAGATAACTTCCACAGCTAGCCATTACGCCCAATAATAATAATAAGGCACTTGATAAAGCGCCCTCAGAGAACTCAATCTCTTTCTAGGCGCTTTACATTTGCTGCAAAGGGAAACGCGATTGAATAGTGAGTAATATCATGCTTAATAAACCAATCCCTGTCTAGGATTAGGGGCTGTCTACCAAGGTGGCTTGCAAAAGATTTAACTAGCATCCTCGTTTTGTCAAGGCTAGATTATTGCGATTCCATGTTGGCTGGGCTGCTGAGATAGGCTTTAAGCATCGTCAGCTGGTGATGAATATGGCAACATGGTTGGTCGAACAATCGAAGAGGTTCAGCCTCCTTTGCTGAAGGAGCTGGGATGGCTCCTGGTTGATCAACAGATACAGATCAAATTTCTTACTCTTACCCGCAAGACCTGCCATGGCTTGGCTCCTCCATACTCAGCTGAACTGCTTCACCATTTCAGCTTCCTCGTGCCCTCAGGTCCTGAATGGATAATCTTTGACTTGTTCTATTCCATTGCTTAAAGTCTGCTGGTGTTGGCGACAAAACATTCTCTTCTGCTGGTCACTTCCGCAATTCTAACGCATTTACATCTGTCCAAAGGCACGTACCAAAAGCCACTTAGGCTTTGAGTGCTCGGTAGAAAACTCCATGGCCTATCACTCACTTAATCCTTGTGGCTTTGTGGATTATACGGACAGAGATGTGTGATTTCCATATTTTAGGGCTGTGTGCATTCTTGATCCAAGGCAGTTGTCCGTGCTGCCCAAAGAAAAGGGAGAGTATGAACAATATATCCCAGACCTTCGATCAGTTTAATGTGTTGAGTGGCTGGAGTGTGTCATCAAATGGGAGCAATGCCCATAAGATTGTATTAGAAGATTAGTGGACAGAGAGTAGAGAGCACACGGCTGCTCGAGCTGTCCCGGACAGCTCTCAGATATGCGGGTAGGCCGTGTGGCAGGGGTGATTTTGTGCGACTGTTTTTAATGTACAGTGACTTCTTGGCCCACGACAGGGACCCTCAAATACCATAAAACTGAAGTACCTAGATTTTTATCAGGTGCAACTCTTAGTTGCATTTACATTTGACATGTATGTGCTTATTTTGGTACGCGATGACATTCTGGTTGATGTTATTTTGATTTTTAATTACGTTGTTCCTCGACATAATACTAGAGATTGCTGATTTCTCCAGAATTTATTTTATGATAAATAACTGAATTTCACTGTACAAACCCATGCGACGATTTTGCGCAGCTTATCGGACTTCTTTTTTTGCACAGATTGGCTCTTTTCTGCAGATTCCATATAGCCCTAGCTGTCATATTAAGCAGGCAAGTACTAACCTGCCCAAGTGCTTGAAGCAAACTGACTGTGCTATTTGGCAATGTGTTCTACATTTCAGCCTTCATAGACTAAAATACATCTCGTAGTTTTCTAGCCAGCAACTCTGGAAGTCAGGCATTTGATATGTGATGGCTGTTTCCACTGTACTTCGATAAACCTAGAGGTTCTACAAAGCAGACTCGAAAAATTAGGTGTCCTCGTGTGAATGGTGACCCTGTGATTTGTGTTGCTATTTCAGTAAGAAGGCTGTTTTGGTTTATTTCCAGGTGACTTACCAAGCAGAGAACGTGATCGTGCAGAGTAGCAGAGACAGGAACGTCCATGCACCCGGCTGTCTTTGTCTACTAGAGAAGGTTTGTAACAAGCGTACAGAGGTCGATTAAAGTGTTGCTGCTGCTACTTAAATAGTACAGCATCAGCAGTGCAGTGCCCGATGTGCCCACTTGACCATGCATTTGTATTGCATTTTCTCTGTAAAATTGCTATTATGACCGTCATTAATAGTTGGGGCATGCATCTTGGTTTAATGCTGTGTCTGTTTACTAATCAGAGGTTGCTGTTGCAGAGAATGCCAGGTTTTGCGATCACTTTTACTCTACTGGAATAAGATGAATTGCAGGTTTTTAAGACAACTCTCAAAATCCCAGCTTGCTCGTGTCTACATGTCCCAGCAGGTTTAAGCCCACCTTGCAGTGGGCCAACACAAATGCTGCTGTGTGTGGTCGAGCACACCACAATCTGGGTGAAGATAACCCCTGCAGAGAAAATGTCTTTCCTCGTTGGGTATCACTTGGCGATCACCCTTTACCTTTGGCTACTGCAAGTGATGCAGTGCAGGTTGTCTATGCATTCGACTATACTGGAACCGACACTGAGACTGAACGTTTCAATTGGTCCAGGTTTATTGCCTCGTTGCTCTCTCCATTCCGTTGGCTGCTTTTTTACCAGATGTTTGTGGTAGTTTCCCTTTCCGGAATGGGTCTCTGAATAATAATAAAAATAGTAATAATAATAATGCACTTGATAAAGTGCCCTCAGAAAACTCAATCTCTCTCTAGGCGCTTTACATTTGCTGCTAAAAGGAAGCCCAATGCTGACGTGGCTACATTAAAAATCGCTAACTGCTAGGCTCACATTTTCGTGTCTGCCTAACTGCCCGCTCTGCCTGTCTAGCCGTTTCTCTCGAACTCAAATTTAAATGCTTGTAGCGCAGCAGCTGATAGACCACACCTTGCAGGCTCCCTGGTCCTGCTTGTTACGCCTATGCAGCTGAGCAGTCACTGGAAGGGGACAGTTATGCTGTCGAAGTGATGTCTGGTGCGCTCTTTGACCTCTGCTCTTTTTAGCTGCCATCGATTCTGCGGGCCGCTCGGCCTTTCTGAAAGTTGGTTGTTGTCGTTTTTGCTCTAGAAGTGTCTTAACTTTCTCATACTTATTCGGTTCGTATGTGTCTGTGATGCTTTCTCGTACAGTGCCACGTTGTCCTTTCTGTCTGTCTTGTCTGTCCGTCCGTCCGTCTGTTTCTCTCTCTCTCTCTCTCTCTCTCTCTCTCCCTCTTTCTCCCTCTCTCCCTCCCTCTCTCCCTTATTCCCTTGCTCTCTCTCCTTCCTGCCCTCTCTGTCTCTCTCTCTCTCTCTCTCTCTCTCTCTCTCTCTCTCTCTCTTGGTCTCTATCTGTCTTTCTCTCTGTCTCTGTCTCTGTCTCTGTCTCTGTCTCTCTCTCTCTCTCTCTCTCTCTCTCTCTCTCTCTCTCTCTCTCTCTCTCTCTCTCTCTCTCTCTCTCTCTCTCTCTCTCTCTCTCTCTCTCTCTCTCTCTCTCTCTCTCTCTCTCTCTCTCTCTCTCTCTCTCTCTCTCTCTCTCTCTCTCTCTCTGTCTCTCTCTCTCTCTCTCTCTCTCTCTCTCTCTCTCTCTCTCTCTCTCTCTCTCTCTCTCTCTCTCTCTCTCTCTCTCTCTCTCTCTCTCTCTCTCTCTCTCTCTCTCTCTCTCTCTCTCTCTCTCCTGTGGGCGTACGACCGGAGCTGCCTCTAGCCGCTGCCAAGCCGTAGCCGCTTTGTGCGGCCGCCGAGGGCTGCACTCTATAGTACGGTGCTGCTTGGTTAATGGCCCCAAATTTTATGTATCGTCCTCTAATCTTTGCTTGGCAGTAGGTGACTACAGTTTAATCACGGCAGAAAACAGATCAGTTAACTCTCTTGATGCAAAGCTTGCCCATCTTCTCTGTCTATCGTCCATTGTCGCATTATCTGATTGTAAGACAGTGGCCCTGTGAGAAAGTGGCCCTGTGAGTCTAACTTTGAGGTGTACTTGCAAGTTTTTTTGTTCAATCGTCAGCTCGGGACAGGTGCAGTACAGGGAGTTTGCTTACTATCCAGCTTGTTTGTTTTCATTGTCACCTTTGGACTACTGACCTCTCACTCCCACATTGCCCCTACTTGCATCTCGGTAGCTTACGGCGTGGAATGCCCTCACTAGGCTCCATGCTGCCTAGTAAAATAGAAGCTTGTGACGTGCATAGGATCCTGATGGTCGGCAGGCAAAACTAACCCCTTTCCTATTGAAGGCATTGTTACAGCTTTCTGGTAGTGCTTTGATGCTACACGAAGATTGGTAAGTAAAGCGCCTAGAAAGAGATTAAGTTCTCTGAGGGCGCTTTATCAAGTACATTAATTTTAAACACAGCCCTGTGCAATACACAATTGTGAGTTTCGCAAGCGTATTTTTAGCGGGACTTACTGCGGACCCAACTTAATAATAATAATAATAATAATAATCTTCTAAATTTCGCGCCATTCCATTACTTGTCATGAGAATGTGGACTGTTATGTTATGCTCAATCACTGGCTAACCCCAGCTAATTGCTGTGATACTTAGTACGTGGCTGTTTATCTTCTCAGCAAGATGCAGCTAGTGGATGGGGCTGGTTAGCGATTGGCCAGAACTGTGTAGTCCATTTTGTAGAGCTTGTAAGCAGAATGCTTCGAAAGTGGAAGGATAAACTCTAAACGTAGTGTGCAGTGTAATAAGTGTGTTGTCTGGGGCTTTTCGAAGCATACTTTTAGCGTGACCAGTGGATCTCAGTCATTCGTGACCCTGCTTCTGCTGGTTGCTTGGTGAATCGAAGTATGGTCTCTTCAGCCCACTGGTGTCATCGTTGTGCCATTGCTACCCGGACTAGGGACTGCTGTTTCTGTTCGTGCGTGCGTGTGTGTGCGTGTGTGTGTGTGTGTGTGTGTGTGTGTGTGTGTGTGTGTGTGTGTGTGTGTGTGTGTGAGTGTGTGTGTGCATGCGTGTGTGCATGCGTGTGTGTGTGTGTGTGTGTGTGTGTGTGTTTGTACACGTGTGTGTGTGTGTGTGTGTGCACACGTGTGAGTATGCATGCAAGTGTGTGCAATCGTGTGAAGATGAAGGAGGCATGCCTGCTAGCATTGTAGTACCCCTATGGTTTTTTCTTTTTGCAGCTAGAATCTTTGTGGATAGCCTGTAGTGGTGTGTTTTAGACAGCCAGCTGGCAGTATATTGTGTGCACGTGTGTCGATTTTTTTGCCACATTGTGCTTCTTTTTTCATCGCTTGCTTTGCATGGCGCATATAGGAGGGGACTTACTCGGTGCAATGGCAAGCACGTGTCAGCAGGCCCGACGTCGCGGCCGCCAGCTCCCGCGGGGACCACTCGTGGACTATGGTGAACGCGGTCGGCTACCACAATGACGCGCTGCAGAATGGCGCTCAGTCAGCCATGCCTTCGGAGCAGCAGCAGCAGCAATGTGAAAGCCCGCAGTCCCAGCAACAGGAAGCAGCAAGGGAGACTGGTAATTTGATAGATAAAGCAAGCGTCAGCATGCCTACACGAGCTGTGCTGGACGACACAGTGGCTGCTGACAACATCGCGGCTCCGGCAGTTGCCTCTGGTTCACAGTCGTACCTTACCGCCGGCCGCCCAGACGTGCTCGTCGTAACGCATGGTTGCACATGTGCAACCATGCGTTGGCCTTTGTGCAGATGATCGCCTTGCAGTGCACTCGGGTCGCTCGACCGGGTCGTCTACAGAGTTAACTGGCTTGAGGATTGTACATCTCTGTTAAAAAAAATAATCTAGGCGATTAAAGCGCCTCCGCTTTCAGGTACACGGCAAGGAGATTGTTAAGCCACCTCTTTTTCAGTCCATTGTTTGCCACACACCTCCTCAGTCTTGCCTTACCGGCCCCCCACAGTGCAACAGTTGCCTTTTGTGAGCCGGAGAGCGAGGGGTTCGGTAGCTTTGGCCAAGGCGGCACTAATAATAATAATAATAATGCACTTGACAGAGCGCCCTCAGAGAACTCAATCTCTCTCTGGGCGCTGTACATTTGCTGCAAAGGGAAATGCAATTGAATGGTGAGTAATATCGTGCTTGATAAACGAACAAAATGAATAACATGGTTATGGGTGACATGCACAGGGTCAGCATGCAAATGTGGTTAGTGGCAGAATGCACAGTGTCAGCACGCATAAGCACATGAAGGACGAATCATAGGGACCCACTAAATGCTGTCTTAATAGGTGTGTTTTCGAGTTCTTTTTTAAATGTGGTCAGGTCAGGGGATGTTCTGACACAGGTCGGGAAGGAGTTCCAGGCTTTGGGAGCATACGAACTAAATGCACGATCTCCAAAGGATTTGAGGTTTGTACGAGGTATTTGTAAACTGTTGGATTCCGAAAAGCGGGTGGTACGAGGCTTGGCCTTGTGAGGAAGTAGATATGATAGCTAGGCTGAAGCCAAAGAATGAATGGACCTAAATGTGAGTGACAGAAACTTCAGTGACAGAAAGGCGATGCATTGCTTGACTCGGAGCCAATGCAGGTCGGCAAGAAGTGGTGTGATGTCACCGAAATGCTCAAGACAAACAAGCCTAGCTGCCGGAAAATTTTTCACAAACTGTTAGTGCCTGATTGCACAGGCCGATAGACTAGAGAGCAGTGAGCTACAGAAGTCGAGACGAGATGTCACAAATGCATGGACCAATTTGAATGTAGTATCACTTGTCTAAGCAAGCCCAATTTTTTTTAGCAATGACATGTAGCTGAAAGTAGGCAGACTTGACTGTGGAACTGATGTGGTCGTCTAATGAAAGGTCACTTGGATACAGGACACCTGGATTTCGTGCATGACTCAACAGGAGGTATGCTTGCAGAGCCAATTTTAAGTGTTAAGATTTCTAATTTCTGAGTCACACTTGGTTTGGCCATAACTAGTAAGTTGTTTTTGTCATCATTCAGTTGGAGAAAGCTTGTGCAGATGTCAGCAATACATGCAGCAAGGGAATTGAGTGAATTCGATGTGATAGAGGGCTGTGAGGGATCAAAGCAAAAGTACAGCAGCGTGTCGCCTGCATAGAAGTGACAGCCTGATTGTGCTTAGCGATCACATCAGCAAGAAGGAGAGTATAAATTGTGAAAAGAAGCAGACCGAGCACACAGCCTTAAGAAACCCCTATTTAAGCGGTTCCTCGTGATCTTTGTCCATTTACACCAATTCTCTGGAGTCTTCACTCAGATGGGATCTGAACCAGTTTAGTGTTGTGCCAGTGATGCCCAGGTGAGATGAGATGCTCGAGAAGGACTTGGTGATCGATAGTATTAAAACCCACCAAAAGATCGAGAAAAACAGGCAGAGAGACTTTACCTATGTCTGCATTCCGGAGAAGGTCGTTATACACCCAAAGTAATGCTGTCTCTGTGGTGGGATTAGCTCTAAAACAAGAGTTGAACCTACTTGCTAGGTTTGAAGGTTCAATGTAAGAGTGTATTTGTAATGTATCTCCGTTTGTAATTCATATAGACCATGTGGGTGTTAGGCAGGAGAGTTTTGTATAGCGCACTCACAGCCTAAGCAGCTTTTGTTATGCATTCGGTAGCCAACAGACTTCGTCTCATGCAATAGAGAGAAAGTGGGAAGCATCGCAGCGTCAGTATTCGTCTGCTTCTACTCGTAAGGTGCTCACTCTTCACGTCCCAGGTCGTGGGTTCGAGTCCTTCATCAAGCGAAGCCTGATCGCCCACTGGAGGCAGTGATGATAGCCGTAATGGCTCTTCAGCTGCCATATAAATGAGTCTGTTAAATCGGCTAACCTTTCTGTTAGATACAAACAGCAGTAGGGAGACTGGGCTGGTGTTGCTCAAATTCTCTTAGTCGAGTGTTACTTTCTTTATTAGTAGCCTAACAGCCTTTTTTTTAAAGCTGCAGAGACAAGACCTGAGGCTAAGGACGTATTAATTATATTAGTAATGCATGAGTACGTAGGCCGGTGGTGATAGTGGTAATAACCAGTGGTGATGGGGATGATAAACAGTAGTGATGGTGGGAATAAACGGTAGTGGTGGTTGTGGTGGTGGTGGGAATAAACGGTGGTGATGGTGGGAATAAACGGTGGTGATAGGATATCGTTAGTTGGGGCTCTTTTTTGTTCTCTGCCTTTGCAAGACTGTGACAGCCCTCCGCACGACCTGTCGTCAGGCTGGGTAGCGCGACCGAGCAACAAGTCTGCTGGCTCAAACACCAAAACCTTTATTTCACGTAACGCCAGCCGAGCCCAGTCTACACACACTAGACGGCTGCCGGCGTCGAGGGCTCTCTGCCTCCCCTCCCGTTGTACTCCTCCGACAACCCTTATATTCCATGCATGCGTTGTTTTTCGCACTGTCGGGCCATTGTTCGTTCCGAACCCGCCCGACAGCTGGCGACAGTTTGTGGTAGATTGATGTACCCACAGATGCTGCCAATGTATGGATTTGGGCAGGACTGCCGAGTCATCGTCTGCCCGTCCACCGGTCGTGAGCTTGCGGCTGTGTAGGCAGTCTGACAGCCCTCCGAGGCCTCCGCCCAGTGCTCGCAGGCTGCAAGCGTCGTGTTCTTCCACAAAGACCTGTGATTTTGACTCATGGGTCTAGGGACCAGAAAGGAAGAAAACACTTTGGTTGTGCATGCACACAGGTGTTTGATGTGCCATGTTTCTTTTTTCCTTTTATTTTGTCTGAGTCCACACAGTCCCAGAGCATAATCTGATGCAGGTGCCAAAAATCGTTAGGGCTGCAATGTCGAGAAATGCCTATAATAATAATAATTATTATTATTATTATACAATAGTAATAATATATTTGTATGGAATCATCAGAGAACCGAATATCTTTCTAGTCACTTTATCAATGCTGTAAAGTAGCATGACCAAATGATTTAGGGGTAACATTTACTATGTCATCAAACATAACATTGTGAGATGTGGTATATGGCACAGCTTCGATGCTCTACCATATACAGAAGGTCCTCAAAAACTGAGGGTGACCTACTTCATACTTAAAAGGAAGGGTGCTGATGCCTCACCTTGTACTTGTTAGTGATTCATAAAAATTACTCCAGTAACATGCACAGCTTTTTGTTTCTCTTATTTGGAGAGTTTCAACTCAAACATCACGAGCCAGTCTTCCGACTGCCATACATAGTGCTGGTCTGCATAAATCCCTATGAACCCGAGTGTATGCCATCACTTCCTGGTGCTGAGTTACCGAAGGTGAATGCTCCACTACAATTTACTTTGGGAGTCCCACGAATGGGCTCTTTTGTCAGTCATCTTGATGTCTGACCTCTCGTGGATTTTCTTGTTGGCAGTTCAGTTCAGTCGTATAGTTCTGTGAATTGTGATTGTTCCCCGGTGCATTTTTGCCCTGTCCACGGCCAGTGTTCGACACATGGCTAGCTAGTAAGGATTTTTGACACAACTGGAGATAGGGCTAGTACTTGCTGCTGTGTTGCAGCTTGACTGTGCAGCATCTGCACGTCGGCACGGCATCGCCTCTTTTGGTAGCATGTGGCGTCTCGAGCTAAGCACATCAAACCTAGTACGAAATAACAAGTAGTATGTAAAATCTCCCTCGTTAGTTGATAGCCTAACACTGTTAGCAGATAATGGCACAGGCGATGATTTTTTCATTTGCTCTGCATCTGTGGTGTCTTTAATGTCCACCATATGCACTGCCTCTGCTAGCCAGTAAGACATGTTTCTTAAAAATTTTTGAAGATTCGCTCTTCATCATTCGACACATGCAAAATTCGATCAATTTTGAACTGGCTCACCTTCGTAGTATTCGACGGAGCACGCCTAATTTTCGTCCTTCACGGCTGCAGTTTATACTTGACGATGGTACTACCACTCCTAGCCTCATTTTCCAGAAAGGTGGCTCAAAGGCATTTGTTGAACATCTCCAGAACGTGCTGCCACTCAAGGAGTAGGTGCTTTAGGTTGAGCTGCAATTGTGCGATAATATGCTTTCTGCTATGCCTGTTTTGTCTAAGACGCAGCTGCTGGTTCTTACCTGTTTTTGTTGCAACCATGATATATGAGTATTCTGGTTTAGATGAAGTATGGTATACTTTGAAAGGCTGCAATAAAGGGTTTGCTCTTGTTTTGTGAGGACTTGAAGACATAAGAAGCTGTAACGAGTCTCTATTAGTGTGGATGTTGACATGCATGTCTTTCGTGATTTCAAGACGTCAACCTGAGCGATGCATTAAACGCACCGTCATCAGGCCACCAGGCTAAGATTTGTAGCTGCCTGTGAATGAGGTCCATACGAATTACCCTATCATTATTACATTAGTCACTTAACATTTCCGATGTGGCACAATTATTATGTGTTGTAATTTTAGTTCTGGTAACAGTCATCTGTCATTTGGATTAAGAATCTATAGCAGGTAAAAGAGAAGATAATGGCTAATGGTCTCATCCGAACAGCTGTCAATCACTAATTCGTGCAGCGAATTGCAGTCAGTCAGCACCTTAGCGTGGTTACTGTGCATTCCCTGAGCTTTGTCGCAGGGACTTTAGCTAATCGTGCATGCTAGATCAATTGTGAGCTCTTATCGTGAATCCTCCCAGGCTTGTGCTAAACGTTGTCCGGATTGGCTGTAACCCTAATAGACAGTTGACTGGCAGCAATTAGAAAGTCTTACGACCCTGCGAAGATGATAGTAATAATAATAATAAGACATTTGTATTCTACCGTAAGAGAGCTAAATTTCTTTTTGGGCAGCTTAAAGTAGCTGGAAAGGAAGCAGGTCAATTCATGAGTCTTGATTGTAGTTTAAAGGTAGTCTCGATTGCTTAATCGGTAGAACAGGGGCCCAGAAATCCGGAGGTTATAAGATCGCTTTGTACTCGAGGCGGGTTAATTTGCCCCCAGTCCTGCTGTAGAAGGCCTCCTGTCATTCTCTAACATAAAGGATTCAGTGAACAGGCAGTCCACTTTGTTGATGCCTGTCCATCAGCTGGTTCCATTAAGCTGTATGCCAAAAAGTCTCTCTCTGTCGGTTTTTATGCAAGTTTCTTTGTCCCGAGTCTTCAAGTCCTCGGGTGTGCTCACTGGGCAGCCCACTGTCCTGCAGTTGGCTGCTGCAAACGTTTCTGTAGTAGGCTCCGGCTAGCTAGCTAGCTTAAAGTTGGGAGCATCCCAGTTGCCACATCACACCACTTCTTGCCGACCTGCACTGGCTACCAGTCAAGCAACACATCGACTTCAAGGTTTTTGTCACTCACTTTTAGGTCCCTTCATTCTTTGGCTCCAGCCTACCTATCAGATCTACTTCCCTACCAGGCCAAGCATTGTACCACCCACTTTTCGGAAACTAGCTGTTTACCTGTACCTCGTAAAAACCTCAAATCCTTTGGAGACCGTGCATTTAATTCGTATGCTCCCAAAGCCTGGAACTCACTCCCGACTTTTTTCACGATGTCCCCTGACTTGACCACATTTAAAAAAAAAACTAAAACGCACCTATTTATGACAGCATTTAGTGTGTCTCCATGATTCGTCCTTTATGTGTGCTGAGGCTGTGCATGCTGCCACTTACCACACTTGCATGCTGACCCTGTGCATGTCAGCCCTAACCATGTTATTCATGTTGTTTGTCGAGCATGATACCACTCACCATTCGATCGCGTTTCCTTTGCAGCAAATGTAAAGCGTATAGACAGAGATTGAGTTTGCTGAGGGTGCTTTATTAAGTTTATTATTATTATTATTATTATTATTATTATTAAGAGAGCACCTTTTTAGGCCCTCCACCTTCTGAACCAAGGCTTTGGCCTGCCACCGCTTCTTTGTCAACCCCCTAGTTTCACGCTCATTTCTAGTTCCGAAACATGACAACCCCGCCAACTAGCTGCCACAGGCAGAACATTACAACTAAAGAAAAGTGGCCACATTAAGAAAGTGGCCTACCGTACAGAAAAACGAGCCGGTAGAGCACTGTAATGCTTGTGATTTTTTTATGCTGAAACTCTTGTCTTTGCATAAAACAAGATCGATCCATGCATTTACTAAGTTTAACTTTCTTTCTAATAATTTAATGTAATGTATCTCCGTCTGTAACTCCACAAAGCCCTAAAGACTATGTGGGTGGTACGCAGGAGAGTTTTATTTATAGCGCACTCACAGCCTAAGCGGCTTTCGGTACGCATTCATTAGCCAACAGATTCTTTCTACTGGTGTATACTTGACATCAGTGGCATCCAGCTTACTCCCGACCCCCATAGTCGGCATGCTGCAACCAAACAGGAAAGGCCCGAATGCTGATTCAGATCAAGAATGAAAGATAAATGCACTGAATCGGTGCACGGCAATGCGTGAGACAAATCACTTATCGCCGTGTGCATATGCAATCAGATGGAGTCGGACACTCTGTACCGTATTCGATTTGCATGCATTCTTAGGATTCGTGCTGGTTAGTTTTGTTGGGTTTATTGGATTGGATGGATTGGGCTCCTTAGATCACTCGCGGTGAATATCGAATGAAGCACAATAAGTGAACCGTGAATGCAGCAAGTACAACTGCCGAAGCCTGGCATGGCAGTCGCATAATGTGTAATTAGTAAATGCATTGTTTGTTGTGGATACTCGTAGCTTTAGAGACGATCTGTATATTTTAACTGGCCCTCTGACTTTTTTATGCCCTGACTTTTTGACGTGCGAGCACAATTTACTGTGGTTGCCGACCTGGCCTAGCAAGGGCAGAGTAATCGTGGTGGCAGAGCTTAAGCCTCAGGCGATGCTGTGCTTTTTTGCAGGGCTGCAGGTGAAAGGGACTTGTATCTTGTCGTGAGACCTGAGGTCCAAGCGCTCTCAAGATCGTTTGAGGAACTGAAATTGTTCAGTGAGAATGATCCTTCGAGTCTTGCACTGGTAAGACTTATGTCACTTTATTCGCTTTTAGTTTTCACATACACTACCATTGAGGCACTTCATTTTGGTGATTTCCTCAAATCCAGTGAAAGCCATTGGCTTGTACCGGTGTTTGCTTGTCAGCCTTCTCGCGAACTGTCTTCCATATGTGGTACAGGTTTGCTTCGTGCCACTAGTCAACCGTATGGTATTGCATGTTCAAGGGTTTCTGGGTGCACTGTCTTTGCCAAGAATGCCAATCCTCAGCTTTTCGAAGCTTTCTTTGCAACAGATGCTGCTTGTAAAATGGCTTCGATGTTGGCTTGTTTTGGTTGGTTTTTTCCCTGCCTAATCAGTTCAGGTCGTCGCTGATGGCAGTGATAGGTAGGGTACACTGCGTGACATTTTGCTCAGCGTCCACATGCAAATTAAAATACACACCTGCATTCAGGCAGTGAACCAGGATACGCTTCAAGTACTGCAGGCCTTCATTCAAAGCCAAAGCTTTTTAAGCCCAGTGCCGAGGGCTGTGCAACCTAGTCTCAATTGCACTATAGCTGGAGCAATCACGGGCTCTGAAAACTAGAGTTTGTGGACTTGCTTCTACTAGAGGCAAACTTATCCTGCTTTCAGTTCCGCGATGAATTCGCATCTTCAGCTTACCGGATGGGCGAGGCGATTCTGGCACCTGGTCTGCCTCTGCCCCTGGTCTGCATCAGCAGCACCAGCTGCATCCCCATGCTGCCGAAACCCATTGCTGGCGCTGCAGCCTCTTGAACCTGAATCCAGCCTGTTGCTAGGCTGGAAGTGGAAGAAGCTGAGCACGGTCACTCACCGGCAGCACTGTAGGCAAGGTTGGGCAGTGTTGCTCTACTAGCTGTCTGCTGCACAGCCGCTCAGCGGCTGGTGAGGAACTAAAGCACGAGTGGAAGCAGTTGCTGATGGTTTGCAGCTCGTGCTGCTGCTGCTCACCCACACTACTCGGCTTGGTTTGCAATCTGGGGGGGCAGCATAATTCTAAATACAATGTGCAGGAGTCACCGGATCTTAGAGGGCACTTTTTTTGGTCAGCCTTTGCTCCATTCCGAGGATGAGCCGCTGTAGTGGGGCAATTCGGCAGCTACGCCATTGGCGACGGGCCAGATGTGCGGCTGAGTTTGATCCCAGTTGCAAACAAGTACGGGCATAATAATAATAATATTGCACTTGATAAAGCGCCCTCAGAGAACTTAATCTCTTTCTAGGCGCTTTACATTTGCTGCAAAGTGATACGCAATAGAATAGTAAGTAAAATCATGCTTGAAAAACAAACAAAATGAATAACATGGTTAGGGGTTACATGCACTGGGTCAGCATGCAAATGTGGTTAGTGGCAGCATGAACAGTGTCAGCACGCATAAGCACATCGAGGACGAATCACAAGGACCCACTAAATGCTGTCCTAAATAGGTATGTTTTTAAGTTTCTTTTAAATGTGGTCAGGTCAGGGGATGTTCTGATGCAGGTCGGGAGGGAGTTCCAGGCTGTGGGAGCATACGAGCTAAATGCACGGTCTCCAAAGGATAGGCCCGAAGTCCTGAGTAAAGAGGATTGCAGTTATTTCTAGTCGCGTTGTCATCACAGCCGAGTGAACTAGCTTGGAGGCCCTGGTGTATGCAATAAGTATTTCGTTTTGTGTTCATCCTGATTAATGGAGCAGCGTGATACTATTATCTTCAACCCACTGGCAAGAGCTGCCATCATAATTGTGTGACTCACTCTTCCGAGCTGGATTGGTCCAGCGGTTAAGGTGCTCGCCCCGACTAAGGTCTGGCTGAGGTCGTGGGCTCGAGCCCTGAGGCATATGTGAAGCGCCTGAATAGAGATTTAGTTCTCTTGGAGCTCTATACAAATGATATATATATTTATATTTTTTCTAAAGGAATGGTTTGTACTCTGTTGATGACGCGATGCGTGTTGCTGGAGCCACGTTGCCGAGTAAAACTTGCTTTAGTATCTCTGCGAAACTGCCTATCAATGAACTCAGCCACTCAATGCTTAATCCGAGACAGGATCTGCGTGTATCGAGGTTTTTAGTGCAGGCAGTGGCAAAGGTCTGTCCTTCCTAAAGGCTCTCGGGCTGGGCCACACCGGGCGGAGAAGCAAATGTTGAGCCTTGAGCACCGAATGTAAGCCAAGCGCTATTAGCTACACGAACCGAAGCTTATGTATTAGCCCTCCCCCAATTGACCCCTGCGTGCCTGCTTAGCAAATTCCACCCACTCCTTTCAGCCACCTCTTCTAGCTTATTTTAGGCAGGCGCTTTTGCCAGCACTAAATAGTTCTGCGAGGAACGCATCTGGCCGCCGAGGTCGGTGGAATAAAGCTGGTCCCATTTAGCGCGTTCGGAAGCCCGCTCTACTCTTTGTCAGTCGTTCGGCACACGAGTGCATGCCGGGCAGGGGCTCGGATGCGGCGCTGCAGCTCGCCAGACGCCGCGGTATCCAATGGAGAGCATCTGTGGCAGCAGACGCGACTGATAGCGTGGCTACTTCCGAAGCTTAGCGGACCGGCATGTGCGCGTTCGCTCTTCTCAAGCCCTGTCTCGGAGCTCGGGTCTCCTCAGTGTACCGGTTAGGCACCGTAGAGCTGGCCTTGTCGTACTGCCGTTTGCCAGTCAGTACTTCTTTCTTGTTCTGGACAGAGATTTCTGAAAGATCCCTACAGTGTGGCAATGAGCGGTCTTGCCAAGGTGACCAAATTCGTCCACGAAACACTGCTGCCTGAGGAGGATGTTAACGACGATGACTATGTAAACCTCGAGAGTGGCCAAGTGGTGCAGCCTGTGGCAAAGTCCGGTGCTGACCCTTCGGGCAAAGATCCGATCACCTCCTCACCACCGCAGCCTGTGGCTGCTGTGCTACCCACCGTGGACTCGCACAACGACGAGGATCCCGAGTACGCGTTCATTAATGCACGGGTATGGTGCTTTTTTCCTTTTCCCGGCGTTCAATTGTCTGCCTTCATTTTTTTCTTTTGCAAGCAAATCTATCTGCTGCGTGCATCGGAAAGACTTCCCTTGGTGACGTGCCCTTTCTCTTCTGCCAGGCGAAATTGCCCACCAAGCCCAAGGTGGAGCGCAGCCCGCCGCTGCCGCTCGAGGCCTGGCGCAGCTTCTTTGATTCGACCGGCCGCTTGCACGAAGTCGATGCCATGCGTGAGCTTGTCTTTAGAGGGGTAAGTCCACCGCGTTCCAGTCGATCTCTGTCGATCGATGTCCTTCGATGTCTGATCGATGTCCTTCGGTCCTAGATCAATTTTTTTTTCTCTGCATTATTTTCGAGGCTAGCATCGTGTATGTCAGCTGCTAAGCTAGTGTGTTGTGCTCACTTGCGTTGTTTGCCGATCGATCAAAAATGCTAGGGTGTAGCTGCTGGTAATCGCAAGCTGTGGAGTGATGGAAATTCGGGTGATCAGTTCTCGATAGAACGGCGTGCTGAATCCTTAATTTTGTTTGCTTCAACAGGGATTGTGTCCAGAAGTGAGACGCGAAGCATGGAAGTTTCTACTTGGATACTATCGCTGGAATGCAACAGAAAAAGAGAGAGAAGAAGAGCGCAAGTTGAAAGTGTCAGTTCTTTACCTGCCCACACTTCTGCTCAGCCTAGCCGCGTTGTCTGCTGCTAGTTTTCTACGGTGTTTGGTGATTGGACGTTCATATTGTGTGGTTGACACCCTGTAGAGATGACTACTTCCGAATGAAGTTACAGTGGAAGACGATTACAGATAAGCAGATGAAGCGCTTCAGCTTGTTTGCTGAGAGGAAAGCCCTCATCGGTAGGTATGCCGTTACTGTAGTGCCCACTGCAGTTCAGCTGTTAGTGGCGATTGGTGCTATGTCCTTCGTGCAAATCTGATTAGAACTTGCAGCACTTCACATGCAAAAACTGAATTGCCGATGTAACGATCGTTACGTCTACGCCAGCCAATTGCAGTGAATTGCGAATTGTGAATTGCCAAACCATAAGCGACCGCATAGATACCAATGTAATGTCTTTTATAAAGTGCCCTAGGAGAATCTAGAAGCATTACCCAAGAGCTAAGAACAAGCATGGTACCATGCTTTGACAAGCGTGCAAGAGGAAAAAAGTATCATGATTAGAAGAACACACGAAAAAAAGCCCACAAGAAGACACTTAGTGCTACCGGTTACGAGACCCTTTAGTTAGTAACCTGCACTGGATCATGCACAGATAAGCACTCCTACCACAAGAAAAAGGATAAGTTCACTGGTTAACTATTTCCTTTAACCCTAGTAAACTTTGTTCCCGTCTGGTTTGTATGCTTAGCTGTTTGTATGCTTTGTAAATGTCACCACTTGATTCAATGCATATTGCTAACTAGGGGTCATATTAACCAGCAGCCCCGAGTGCTTTCCTGTGTGCTTTTGTATAGCTGTTTAAGCATGTTTTATTCGTTATTGGTTTGGTCCAGCGGTTAAGGTGCTCGTCCCCCCCCGACCAAGGTCATGGCTGAGGTCGTGGGCTCCTCGAGCCCCTAGGCATATGTGAAGCGCCTGGATAGAGATTACGTTCTCTGTGGGCGCTATACAAATGAATTATGTTTACCTTTGTATGCCTGTTTAAGTATTATAGCTTACTTGTCTTAAGCTCTCTTATTTCCTCACTTGCAGCCAGTTGTAAAGCACCCGAAAAGATTTTTCTCATAGGGTGCTTCTATGCAAAGACATTTATTTTTGTTATTATTAAGCTCAAGACACTGAGCTCATGTCTGTGATTTAATGTAATGTATCTCCTATTGTAACTCCACAAGACTGCGTGGGTGTTACGCTCTGTGGGTGGTGCGCTCAAAAACCACAGCGGCTTTCGGTATGCATTCGGTAGCCAAAAGACTTCATCTCGTGCAACAAAGAGAATGTGGGAAGCATAGCAGAGTCAGGAGTGCAGTTGAGATCGTGTGGAACTTGAAAGTAGCAGCTCAGGACGGCTGGAGAGGGTGTGCCAAAGTCGGCAGCAGGAGAGTCGTTATCGTTGCGTAAGAATTGTGGTAGCGAGTTCCACAGTCTAGGATCCGCAGAGCAGAAGCTTCTGCCACCAACGGTCTTTAAGTGGGGGAATGGAACAACTAATTTATTGTCCATACAGGACCTGAGGGCGCGAACAGGCTGAAACTGGTGTAGTAGTTCAGCTAGGTATGGAGGAGCCAAGCCGTGGCGGTCCTTGTGGGTCAGTGTAAGATTTTTGCTCTGTATCCGCTAATCAACCAGCAGTCATCCCAGCTCTTTTAGCAAAGGCGATTTAGTTTGACATTCTCTAAGCGGCAGGTTCGCGATAGCACACAGAACACCGAAGCAGGCTCAACGACGTTTATTCACACGGACGGCCAGTGCGCCCCGGCCCGGTGTCCTCGATCTGACTCTCTGGGCCTTTGCCGCCCGTTACCTATATACCACTGCCGTAAATTGCAACAGCCCATAATCCAACGACAGTGTCACAATCTCAAAATAGTCACAGGCCGCACATTGTCAAACCTCTGGGATTTCAAACTAGCCTTGCAGCCATGTTCATAGCCATCTGCAGTGGCCTAGTGGCTTTTTTCGGTAGCCTAATCAAAAGTGAATTACAGTAATCTAGCCGAGACAGAACTAAGGAGCAAGTAAATTTTTAAAGCCGTCATGAAAGACAGTTCCTAATCTTGTAGAGGGATCGGACGTGATAGCTAATTGTGTAAGCAGTCTTCTTAACGAAGCTTTCCGAATTTAGGCAGCTGTCCTAGGCGACACCTAAATTCTGAGCAGATGGTGATGGTCGCACAACAGCATCACCTATTAGAAGACCAAAGCCTTCTAGTCCAGCCCCTTGCTTAGGGTGTCCTATGAGCAGCAGTGCAGTTGTATCGTCGTTTAGTTTAAGGAACCAATCGATTAATTTAATCGATTAATTAGTTTAAGGAACCAATCGACAAAGGCCAAGTCTAGCTACGATAAAAACATTGTTGAATCACGGATGCACAATCCAAAAATGCTGATGTCGACGATCAACCATCTTAAGCGCTCTCATTTTAGCTCCTTACCAAATGATCCTTGTGATGATCTAGTGGATCGCTTCTCTAGCTTCTTTCTCAAGAAGATAGATAAGATCAGGGAGTCCATCCCTAGGGTGGCAGCATCCCATCTAGACTACTGTCCCTCAATTCCATGCAGCACCTCAATGTCTACATTCAAGCAGGTCACTAGTGACCTCGTCCTGAAGTTCATATCCCAATCAAAGAAGACAGCTAATCCTTTGGAACCTATTCCCACTGTCCTGCTTCTACGACGCATTGATCTGCTGCTGCCATACATAGCTAACATCATAAATAGGTCATTAGCTTCAGGTCATGTCCCAGCACCTTCCAAAAATGCTGTAGTCCGGCCGCTACTCAAGAAAGCAACACTAGACCAAGAGAACTTGAGCAACTACCACCCAGTCTCCCTTCTACCGTTCCTATTAAAGACACTGGAACGTGTCGTGGCAGACCAGCTGAAATCTTATATTGAAACTTCAAATCTTGCTAGTATGTTCCAGTCTGGTTTTAGAACTAATCGCTTCACAGAGTCAGCATTGGTTTGGTAAAAAAAAAATGTAAATGTAAAAATGTAAAAAAAAAATGCTAGCTGATTTAGCAGCCTCGGTTTTGTATAGCGACAGAAGAGCCTTTACGGCTATCACCACCCCTTGCAGTGGCAATAAAGGATCGCCCACCGCAGGATTCGAACCCACGACCTCGGGGCCGAGGTCGGGAAAAGCAACCATCTTACCTCGACCTACTTAGGAATGCTGGTATGGATAGAGTATTTCTGCTTGTTTTGCTCGATCTTTCGGCAGCTTTTGATACTGTCGATCACCAAGTCCTTTTTGAGCGCCTCTCATCTCGCCTGGGCATCACTGGCGCTGGTCTGCAGTGGTCCAGGTTCTATCTCAGTTGGAGACGCCAGAGCATTGATGTGAATGGACAAAGATCATCCGAGGTACCTCTGACATATGGGTTACCTAAAGGCTCTGTGCTCGGTCCGGTTCTTTTCACGGTTTATACTCTCTCTTGCCGGTGTGATTGCCAAGCACAATCTAGGCTTTCACTTCTATGGAGATGACACTCGGTTGTACCTTTCCTATGATCCCTTCCAGCTTGTCGAATTCTCTCAACTCCCTTGCTGCATGTATTGATGACCTCCACACATGGATGGCAGCAAATTTTCTTGAATGAGGATAAAACCAGCTGACTAGTTATGGGCAAACCAAGTGATATTCAGAAATTCGGAAACATAATGCTAAAAATCGGCTCTACCAGCATATCTCCTGTTAAATCTCTACGAAATGTTGGTGTCATGTTCCAAAATGACCTTTCATTGGACGACCACATCAGCTCCACAGTTAAGTCTGCCTACTTTCAGCTACATAACAGTGCTAAAATGTAGGACTTGTTTAGACAGGGATACCGCATCTAAATTGGTCTATGCATTTGTGACATCCCGCGTTGACTTCTGTAACTGATTGCTTGCTGGTCTACGGGCCTGTGCGCTCAGATGCTTACAGCTATAGCGAAACTCTGCAGCTTGGCTTGTCTGTCGTGAGCGTCACACTTGCCACATCACACCACTTCTCGCCGACCTGCACTAGCTCCCAGTCAAGCAACTCATCGAATTCAAGCTTTTGTCACTCACTTTCAGGTCCCTTCATTATTAGGCTCTAGCCTACCTATCAGATCTTCTCCTTCACCAGGCTAATCGTCGTTTCTCCCGCTTTTCAGAATCTAAGTGTTTAACTATACTTCGTACAAACCTTAAATCCTTTGGAGACCGTGCATTCAGTTCGTATGCTCCCAGAGTCTGGAAATCACTCCCGACAGACGTCCTGACATCTCCTGACTTGACCACATTTAAAAAGAAACTAAAAACGCATCTATTTATCACAGAATTTAGTGAGTCCCTGTGATTCGACCTTTACGTCCTTATGCGTGCTGACATTATTGCGTGCTGCCACTAACTACACTTGCATGCTGTCCCTGTACCTGTCACCCCTAACCATGTTATTTTTGTTGTTTATTGAGCATTATACCACTAACCATTGATCGTGCTTCTCTTGTAGCACATGTAAGATGTCTAGAAAAATATTTGAGTGCTCTGAGGGTGCTTCGTCAAATGTTATCATTATTATTAACATGTTATTATAAGGAAATTTTCCGACATCCGGGATTAATTATCAGCAAATTTGTAGCATTCATACCTAAGATCATGTCGGTGAGTGTCCTGGAGATTGCAGTACATAGTGCTGCTGTGGTCAGTTTGAAGTGCTTTCGGTCGTAAAAAATCCTGGTACCCCTTAATTCACAACGTTGTGGCTTGCCGGAGCACTAACCAAGGCAGCATAGCATGTGAGAACTCCCCTCCCCCCATGAATTATTTAAGTGCATCGTCTCGGTCGGCCATACTAGTTCTACTGACAGGCTTATTACAAAAACGCTAGAAACCAGATCGTTTGTATCAGGCAGATTTGCCATTTTTAAAAGCAATGCCATCTGTTGGTGTTTCCCAACACGTATAGTGTCAACCTGCATCATAATCTGTGTACTGCTCTGTAGCGCAAGGTTGCTTTCTTTAAATCAAATTTAAAGTGCTTAGAAATATATGTAGTTTTCTTAGAGTACTCTACAGATGTCATCATTTCTATTATTGTTGTTGTTATTTTTATCAAGGATAGCATTTATGTCTGCCCAGTACTTCCGGGTCGGCCAAGTGTAGCTCGAAATGCCCAGACCTAAACGCTGTAGTATAGGGGAGGCTGACAGTACTGATTTAGCAAGGCGTTTGCAATCGTTGGATCAGGCGACAGCTTGCGATTTGCTAATTCACTGGATGCTGCAATACCAGCAGATATGCTTGGACTCAATCGGTGATCTAAGCAGCTGGACCTGGCCGGTCGAAAAAGGTCAACTGCTGGAGTGGCCGGTTCATAAACATGGCGGCACTGGAACTCGAACTGCCACACTTGGAGACCTTGCACAGTCATACAAGGATGCTACAGGGTTCGATATTAGTTAAGATATAGTCTGCATGAGGCTCGATAAGAATGGCATCTGCTTGCAAGTTCTTAAGCTGACCCACAAGGCCCGCCACGGCTTGGCTCCTTTGTACCTAGCTGAACTGCTGCATCAGTTTCAGCCTGTTCGCGCCCTCCGGTCCTCTGTGGACAATAAATTAGCTGTCCCTTTCCTCTGCTTAAAGACCGTTGGCGATGGAAGCTTTAGCTCTGCAGGTCCTAGGCTGTGGAACTTGCTTCCACAATTCTTACACAACAACTACTCTCCTACTGCCGACTATGGCACATCCTTTTCAGCAGTCCTGAGCTGCTACTTCTATGCTACTCACTACCTTAACTGCTCCCCTGACTCTGCTATGCTTCCCACTTTTTCTTTGTTGCGTGAGACGAAGTCTGTTGGCTACCGAATGCGTAGCATAGCTGCTTAGCCGCTTAGGCTGTGAGTGCGCTATACAAAACTCTCTTGCGTAACACCCACATGGTCTTTTTGACTTTGTGGAGTTACAGACGGAGATACATGAGAACATAAGATGAGTTGCTTAGCACTAGCCTCTCCTCTCAAGCCGTCATAGGGCAGGCCACTTTCGGAGTGCCCATGACCACGCTCACTAGGCAGAGGATGACTGTTTTATGGACAGACGGAACCAAGTGCACGATATTTGGTAAAGAAGAAAGCAGCGCATACGGGTTAGTCGAAGGAAAGATGAGGTTACTGAGCTGGCTTGCTTCAACCTGCAGTGAAATTTGGCCGAAAATCGAGGATGGTTTGGGGCTGCTTTGGCATGAAAGGTGTTGGAGCGCTTCATCACCTTGCAGGTATTATGGACCAATACGTATACTTCTGGTGGTCAAGAAAATTGAATTCTAGCGCACAAGCACTCTGCTTGGGGATTGGTAATTGACTTGTCTGTAATGTGGTGGGTGCGTTCTTTTTCATGGTGCGTGTAAGCAACACGTTGCACTTTGAAACCACCCTATATGTTTACCGCCATGCATATCTCGGGCACACTGTCTCTAAGCTTACGACTGCAGTGGCTACCAGTGACTGAAATAACTCTTGAGCAACAACTCCCTGCACTGAATAGCCATCACCTTAAGGTGAAAGTTGTTTTACTAGGTCGTCTTCCTGCGATGGGGGAGCTTATCACAGTCGGTAGCCGTGTTTGCAGCTTCCTTGGGTCGTAGCTAATCACAGTGGCTGATATTTAAGAATTCGGGTCACTTTTCAGCTAATCAGGTCCACTACAGGCAAGCCGCCCTTTTGAGGTGTTGTCGCTCGGTGCGTACTGACTCAAAGCCAAGCCGTAAATCAGAAGAAGCGGCCCTCTGCCGGTTTGCAGGTTAGCCGTCACGACAGAGTTAATGCGAAGACGTAAAAGACCCAGAACATGTACGGGGGTGGCCAATAGCTGAAACTTTGCGAACCTACGAGTCACTACAATCGCCAAGGTTTAGATGCCCGAGTCCCCCTAGTGAGCACAGCAAATGCAGCGCCTTTGTAGTGTCAAAGCATGCACTGCATTAACAACGAGCAGCAGCTGCTCCATTCTTCGCTCATGTCTCCTGTTCTTTGTCCGACCGATCGCTTCCTTTTTACTGATTGAACAAGACTTTTGGTAAACCAGTTCATGCCATTATCACCAGTGATCAAACTTATTCTTCTTTTAACCACCCTAAAAGGAGTCATTCCGTCAGCAGGCCAACTGACATAAAACCAGGCAGTAATCATTCAATTGTAAAAAAAAAAATCCTTATAGCATTAACAAAACTGCTGTTGCTGCTACTCAGTTCAGGTAATGCAAAGATTTTCTGCAATCCTAGGCATAATTTAGTTTTGCATAGAAAGTGAAAATACTTATTGACAGCCCATCAAATAAACATGGTGCTATTGCCATGCGTGCATTTAGTGTGACATCGCCCTATCACGATTCTTTATTACCTCCCTTTCTGCTTAGGCTTTCAGGCCATAAGCTTGCATACTGTCTCCTTTACTGTAGTATTGTACAGAGCCTGAATGGTACTAAAAAAATAATTGGCTGTTTATATAGGCCGAACATAACACCTCGGCTGCCTGTCGATGTCGACCAATTTATGTTTCCATGTGTGTGTGTGTGTGTGTGTGTGTGTGTGTGTGTGTGTGTGTGTGTGTGTGTGTGTGTGTGTGTGCATGTATGTGTGAGGTGCTACCTTCAAGAAATATGCCCTGGCGCACACTAAGATTACACCAAAGTGATGCTATGCTATTTGTTTTTACACATGCACAAAAAAGATTGCACAAAACCGAACATCTTAAACCTTAGCTGTGCAGTGTCTTCCGCAGATATTGCAAATGTGGTTCAATTGCCCAGGCACTGTTTTTGTATGTGCTAAGCTAAATGCTCTCAATTCCTATCACTGCATCTGCATTTGTTAAGGCTCTGTCATTGAAGCTCTGTTCCGAATGTTATTTAATGAGCTGGCTGCTAGCTTCGTTTATCAGCTGGCGCACACACCATCCAAGTACAAGTAGCTTTGCTCCAATAATAATAATAATAATGCACTTGATAAAGCGCCCTCAGAGAACTCAATCTCTTTCTAGACGCTTTACATTTGCTGAGGCAACATACGGTGCTATCAGAAGCAAAGTTCAGACAGCAGGCTACAAGAAGCAGTGCATGATGCTGTGGTCTTGTTTCTCATTTTTTTAGAGAAAGATGTTAATCGTACGGACAGGACTTTCCGTTTTTATGCCGGAGACAACAATGACAACCTTAGCCAGCTAAGGGATATCCTTATGACTTACATGATGTACGACTTCGATCTTGGTATGTTATAACTTTATTAACCTCATTCGTTGTTGAAACTTAGCCATATGACCTAGTGGTCGCTGTTGTGTATGGCAAGCTGCAAGCTGTAAAGCAACTGTCACTTCAGTCTGCTTGCATTTTTTGCCGAAACCTCGATGTTATCAGGTATGCTTTAATTTTGCTTTACGTATTGACAATGCCAAGTAGTCTGATAGTCCATCAGAGCTTCTGGCATTATGTGCTCAATTGCCGGTCAAGACGAGTTCATAGTCCATCAAGCTAACGATCCATCAATCGAAGTTTGCTAAGTCTTGTTAGTACTTTCAGCTCCCAGATTGATTTTTAAAGATTCGGAAAAACCTATTTTCATTACAGTATTCGGGCAGAGGTCGTTGGTTGTGACAGTGGCTGTGATTCATGAGTTAATGTGCTTGTTCTTCTCGAACGAGGTCGTGGGTTCACATCCTGCAATTGGCGATCCTTAATTGCCAACTGCAAGCAGTGGTGATAGCCGTTGAGGCTCTTCTGCTGCTATGTAAATGAAGCTGTTAAATCAGCTAATATGATCGTAGATTTCGCGTGGCTATCTCTGCTTTACTGATATTTTATGATGGTCAGTGAACCTGTTCGTGCATGCCGGTGCCTTGCAGGTGCAGTCGAATGATAAGTGGTACCATTGCAATGCCTGCCAGCATTGTAGAATAGTACCGTACGGCTCCACTAAGCCATTTTGATCGAGCACCCAAGCCTTAATGTAGTAACTTAAGTACACTCACAACCTAGACGACGTCGTATTATCATGCATGATGTGACTGTTGTAGGCTATGTCCAAGGAATGAGTGATCTTCTGTCACCAATCCTTGTTATTATGGAAAATGAGGTTGATGCCTTCTGGTGCTTTGAAGGCTTCATGAAGCAGATGGTAAGTTAATGTCATGAAGCTGTGCTCGTTACTGAATTTCTCCTATACATGTGCATATGTGTGCCTCCACTTGTGCCTGTCTGCTTTCTTGCTGCCTGGGCTGTCTCGAAGCATGATCAGAAGGCAGAGATATTTTACAGTATGCCAGTTCCACATTATAATGCTTCTTATAGTGACTTCTTGAAATTGCATGCTAGGAAAATGATTGTCGTCTGAATATACGTAATTGCAGCTGGCCCAAGTGTAAAACAGCAAGTGCTAAAGACTTGCCCAATAAATCGATACCCTGTGCAAGCGCTGTTGCCCCACTTTTAAAATCTTATGTGGCCCCGGTACCTTGGTCAAGGTAACCCACACCAAATTGGTGTCTTGTTTGAGTTTCTGAGCCTGATGGTGCTTTTGACGGCAAACTACTAAGCTGCTTATGACTTGTGAGTGCATTATATCAAAAAATGAGCTGTTCTCGCCGCTCAGGCTGTGCAAGCACCTTTAACGAACAACCAATGCTGATGGATTGGGTCTTGTGTTTGTTCTCGCTCCCTCCCTTGCTTCCTTCATCTCTCGATCCCTTCCTCTCTGTCCAGCCCCTTTCTTTCTTTCTGCTTCTGGCGCCCTTCTTTCTTCTCTGCCTCGTCCCTCCTTTGCCAGCTTCCTTCCCTGACTCTTCTTAGCTCCCTCCTTCCCCAACCCTCCCTCCCGACCCTTGCTTGCCCTTAGCCACCCCCTTCGGCCCTACCTCTCCATAATTCTTTCCTTTCCTCTAGTCTCCATCCCTGCCTTTCCCATCCTCTCTTCCCGAAGCCTTTGTCTTATCGCTCTTCTTTACTCATTTCTTCCCTGCTCGCCCTAGTTTCCTCCGTGTCCCTTATTCTTTTTTTTTTAGTGCCCTCTTTTCTGCTTTGCTAGCTTTCCTATTGAAATTTCCGACTGAAAGCCTAAACCCTTGCTGGGCAAGGCACGAGTTTGTTGCACTTTACTCCCCTTGAGCAAAAAAATTGGTTTGCTGTCACTTCTCGAAATTACTGCTGCTTTCCTTTCATCTGCAGCTAAAGGCACACACTTACACATTCAGCCGTTTACGGATCGCTAGGGATGAGGTGGCACGCCACCTCTTGGGGTTTCTACTGCTTGCCTCGACCAACTTTAGTCGTACTGCGGACATCCTCACTGGTCGCCGACCACAGCAGACTGGTAGTGGTTGCACTTTTTGCCACATTTTGCATTTACGAGCATATGCATTTATTCAGTAAACCGGGATTCGGCTCGAGCGCGTAAGTCTCAATGTAAAGCCCAGTTTTTAAATATCCATGCTCATCGCCATCGGAGAGTGGTCTCGATCACTCAATCAGTTGGAGCCTGGACCGGTAACTCAGAGGTTGACCGATTGTTCTCAGCTCTCGAGATGAATTTTGTTCTCTATGTTCAGTCTACAGCAAGTGGCTCTCGGTCACTGTGTATTTTGAAGAAAAAAAATAATTACAGCCCACGATAGCATATTGGAGGTACTAGGAGGTACATACTGCAACTGGATGATTGGATAAGGACCATTAGCTGTTCTTTCAGATATAATGTCCTCATGATCCTTGGCCTGTGAATCGCGGTATATGTGGTACTATGCAGACCACACTGCTGCATCACTTCAGATCTTAATAATAAATGGAAACGTTTTTGTTAACTTTTTCAGCACACACAGCAGTAGATGTTCAACTGTGCTTTGCCAGTAAGAATAACTCGTGGCAATTTGGTCACGCTCTGTAAAGATGAGATAACATATTTTCTCTGAGATGCTCAGAGATGTATTTTTAAACATGCCATTTTTTACTTTAATGTGAACTTACTTAACAGTGGGTAATTTAGTAGCATGGCTTGTCGATGCTTTGGTTAGTGGAGTGCAGTCGTGACTGCAATCTCGTGAGTAGATCGAAGCACTGGTAATGCTTGTGCTGGCACCGGTGGTGTGCTTGCACAATGCTACGTAATTGACTTGCCCTCTCAAACAGGAGACCAATTCTGGTTGCCGGTGATTAAACACACGTGCACTAGCGTACTTGACTGCTACACTGCTGTGTGCTTGCTCGTGACCTTGACTCACCTCGCCTGCAGTCCAAATAGGTTGTGTGATCTTGCTGCCTTGGTAGGTGGTAATTATTTTAACCTTGCCGAGTTTTGAAGAGCATGTGTTATCTGTAGGCTTTCGAGTCCTGATATATAAATAATATATGATAATAATATTTAGTAAATAATGTAATGATTGTTGCTGGCATCTGCCTTCGTGATTAAGCGATCGTCATAGTGTTGCGAACTTAAGAAGCAACCATCATTCTGTCATTACTCCACCATATCATTGTAATTGCTATTGGGTTTTTAGAGTAGTAACTTTGAACTCGACCAGAAAGGAATGAAAAGGCAGCTTCAGGACCTCAATCGGCTACTTCAGGCTGTCGATCCAGATCTCTTCAGCTACTTAGGTTGGCCACTAGCAGTCAATACAGATCAGGTTCTCTGCTTGCTTTGTATATTAGTTACTTGCACATTCATGAGTTTTTGTTACTGCTTGCAGACGAAAGTGAATCGAGCAACATGTACTTTGCCTTCCGGTGGCTGCTTGTAATTTTTAAGAGGGAGTTCAGCATGTCTGACATCATGCGTTTATGGGAGGTAAGATGGTGCATCGAAATTAGTGGCTGATCTATTTCGTGGTGTACAGCAATTGGTTAAGGAGTAGTTCTGACTGTCCTTTGCTAAGGACGTGTTGCATCAATTTTAGGTTTTCTGGACTGGGCTGCCATGTCCAAATTTTCATCTTCTCATGGCCTGTGCCATTCTGTCTCATCAGCGAGGAATATTAATGGAAGGCAAACTGGGTTTCACGGAAATACTTAAAGTAAGTTAGTCAATTGAAAATAAAGTCAATTATAATTAAAATACATTGCACACTACCTACTCTGTGGCCTGTCCCGAATGGTTTTCCTGTCGTAGATATGTGTGCTTTGCAATAATTGAACCGCTCACCTTTCTCATGTACCACTTCCATGCAGAGTTTCAGTACATTCATACTTAAGCTGTGAGCCGAGGTTGCATAGAAAGTAGACATGGGTCCATCGTGGTTGATCCGAGTATAGAATTTTGTTGAGAATGCATGTAGGCTGGTGAGGGTCGGACACCAAACGTTATCCAGTACCTAACCTCAAAGCAAATTCACCTAATCTACTAAGGACATAACGGTAGGTTCGGTAAAGTTCACAACTCCTACTCATAGGACGCCCTAGGTGTACCGCTGGACTGGAGGCTTTACTTTTCTAATTGGTGGTGATGTAGTACGACAGTTCATGTGTTTATAATTTAGGTTTTCCCTTCGATACGTGCTTGACGTTTGCTTTGCATTTGCTGACGACTAAGCTTCCTTCAGAAGACCGATTCAACAGCTCTTCGTCACGTTGCTGTCTCTTGATGCTCCCAGGTCCTCTATAAACAGTGAATCAGCTGCTTCATTCTCTTGCTTTAAGACTGTTTGGGACATTACTTCATGCTTACTCTGAAGGTCCCAGACTGTGAAACTTACTTCCACATATCTTACCAATTACATCTCTCTTGCTGCCGACTGTGGCACATCCTTTCCAGCCGCCCTGAGCTGCAGCTTCCATGTTACTCATTACCTCAACTGCCCTCATGAGTCAGCCATGCTTTTCACTTTCTATTTGCTGCGTGAGATGAAGTCTCTTGGCTACTGTATGCGCACCGAAAGCCGCGAAGGCTTTGAATGCGCTTTAGAAAGCTCCAGCAGGACATTCACTTAGTCCTTGTTACTTTTTGGAGTTACTGGAGGTATACAGAGATGGGAGCTATACACAGTGTCAGCTGCACATTCTGCTGAGCCCAACTAACACTTTTTTGTGGCTGAAAGGCAGAAGCATACTGAGAATATTAAGTCGGTTTAGTATTGCAAGTTATTAGCATCACAATCTCTGGTCTCTTTGCAAGGCACCATGGAAACGTTAAATAACGTTCTGTGCTGAGAAGTTTGTTTTTTGTATGCATTGTTTGAAAGGTTATTCATTTCTTGAAGCCCGGTCGTGAGATAACAGTTTTATGTTTAATAAGAATGTGACCGGTTTTGCTACTGTGGTGCTGCTGGAAATGGTACCGTGTTATCTATCTTTCGCATGCATCCTTCACATACTGCAGCATGTTAAGAATCGCTCGCTGTGGCCAAAGCCTCGGCAGCAACTTTTACATTGTGTGCATGCTTACTACTAGACGATTTCTTGGCAAAATAGGCAGTTTAAATGGATTATTTGCATGCTCGTGTGTGTGTGTGTGTGTGTGTGTGTGTGTGTGTGTGTGTGTGTGTGTGTGTGTGTGTGTGTGTGTGTGTGTGTGTGCGCGCACGCGAGAAGGTAGAGTGGTAGTGTGCGTGTGTCTACGCACCTGCCCACACACCTACACAAACTCATATCTGTACACGTGCTCACATGAACGGATACATTCTGAGTTATATTGTTGTAGCACATTAACGACCTCAGTGGGCAAATTGACCTGGACGACATGCTTCGTGAGGCAGAAGTCATGTACATGCAGTTGTCGCAGTGCCCTAACCTGCCTGAAACGTTAAAGACCATGCTCGGACTGCCTCAACCCACAGTCACTACTGCTGCACCCGACTCCAACTGTACACAGATCAGCTCTGCACAGCCGTTGCAGCACGTCCAAGGAGAGACTGCGGTGCCACACTTGCTCGAAGCTGCAGCCGGTGATTGTCACTTGTCGGCAGAAACTGAGCAACCATTCTCTTAGCATGTATCGTGTCTTTCGTGTGCTTCTTCGTTTCTCCGAACGAGTACTGTAACGTGTACCGTGTGGTGAGGCATGACATCTGTACTCAGACTGTAAACTAATCGCTAGTAATAGCTAAATGTCTGACTGCATCTTCATCCGGCTCTGCATCGGATGAATGGATTTTTCGTGTTGGTAGCGCTCCCGGCAAATTTGCGATTAACTAACACAACCGTTGGCCATATATTTTTATCTTAGCTTTTATTGGACCACATGCGATATGTGCTGGCCTACCTGTATCTGAATGGGCATGTGTCTCAAATATTTATATATAGATGTGTATAGTATCTGGTATCTTTCTCTGTAAGCTAATTGATGCGAATTTTTAGTTATAAGTGCACTGTCATAGCAGTTTATCAGTCATTTAACCGTTAGATGGCAATTGGCCAAGTGGTGAAGTCCTTGGCTTTCAGAAGGGAATGAACTGTCGTGAGATGAAGTCTTGTTAGCTACCAAATGCGTACTGAAAGCCACTTAGGCTGTGGGTGCGCTATACAGAACTCCTGCGTAACACCCACATAGTCTTTGTGGAGTTACAGGGGTAGATACATTACATCATTAAATTAACCATTCCCAAAGTTTGAATAACCGCAAATCGTGCTACATATAATGAGAGGCATCTCACTGTACATGTCACCCCTAACCATGTTATTCATGTTTATCAAGCGTGATATTCCTCACCATTCAATCGTGCTTCCCTTTACAGCAAATGTAAAGCGCCTAGAAAGAGATTAAGTTCTCTGAGGGCGCTTTATCAAGTGCATTATTTTTATAATTATATATTCTTTCGTCATGCTTACAAGGTATACGATGCAACCTCGGACATTGTTCGATGTCAGCATTAAAACACTGGGGCCACCTCAAAGCATGCAGACTGTTTTACACTGAGCAAACACCAGCTGCATGTACACATGATGATGTCTGTGCCCATAAATACTTGTTTTCCGTTCGTTCATATTCCAGGATTTGCTGACGTGCGTAAGAGATGGCGATCAGAGCAAGCATGAGCTCGCGGGTTTGATCCTTACCGTTCGGCACTTGGAATCGGCCGAGCTTCGTAACTCTCGCTGGAGCTGCTCGATGCTGCACTCGTTCTGCCATGCTATTTAAAAAGAAAAGGGCTACTGATCTACCGGCTTGTAGTAGCTCGTGTGGCTACCTAATAATTCGCTGGGGTTCGAAAGGAGCAACTCTATTTTAGGACTAGTAGATTATGCTTCACTCTGCAGCTCTAAGCTTAAACGCTCGAGAAGCTACTTTTTAACCTCGCACTCACATGGTCGTGGAGCATGTTATTTTTCAACTATTAATTGAGAGCTAGTGCAAGCTCAAATTTTCACTTGTCTGCAGCTAACCGTTCTAGGTTCTCCGTTGACCCTCAAAATAGGGGTATTGTAGTTGCGATTTTTCGTTTAGTGCTGGTTGTGTACTTCCTTTGCGAGTCGACTGATAAGCCCACGCGATAAAGGTTGGCATAATTAAAGCTGTAGGGAAATGGGCCAACGGGTCCTGATCCCCCTTGGACCGAAGAGAGCTCGTCAAGCAGCCCGTTGCCCAATGCACCCCTTAAACGGTACTAGGATCCCTCCCCCCTCTGGCAAGGTAAAACTCCTCTGACTCCTTGCGAGACTTCACCCTGGCTAGGCCTACGAATGTTGGCACATTTTCTCACACTAAAAGCTCACCCTGATTCCGGATATGAATAGGCCTCCCAAGCAGTGGGCTCACATTTGTAATACATTTAACAAATATTGCTAATTTGACCATCGGGTGTCACACGCAATACAATACAGTACAGCCGTAGCATCGGCGTGCCTACTGCTGAAGAGACACGGGCTTACTATTCTCATTTCACTCCCGATACAAGCCAGCAGCATGCCTTTCCTGTATGCGGGCTAAGACTTGCAGTCAACAATATTAGAAAGGTGATAGGAATATCACAATAACAAAAGCAAACCGTTACCTGTGAAGCCCTCAACGCACATTAACCACGACATGCACTTTCGGTGCACTTGGAATGCATTGCTGGAGCCGGAGTGCATTTGCAAAGATTGCAGCTAGGAGCAGACTATGATGTCAGAACGCAACTAGGATGTCGAAACCACTAAGCGATGCTTTCCTGAACCAATCCTTTAACGGAGGGCACGATCGTAAGTGAGGCGTGTCATGCAAGCAGCGGGATGCTGGAATGCATTTATAAATAGAGATTCGGTAGTGCGGCCTGTTGCAAACTTCGGAGGTTTGCTGGTTTCAAACGGTACGTCCTAGGGCGGCGTTAGGGCAGCGGAATGTCGCCGGAGCGACACAGCGAGGTGTTTAATGCAAATTAATAGTTTCCTGTGTCGTAGTTCCGTTTTGGCTGCATGAAGTTTGTTGGCATGAAGCCCCAGCCACCCACGACAGTGCGAGGTAGAAATGCACACAGGTCTAGTTCATTAGCCCCCCCTCCCCCGGCAGCTGTAATGCGATACGACCTGCTGGGGGATCATCCGGCTCATCCAAGCATGCCCTTTCACTCGGGGCAGGATGGAGGCTAAGCAAACCGGCCACATGCTTGTCTACGGATGGGCCGTGACGCCCACCCTCGGCAGTCTTGTTAGCAGAAATCGTACGGTCCCTGTCGATCAGTACTCGTATCACGATGGACAGGTGGCTGGTGTTCCTGGACACCGTGGCCAGCCCAAGAGGCCGCGAGAAACCGGCTATCCGGCGACTTAAATTAAGTGCTCTGTATTTGACCCGCGTGCTTAGTACGTCGTTCATGGGCACCCCGCCCACAGGCTGGAACCTACGGCTCGCTGAGGCGTGCTTTTCGCGTGTGAGTCTGAACTGGTATCCTGAGACACTGCCAAGGGTGGCCGTCTAAAAAGGCTGTAGCCGGGAGCTACCCCTACGCGTTAATGAATATAATCTCTATTCAGGCGCTTCGCGTATGCCGGAGGGCCCGAGCCCTCGACTTCGGCCAGACTTCGGTCGGGCGAGCACCTTAACCAATGGGCCAACCAACCAGCGCTGCAATGTTTGCAATGAATGCTTGCATAGTCGCTACTCCGCGTCCACCAGTAGCCTTGATGTATATACGGCTCCCCAGTAGTACTGTTTAGTTCCACTGTTATTGTTGGCGCATGTAATTTTGTTACAAGGGATTTGTCAAACGGTCGCTCCTCTGGCGCTTGCCCTGCGACGGCCACACGGCTAGAACGCGACGTAACTGGGGCAGAGGAGGTCAAGCGGCACATGACGTAACCCCTAGCCCCTGTTAAACATCCGTCTCGCGAAATTACTCTGGTGATAATAAAAATAACAATAATAATACATTTGATATAGCACCCTCAGAGCACTCAATCTTTTTGTAGGTACTTTACATTTGTTGCAATGGAAGCACAATCGAACGGTTAGTGGAAGCATGCTCAATAAACAAGATAAACACGGTTAGGGGTGATATGCAAAGGGTCAGCATGCAAGTTTGGTTAGTGGTTGCATGCACAGTGTCAGAACGCATAAGCACATAAAGGTCCGATCACAGGGACCCACTAAATGCTGTCATAAATAAATGCGTTTTTACTTTCTTTTTAAATGTGGACAAGTCAGGCCATGTCAGAACGCCGGTCGGGAGTGAGTTCCATGCTTTGGGCACATTCAGTGTAACTGAAAGACCTCCAGAAAACTGAGGCAAATAAATCAACAGTGCATCGAAAAGGTGCTTCTGGTATTAATAATAATAGTAATAATAATAATGCACTTGATAAAGCACCCTCAGATAACTTAATCACTTTCTAGGCGCTTTACATTTGCTTGGTCATTGTCATCACTACAATGCTGTGTGTATGGGCCCCTGCTCTCAGGAGACTTGGAGCATGCAGTTGTAGTAAGCATCTTTACTCTCCCTATCGACATTGCAAAACACCTGCTATTGCTTATTTTTAATTAGGTTTTCCCTTAAGTTCGTCTGTTGTTGGTTTTACAAACGTATTTAGAATACCGTTCGTATAGCTAACGCTGTCTTTACTAAGAAATGACCCCAATCATCTGAGACTGTTGATGCAAGCAGAAGTACTTGTTCTGTTCTTCAAGGCTTGCCATCACCTTCGCACATAACTCAAATGCATCAACAGTTGTTGTTGTATCTCCGCCAGTAACTCCACAAAGTCATAAAGACCATGTGGGTGTTACGCAGGAGAGTTTTGTACAGCGCACTCACAGCCTAAGCGGCTAAGCAGTTATGCTACGCATTCGGTACCCAACAGACTTCGTCTCGCGCAACAAAGAGAATGTGGGAAGTGTGCTTCGATGCGCCTTGCACGAAGAACGCCTTGCACGAAGAACGCCAGCACAGAACCAACACCAACAGTTTATTCTACTACAGAGCAGAGGGAGCACGACTTCACTCGCCCCTCTCTCCCCACTGAATCCCCCTCCTCGCTCACGGCTGTGTTTTGGCCGACTCCGATGGTGAGTCCACCATCTGACTGTGGTTACCGACCTGTCCAAACCACACCACAAGCGGACCACAGCTATGCACCACCGGTGATGCTCCCGACAGCTGTTTACGGAGGGAGCGGTACCGGCCTGCATATACTCAGACCACAGGAAGCATAGCAGAGTCAGGAGAGCAGTTGAGGTAGTAAGTAGCATAGAAGTAGCAGTTCAGGACCGCTGAAAAAGATGTGCCATAGTCGGCAGTTGGAGAGTAGTTGTCGTTGCCTAAGAATTGTGGAAGCGAGTTCCACAGTCTAGGACCTGCAGAGCTAAAGCTTCTGTCGCCAACTGTCTTTAAGCGGAGGAATGGGACAGCTAATTTATTGTCCACACAGGACCTGAGGGCGCGAACAGGTTGAAACTGATGCAGCAGTTCAGCTAGGTACGAAGGAGCTAAGCCGTGGCGGGCCTTGTGGGTCAGCGTAAGAACTTTGCTCTGTATCCTTTGCTCAACCGGCAACCATCCTAGCTCTTTCAGCAGAGGTGACACGTACTCAAGCTGTAGGGGCTCGCGCGAAGAGCTGACGGCGCGACAAAGAAAGTCGACGTTTTTGAGCTAAAACCGTCATCATCTTTCGGACCGTAACTTTCTGGGCGCTTTCGAAACGTCCGTTGCCACGCCTCCCTAATGGTCAAGGTGGGGTTGACCCCTGTCGCGCATGTAGAACGCTTGGTTACAGATCCAATTATCTTAGGTCTCTAATAAAAAGCAAATAAATATTTTCTATATTTAAACCTCACGGGGCAGGCAAACCGTCTCTCAGATGACTAATGCGGTAGTGGATATCTATGACGAGGAAACCGGTAGACAGTCGTCATGGGAAAAACAACATGGCTCCCATCTGGAGACCCGGCCAGCTTTGAAATCCACATGGCGTAGAATGGCATTGCCAAAACAAAATTGAACCATCAAGAGATACCGAAATTCTTACAGATTGAAAAAAATCTTAAAATGAGTGGTCCGCTATCCAGCTTGAAGAAAAGCTCTGGTAGAAAAGTGCTTCCCGGTCTACAGAATCCAGTTGGTAGCAGGTTCGTTATGTCAGATTGTGCGCATAGCTAAGCTTGCGCATAGCTTCAGGAGTGTTTGTGCTCAAACACAAACTGAACAAGCCTCTAAGTAATTTCAAGCCCACTTTCGTTTTAGGACTCCCGTGGTACCATGCCGCAGTCCGGCTTTGGGTAAGATATTTACCGCGCTCCTTCTCATTACTATTGCAATAAACGTTCGTGTTGTTGCGAACTGAAAGCTAAAGTCTGGATCGGCAATGACAAATTGAGAATTAAGTTGCATCTTTGCTAGGTATCCAAGCTCACACTGTCGTAATGTGCAGCCATTGATCGAGCCACTAAGGGGCTGGACTGGGTAGGAAATGGTTTGGCTATCAATTCCGAGCGGAATTCGAATAAATGTAGTTACTATCTGTGCTACGTTTGTGAATGTGAATTTTTCCAGTGAAATACCTTATTAGTTCATCTAGGCTCGTGAAGTATGGATGGGCTATAATTGCCCGAACCGATTTCAAAGCTTTAACTGCAGATACGAAATTCTTGCATGTGTAGCGTCACGTCTAGATTACTGCAATTCCCTTTATTCAGGATTCGCAACCTGTTTCTGTAAATGTCTAACTGGCGCGAAACTCGGCCATTTGACTTGTCTGTAGACAATAGCATACCTGCCACATCACACTTCCAAGATCTTCAGCCTGGCTTGTAGGGCCCCTTAAGTCGCTCTCGTACCACTCGCTCCTAGGCCTCGATCGTCTTGCCATTCCTCGCACTAAATTGAAATATTTAGGTGATTGGGCCTTCATTTCCTACTCATGGAAAGTCTGGAACTTGCTCGTGGCTCTTGTTACCGGCCAGTAATGACTTTGCATCATTGCAAGTCTCAGTGAAAGACCCATCTGCACTGCTCAACATACCCTTTGCCCCTGCGAACTTGTCTTTACTGTTCCTGTGTGCTTTGCGTGCTTGCCTGTGCATAATTTTGTGCATCTTACTTACCAGAACGAATTATCCTACGAACCGTTGGCCTTAAGTGTCTTCTTGTGTGCTTTAGAATGCTCACATATGCTTGATACTTGGTTTCTTATTAATAATAATACATTTGTATAGTGCCCTCAGAAAACTTAATATATTTTTAGGCACTATGCTTGTGTATGCTTGTCTAAGCATGATAGCGTGCTTGTTATTAACCCTTGGTTAGTGATAATCTTGAGTTTAATGGTTCTGGATAGAGATTTAGTTCTCTCGGGGTGCAACTTATTAATATTAGTATTCGGAAAACCCGCAACCAACTCATTGTGTGTTTCTATCCATTGAATTTTCTGTCAGCATGATTGAACAGTGTCTAATAGCTCATCTTGTTATTTCCAATTTCCAGAATCACGTCGTTCTGTCCTATTGTGTTAAAATGCACTCTCAAAAGTGCTCTAAATCAAAACCGCTGTGAGAAACAGGGCTATGCAAAATTGTCATTGACAGATCCTACTTAATTTTGATCGTGCTTTTGCATTGTATCGACTGCAAGTATCTTAAATGTGGCTCTTATTTGCAAAGCATAAAGCACAAGCTTCAGCCATGCAGTGTAGCCTTGCTCACACAGATGCCTTGCTCATTCTTGGTCCCGATCACATAGGATCTCACTAGTCAAGGGGCTTTGTTGCTGCATTGGTCTGCTCAGCCGGGGTCAGTCAACTTCAACGACTTTTGCCAAGCATCCCCCAAATAATACGGGGTATTAGATCACTAGCTACACACGGGCAAATGGGATACGTTGTTAATAGGTTTAGAAAAATAAGGTAGAAACAACAGCCGTGCATATGGTACCGTCTCTGTGCCTGCGTGTGTCCGTGTGCACCCTTGCACACGTCCAAGCACAGGCTTGGGCTCACCTGATTGTAACATGCACGACTGCTGCTCGCATGGTGGGTGCACACCAAGAATGCATCTGTGTTCGCATAGATCTTCCTGTGTACAAATGTATGTATGCATGCATATGGGCACTTATGCGTTCATGCATGTTGTGTGCAAATGTGCACGATGTGTGTGTGTGTTTGTGTGTGTGTGTTTGTGTGTGTGTGTGCGTGCATGTGTGTGTGCGTGTGTGCGTGTGTGCGTGTGTGTGTGTGTGTGTGTGTGTGTGTGTGTGTGTGTGTGTGTGTGTGTGTGTGTGTGTGTGTGTGTGTGTGTGTGTGTGTGTGTGTGTGTGTGTGTGTGTGGTCGCATGAATGTGGATAGGTGCATGTGTGTGCACGTTGGTGCATGTTTAAGTGCGGCGGATGTGTGCGTGTGTGCGTGCGTGCGTATGTGTGCGTGTGTGTGTGTGTGTGTGTGTGTGCACGTGTGTCATACAATAATGCGCTGTGTCACTGTTTGACTTGCATATCTTGCATAAAGCATTAAAAAGAGTCCGGTTTTTAAGTGGCCGACGATTTACTGCTTCATGATGTGACCAGCAGAATGATCAGGACGCCTGGTGGTGGACTGGCCTCTCCTCTACCTGGGAAGTCACCGGGTACTTCCAGGGCGACACGTGAGTCATGACCTGTGCCTTAGTAGCTGGCTGGTGCTTTAAGCTGATCTGGGATCGGTTGTAAGTTTTTGACTGATTTGAAATTGTGTAACCTTATTTAGTACGGTAGGAGTTGGGGCTTCCCCTTAGTCATCGGACAGCCAGTCCTGTTAATGAGTTTCAGTTAGTTGGTCTAATGCAACCTCAATTTCTTTCTGCTTACTTTTGCACGTGACTCCTGCTTACTTTTGCTTGTGGCGTTTTCTCATTTTTACTCGATCAGAAAGCCGTCGGTCATCCCGGCTAGCAGATCTATCAGGCTGCTGACCCAGCAAAATGAGAAGGACTTCCCTTAATCATTCCATACCCTTGATTTGCTGCTGATGACTCCAGGGCCAGCAGTGACACCAGCTTCAGCAAGAAGGTCACTCTTACTTTACGCCTTTTGTTCTTGTGGACCCAGGCTCAGGAGTAGATGCTGCTTTCTGGACTGCAAAATTGTCAAACATCCTGCGAAGGATTGAGCAGCAGAGGTGAAGCAGATATTCTCGCACGGACAGCATCGATGTCAAGGGTCTTGAGGTTTCGCGATTCACAGGTTATTTTAGAGGAGGATGTGGGCACACACTGTAGATTGAATGAGATCTGCATGTGGTCAGATAAGCAGGATTTGGTAATAATTGGTGATGACAGAGTGCAGTTGTATGAGAAAATCTGGTCGAGTGTGTGACCCTTGATGTGGGTAGGGCCATGCACATGAGCCACAAGAGACAATGAGTCAGTCAATGCACGAAATTCGGCGCTGAAAGCGTCAGATAAGTTATCAAAGTGAACGTTGAAATCACCCATAACGAGGAAGGATCGATTTCTTGCACACAGAATTGAAATGAGATCGGAGAAATCTGAGATAAAGGAGGATTTGATACCTGGTGGGCGATAGACTACTGCCACTATCGGTAGCTTGTTTTCGGGTGAGACCAAGACAATTGATTCAAAAGACTGCTTCGAGGGTACCGCAAATGGCTTGAAGTTGAATTTTGAGCACACGACAATAGCAACTCCGCCTCCAGTTTTGGATGATCTAGGGCTGTGAAAGAACGAGAAACCAGATGGAGTTGCATCTTTAATTGTCGGGCAGTTTATCGATTTCAGCCAAGTTTCAGTTAGGCCGAGCAGGTCGATACCATTTTCAGAAATAAGGTCGCTTATTACTAAAGGTGATACTCCACATGATACTGATACATGATACTGATACTCCACAAAGCCACAAAGACTAAGTTGGTGTTACACTGGAGATTGTTTTATATCGCACCCAAAGCCTAAGCGGCTTTCGGTGTGCATACGAATCTCTGCCTCACATGTCGAGTTCGTGATCTTTAAAATCGAAGCCGACCACTTTGATTTTAAGAGCCGATTCTCACAGACTGGATTATTTTAAGAACAATTGCTCATATTTTAGTCCTCCCACTAGCCTTCTGATGCTGCATGCACTCGGAAACTCGATGTGCATTATCCAGTATTCTGAAGCACGGCCTTTTTCAACAGGAACCATGCAACTCAATAGGTAAATTCAGCTGGATAAAAATTGTCAATAGTTATTACTAGAAAAATCATGGAAGTCATGTTAGTTTTTTACGGTGGTGTTTAGTTCTTTGATTTGTCAATTCAGTTGCACCGGTCTGCTAGCTGAACTTCAAACTCAATATACTAGCATCCCTGTTGTGTATTCGTTCGTGAGAGGTCTGTTTTTTAATTTTAGTGTGTGCACAATCTGGAGTTTTGGATATCTAATATCAAACGCCTTGGAGAACCTGTGCAGGTGCATTTTATACTCATGAAATGTCTTTGCTTTTCTGTATAGCTGTGGACACTCCCACTGACATGGACCTCATGCAGACGATGATCACAAAGATTGCATCACTGGAGAAACAAGTCGTGCACCAATCAAGAGAAATTATTGATAAGGTTTGTGAGCACCATGGAGAATGGGTGTAAAATACATAAAAAGCTCTGCCTCTTCGGATCGAAAACACGTTTTTGTAACTTTGCATTGCAGGTGGGACTGACAGTTGATACATTCCGGTTTGGACTATACAGAAAGCAGAAATGTACTTTCGTATTTAATTGCGACAGGTGATTATAAGGTCACCGTAGAGAATGGGATTACTTTAGAGACATCATGCATGTGGTATTAAGCACATGCTGCATACGTAAGGTCTAATCAGTGGGCTCATGAAATTTTCGGACGTTCAACAGTTGGAATGAAGCTTGTCCTCCTCAGACTTTTTGCTGCAAGCTGTCATAGTATGCAGAACATTATTGTCCGCTATCGCGCTGTTACGGCTAGGTAGTATACTTGTTCGTGGCTGTCTCTGCGAAATCTGTGATTAGACAGTCTGAGAGTGAGTGTTGACACTGATCGTTGCACATGACATAAGGCACGATTAGTTATGAATTGGTTAAAAGCGTTGGTGTAATGTGAAGAAGCAATGAAATTTGCAAAACGGCAGCCGTGTAGTGGCAATCTGCTCCCACTTGAGGCATTCGACAGGCGTAGAGCTAATAGAAAGCAGTTAGTGCACCAACTTCCGTTGCGTTAACGGCACGGACTTTATATATTAAGATGTGCAAACTCTTGATTGCTACCGTGCTATGCTAACCGCCAGCACACCTGCTTGCATCGGTGCTGTGACATTGACTGCCTTGTCATGCTTCGAGGCATCAGCTCCATAATGCGTCTGTGAGGACTTGCAACCGTTACATATGCTTGTGGCAAAGGATTTGAGTTCAGGAGCACATGCAGCCATCTGTTACATTCTGTGGGCAGACTCGATAATGATAGAGCTGCGAATTGTAGCACACTTGCGGTAATGAACCGGACAATTACTTAGTCTGGCGTTCAATTGGAAGTCGTAGGCATGGCTGGCCAAAGGGGTGAACAGCACAAGCTAAGCAGACTTGAACAGTAGGAGCATGTGTTGGAGACCAGTGTATCATCTTCCCATGCGGCAGAAGTAGCCGATAGGTAACCGTGCACTCCCGCAATCGGCACGGGCGATCTTCTCGTCGGGTATGGCGTCTTTGCACTGGTGTGGGGGTTCATCGGCACCTGCACATTGCACAGCTGCAGCAGGCAATGAGAGCTTGACTATGTCTTGCAGGACAAAAGGATTCGCGTGCTTGAAGAGAAAGCAGCCATACTGCAGAGAGCGACAGCTGAGAAGCTCTCATCGCCGGACTATGTGAAGGAGCTCGAGAAGCAGTGCATGCTCCTACAGCAGCAAGTCTCTGAGATGGAGGTGAGAAGCCCACTCTGTAAGCAGCACCCGGGGCATGCATCGGTAGGGAGGGTTAGTGTGCCAGAGATAACCCTAGAAATCTTGCCATTTATAAATACATGGCATTGTTAGGGATGACACTGAAACTTGAAATTGGCATACTGCCGATAATAATAATAACAATAGTTTGGCTGTGTGGCACTCTTAAAGAGAACTTACTCTCTATGCAGGCACTTTGCAACTCACTGTAAGAGAATCAAGAGCGGTGGGGTTACTAACATGTACATAATCAAGTAAGCAAAAGCAAACGAGTATCATGATTAGGCAAGTTTACTAAAGCAAACATGACGACATTCAATACCACTGGTTACTAACATGCACTGAATTGTGCACAGGTAAGCTTCCCAAGCACTCCCGGATCAAAAAAAGACATGTTCACTGGAGCAAACAGAAAGCTAACCGGAATATATGTGTTTTTAGTCAAGACTTCAAAGATGCAAGGTGATCGCACGTGTGAACATTGCTTGAAGCTAGTTTCCGGCTTTATTTTATTCAGTTGTGACAGTATAAATGAATAGCTCATCGGGAAACTTAAATATTCTGTTTGTAGAGGGAGTAAGTTACCTTAGGCACATTGCTTAGTAGAGGTGTATGCAAGACACCTTAATGGGTCCTGGCCTTCTATTGACAGTCCTACATGCCATTTTCTACTGCTTGGTAGGCCGACATGTTCTGTCAGACATGTATGAATAAATAAAGATCGGATGATAAGTAAAGATTCAGCAGCCTCATTCATACAGCAGCCGAAGAGCGGCCATAATACCCTCATATTGCAGCGAGCAGTAAAGAGTTGCCTGCTCCAGGACCACAACCCACGAGCTGGGTCGTGAAGTGCAAGCATATTACCCCTAGACTGGCTGCCTCTGTCAAGGTCATGGTTCATGGCTTAATCCTGGCTAAGCCCCTGCTGCCTAGCTGTAGACATCCCACGTAGGCCGACTGCAGAAATGGATGCATGCAACAAATTGCTCAATACAGCAACGTGAATATGCAGGTCTAGACCAGCTATTTTCATCGTGCATTTCGAGGTGGCTGGGCTACCGTGCATGCCATCGTGCATGCATGCATCGTGCATGCCATCATCGCCTGCCGTTTGTGAATTGCTACCCTTACTGAGCTACTTCGCAATTCGGTTTCCTGTTGGACACCTGCTATCCTTCCAGTGAGAATGGTGAGTCTCTCATTGGTTAGAAATTCAAAGTCACCAGCATCAGTGCAACGCTAAGATCGAATGGGGGAATATCAAATGCAGGAACTGTGACAAGCTGCTGAAGGCTCTCGAGAGCTGCATGTTGAAGCACTGATGCTCCAGGGGTACTCGCTGGTTTGGCCACGTGGTTAAAGTGCTCGCCCCGACCAAGGTCAAGATGAATGTACTTGACGACCGAGGTTGTGGTCTCGAGCCCCGTGGCATGTATGGAGGACACGAAGTAAAGATTTAGTTCTTCTTTGGCGCTGCACAAATGAATTATATATATTCTATTTACTTATTTTCTAATCTTGCTTGCAGAATTCTGGCGATACGTTTGCTTTATATTTCACACGTTTAATCTGTCAATTCACTACCAGTAGAAATCTATCGAGTCGAGGCTCTCCTCACCAGGCGAACGCCAGGGAAGGTAGTGAGCGACACCAAGTCATAGTGCCATGTAACTTTTGGTAGTTTATGGGCTCATGGTTTTGTGAATCTGTGGCAAGAAACAGCTAACAGCGAAGCGTTGGAAACGATGCCGGCTTCTCTTTAGTAAAGAGTGTATTGGTATGTGTGCCGTTTGGTAGCTACATTTGGCAAGCTTTATAAAGAGAGTGAAAGGGCAGCACACAGTGGCTGAATGCACGTTTACATTACCTGCTTAGTCAAGGTAGCTTCAAGCCATTAAATTAGCACACACGGGCATATCACAGAAAGCCTTCTAGCATAACTCACTGTGGATTTTTCAGGAATTTCTGGCTGACTACGGTATGATTTGGGTTGGTTCGGTGACCAACCCTGATACCAATGTATACAACGAGGATGACGGAGATGAGGACGACTCGCCTACCAGCGTGTGGCAACCAGGTACTTAGCATGGCTGCACTCGGATTTAAGCTGGCTGCACTCCTCACGGTAATCGTCCATATTTACCAACGAATGATTGTCGCCGCAAGGGCGTTTTTTCAAGGTCGTCTCACGGCGTGAATTATTAGTCCGAAAAACGCTGAACTCCTTTGCTGCCTCTAGCTGAAAGTCTGCTTGCTGGACCCTGTCGAGTGCCGTGTGGCGCCAGTCGACACCAGATGCGGATGCAGTTGCTGGGTTTTTTATGCAGCTGCTTCACTGGCAAAAGGCTACGTCGTCGACTACGATGCAGTGCTGGCAAACGTCAACGAGCTGAACATCGTCGCCGGCGAAGGGCAAACGAGAATTCAGCACACCGTCGATGGAGCTAGGCTCAAGGTGGCACCGTGCAATCGTGCGCTCACGTACCCCGCGTGCTTAGGCAGCTCGGACTCACGTAGCCCGAGCTGTACTGTAGGTGGCAATGGCGTTTGCTTCCACATACATACACACCCCACCCGTGATAGGTACCAGTAGTGGCTTCCGACAGTACTGCCTTAGCTGGTGCCACCTAGGCACTAAAGACTGGAGAGCTTTACACAAAAGGTTGGGGTTAATACAAGGGGATAAGCAGTATTTTATATGCTTGAGCCTGTGAAGGTTTGACATTGCTTTTATAATGAGAGTTTTCCTTGGGTTTTTTATGGTAGGTCTGCAAAATTATGTCACGTCCATGTAACGCACGTCATTCGTCCAGCGTTCATCTTGTTTTTGTACATATAATTCATTTGCTTTGATCAGCAGTCTGGATTTTACACAATAGTGCCGATAGAATGTGAGACGCTATCAGGGCCTGCGAGTGGTACAAGTCACATTGACTTGTTTAGCACACCGAAAATTCCATGGGGCGTTGCATTCCGGGCTTATCAATGGGTCTAAAGAGTTACGTGAGTATCAGATTGCAAGATTTTGTGAGCAGCATTCTGACAACTTATGTCGCCTCCTTCTTCTCTGATGCACTCACTCATGCACACCCACACACGCATACGCTCATGTACTTGTGTGTACACGAAGCAACTGTGCACAAATGCTGCCTCGAAGTGGTGGGTGAGCTGATTTGAAGTTAATGGGTCTGAACCTAGGTGGTTCCACTTAGTGATTCAGGTCATGGCATTGCCTGCTTCGAATTCCGAAGCAGGCAATTCTTTTTCGCATACTGCAAGCCGGAGAGATAGCCACTACGGCTCTTCTTCTGCTATAAAAATTAGGCTGTTGAATTAGCTAACCTGTTTTACTAGGGAAAGAATTTAAATGAGGCATTCCAGCCAGCCATCTTTGATTCGATGTCAATGCTTAGGACATGTTTTCTCTGAAACGATGAGATTGATTGACCACGAACTAACTGCATGTGATTTGCTTTTGAGAAATTGCATGCTACATGAAAAACATACACGTTTTCTTTGAAGATTCCTGATCCGGTGCAACTCATTCTGTATGCAAATGGCATTATCATGTTCGACGGACCCTTTCGACCATTCTCGGATCCTGATACCCAGCACGTTATACGCGATCTTACGGATGGCTACTTTCCATCGGAGCTACGACACAGGTATCCGGATGGTATACCTTTTAAGGTTTGTGTTGCATATTTAAATAAAGATGGCACATTTATTATTCGTTAGAGATCTTGTTATGCATGTCCCCCTGTTAGTGAGTAATCATGCAGTATAGAAGACTCGTCTCGTACGTTATTGTAACCAATGTCTGACAAAGGAACGATCAGCGATATGCAACAGATCCATTTCAGCATGAACATGCTTCTTTCTAACGTTGCATTGATAGTGGAAAACTATGTTTGGCATTGTTTTTATCTTTTGCCTAGCTGCTGGCCTTTATCCAAAGGTGGCTAGAAATGTAGTTGCAGCATCAGTTTGAATTTTTGGAACTCCGTATATTCGGCACCTATCACGTGATCGATCAATGTTGAGGACTCGCAGGCTATACAGGGCGATTTTAATACTGGTAGCTTAATACATGCTTGGAGTGCATCCCAATTCAAATCACACAGTCACTCATGATACATAAAAAGAACACCACTGGAGTTGTGCCTTGAGATACCTTATGCAATGAAGATACTTTGGACATTTTTTTCTATGGCTTGCGATTGAAGGCAACCTCTGTACAAATGTAGACAAGTGGGAATAGCTGTCGTATCAGCTTTCATCAGCCGACTCGAATTGGGACAGATTTTAGCAGCATGTCGTTTTTTGTTTCGCAGGTCTATGACAAGCGCAAGATTACATTTCAGCCCAAAGGCATTCAAGCATTCCTCGGTGAAGGAAAGATGGTGGGCGGCAGCGAGCAGCAAGCGACCTCAAGGCTTGTTCCACAAGGGGACGGCAACGGTGGCCGCCTTCTAGCTCAAAGCCAGCGAACAGTAGACTCAGAAATACCGGGGCAGAGGCAGTTAACTGCTGCACAGTTCCTCATGCATCTTCCCCCTAGCATAGTCAAGAATGGCAAAATTATTGACATAAGAAGTTCCTTGGCAGAAAATCTCCAGGTGAAGCTCATCGCGAAGTACCTACTTGGCCGGCGCTAGCATTTTCCTGATCGTGACTGGTTCCCATGGGCATGCTGGCTTTACTGTCGTTCTGCACACTACATTGACAGGGCCCTGAATCCAAACCAGGCAGCGTAACTGTGGTAGAAACGGATGCTTTAAAGGAACTCCAAAACAGGTAATGCCGCAACCTGAATGCTACTTCGTCCAGCCTTGTTTACTGACTTGGGGCCAGAGCTGGAGAGCATGGCTTGCCTTCCATGATATTTTAAATACTGTTTGGAATGACGACTTGCACCGATGTCCTGCATACTGGTGCCCTAAAGCATCGAGGGTAATAGCTCTATGCTTGCCTGTGAAAGTGTGAAAGTTCCTCGATAGCCACCTGGAAGGAGATAATATAGATTCACCGGCCAGGTCTTATCAATGATGCCAGGACCATGTTCCCCTTCTACTCTTAGTCTTGCTCTACCCGCCACCATTTCAAATGAGCCTGAAAGATAGAAAGGATGACAGGTCTCTTAACTTAACTTGGCATAATGTCCAGGAAGCTACATGCGCTTTTGTAAGCATCAAATACTCGTCTTCCTCAGACCGGGTTACCACTGACCGGATTGTCAAGTTCGCTATACGCTGCTTAAGCATCGAGCTTTCCTTTCACGACACGCATTTCTGCTTTTCTCTACTCTTTGAATTTTACTCAAAACGAGTTTTAATGCCTAAGCGTTTCTCTTGCCGTATCAACTTTCGGTGACTCTAAGACACTGCTGCAACAAATTCTTGATCCATTTTAATTTTTGCACTACAATGCACAGCCATTTTATCCTAGATCAACGAAAATGTTTTTTAAGTTGGGCACTCTAGCGCCTTCGAAGACCTGCATAGTCTCTCAAGCAATTCCTTTAGCCACCAAACACTTCCCATCTGTAATGAGGGGGCCGAAGATTAGCGATAAAACGCTCGTCATGCCCAGGTAAGCTTGTTTGTCCGGCTGCCCCCTTGGAAATAACGGGGCGTTTGAGCAGACCGGGCAGCCAGAATATGGGCGTTCAGCACATCGATTCCGATACCCCAAAACGGGGCAAGCCCGTGGTACTTGGCCTCTGGATCGATACCGATCCACAGCCTAGTCTTTTATGGAGCGATCGCATGGTAAGTTGGCTTCTAAAATCCCATAAAGCTTAATTAAATCCACGTGCTTTTGTCGAATTGTGGGAAAACCCGTTCGTGGGTGGGTTTTGCTGTGTAGATCTAATAACAACGGCACCTGGGTGCCCAGTTTTTGTCACTGGCTAGAAACAGCAATGCGTGTCGCTTTTTGTCATTCCGATGCATGCTTCCATTAACGGCAATGGTGACACCACAATAGATACAAGTGACTTTAGATTGGGGCCGTGAGGACAAGTTGTGAGCCTAAATATGTTCATGAAAGGTGCAGCCGTATTAGTATTGTGACTGTGCTAGCCATCTTACGTTCGATTATTCGATTAAAGCAGCTTGCCTGACAGCTATATAACGTGTTCTTCAAAGTTCCTTCATTTTACCAGAATAAAACGATAAAATATATATCTATATGACACTAAGAGAAATCTATATCTCTTTCTAAGCCCTTCACATAAAATTCAAATGAAACATTTTTATTGGCAAATGAAAAGCATACTTATCAAGCGCAGTAGTTTTTATTGGCGCCATCATATCCTGAAATTAGTTCTACGTATTTATAGTTGGCAGTACCATATTGGGTCTCCTCACTGAGCGTATTCAACGATAACGGGGATCTCGTTGGAGAATTTTGAAGCGCTCCTGAAGAATTAAGATAAAATTCAATTTTACCTTAGCTAGGATAAATGCTCGCTCTTCACCGGCAAAATTTAATTTCACTCTTCTAAGATGAATCTGCTTTTGATTAGTGTAGTTTGGTTGCACAGTAGAGAGCCAGCCGATGCCTAACACCGACAGTTTATTCCCAGCACACGGAGCCCCAGAGCGCACGGCGTCCCTCAGCCCCTGCCCTCACACGACTGCCCTCCCCTGGTCGACTCCGATGACTCATCGACCTCACAGGCGGACCCCAGCTGTGCACCGGCCCCTCTCGGTGGTGCTTCTAACAGCTCACCAGTAGCTTATCAGAGGAGCCTGCATACGATACATACATGCGAACTGCACGCTCCCTTGACCTTACGGTCACAAGTCAGGAGCCGACATACAATACATACATACAAACGTACATACGAACTACAATTAGGGTAAGGCCTCTCAGCTGGTTCTTCTAGATCTCCCAGCACCAATAGACATAATTGACCACCAGATCTAACTGGAGTGTCTCTGGACGTGCCTAAGTCGAACCGGCACAGTGCTAAACCGGGCTAGGTCCTACCGCAGTGAGAGATGTCCGAATGTAAACGTAAATGACAATTATTCATAATCCGGTAGCCCGTCGAGGATGGTGGATCACGGATTTTGGTCTCAGGCCCGCTCCACTTCACTGTCTAAACTCCTCTGCTGGTCGATTTCATGTCAAAACACGATCCTGGCTTTTATTTCTACGCCGACGACACTCTGCTCTATCTATCCTTCTACCTGTTTAAGCCGAGGTCAATATCCAACTCACGCAATTAGCTTGCAGCATTGACGAAGTTCGCACATGGATGGCTACTAACTTCCGTAAGCTTATCGGTGATGAGTTTTGTCCAGGGCAAGATGCTCGCTTTTAACGACCAAGATCGTAGGTTCGAATCATATGGCATTTGCAAAGCGCCTGGATAGAGATTAGGTTCTCTGAGGGCGCTATATAGCTGAGATGTATTATTTTACATTTATTTAATAGCTAAGGGCAAGCCAAGCCTAACTATCTCTAGGTGCAAGTGCTCATTCTCGCGATCGATTTATCTAGCATCACTCCGGTGGCTTCTACCCTTAATCTGGGCGTGCTATTCCGAAATTTCCCTATGGATGAGTGCATCCCTCTACTGTCAAATCGGCTTGACCTTTAACTAAGGAATATAATCAAAATCAGGGGCTGGTTACATATGAGTACGTTGCTAGGTTAGATAATGCAAGCGTGACATCGCGTTTAGATTTTGCGTTTAGATAAATGCAATTCTCTTTATTCGGGAATCTCGGCCTGCGCCGTTACTTGTCTGCTACTGGTGCAAAACTAAGCAGCTGCTCGTCTGTCATCCGTGGCGTAGCAGCCACATCGCACCACTTTTGTCTGAGCTTCACTGGCAATCTGTCAAGCGTCGAATCGATTTCAGGATCCCCTCTCTGGCTCACAGGTCGTTTCATTTACTTGCACTATTCATTTACTTGCACTTGCCTACCTATTCGACATCTTTACTTCTCCAGTGTGCTGTCACACTGCCAATGTACTGTCACACCTACTCTCTGGCTTCCAGTCATCTTGCAGTCCCTCACACTGTAGTGAAATCTTATGTAATCGGGCTTTCAATTCTTACGAACCGAAATTCTGGAAGTCGCTTGCGGCTCCTGTCACCGCCCGCGATGACGTGACCTCCCGTTACCACCTGCAATGACTTTACGTTATTTAAGTCTCAGCTAAAGACGCCTGTGTTCCGGTCAGCTTTTCCTTTGTCTCGCTTTGAGTGCTTACCTCTGCATGATTCGATGCATGGTACTAGCTAGAGATTCTACTAATCGGTGGCACTGTTTGTCTTCTCGTGTACGTGCTTTCCTAAGCCTGATACTTGTTTGCTTATGCATACTTGTCTAAGCATGATACTGTGCACGTCGTTAACCCTTGGTCAACGATTCTCTTGCAGCGAGTTGTAAAGTGCCAGGGTAGAGACTTATTTCTCTTTGAGCGCTATACAAACAACCTATAATAATTGCTAATATTAATAGCTGGTAGAGTTTCATTGATATTGATATGAGCATCGAGTTCACTCGGTTTCTTCTGCTACCGCGGCTAGGCTGAAACCACACTGTTGAAAGCTCCTCTATTTAGCGTCTTGAGCAATTTTGTAAAGTGCCTAGAAACAGATTAAGTTCTCTGGGGCGCTTTATCAAATGTATTATCATTATTATTTGCTGAACTAAAAATAAGTTATTGAAAGTTAACGTTACAACGTTCGGATGTAAAAGAAAAATTGAATTGCTGACCGTCACTAGATACGAGCTTGAGAGAAATTTCTATTCACTACCACCTGCATTAGCTTAAGAAGTTTACCACCCCTTGCATGCTGGATATTGTACACAAGCAAATGCACTCAGCTACTAGGGCTTGTTTCACTTTGGTCTCCTGCTTGCATTTGGACAACCATAAATGCCTGTTGAAATTTTCAAGTCCATTTGCAGGCCTCAAACTATATTCATGCAGTGTTCTTACGTGTACCCATGCTAACTCTCTCTCTCTCTCTCTCTCTCTCTCTCTCTCTCTCTCTCTCTCTCTCTCTCTCTCTCTCTCTCTCTCTCTCTCTCTCTCCCTTCCTCCCATGCATTCTCACGTACCTTGTTTTCGTCTATCTGGCTCCATCTCTGACTACTCTCTCTCTCTCTCTCTCTCTCTCTCCCTCTCTCATTCTCACTCAGCCACGTTCTTTATGCGTGCTTAGTTTTCAGCTGGGGTCAGATTAGTTAAATCTTTGCGTGGAAGACACTTAGGCTACAGTTTGTGTCTGAGAAACTCTGTGCCAAACCCTGTGCTAGTTTTAGCAACATAATTTCTCCGAAAACACTGGGATATATATTTTATTGTACCTATTCAACCGATGTTGCGTTCAATTGACGAGTGTCGTCGAGATACTGCAAAATGTGGCGCTGGGTAGTCAACGTGCTGCGTTGCATCAGTGGCTTGAGTGTTTTATACTGAAATAAACACCTTATCACAAAGCAATGGAAGCCATAGCTTGACATTGCGATTTAGGCAGTCTTCACACGACATTGATCATCGCCCTCCATCGGGGAAGAATACAACCACACTACGGATCAGATGGGCAGCAGGAGACCAAACGTTTATTCTCAAGATGAGAGCCACCGATACCATAGGCGATGTGCGGCGTTATTTGAGCAAGCACGGGTGTGTACTGCGTGCAGTGCTGCAGGTCCTTTCCAATTTGTTCGTCTGCATTCTTTGCCATCTTCTTGGTATTAGTCTCACCGTTACCGTGATAATATGGTAAGGACAGCCATGGCTGCTGCTGATGCTCAGTTGATGCAATTATGTTGATCTTCTAGGCTGTCCGGTACGGCCGCTGCTTATAGCCTCGTGACTGCTTTTCCCAGCAAGGCTTGCGATGACGACACACAAACCCTGCTGGATGCCGGCCTTGTTCCTGCCTCCAATCTTCACATCCGTCCTCGATAGTGAAAAGTAGCATCCGCAATGGGCACAGCACGCAAATCTACAGCACCGATGGCTACATTTGTAACTTTCAACAGACGGAAGCTGGTTACCAGTGGACACATACATTGCTCAGAACTACTACAAGACGCCTCTACTATTTGACTAAGCAAAGAGATAATTCAGTTATAAAATACTCTTTGTAAACGTCCACTGGTGCTAAACAAGTCCAATGATCTATCCAATATTATCCTATTGCAAGAGACCATGCGACACTTCATAATTTTAGCTGGACATTTTGTATATCCCATACAATTCGTAAGCAAATAAACGAATGCAACCGATTATTTATTCTATAGAGCCTTTTTAATACGGATGGTTCTTATTTATTTTTCTTAAACTCCACTATAAAATGCTTTACCCCTTGCCCCTTAATTCGTTTCTTCAAAGATATTAAGCGAGGCTGTATGCCTCGGAGCACCCTCAGATGCTGCGATGTGGCTTGGCATTACATGTGTTCTATTTGGGTGTGCATAGGAATCGATTGCCTTGGGCGTCATTTTGCTCGCTTGCCATTTGTTCCTTTATTAACTTGACTCAACACTCTAGTTAGGTTACGCTATTTTACAACATTAAACAGACTCCGCTTATTCATTTTAGGAAGAATCCCGGAAGTCTAAAATGCTTGCTCTCAACGAATACAGTTTGCGTTTGTTAACCAATCAAAACAAACTAGTTCATTAACGTTATACAGTTGAAATATTTCGCGAGTTGGTTTCAGGAATTTTAACGATTTTAACTAGATGACTGCTGCTATACTTGACTTCAGTCAATCCGCATATTGCCATAGCCTAGCCACATGACTAAATGCAGATGAGAAATAGTACAAGCTTGGCTGCTCAGTTCGCAGAATTAAAAACTTAATGAGGTATACAACGGTATCTAATGAAAGCAACCACCGGCGAGCAGCTGAAAAAATCGTTGTTGTTCCTGCTTTCCTACCCTTGGGTCATGAAACCTCTCCCGCCAGATTGTTATGCATCCATTTTTGCAAGGCTATTGATGAGAAGGCAGCTTACACAGGCAATTAGTAGAGGAAACTTCAATCTGAATAAATAACATTCCAATGACGAATCTCTTTAACTCATTAAGCCAACAAAATAAGAACAATAACATTTATCAACATCAAGCTTAAACGCTGTACACGAACTCTAGAGTTTCCTCGGTCTCTGGTTGCCAGATCCCTTCACTCTAGTGTGTGGGGTGTGCGGAGTTACGTGCAATTAAGTGATCCCAGAAACGGAACGGTGCGTTTTTATGCGACGGCCTCATTTTCTTCTGAGCGCTTCGCCAGGTGTGTTTTGGTGTTTCGCAGGACCTGTGCAGACTCCGGATCCTAAGTATAACGGTACGACGCCAAAAGGTCAGCAGACATTCTGCCTCGAGCGATTAGTCTGTACTAAATCCAAAAAGAGCTAGACCTCAATCTTGCTAGAGACAGCCTTTGATAGCAAGGCCGAATAGGCTATCAAGAGGCTCTGCCGTCGGGTAGGTCCGCCCCACCACCGGTTGGCCCCCTCCTAGGTCTATGGATGAAGTACTTATATTCCGCTGCCTGGAGTGTGATGCCGATGCAGCTGAAGCAGCAGTCCCCTGGTGTGCATGTGTTCGTCATGGTGACTCGGCTTTTCACCAGTCTTACGGGTGTGTTGAGACAATATGTCAGCACTAGCTTGAAAAGCAAAAACAAGCTCACTTGAAATTACGGCCCTAGCATAACGTAGTAGCTTATAGCAGGGAAGCTGTCAAAATATGCACTTATGCACACCTTTTTCCGGCTTCGCTTTGAAGCCCTTGCATAAAAACTGAGGTATCGGGCGTACTCACTACCTCAACTGCTCTCCTAACTCTGCTATGCTTCCTACTTTCTCTTTGTTGCGTGAGACGAAGTCTGTTGGGTACCGAATGCGTACCGAAAGCCACTTAGGCTGTGAGTGCGCTATACAAAACTCTCCTGCGTAACACCCACATGGTCTTTATGACTTTGTGGAGTTACTGAAGGAGATACATTACATTACATTGCATTACATATGTGGTGGATATACACGATGGTCAAAAACGGTAGCATGTGGGCAAGAATGAATACTTGGTAGACGCTAGGTCTGTATTTTGCAAGCTGCCAGCCCGCAAGGAAGTCTCGGACGAATGTATTGTGGAATAGTGTCACGAATGTGCTGTGGCGGCCTCAAGAATAAAGTCTTTAGCCACGAACGAAACCCGCGTACTGGTTGCTCGTCTTTGCAGACGGGCGACGGATACTGGTGGTCAGCTCCTCAACGCACAGCAAACGTGTCGTAGAAGTCACACTGGTGTATTCACGTGTGTAGATTAATGCTCTCCCAACAACATGTACGCGGAAGCAGGCAGAACGCCGAAGCTCGCTCACAACGACGTGTACTTTCTTTCGCAGGCGCCTACAGCGCTCCCCTAACATAACTGTTCTCTCCTTTCGCCGGCGTTTCCTCCTGCCCTTCACTCCCTCCCAGCCACAACTTATCCCGTGAGTTTGGCGGGAGGACAAAGCCGACCAGTGTCCAAACCACAGCCGAGCACCGGCCTGTCCCTAGGCCACATCCATCAGCTGTTCGACCCTGGGCTGGTGGAAGGTGGTACCGGTTTGCCTGCGTCGGCCGAGTGCCTGTGTGCCCAGCAACTAGAATCTTGCACATGCACAGAAACACAAACCACAATGTGTGTGGCCGATTGCAAATCACGACAGTAATAAAAGCACACGTGCCTTTATAACAAGATCGCGACCTTATCGGAGAGCAATCTATTCCTAAAGCACCGGCCGCAAGATCGGGAACACGCCAGCCAAGTAAGTATACAGCTCTCTAACTCGACAGCCAAAGTGCAACTGACTAACCAACACTCGAAGTGGGCTTTGACATAATGCAAACCCAATATTTTAACATAACCGGGTCCTTAATTGTATAATCCATGAAGCATTGGTAATCTCTAGCCTGTCATTATCTTAACAACGATCTAGCATGCTCACTTTTCAGTACGCAAAGCCTTCTATTGGTCGTATGAACAGTTGGCCACCGTTCAGTCGGTGAGACATGTGCGAACCGCTAGGCGTGCAGACATGCCTCTCGCTCATCACTTGCCTCGCTCATCACGTCAGAGTCTTTAGTTCTTTAGCGTCTGCACCTGCGGCGCTATATTGGCATGGCGAAGAAGGCAGGCGCGCTGTAAGCAAATAAGCAAGACGAACCTAGCCCCGAGATACAAGTTTTCGCAGAAAAAGAATATGTGGAAAACTTGGCATCGGATCGCATGCGTAGCGATGAGCGGCGGAGGCGGCAGTCGTCTTCGCGTCTCTTCTCTCCGCTTGAGCGCATGAATGTCTCCGAGTTAGTGAGCGATTTAGGCGGGTGCGTGCGTTAAATCCTGCGGATGAACGTAACGAGCGTCGCGATTTCTCGCCGCATACCGCAAAACGTAGAGCGCGTTCATTGTGCGAGCTATGCGTGCGAGTATGATTGGGGCACGGATAACGAGACCAGCGGTATCTCGCCCACAGCAAGACCACGTCATTTTTCACTTCGTTCAGTCAGGCAAGGCTAAGCTGCCAGACACCTGCACGTCACGGCCGCCATGTTCAAACTCTCATGCAAGGTTTACACTCGGCTTCTCAAGACGTAAGTCGGGCCTCCCGATTTCAGCATACGGAGCTTTAACTTCGGTTTGCACATGCGCTACAGAAGTAACCTTGTCACCCTTAATAATAATGATAATAATAATAATGCACTTGATAAAGCGCCCTCAGAGAACTCCATCTATTTCTAGGCGCTTTACATTTCCTGCAAAGGGAAATGGAATTGAATGGTGAGCAATATCATGCTTGATAAACAACGTGAATAACATGGTTAGGGGTGACATGCACAGGGTCAGCAAGCAAATGTGGTTAGTGGCAGCATGCACAGTGTCAGCACGCATGAGCACGTGAAGGACGAATCACAGGGACCCACTAAATGCTGTCCTAAATAGGGGTGTTTTTAAATTCTTTTTAAACGTGGTCAGGTCAGGGGATATTGTGACGCAAGTCGGGAGTGAGTTCCAGGCTTTGGGAGCATATGAACTAAATGCACGGTCTCCAATGGATCTGAGGTTTGTACGAGGTATCGGTAGACTGTTCCGAAGATTCCGAAAAGCGGGTGGTACGACGCTTGGCCTAGTAGGGGAGTAGATACGATAGATAGGCTTGAGCCAAACAATGAAGTGACCTAAAAGTGAGCAATAAGACCTTGAAGTCGATCCGTTGCTTGACTGGTAGCCAGTGCCGATCGTTGAGAAGTGGTGTGATATGGCAACTGCGACGCTCACGACAGTAGGTTCAATTCTGCTGCAGTCGTAAGCGCACTCAAGTTCAAGCCTCGTGGCAGCCTTAGCGTTATTCTTATAAAACCGCTGACTAGCCGTGGCATTTACGGTAGATGGTTCTAACTATTCCTTCAGACGTCGATTTATCGCTGCCTTCGGGGTATACCATCAAGACTAGTATATCCAAATGCTTTAATATTCAGCTTGCTTCGCGAAATTCTTGGCATGAGGATCTGTAAACACCCAGAGAAAGATTCAATTCTCTGAGGGCGCTATGGAAATGCATTATTGTTATTATTATTATTACAATTCGCTTAGGGTCAGAATAAGATGTTCATCAGCTTGTTTAATTACGGTTAAGCACCGCTCGTAAATTCGCTGAAGCTCTGGCGTGGATTTTTCTTATTTTGAAGTTCGACAGAGCAGGCAGCAACTTCATCATTCAAACATTTAACACTGCTGTCAGCACGTGACTTAATCACGGGGATATAGAATCCCTCTTTGAGGTTCTATCATAACTAATACTGTCACAAGCGACGAAAATGGCACAAGATGCCTGCACAGTGTCGTCTTCTGCAAGTATGTCACTATCAACACCACACTTTACAAACGCGGTGTGGTGGCTTCTTTACTAATGTCCTGAGACCGCAAGAACAGCGCTCAGAGCGGTACTATTCCTGGCTGACGTGCGACAAATAGCAGAGTTGCCCTACGCATTGGAGCACGGCTAGCGACTTTCATGTGCAGCACCGATGCAGGCAGGTGTGCCGACGGTAGCGAAGAGCGTCTCGACAGCGACGGACGGCCGCAGCAGACCTCCAGCACGAGCCGTGGCAGAGATAGGAAGTCCCGTACAGCACGCGAAACGCCATTGAACTGCTAATAGTCGTGCAGCGACTCAGGCAAAACTCCCGCGAAGGCCCGAATACTCGGAAAACCCGCCACCCGCGCTACACGACTCTTTTATACCGATCTTTTATACCGCAAAACCGCGGGTTATCGAGTAACCGGTTCCTAGTCACAATAATTTGGGCACCGCCAAATATACCTGACAATCAATTAGCAGCAGATTTTCGGTTCCTCCTAGCTCTAGCTCTCTTTTTTTCGGAATAGGCTCCTCTAACTCTCTATAGGCTACCGAAAATGCCATTCCGCACTAACACGGGTGGCCGAATATGCGTGCAAAGGTGGTCTGTAACTCTTACGAAATTTAGTCCACTATCCCTTGGCTGCCATGCTCCCGATTGGTCTGCTGACTTAAGCTCTTTAAACTTAAGCTCCCGACTCCAACTGGGACCACTTGCCAGGGCTTATCTCTGCCGTACTCTCTCGGAACTGCCAGAATCAGCTGACTCGCGACAACAGGTTCACTCGGGAAAACTAACGAGCTGTCCATTGCTTTCCCTTGCGGACCCGTTGGCGGCAGCTCGACGATGTTCTGTACGTCCAAGTATCTAATTAACCGGCACAATTCTTGAGCAACGACATCTTCTCTCCCGCTGCCCGGTACACGGGCTTTTCTAGCCGTGCGAAGCTCTACTGCGCACAAACTTATCGGCCGTCTTTCTGAATCGGCCGCGCTTTTCACTTTCGTTTCCTCGGAGGCGTTCAACGGACAGTGTGCGCCCCGGGGACGAACTACACAGATGGCGCCCCCGAACCCGTATTAAACACCTGTTTTGGGCGACCCCTCATTCAGCACCCGCGGACATCTGCACGGACCCCTCCTTTCGGTACGCCTGTGTTCACTGCATGAGCTGAAGGTTGATGAAAACCGTATTCGTAGGGGAAGCCACGGAGACATCGAGCATTTCGCACAGCCTAGCGTGAGCAGCCCTCCAGCGTCGCGTTCGCACAGCTCGTCTTCATGGCATTACGGAGAGATGCATACACATCAGACGCTTGCACCCAGAATTAGCTGATTAGGCAGTCTTCGGTCAAGTAAAAAGGAGCCGGACACAACGGTTAAGATTTTACAAATACCATAGGAACCGTACAGAATAGTGTACACTAGCCTCTTGGAGAAAATAGGAATGCTCATTATCGAATACGCTTTCGGTTGTCCGACGTGAAAGCAGGCTCTGAAGCATTATCGCACTGCGACTACCACGAAAAGCATGGCTTCACATTCATAAATCCACGCGACGATGTCAGGCCTACGGCGCTTCGAACTCAGCGGTTCTCGAAAGCCGTCTTACCATAGAGCGTTTTGGTAACTTCAATTCCGGAACTTGAATGCAGATGCTGCGATTAACAGCTGTGATTAACGCCCGAGGCTTACGACACCTGAGGCTTATGACTCCACAAAATGTAACAAGGCGCGGCTGCCCAGTTACGTTTGGAAAGCAAAGCGTACACGCTGGATTGGTCGAGTGGCACAAGGTCGACGCTGCTTGCTACTTCATTCCAGTGCAGCTCATAGTGAAGTAGTTCAATATAGCTGACGGAAGCTTTGAAAGCCAGCTCAAAATTACTAGCGACTGGCGAGCTGGCTATAAGTGCATGTGGTCTTGGGTCCAAGTCGCTAGTGCCCTAGAAAAGAGCCTTTCGCCAGTCCACACCGGAGCACATGGCCGAACGTTCGGCCATGCTGACATTAGCTATCGAGCTGAAGGTGGAGGAGAGCAAGTGCCAAATGCCAATCTCGAATTACCTGCATACAGGTAAAACGGCCGAGCGCTACACTTGCTTGAACACGCTTTCGTCGCTAAGTAGACAACGCGGTCAGGTTGTGGACCATGTATTCGCCACCGAAGGAGAAGGAAGACGAGGTCCGACCGCCCCTACGATACGCAGACAAGGGAGCTTCGGTCCAACCGGCTGAGAGAGAGAATTCGCTCTGTGGGCCACGACCGATGCAGACAGAGTGTGGGGGGTCGGGTCTGGCTGACCTGACCTGCACTGGGCAGACATCAGAGCCAAAGGGCTGGTGATCAAGCCGGGTAGCCAGCGGTCGCTACAGACTGCTAAAGAAAAGCCCGTTGACAATCGGAGGACAATCACTGCTTTTTTGTGCCATCAGTCTGTATACTGAATATTCGTGTATTGGCTCCTGAAAATAACAAAACACGTATTAGTGCCCAAAAAGAAATTCTCTTCTAATCTGTTTAGAAATCTCTTTTTAGGTTTCGTCGCATACGCACGAACGAGCAATGCCAATTCGTTAGCGATAACATGAATAATTACAGCACCCTTTAGCACAAAAAGATCAATACACGTGCCCCCGGCAGATGTTAAGAAATCGGAGGGTTTATAGCTGCTTTTTAAATGCCGTCAAGTTAGGTAGTGATGTCAGTCAGCCTTGGATTCATACCTTCGTGAACTAGAGGCATGGTCTCCAAAGGGTTTAATAATAATAATAATATATTTGTATAGCGTCCTCAGAGAACACAACCCCGTTCACTTCACACATGTTGTAAAGGAATAATAATAATAATACATTTGTTATAGTACCCTCAAAGAACTCAATCTTTTTCTAGGTATGATGAAATGATTGGCGGTAACATGCATAATGTCAACAAGAATAACACGGTTCGAGGTAATAATAATGATAATACATTTGCTATAGCGCCATTAGAAAACTCAATATCTTTCTAGGCACTTTACATTTGCTGCAAAGGAAGCATGCTTGAATGGTTAGTGGTAGCATGCTCAATGACAACAAGCATAACATGATTCGAGGTGACATGCACTGGGTGACCATGCAAATATGGTTAGTGGCAGCCTGCACAGTGTCAACACGCATAAGCACGCAAAGGACGAATCACATAGATCCACTAAATGCTGTGATAAATAGGCGCGTTTTTAGTTTTCTTTTTAAATATGACATTCACAGGGTCAGCATGCAAGTATGGTTTTTGGCAGCACGCAGTGTCAGCACGAACAAGCACACAAAAACGAATCACGAGGACCAACTAAATGCTGTGACAAACAGATGCGTTTTTAGCTTCGATTTGAGATTGGTCAGAGGCACAGCTGAACGACTTGAGGGGCTGAAGCAAGAGAATAAAGCTATCTACGAGGACAGAAGCTTGAAGTCGATACAGTGCTTAATGGGGAGCCTGTGCATTTAATTAGACTAGTATTTCTAACGTGGATGTCGTAAATCCAACCCTCGGCTCTCCCCCACCATAAGCCTTAAGGAAACCATTAGCATGATAACCTCGGCTATGAATCTAGCAGGTTAGGCTAGCACCGAGAGCAATGACGTGATAGGTAGGTTGTAGTATGAAATTCAAATATAATTCATTTGTATAGCGCCCTAAAAGAGCTTCATCGCTATTCAGGCGCTTCACACATGCTGCGGTCGTTAAAGGCGGGCACCTCTTTAACCACTGGGCCAAACGAGCGAGGCTATGTAATTGCATTGCTGCAGCTACAGACCTGAATATAGAGGCTCGGTGGACCAGTACCAAAACATTGTTTCCCGAGGATTAGTATTCGCTTGTGCGACCACTCCACAAAGCACAATACCTAAAAGTTTTTAGAGGCTCTCCAAAGCATCCACGGTAGGGTGGATAGCTTAATATTCCAGTCTGCGTGTCTAATGTCAAAGTCACATTTCTTAATGTTGTTCAAGGCTAATGCACAGGCCACGTGAGACAGACAGAGAGTTCTGCCCACGGGCGGCAGCTCCTTGCTTTCGGAGTGGAACTTCTCCAAGTGGCTGTTAGCAAGCCAATAAAGTTCGTGCACGACTTCCTTTATGCCGCCGGCGTTTCTGCCTTGCAGTACGTCCTCCTGAGAAATGTGATGCTCCAACAAGAGATCTTGTGGAAAATACGTCACATTCTTCGAAGCCAGGTATTTCGTTCCTCGCAGCAGGTTGATGATGCCCTGGCATTTACCGAGATGACTGGCAGCGTGGTCTGCCGAGAGCTTGCGTATGCCAGCTGCCTCAAGCAGCAAGTAGTTGATGGAGGAGCAAGTGTCCTCTGCGTAGGCCTCAACGTCTTTGATGGACTGCATGTGGGCTTCCTTCAGAAGCCGCTCTCGCGACGTGATAAGCTTGCTGAACCACATCTTCGACAGTTTGAATTTCGTCATTACCAGGCCTAGTTCCTCGGCGACCGGGTGATTAACGACTCGAGTCGGGCTGGATGCGCGATCGACGCAGTCTCTCCAGAATGCAAATCGACCAGCGGCTGTCTGATGGACAGACACAGAGTCCATAACCGAGGCTATCTCCACGTTAGCCGCTCGTATCACGAATGCCGGGTGGCGGAAGGCTGTGCCCACGAGCAGCAAGCACAGGTAGTTTTCGTAGTCGCATCGCTTCACCAAGCTGACGCAATAGTCGGAATTTTTCTGGGTTCTGGATATGGATGAGAGATATCTCTTCATGGATCGAGGTTCCTCGGTCAGCAATCGGTATGCATGCTGCGCAAGCAGCGTCTTACTGGTAAGTCGAAAGCACCACGCCGAACACATTTCGGACTCCTACGGTACAACCCGCGGGCGGCTAATCACGAGAAATTGGAAGGGTCTGTTTCCGTAGGATTCAATCTTTTAATAAATATTTAAAAGAAATTAATTATTTTGGTGGAGAATAAATTGAAAAACTGCTGTGACAAGGCAGTGGCACATCGGAGCCACTAATTCACACGAAAGGCTGCTCTTCCGGTGAGCCCACGCTGGCTGTCCAGATATGCCTCGCGGCAGCCAAGTGTTCGAGGAATACCGCGCACTGGGATATTACAGCAACCACGTGCCTCTACAAGTCTTCTACCACGAAAAGCATAAGGAAAATTATGTTGTCACCTGCGTGGGGAAAGCGTATCATGTGTACAATTGCTCGAGGCTGGGACTGGTAAACGTCAGCAACGTTCACGACGCCGACGTCGGATGCCTCGCGGTTAGTAATAACTTGATATTTACTTCGAGCAAAAATGTCGTATACGGTAGAGGAAGAACGGTAAATGAAGTTAAGGAGTTTATATCTCATCGCTCCGATGTTCATTTCCTTTTACCGTTTGGGAAACACCTTCTGTCAGTGGATAAGGATAGCACGGTGCTCGTATGGGACGTCGAAAGTCAAGAGTTGTACACTGAAATTAACTTTAACAATAAGACATTTCATGTTACTTGCATGATTCACCCATGTACGTATCTTAATAAGGTCCTGTTCGGTAGCCTTCAAGGGAAGATTCAGCTTTGGAATATAAAAAACTCGCAGATGCTCTACGAGTTCTCCGGCTGGGAAAGCGCCGTGACTGCTCTGCAGCAGACTCCGGCTGTTGACATAATAGCAGTAGGGCTAGAGAGCGGGCAGATCATAATTCACGATATCAAGTTTGACGAAACTCGAATGAAATTTTATCAAGACTGGGGCCCAGTCACAGCTATTGCCTTCAGGTCGGACGGCTACCCTGGCATGATGTCTGCTAGTGCCATCGGTCACATCGCTGTCTGGAACATGGAGGAAAGGAGGCTGCTTAGCCAGATCAGAGATGCTCATGCAGGTTCTATCACTGGAATGGCATGCTTGCCTTCAGAGCCCCTTATGGTGACTTCTGCTGCTGACAACTCGATCAAGATTTGGATCTTTGATCAACCGGACGGCAGTGCTAGGCTGCTAAGGAAAAGGGAGGGGCATTCGTCACCTCCTAGCAAGATCACATTTTATTCTGCTGACGAGATATTAAGTGCCTCACAAGATGGGTCAGTTTTCTCTTTCTCAACTGATCATGACAGCAAGAACAAGTGTCTGGGCCGTGCTGTTTGGAGTAAGAACGCTACCAGCAAAACTCTGATGCCACCTGTCGTCAGCTTAGCTGCCGAAACGAGCAAGGCCAGCGATTGGGACAATATAATTGCTGCTCATCGTAACTGCCCAACTGCCACAGTGTGGAATTTTCAGCGGTCGACTTTAACTAACCATGTCACAATCAAAGGAAGAGAAAATGATTTCGTTGAATGTGTGTCAATTACATCTTGTGGAAACTTTGGCTTGCTTGGATTCAGCAGTGGTTACATAGACATGATCAATATGCAATCTTTGCTTCCAAGGGGCACCTTTGGCACTGCAGCCACTGTTCACAAGGGTGCCGTGCGTGGTGTAGCCGTCAGCCTTCTCAACCAGTACGTAGTAACGGTGGGTGCTGACAAGGCTGTCAAGTTCTGGCGTTTCAAATCCCGTGAACTAACAGACACGATGCTTCTGGACTGGCCACCTACCAGCCTGACTTATCACAAGGAAAGCTGCATGCTTGCTGTGGCTCTTGACGACCTGACTGTTAGCATAATCGATACCGACCTGAAGAGGGTGGTGAGGCGTTTTGCTGGCCACCAGGCTCGTGTTACCGATATGGCATTTAACAACAGTGGCAAGTGGCTTATCACATCATCGATGGACTGCACGGTTAAAATGTGGGATCTCGTGACAGGACTGGAAGTCGACAGCCTGTCAGTGGAGTCTCCCGTAACCAACGTTGGCTTATCGCTGGGTGGCGAGTTCCTGGTAACTGCTCATGTGGATGAGGTCGGCCTTTACCTGTGGGCCAACAAAACAGTGTACTCCCACGTTCCACTTTCTTCACGTGAGTTCACTGCTGCTTGCGTTTTTAGCTCAAGCATGATCCCGAGTACACTCGTTTGCTTGGTGGTTGCACACACTGCCACATTTCGATGCAGTTGTCATTACTCCTGTATGTGTATGGCCAACCTCTGCTTTGCGAGGCTGGAATAGGTGTTTTTGCTAATTTTTGCTGGTCAGAGTTGTCCTTGTGTTCATCAAGTCTTGAAAATGTCCATCTTGCCCTTTTCCAAATGTTAGATGTCCTGCTGCCTTGGTTTTCACTCTTGCTTTTTTTTAGATATGGATGTTGTGTCTGTCCTTACTGATGGAGGGATAAAGTCACCGGAGCAGCTTAATTACGGTCTTGTTACTCTGTCACTGCTCCCCCACTCCAGATGGGCCACACTGCTGAAGGTCGATGTGATTAAGCAACGTAACAAGCCGAGGCAGCCACCGAAGATCCCTAAATCAGCACCCTTCTTCTTGCCTGTCGTTGCTGGACTGAATCCTCAGTTTGCCATTGCTGCAGATGGAGATGGAACGATGCAGCATGGCGATGACAGTGCTATATCTCGGTTGAAGGACCTGTCAGGTACAGCAGCTAGATGCATGCACAGTTCACCAAGCTTTAGTAGTGTGCATGCAAGTTGCTTGAGCAGTACGAGTTTAGTTTTAAGTATGATCTTAGACGAGGGGTAAGGTGCTTGATCTTCACGACCCAGGTCGTGGGTTTGAGTCCTACAGCATACGATCCATTATTGCCTGGTGCAAGGAGGCTGATAGCCTCTGAAGGCTGTTAGATCAGCTAGCCTTTTTTTAATGAGTTATGACACTGACATACCCTACCCATTTGTATGTCCTGTAGGCCCAAAAAAGTTATGAAGACTTGGGTGATAGTTAATACTAATAATTTTAGCATAGTTCCCTAAGAAAACCAAATATTTATCCAAGGGCTTTGCAACTCATTAATAATAATAATAATAATAATAATAATAATAACACTTGATAAAGTGCCCTCAGAACTCAATCTCTTTCTAGGCGCTTTACATTTGCGGCAAAGGAAATTTGATCACATGGTTAGGGGTGGCATGCACAGGGTCAGCATGCAAGTGTACTTAGTGGCAGCATGCACAGTGGCAGCACACATAAGCACAAAAAGGACGAATCACGAGGGACCCACTAAATGCTGTGATAAATAGATGCATTTTAGTTTCTTTTTAAATGAGGACAAATCTGGAGATGTCGTTACGCAAGTCGGAAGTGAGTTTCAGGCTTTGGGAGCATACTTACTAACGGTCTCCAAAGGATTTGAGGTTTGTATGAGGTATAGGTAAACAGTTAGATTCCGAAAAGTGGGTCTTACGATGCTTAGCCTGGTGCAGCAACAGATCTGATAGGTAAGCTGGAGCCAAAGAATTAAGGGACCTAAAAGTGGTGACAAAACCTTGAAGTTGATGACTTGACTGGCAGCCACTGCAGGTCGATGAGAAGTGGTGTGATATGGCAGCATCGACGCTGACGACAGACAAGCCTAGCTGCAGAGCCTCATTGCAAAAGATGCAATGACTAAGAGTTAGAGACATGCCGAGCTAGTTTGGTCCAGCGTTTAAGGTGCTCGCCCCGGCCAAGGTCTGGCTGAGGTCATGGGCTCGAGCCCCGAGGCCTATATGAAGCGCCTGAATAGAGATTAAGTCCTCTTAGGGTGTTATACAAATGAATTATATATATGTGTGTGTGTATATATATATATATATATATATATATATATATATATATATATATATATATATATATATATATATATATACACACACATGCACAAGCAAGGCGTCGTGCTCAGACAAACATACACTCATGGCTGCTGGTAAGTAGTAGCCCTGGTTTGTAAAGTGATCTGAATTATGCATGGGTAATCACTCAGCACACGGGGGGGGGTTGAAGCTCAGTGGTGTATGGATAGGTGAACGGAATGGATGACTCTTTAGGCTGAGATTTTAGGGGTGGTAAGTCAATGCAGGTGCTGCCAGATCCCCCCAGAGTTCCAGACTTTTGGAGCAGACTAACTAAAGAACCGATCACCAAAGATTACACTAGTATGTCCAAAGGCAAGTAGCTTATGGTGCATGCTAGTGGATAATAGCATTCTTCAGATTCGACAAAGAAAAAGTGAGATGACTTAATTACGGGGAAGTTAAGGGGGTTACTATCAAATAAGTAGCAGCAAATGATAGCTGGAAAGGAAACCCTGGAGTCTGTAGCAGAAGATATAGAAAACGTGGCTGTGTTGTTTAAGCTTACCGAGTTGCAAAAGTGGCTGTCACCAACAGTCACTACGCTAATGAGATATAAAAGCTATTTCGTTGACTTTAGAGGACCCAAGGAGACTATGTAGCTGATGCTGCTTTAGCAGTTCGGCTAGGCACGAAGGAGTTAGTGCATGACTGGCCTTTTTTGCCTGAATGACAATTTTGGCTTTTTAATTTTCTGCTTGGTCTGGCCAAGAGCCACTGCAGCATCTTTAGCAAAGGGGACACAAGGCTGAATATCTTGGATCGAAGACCGATCTAATGGCCATATTTATGTCTAAACTATTTAGGACTGGTGGCTTTTTTTTGGCAGCCCTACTACGAATTGTAGTTGTCAAGACTGAGAAGAACTTGAGAGCTAACAATCCTAAGTTAGCCGTTGTGGTAAATATATTTCCTGACAGTGAGAAGGAGACGGGAGATGGAGAGAAAGAGAGAGAGAGAGCTGAAGAAAGAGAATGGGGACTGGTGGCTGATGCCTGGACACAGCTGTAATTTTCAAAGGTATGTCGTCATCAAAGATGCAACCCGACTTGCAAGCTTTAGAGGATGTCACTGCTTTTATTACCAATTAAAAATTAAGTTATTACTTTGTGTACTGGAAGCATTTTGGCTTTTTGCTTGCTTTCTTTGTTATGTTTGCCTGCATCTAGGACCGTTGAATGAATGATCTGGTGATAAGCCGTATCGAACGCAGCCGAAAAATTGACGATGAATGACGTAAGTCAGTGACGATCCTACTGGCATTATTACTGAAGATGTCGTTAGCCTCCCACCATCTGGCACTAATACCAAGTTTTCTCTCCAGGGTTAATTTTGGCAGTCACTGTATTTGCATACCGATATTAATGCAATACGGCGATGCAGCAAAACGTTAGCAGCTAAGCAGTTACCCTCTCAAGGCTTAAACCTAAATCCAGAGTTATCACCACTGCCCTGAATGTATGCCAAAACTGTGTCTAAGCTCTTGGTTTTTTTCAAGGTACAGCAATCACAAGTGAGGTTAGTAAGTAGTGTAACGGTCGTCTGATTCAACAGTCTCATTTGCATAGCAGCAGAAGAACTTTAGCAGCTATCACCCTACTTGCATCGGGCAATAAAGAGTTGCCTGCTTCAGGTCTCACTCACGAGCTGGGTCGTGAAGCTCGAACATCTTATGCTCCCAAAGCCTGGAACTCCCTCCCGACCTGCGTCAGAACATCCTCTGACCTGACCACATTTAAAAGGAACTTAAATACACACCTATTTAGGACAGCATTTAGTTGGTTCCTGTGATTCGTCCTTGATGTGCTTATGCGTGCTGACACTATGCATGCTGCCACTAACCACATTTGCATGCTGACCCTGTGCATGTCACCCCTAACCATATTATTCATTTTGTTTGTTTTTCAAGCATGATTTTACTTACCATTCAATTGCATTTCCCTTTGCAGCAAATGTAAAGCACCTAGAAAGAGATTAAGTTCTCTGAGGGCGCTTTATCAAGTGCATTATTATTATTATTGTTATTATCACTGGGCCAAGTCCTAGTGGCAAATACGAGTGCTTTGCCTGTCACGTGTTATGCACTTTCTTTGCGTGACGGATGCAGCGAGGATTTGCATAGTCCTTGAAAGCAATATTAGTGTATCCTCGGCTGTCACCGTGATTGGATCAACGTCAATTTCATTGTAGAACTCGGCAAGATGCTGGTCACTGCTATTAATCAAATACCAAAAGATTGCGAGCCCACAGCTGATGGCAGCCAGTGCCAACGTGCTGAAACCGTGCTACAGTGGCTTAAAGAACTGGGTCCCGCGAGGATCGACGCAGAGATCCGCTCTCTTAGTCCCGACTTCGGAGGGTCCATTCAACTTCTTGCTTGCTTTCTCCGGACTGTGGGGCTGCTACTTGGTACCTGTCAGGACTTCGAACTCGTTCAAGCATACCTGGCACTGTTCTTGAAGGTAGCAATTTTCGCTACATTGTCTTGCTCTAGGCCCTGTGTGGTGCCGCACATGCGTCTTACATGCTGATGACATCACTGGTGTTTGAAGAAACATGTCCACTTGTTTGTTGCTCTTGCCATTGTTCTACTCGATTGTCGTTGCTGAACTGAATGCATTAGTTACTCTGAAAGTTGCTCAATGCTGCCACACAATTTCACCTGCCTGTGTAGGCCCTGCTATTTCCCTTATGTTTCGTTTCCTACGTGGCAGTTAGTTGGTATGCCTCTCAGTTTAGTTATTGCCTTTAAGGATTTGATACTTTGGTACCTATAGATCTGCCTGGATTGCCACGGTCTATTGATTCGACCTTTTTTGTTTAAGGTGCATGGTGAAACGATTGCACAAGACAGGTCTCTGCTCAACGAGTTGGAGTGCATTAAAGCAGCACAGGTGTCGTCGTGGCGTCGACTCGAGGATGGTTTTAACATGAGCCTTTGTTTAGTTAATTTTCAGAAAACATCGCTGCTGTAATTCATGGTATTTTTCAAGTCGTTTTTAAAACACCCAAGGTTTTTTGAAGATAACCGTTTACAGTGCTGCATTGTCTTTCGCAAGAAGTAACCTTGTTTTATTCTGTGCTGCTATGCATAATGTTCTATTGAGGTTTTCACAAATGGAAATTGTTTGCATTTGCAAGTGCATGCACTCAGTAGAAATGTATGCGTTCCTACTAAATATGATGTAATATGTCGAAGTACATATCTATATGTGAACTTCTATAGGTTGCTGGCATGAGTTTATTAACTCTTACCTAGACCATACGTTGCACTAAACATACGTAAGCCTATGACCAGGCATTCAAAAAGTGGTAATAAAACTCAAATTCCGGCATCATAAGTGATTGCAAGACATCCAACATGTTATATAAATGGGTCTTAGCAGGGAGGGGTAAGGTGTCTGCTTTTCACGGCTTGGTCGTGTGTTCGAGTCGTGCTGTGGGCGATCCTCTATGGACCATTGCAAGCGGTGGTGCTGCTATATAAATGAGGCTTTTAAATCAGCTAACCTTTAGTGATGTGGGGTACATCAAATAAATGAGAGCTTTCACTCATGATATGCCATTGTCAAGGAATTTCTTCTTTGCTGCCGTGGTTTGGCCCAGTGGTTAAGGTGCTCGCCCTGACCAAGGTCAGTGTGAATGTATGTGATGGCCGATGGCAAGTGAAGAGTTGTGCTGCATGTGTGTTGCTACATTCAAAAAACTTTAAGGCAACCTTTTACAAAGCCCACGACTGCTCATCCTATGGTGACCGACATAGCTAGGACCAGTCGCATAGGCACACTTCCAGCAATGATTTTAAGTACGTTCTGGTTTCTCATGCAGTACAGTAGAGGCATAGTGAGGGGGTGAAATGAAACAGTACACAGTTAGAGGCAAAGATGATACATAGGTAATACAGAGGTGGATGGAGCCCTTGCGACAAATTATGTAAAATTGTTTCTTAGCAGACCAAGTTCCACACGGTATTTGCCTCGTTTGAATCGAGAAAGCCAAGGTAGTGAAGGTCGATTTCAAGCGAACTCGATTGTGCATAGCGCTACCTACCCATGAGAAAGCTTATCTTGTCCTCGTATGTAGTCAGGGTAGCATGTCTACAAAGCTATTGGCTTTTTTGTAACAGGTATGTGGCACATACCCACGTTCAGAACTTTCGTGTGGTCTCAAAAAATGAAAATTCATTGTATTAATCGGGAAGTCGGCTGTACATGTAGCCTTTAAGCCTAGATTCATACGACCCTGATAGTCAGCGGTGTTCAGATACTGTATGACCGAAATTATGGACAGCCTGTCCAGTTGCTTTGAGGGGATCGCCAAAGGGTTGAACTCCTGAACGTCAACTTACTGAACCAACAAGATTTGTGATTTGAGTAATAATAATAATAATGCATTTGATATAGCTTCCTTGGAGAAGTCAATTTCTCAAATCTCTTTCTCTCTGTAGACACTTGACATTTGCTGCAAAGGAAGCACGATCGAATGGTTAGTGGTAGCATACTTGATAAGCAACAACAATAACATGGTTAGGGGTGACATGCACAGGGTCAGTATGCAAGTGTGGTTAGTGGCAGCATGCACAGTGCCAAGATCATTGTGATACACACATCTTTTGCAGTACCATTGCCCTGTACTTAAGGGCCTTTATAGCCCAGTAGAGAAGGTTCTCTCTCTTCACGGCCGAGGTCGTGGGTTCGAATCTTGCAGTGGACGATCCTTTATTGCCAACTGCAATCGGTGCTAATAGCTATTAAAGCCTAGTTTAGACGGCGAGTCTTGCTTCCTACCTGATTTCTACTAGCTCGAGTCTTCGGTGTATACCTCACCAATACCGTAGGGGTGGTCCAGACTTAGGGAAACTTGGCAAAGACTCAGCAGCCAAACCCGGTTCTACTTTTTCTACTAAGACTTAGCAAGTGACCAATCATAGATGCCGTTCAGCCCATGCCTACGGCATTGCTTAGTAAGGAATGGCTAACGACTTGACCACCGAAATCATCCATGCGTTCCAGTCCCTGGCTATGTGACACTCAGTTCGAATTTTAAGAATCAGATTTTGAGGTGGCGAGCGATAAAGGCTATAGGGAGCATGTTCATTCTACCGGTAATTGCATTAGCAAAGCCTGGCTATAGAGAAACCCTATTGCTATCTCATGAACGCTCAGTGGGCAGAGCAAGTAGGAAGCCAGACTTGGAGCAAGACTGCCGCCTAAACCTCCTACAAACCGGAAAACCCAAGTAGTACTTGAGTTGGTAGGAAGCAAGACTCGCCGTCTAAACCAGGCTTACGGCTCTTCTGCTGCTATACAAATGAGGCAGTTAAATCGGCTAATATTTATTCATTTATTTGTACTATGAAAGGAGCTTTTCGTTAGGCAATTCTAATTTGCCACTGATGGTCAGCAGGTGTCCCGATCTATGCAGAGCTCTCGCGTTGCAAAGACTGAAACTAACGCTGCTGTAGTTAACCCAGGTTTTGAGTATATTTGATTAGAGCAGCTGGAATTGGAGCTCCTTATAGCTGCCTAGACGACTTCCTCTACATTTTAGTGTAAAAACAATGTACCTCTTAGTGCAAGCAAAGCGAACGAACCGCAAATATGATTAACGGGTGTGTGTAGAGCTACTAAGTGTTCTGCGGTCCATCATAATGCTTCGTTCTACAATAACTGACATGCAAGGTGGTGGGTAGCCTAAGTGCAGCTCCCATTGTCCCAGTGACCGGCATTACAACAACGTGCCGACACGAGCAGCACCGCGAGTTGCCTCACTCGGTATGACACACTACACGTCACGAATCATGCAGCTCCCATTCAAAAGCTGTACACAAATCGCCGTAACAAAATTACAATCTAGCGACCCATACATGTAAGTACACCTTCATATAGCAGTTCTTTTGACAATGCGAGTGTCATGGCGGCACTGGTTTGCTGGCCCCCGGCTTCGCATAAAAAAACCGGCTTGTGTCGTCGCACGACGACGAACCGGTGTCTGCTGCTGCTGGCCGGCCTGGGTTAGCGATGCCAAATCGGTCCGTTTGTCCACCGAAGCCATATAAGACATCGGAATAAGAGCACAGACTGCAAACCTCCGGTCTCCCTGCACACAATCAGTTCCCCTTGGATCACCCAACACGGCACGGCACGTGGAGCGAGCTGCACATCCTGCGCCCAGCATGGCTGCAGAAAGTCTCCGCCGTCTAACTTCTTCATCAGAGCTGGAAGCGCAGACCGAGGTCATTCTTGCATCTTCATTCTTGCATCGATCTGTATAGTGTCGCTGTCTGGACACAAACCCTCACGCTCACGAGGGGTGGCCGGCGATGCAAGAGCATGCAGCCGGGCAAACCGCCAACGCCAGCCGCCCAGATCTGCAGCACGAAGGCCAGGTCGTTACCAGGCAACAAGATGCACCAGTACGAGCTGGCGCTCAAGGCGCATCAGCGCTGACGACCGCAGTCGTGGGCGCAGCAGGGGGGATGACAAGTGAACCGTCTGCTCGCTGGTACGATGTCGAGTCGTCGACACAGAAATGAGTTCTACACTGTTCCGCTAGTCGACCCATCGGCATCACGACTGAAGGTCGCTGCCGGGCCGGGCGAAGCCGCTTGCTGCCTGCAAGACAAAGCATCGAGCTGCAAACAGCTTAAAACATCAGATTAATGGCTCTCTTGTCATGTGGGCTTCCGAAAAAGTTAAGCTGATTTAACAGCCTCGTTTATATAGAAGAGCCTTCACGGCTACAGCAGCATATAGCTATAGCTGCAGAAGAGCCTTCACAGCTATCATCACCGCTTGCAGTGGTCAATAAGGGATCGATCTCTGCAGGACTCGAATACACGACCCGGGTAGTGAAGAGCGAGCTCCTTACCCCTGTAGACCTCCTTACCCCTTAAGACTCTTACCTCCTTACCCTTTCTTACATCCTTACCTTATCTTTGCTTTGATCCCTCCCAGCCTTCGAGCACCTCAAATTCTCTAAACTCACTTGCTGCATGCATTGATGACATCCGCTCATGGATGGCAGCAAATTTTCTAAAACTTAATGATGATAAAACTAACTTACTAGTCATGGGCAAACCCAGTGTGATCCAGAGATTGGACAGGCTGACTCTCAAAATTGGCTCTGCCAGCATATCTCCAGTTGAATCAGCTCGAAATCTAGGTGTCATATTCCAAAGCGACCTCTCGTTAGACGACCATATCAGCTCCACAGTCAAATCCGCCTATTTTCAGCTTCATAACATTGCTAAAATTCGGGCTTGTTTAGATAAAGATACCACGTCCAAGTTAGTTCATGCATTCGTGACATCCCGTCTCGACTTCTGCAACTCACTGCTTACTGGCCTACCAGCATGTGCGATCAGGCGATTGCAGCTTGTGCAAAACTCTGCAGCTAGGCTTGTCTGTCGTGAGCTTCGCAGCTGCCACATTACTCCACTTCTCGCCGACCTGCACTGGCTACCAGTCAAGCAGCGGATTGACTTCAAAGTTTTGTCGCTCACTTTTAGGTCCCTTCATTCTATGGCTCCAGCCTATCTGTCAGATATACTACCCCATCAGGCCAAGCATCGTACCACCCGCTTTTCGGAATTCAACAGTCTAGAAATACCTCGTACAAACCTTAAATCCTTTGGAGACCCTGCATTTAGTTCATATGCTCCCAAAGCCTGGAACTCCCTCCCGACATGCGTCAGAACATCCCCTGACCTGACCACATTTAAAAGGAACTTAAAAACACCTATTTAGGACAGCATTTAGTGGGTCCCTGTGATTCGTCCTTGATGTGCTTATGCGTGCTGACACTGTGCATGCTGCCACTAACCACATTTGCATGCTGACCCTGTGCATGTCACCCCTAACCATATTATTCATTTCGTTTGTTTTTCAAGCATGATTTTACTTACCATTCAATTGCATTTCACTTTACATCAAATGTAAAGCGCCTAGAGAGAGATTAAGTTATCCGAGGGCGCTTTATCAAGTGAATTATTATTATTATTATTATTATTATTATACAAAAGAGGTGAGGGAGCATGCAGCACGATAACATGCCATCACCAGGAAACGAAGGGTACCACTGCAGCACTCAAGTACTAAACAAGCATGCATACATACTACATGCACTAAATAATACTATCACTAGATCTAACGTAGGCAAAGTGCACTACTAATGTAGACAAACATGTTTTGACCTACTCTTAGCTTTAACTTCCTCTCTAGCTTTTCTCTCTCTCTCTCTCTCCTCTTTCTTATTGGCTGTTTGCCTGTGTCTCCCGGTCTGTCTCTCTTACTAACTGTCCTGCCTGTCCTCTCTTTCTCTCCATCACTTAGTCTGCCTGCATCTTCCTCTAATTTCTACCTTCTCAATCTCAACAAGCGTGCGCACACATTTCAACAGCAGCCCAACTTCATGGTAACAAGATAAAGGTCGGCTGACTGTTTCAACAGCCTTATTTATATGGCAGTAGAAGTGTCTCAGTAGCTAGCGCCCAACTTTCAGCGACCAATAAAGAACTGCCTACTACATGACTCGAACCAACGACTTGGGTCGTGATGTGCAAGCAACTTACCAACTCGATCACAAACCAAGTTGATGTGGCTGCACTTTTAAACTGCCAGTTTTTAAATTGCAGTGCCACACAACAGCATGCAACTCGGTAAGCGAGGCAAACAATGTTGAGTGACTGAAGCAACCTCCCACCTTTCGCCGACTGACTGGGACAGTTCGCAGCCTTCGGTGGTACCAAGGATCCTCTGTCGTGCCTCTGCATAGGCTGCCTCTCTCTGCTCTAGTGTCTTTACATTCTTCTTTAGCATGCCAACAGGAGTCCTGCCATTGGTGCTGGCTGCATCTGCCGGTCGATCTCGTTTCAAAATCGTTATCTGAGCATGCGGACGAGACTTGTGACAGCCAAGGTCAGATGCATCACTGCTCTGGCCAGTCTCGACGACCTTGTTGAGATAGAAAAGGTTGGGGCAGCTTGCTGAGGTGAAGCCGTTAACGTTGGCCATGAGCTTGTACGTCCTTGGGCTCGATTCCTGGACATAAACAATAACAGTTAGCCAGCTGAGCAAAGGCAGTTGACAATCCATGAGGACATGGCACGAGAGTAAATGCAACCAGCTAGTACTTTTCGTGCAGCACATCGAGGCAAGCTCCACCGTATCTGCAAAGGTAGTAGGAACACCAAGCTGGTGCAGTTGACGGACTGCACGGGCCAACTCAACGTTCAACAACTCATGCACGGACAGGTTGGTTGGTGGTCCCTAGAGAGGCAGCCATCGGGCAGTGTGGCTTTATGGGGGGGGGGGTCAGCTGCTGCACCAGAAACACCCGAATTCGGTCATTTCAAGCATCTCTGCTGTAGCCAGTCGACTCCAAGCCCTTGCTAGCAGCAGCTGTCTAACCCGAGAACCTTCCGTTTTCCTTATTGCTTAAGGAAGCATGTCGATCGAACCCTGTAAAATCTCCCCGAGTAATGCCAATGCAATTGCTTCTTAAGATCAATCATTACGAAGAAAACACGTGATAATCATACCCCTCACCATCTAACTAGAAATCTAAAGACTGCCAGTAGAGCCAACCTACATCAATTCCATTAAAAAGATGGTTGGCAGGCAGGTAAGCAGCTAAGAAAGTGGCTAGAATGTGCAATGCTAAGCATACTGAGCCGGGCAGCAGCATCTGCACAACAACTACAGGTCACACCTTTCAGTCGAGAGGCAGGTTGTGCTAATACATGATGGCATGAGTCTCTCTCTCTCTCTCTCTCTCTCTCTCTCTCTCTCTCTCTCTCTCTCTCTCTCGTTCTCTTTCTCTAGCTCATCTAGCCTATATGAGCAGAACACATAAACACGATGTGGCTGCTAATTCCAAATATCTTGAGATGGTGACATTAAAAAACAGCCGGGGCAAAGGTCACGATAGCAAAAGGCATGGCAGCAAACACAAAACCAGGCAAAAGCAAATACGATTAGCTAAGCAAAAGAAAGATAGCTCAACACGATCGGCCAACCGATTTGCACTCACACAGGTGCAGAGTGCAAGAACAGAGTCACTAAACGATCTTCTGCGTAGCAATGACGCACTTGATGACAAGGCCATTACAGGAAAATTGAGGGCCTGGATGAGAAAACCCAGCGACTTTTAGCTACCGCTGAAGGATGAACAACTTTTAGCTACCTCTGAAGGATGAACCACCAAGCTGCTCGTGCTCAGTCTCATTAAGCGCAAAGTCCCAGCACAAGATCACAGCCAAGCATGCTTCACCTAACCGAAGACTAGGAGGGAAACACGTGCTGTAGGTTATTCAGCCATTTATATCCTTCTAATGTAGCGTCATCGAACCGTCGAAAAACAGACGATAGATCATGAGATTCTGCGAATGGAGCCCTGAGCTCTTCCGGCTGGAAGCCCTGTATCTATGGCCACCACCAAACAGCCGGACAGGAGCGAAACACCCATGGTTATATTGACTCAGCGTGCGATAGAAACAGTTGCGGCCAAAGTTTAGAGCGAGACTGATACGCATCCGGCGTCGGGGGGGGGGGGCAGATACTGATCCACAGTACTGTGCTTGCAGGTGCGAAACGGTGACAGCCACAGGTCAGGTCGACCGCAATAAAGACCAGTGAGTGCTACGGGAATCTAAAGTAAGAATATCGGAAAGTTTCTAACGTCTGATGAACAGCCCTTGCACTTCGCAGCTGCGCTCCTCGCTAATGGAAAAAGGGTTGTGAGTATAACCAAATCGCATCTGTTTCAAATCACCCGCTCAATGCTGCAATGGCGAGCTTGGGAGTTCTTCACATTAATACCAGCACCCGCGTTGGCAACTATCAGTGAATAAAATACGGGAGGCACGCGGTATGCCTGCGGCACTGTCGCATTTACGAGCGGCCGACAGAGAAATGCAACTTCGCGTTAGGAAGGATTCCGAATGTACGACAGCTCGGAAAAACGCATTTTCCAAAAAAAACAGCAAACTCTGTAACGTACGATGTTGCACTACGTAATATCGCTACCGCAGCTGCATCCTTTTTGGCCCTTCATTACTATACCCCGTTCTGTCCATCGAGTTCGCTCGAGGTATTCACGTTTCCAGGATCTGCCCCGGCCATAGCGAATTCCGGTCGACTATGGCGGCTTCCGGCGAACGCCCGCTTACGGAGAGCGACAGGGCCGTACTTTGCAGTATTTTCAACCCTGACACCCCATTTAGCGACTGCGATTTCGAAGAAGAATCTCATGATGGTTGTGCTAAAAAAGAGGGTAGGTGGTGAGGTCTGTGCTGTCTCGGGTTCAAACGCGGCGCGACAACACCGTGACGTCATCTCGTCTCGCAGTGTGGTCCTATCTTGTGACCACGTCGGCTTGCCCTCCCAATCCCAAGTTGTGGCTGAAATAGCGAAGAGCTCACTTTTAGATTTGTTTCCCGGTGCAGTGGTAATTTGCGCCGGAGATTCGCTTATGCCGCGACAGGAATGATCGGCCGAGCCCCTTAGAGCTTAAGCCACACGGCAGATACAAATTAATCACGAATGTCCACCGCGGTAGTTGTCTTCGTCAGCGGACACTTACCCGGCGTCTCTAGCTGATGTTGAAGTACCAAGTTTTCAAAGCTGCTGACCTGCCCGGGTGTCCGAAAGGTTTCTGAGCAGCTGACAAGTACGTGACTTCAAGATAATGAGCAGCTGCGAACCTGGTGACTCAAACACGGGAGTCGCGTTTTGTTAATCCATGCTAGGCGTTATCGCTTGCAAGAACCGTCATTGATGCGCGCAGGCAAGCATTTCAGTTCCCTCGAGCGTATTTTCGGCCAAACTGACTGGCAGTGCGTCGGCAATCAAAAACTGGTCGTAATAATAGCACCTTGGTTCGAACACGAGTGCGAAAGAGACCCGGCAAAAGCAATAAATTGGGCGAGAATTCAGACGAGGCATGAGGGGTGGGTTCTAGGGAGAGAGGACGGGAAACGCTTTGTCAACTAGGAGCTACGCCTAGGGCTGCGATTGGTGCCTGCCATCTTTTTTGTGACCTAGCCCCAGCCGAACTGCTGAACTGAAGATATTGACCACAGCAAGTTGCTTGCAGAAATATGTATCTTATATCTTAGGTGTACGGGATTAGGTAGACACACTTTGTATAGTGGCACAGAAAATAAATTGAAATATGTTACCTTGTAATAGTGATTGTTATTACAAGTTGTTTCTATGACACTTCAAGCGAACCAAAATCCAGACGTTTTACAACTTGCTGCAGGAGAAGGAATAATCAATATCAGGTTCAGGCAGTTGTGGAGCCGGCTGGGGTGGGGGAGGGGGCGTTTGCCCCCCCCCCCCATCCCCACTGCTCGGCAGGTTGTGTGCCATAATTTTTCATTAATTATTGGTCTTGTGGAATTGGCCCAGTGGTTTGAATGTGGCACATGCCTCGAACCAAGGTCAAGGGGAAAACCGAGGTCGTGGGCTTGAGCCCCGTGGCATATGTAAAGCGCCTGAACAGAGATTAAGTTCTTTTAGCGCGCTATACAAATGAATTGTATTTACATCAAAATCTTTTGAGTCTTGCCTCCTTACATACAGTTTTCAGTTCTTGTCTCCCAGATAAAAATCCTGGCTTTGCCACCGGGTTCATGGTTACTAACAAGATTTAGGACTGTACCCTATGCTAATGCTGTGAAAGAAGAGGAATATGAATGAAAGAAGGCTAGTTGACTTGCTTCCTATCCCAAAAACTAGTGTGTCTAGGTCGTGAGTTTGAGTCATGCAGGGGGCACTGCTTTTTGGCTCATTGCAGCTGGTTTTGGTAGCCGTTATGGCTCTTCGAAAGCTATTAGTGGCGACCCATAGCAGTCGTGCAACTTCTAGCTGCAGGCAAACAGTAGACTGGAAAGATAAAAAAAATGTGTTAGTTTATGCAGCTGTTTGCCGAATGAAAGACGGTTGAGCACAAATCTTTCCGGTGTTTGTGTGAGCTAGCAGCGTTCGAGCAATTCGCTGCCACTAGCCTCTGTGGCAACTTGCTATGTATATTGGAAAGATAGTCTGCTGGAGACGCATATCCCAACCGGTGTGATGCCAGCGACAGTAGACGGCAACAGCCGGCCCAGCAACTGCACTCGGCGCTGGTCGTGGCGCTGAAGCCCGAGGCGGTAAAACGAGTTTGGCAGTTGAACGGGACTTTGATGCTCCCACATCCTATCGCCGGTGTGGGAGGCGTATGTCGGATCTCTTGGTGCATACTCCGTCTCGGCAGCTGTGGCACCGGAAGGTGTGTAGGCTTATGATCCGAGTCTTGCTGTTACCGGAGAGAACATCGTTTGGTTTCCGACTGGCGGTGCCATAGTGGGCGCCCTCCCCCACCTGCCCCAAGGTAGCTTTGCCCTAGAGCTCGCACTGTCGTGGGCTCTTCGTTTGTCACCTGCATGGACTGGTGGCGCTGGGCTTGGCAGTGCCGGTGCTGCCAGTGGCTATGAGTGTGCTCGATCTTGTTCCAGCAGTAACAAATGGAGTTGAAAGCGATCCATCGCACGAGGAGGCTAGACGGCTGGAGCTGCTCGCTGTGCAAGCAGCAGACGGAGGTGACATGGAAAATGCTATGGTGCTCATCACTGAAGCGATTGGGCTGGCCAGTCAGCGGCCAGAGGGCTACAACAATAGAGCGCAGGTGCATCGCCTCAGAGGGGACGTTGCAGGTATGCTCTCAACCTCTGCTGTTGACACAGCTCAATTCGCTATCCTTACCCGAAATTCGATAGTCTCATTTCTTGTTGGCCTCGATTTGGTTCTGACCAGCCGTGTCACGTGGCCTATACCAGTATGCGCCCAAGCGCCATTGATGTAAGTGCATTAGCAGCTGCTGCCTTCCTTCCGGACAGAGTGCTGTGTTCGTGCGCACTCTAGCTAGCTACACGGTGCTTCGTAGTGGTTCGTGTTCGGTTCTGAAAAACTACATTGACTGCTTGAATTAGGCTGCTCGGTTCAGTTGGTTTCTAGTTTTGTTTCGCATTTTCCGTCTCGCACTGCCCGGTATTGTAGCCATTAACGAAACTTTTTGGGGCGAACGGTTGGCGTTGCTGGCAGGTTGCAAGTTGCCTCGTACTGAGTTGCGTGTATGGAGGTAGAGTTGTCGCATCACAGGCCGCCAAGCTTGTGCCTTCCTCTCCCTCCCCCATAGTTGCCACCGGCAGCCACATACTCTACCAGCCCGGTGCAAAGCAGTCATCTTGCATCTGGCTGGTGTCAGAGGGGCTTGGGCGAAAAACCTCACGGGTCAGAGGTCGGTGTCGAGTCGCTCGGTTATTGAAGGGATTCCCACTCCCAATGACTGGCCTATCAGCTAAATCTAGTGTTGAGAGCTTCGGCAGCAGTGGCTGCCAGCTTGCTTCATTCGAATTGAGTCAGAATTGACTTGCCGGTGCCGCACTGTTGCTGTGAAAATGAGCATTGCTGTGCCCATTAAAAATGAAATGCATAAGTCATTTGTATAGCACCCTAAGAGAACTTAATCTCTATTCAGGGGCTCCACTAGTGCCGAAGGGCTCGAGCCCAAGACCTCTCTATGAGCGTTGAAAGAGGCTGCCTGGCCTTGCCTGCGAACGATCAGCGCACTGCGGGAACCTCGCGTACCGACACTTAGGCACAAACAAATCCTCGCAGTATGACCGCCGCTGCCGTGGCTGTAAATAAATTTGTTCGGGTAACAAGAGGGTTTTCTACGATGTCAGAAATACTAAAATTGTGCTAAGCATGTGAAGATTTTTTTTGACAACCCAAAAAAACAAACATAGCCTGTTGGTGTGTGTGTGTGTGTGTGTGTGTGTGTGTGTGTGTGTGTGTGTGTGTGTGTGTGTGTGTGTGTGTGTGTGTGTGCCTGTAGTGTGACGTTGTCCCAGCACGATTATTTATGACCTCCCTTGTCTGGCCAGGTATAGAAGCTACCAGCTTCTGTGCTGTCTCTATTAAACTGTAGCCCATTTCACTGAGCCCAATTTTTACTGAACAGGTCGGCTACTGGTGCAGGCCGAATATCCGGCCTCAGCCGCCTGTCGATATTGCTCCGTAGTAGTTTTAAAGGGTTCAAATCGGGCTGCTGGGTCAGCCACTGCACAGGCACCAGACAAGGATTCGTCATTTTCGTGTGGCGCATGCAGGACTGAGTGAAGAAGCCGCGTGCAGGTGCATGCGGCTGTCGTCCCATTTTTCATTATTCACGAACGGTTGCCATTTGAGCAACGCTTTATGGCTACTTGTATGAGCTGCTGGCCAAGTGCGCTCGTCAGCAGCTTTCTTTTGCAGCTGCCGCGGCTGACCTCGATGCGGCCATTCTGCTGAGCAAGGGCTGCGGCAAGGTAGCCATGCAGGCATACACGCAGAGGGCGCTGATCCGGCGTCTCCAAGGTGAGCGAGGCGGCAGCCGGCGAGCCGCACTGCAGAGCGTCGATCTCGGCTTCGGGTGCATGCAGGCCGGTGGAGAGCTAAATTCGTTGCGGTTCAGCGGCGTGCTGCTGCGCCTGTACGCACGCAGGTGACGACGCCGGTGCTGCAGACGACTTCAGCATGGCAGCCGGCCTGGGAAGCTTGTTCGCAAAGCGACAGGCTGCGGCTCTCAATCCCTATGCTGCTGCTTGCAATGCAATGCTCTCGGAGATATTCGCCAAGATGAGAAGGGGAGAAAGCAGCAGCTGCTGACGGCACGCATCATCGATCGATGAACGAACGAAAGACTTCCCTCGAGGGGCCAGCCAGCTCTGTTTCTGCACAGAGCTGCTTCGGCTGCTGCTGTTTTGCATTGGCTGCTGACTTTATTCTATGCTGGGTTTATTTGAAACCAGGAAATCACAGAGTGAGTTTTGGCTAACGTGATGGTGTGCAGAGCTTATCCGGTGCCGGCCGCCCGGCCAAACTATGGGCGAGCACACGTGCACTGTCGAATGTGGCTTTTATTGCTAGGACTGTGGTTTTATGAAGCATGAGTGGGTGTGCCAACTTGTATGCATACTTGTATACATACTGTATACTTGTATTGCAGGCTTGTGCTTGACTGGTCTTGTTTACCTTTGAGCTCTGTCTCTAACCTTTGTACTATGCGATTAATTAAAACAAAAGCCTGACCTACTCGAAGCCTATAGGTCTTCTTACTCCTGTTACTCAATGCATTTATCTGGCAAGCTTGTTAGCACGTGCACACACACACATACACACACACCCACACTCACGCAGATATGTTGTGATAATAAAAAAAAGTGTAGCACCCTAAAAGAACTGAATTTTTTTCTAGACGCTTTAAATAAACTGGAAAGGAAGCTTGCCAATTGGTTAGTGATAACGTGCACAATTTCAGCATCCATAAACACACAATGGACAACCAACGCTGGCTGAGCAAATTCTGTGAGAAACAGATATGTTTTGAGCTTCTCTTTAAATGTCAAGTCAGGTGATGTTGTGACGTCAGTCGGAGTGAGTTCTAGGTTTTGGGAGCATACTTGCTGAAGGCATTGTCTTCAAAGGATTTGAGGTTTGTTGGAGGCACTGCTAAACGGCAGAAGTCAGGAGAGTGGGCAAAAGCCTGATGCAAAGCCTGACTAGAAGGTATTTCGAATAGTTATTCTGGGCCAAGATAATTAAGCGAACTGTAAGAGAGTGGCAGACCGTGAAGTCTATATGCTGTTTGGTGCAGAGCAAGTGCAGGTCAGTGAGAAGTCGTGTAATGTGGCAGTAGGGGCGTTCATGTCAGATAAGTCTGCAGAGTTTTGCACCAACTCTAAGCATCTTAGATACACAGGCAGGTAGATGTGTGAGTGGTGAGTCGCGAGTGTGCACACACGTGTGCGAACCCACACTCCTGTGCACTCACAAGCAGATAGTTAATGAATCAAAGACCGAACGGTCGATTCATGCCTAGATTAGAACATGCAGGTCGTGCATCACCACTGCTTGATACGAGTGTGAAGCTGGCGGTCTTTCAGGCTGCCAAACTAAAATTTTCTCGGCTTGATGTGGCCGTGCTGCATCAGAGATCGCACATAATCCCGGCTGACCCGGAAGTCGCAATGATATCCAGCTATCCCAACTGCTGAGTATCACCATACCAAAGTCATATCAAAGCCAAGTGAACATAAATGACTGTCTTGAAAACACTTCAAGTATCCAGAGAAAGCTTGAAAGGAGTAGCAACTCCACTGTCTATGGCGAGTTTCACGGGACTACTAGCTTCAATTTTATATAGCTTTTATTAGACCGATATGGTTTTATTCAATCCATACACAGTGTGACGTCAGTTTTCTACCCATCCAGTTCAGTTTCGACTGGTCCACCGAATGAGGGAAGTCCTAGAGCTCCGAAAAAAAAACGCCCAGCAGCATCTGTCACTTCCAGACTCTTGGTAGGGCCAGCTGGAAGTCAATCTAGAGTTTCAAGACCGAGGTAACTTCCAATGGTTCCGGAAAATTAGGAACATGATCTCGGTAGATTTAAAAGAGCTCACTTTCCTTTTAAGCAGCCGGTTCCACTGGGCAGGCTATTAGACGCCTGGCTGGCTGCCTACCGGCTGCTCACCAGCTGCCAAGCCAGCCGCTGCTTGAGTTCTGCAGAGTCACTTCCATAGGAAGAGTAGCCGGCCAAGCACTTCTCGAAGGTTCCTGGCTGGCCCTCTGTACCAGCGAAGCTCGTGCTCATCCTACTGAAAGGAGGCTGACGATGACAAAGCAGCAAAAGATCGACCATGCTCTGGCTAGATGTTGGTCGTGCAGTGGCAAACTCGCAGCTGAGCTTCTTACTAAGATCGGTGGTGCTATTCCGAGCGTGAAATCTACTCATTAGTTGTCGTTTATAGCTTTCAAACATTTTAGCATTGTTCTTTTGTCGTAGTCTTTAGTTTCTTGTGTGCATGGCTGTACACACTGTCCGGCATTAGCCGGCTGACTGCATACTGTATTATATTGGCTGTTCATAGCAAAAAGGCGTTGCTCTTAGTTGCTGACATGTTAAGTGCTTTTTTAATGTGCTGCCTTTCGTTACTGCGATTTTGCCTGTGTGGATTTATCGAAGTGCTGACTTAGTCAATGTTTAAAAAAATATGCTCACGTCATTCGATCGTATACGACGTTATCGTCAACGTCCAGCAGTCTTTGTCCATGGGCAATTACAGGTTATTTGTAAGTAATACAGGTTAATTGTAGGTTACGTTGACTCTAGGAAGAATCGGGAATTTCTCGCTGTCTTAGCGAAGAACATGCTAGAACAATAATAGCTGTTGCCAAATTACCGACAATGAAAATTTACGAAAAATGTTGTCGTTAAATGGCGACACGTTTTCTATCTCAGGTATCGCAAAGGAATTTTCTCTAATGTACAAAGAATGCGTTTGAGACCGGCACCAAATTTGCATGCAATATTTTCGACTGGTGAGCAAGCAGCTAGTGCAAATTGAATTAGATTTGAAGTTTGGCCATTGCCAAGTCTTCTAGATACAGTGCCCTGGGACCGTTTTACTGAAGGATTACAAGCTTTGGAAGCTTCTTTACCTGCGACACCACCGGAAGACACCGCTACGCAACTCAACAAAAAAAAGTATAGGCTCTCTAATTCGGCTGATAGTTTGCTGGGCCGCGTCTGGAATCTCACCGTCTTCGCTTAATGCATTTGGACGTGTCCGTCCGACGACTCCCAGCCGCTCTCGCCCCTCCCGCTTGCATGGCCTAACAGCCTGTTGCGATATCCCTCGTCGCCGCGGCTGAGAATAGAGCCGCCTAGCCCGAGATACTACTTTCTCTCGTAAAAGCGAGTCTCCTTGAGGTCAGTCGAGTTCTTTGGCATTTATTCTAGCAATGTCGTACGAAATTCCCAATAGGATTAGTCGACTAGGGTGATCTAGATGGATCTCGAAATGCCTCTTTACTCATACAATGACCGCGCTCCTAACGACGTGAGGCAGCGACCATGAGGCATGCGACCAGACATGCAGGCCCCATTCTGGCCATTGCTTGTGCATAGATAGTGCTTTTATTTTTCCAACAGTGCTCTTTGGGGGTTTTTGCCCGGGGGGGGGGCGGAATAGCGTGTAACTTTTTTTTATTGGCATCGAGCTTGCAAAAGTAAGTAATTCGCTGCGATTGAGGTAGGACTTTGCCAGTAATGCGATCTCTTTCAAGGTAAATGCTCCTTTTTTTGTGGAGAGAAGATGATTTAGATAAGTGTAGGATAGACGCCCCTTGCTTGCCATTCTGCGGCGCTTCGGCAACGAAGCCGCCTTATGGAATAAAAACAGCAATACTAAAACATTTGCTAGCGCCCTCAGAGAAATCATCTCTCTCTCTCTAGGCACGTTACATTTGCTGCAAAGGAAGCCGTGAGCGCCCCACAATGACCCGACGAGCAAATCATATTCGGCATTACTTCCATTCAGCAGCGCATCGTTCCAAACGCTCGGTGACTCGGGTTAAAAAGACGCTAACCGTGTGAACGTACGAGAGCCGGCTGTGGCTCAGTTTTAGGTGACGCTACGCAATCTTCCTACCCCATATTCGGTCTCGGGTTGTACCTCTGACCAGGGGCGTATGCTGGGTTTTCGCAGCAACGGTGCTTTGAAGGGCGTGGTACAATATCAAAGCACCCACTTCGAAATACACTCGTAAAAGTTCTTTATCTCCCCATCAACTACTACTGCAATCCCCACTGTACACAGTAAGCGTTAATTTAACTCTTCAAGCATTCTCGCAGAGTTGGAAAATGATCCCTTTAGCTACTCTTTAAAGATGACCATTCGCAGTAAAGAAATCAGAGCCCTCTCTAGAAACCGTAAGCCGACGCTGGACGCGCTCGCCGACGGCGCCGCTTCAGCAGCCTGCTTAGCCCAACTAAAAGTAAGAGTAGAGACGCACTTTCCTCCCTCCCGTCCAATCGCGTTGAATTTGAGTGGCGGCGCACAAGGCGGGCGATCCGACATGCTTCCGGAGTCGTTCTCTCCGAGCCTTGTAGCCCCTCCCTAATAGCTTCCAGTGGAAGGCTGAAGGCAAGCTAGATATTGCTTATATGAAACAGCCACTTCAGCAACTCGAGCAATTCGACAGTTTCCCTGTGCACGTCACCCCTAACCACGCTACGGCTGTTGTCATTGAGCATGCTGCCACTAACCATTCGATCGTGCTTCCTTTGCACCAAATGTAAAGCGCCCAGAGAGAGATTGAGTTCCCTAAGGGCGCTATATCGAATGTATTATTATTGCTATTATTATTATTATTATTAAAACGACTATGTCCGCACTGGAAGTTGCCACGGAGCAAGCGCGCCGAGCTCTCGCCACTCGGGGAGCCTTTCTAGCCCCAACTAAGAATAAACTGCTCCTCTTTCGGCAAAATGCGCCTGGTATCGCTCGCTTAGGGCACGCCGCCCGAAGGCCTCGAGAGTAGTCTGTAAGTCAGCAGGCAGCCCCTTTCTGGCTTTCGGGGTTTGTGGCTAAAGGCTTTGCAGCTTAGGTACAGCGGGCAGTGAATTGGATCAGCTCGGGCGGCTGCCGGCAAGATTCTGCAGTCGTATGGGGCCGTCGGCTGTCCTCTGCGGTTCGTCAGCTGGGCGTGCAGCAGAGGGGCTTGGGGCGTTCGGTGGTTTGCCGGCTGGTTCTGAGGGGATTCGCTCAGCTGCATGATCCTGGCGGGAGTTGCGACGCGGACGCGGGGGGGGGAGAGAGATCGGCAGTGTGTGAATTAGGACGCTTATGAAATAGCCGCGATAAGCCGATCCTAAGGAGCAGCATTATGTACGATTATGTACGATAGCGATATATTGTGACTTATGACCTGCCTACTATATATGTATTTATAAATAAAAATATATATATAATGATTTTGCCTGACCGCAGTCGATCGTCTTGGATCAACAATCTGTCGGTCGGCGAGTCTAGCACTGAGCGAGAACTGCAGCAAGCCTGTTAGCGAGTCGGCTGGAAGTCACCTGCGTGTATCAGCCGCATAATGCCGGCTAGTATTGTGCTTTTACTAATACGGCGTTGCTTCCATCGCTGCGCGCAGTATATCGAGCGCTGTGTTTTTATCGGCGTACTGCTAGCTTTAGGTCTGTGCACATTGCACGAGTCGTGCCGCTACCTGAACTAGTGAGGGTTTAGCGGTCGTAACAGCGCTGCCAGACGCACGGGGATCCGAAGGATCTGTCTGCCCCCCTGAAATTATGGCTGCAGCCCCTTTTTAGGAGAGAAACTGAATCTCCGCACAACGGCAGGGCGGCACGGAAGCTTGTTAAACATCGTGCAAAAGAGACGCGAAGATCCATTCGGAGAGGCGGAAGCTTCTCGCTCGGGCCGCGCTCTGTCCGACAGGTTTATGCAACCCCGTCTAGAAAAGTCAACCACCTCTTACTAGTGCAGAAGCGCCTGGAAATACCCACCCGAAAGTGCGCATCCCAGAGCGGCTCTTTGGCCCTTATAAAAGCCGTCATTCCGTACTTGGGGAGGGCTGGTCGCCACTTCGCGCCCTAGGCTAGCTGCCCGGATGTTCCCCGCTTTAGTTCCATCCGTCTGAAAGAGCTCCGAACTCCGACGCTGAGGACCTGACGCTGCGCGCCGAAGGCTCTCCGGTCGGAAAGCCTCATTAGACTTGTTCCAAAAAGAAGTGCCTCGTCAGCGCCTCTGACAGTATGCTTGATTATTCTCTTTAAAAAATTCTGTAGCTTCCCCACCGCCGAAAACGAGACTGAACGTGTACGCGAGATTGCAAGTTGGTCCCTCGGCAGCTTGAATAGGGCCAGGCAAAACGAAAAGAAAAGATAGACCGAATTAGGGGAAACGCTTGAATCTATTCGCCGAAGGCGCGCAGCCCCCGTACGCCTCTAGAATCCGTCGAGTCTGGCAGTTCCTCCCCGAAGCTCGTCAGCCACAGATTAGGGGCCAGCGGGGCGCTTATTAGGGGGCTCGCTCAGACTTGGCAAAAGTAGTACTTAAACGGCCGCGGGGGCCCGACCTCCATTCTTCAGCCAGACTCGTGGAGGGTTCCTTTAGCCCAACTCAGATTCCATCGGCACTTACTGCAGACGGCGAAATGGCAAAGATCGTCTACCGCTCCGTAGCGTTCGAAAGGGACAGGGTTTCCGAGATGATTAATTGCATAAACTCACGTGCAAGCTTGGACGTGTGAAGTCTTGATCGCACCATTGCTGCTTGCAGTGTGTCTCCAATCAAACCTATAAATATTCTATTCGCCTAGCAACCTCAGAGTACTTAATCTTTATCCGCGTCCGAGCGAGTATGCCAATCGTTCGAGCGATTGTCGTTGTTATTGCTAATACATCAATCTTGTAAATAAGAAAATCTAATTTCTACTATTTTCACGTTAGTGAAGTTACAAATGTAGCGGTGATTATACTAATTGCCTGATTCACTGTACAACTGATTTTGTTGCCGCTATGTTACGCCAACAGTCTATAAACGGCAAGCATAGTATAGCTAAGTTTTATCCAAAAATTCGTCTTGATTACTGCAGGTAAGACATTATAGGCGAGAGCTATTTCTGAGCGGCTGAAAAAAGTTCTCAGGCTTAGCACCCAAGCAATTTTATTTTTCCGTCAATGAAGTCAGTTTTATTTCTTAATACAGACTCTCCTGGTCAGAAAGGGGAAGGTAATAAGAATTAAACAATGATATAGAACTCTTAGAGAACTAAATGTCTTTTAGTCACTTTAGATGTGATATGAAAGAAGCATGCCAATTGGTTAGGATTAACAGTGTGGGCATGCATAAGCCTACACATGTAGACTGAGTAAATGTAATGAATGATAGAACCGTTTTAGATTCTTTTTAAATGCCGTTGAGTTAGGTGATGTCGTGAGGTCGGACGATTGTGAGTGTCTGGTTTGGGAGCATGCGAACTGTCTCCAAAGGATTTGTGGTTGGTTAGAGGCATAGCTAAAGGGCTTGAGTCGAACGAGCAGGTGATACGATGCGAGTATTGATGGGGGGGGGGGTGTTTTTGATGTGTAGCCCAGAGCAAAAAATATGGAGGAGCCTAAAACAAGTTAGTGACAGAATCTTGAAGTCAACACGCTGCTTGATGGGGAGCTAGTGCAGGTCGGAGATAACAGGTGCATTTCGGAAGCTTTGACGTTGGCTACAAGCAAGACTAGCTGCAGAGTTTTCACCAACTGCAAGCGGTTCATTGCAGAGGCAGAAAGACCTACCAGTTGCGACTTTCAGAAGCATTCGCTGATAAAGCGGCATGAAGAACTACTGAAGTCGTTAATTCAGTAGGCAGCTAGGATTGTTGATAGAAGTCTTAGCATATGTTCGACACACCGGTAGAACCTCGTTGTACGATTGGCAGAGCGTGACATTCAGTTTCAACATGAAATATATCAATTAGTTCTTCAGATGGCATTAACTATTTCATTAAGCACAAAGGGATAGGCAAATTTCACACGTTTGGCAATAGAACAACTCCAAAGATATTGTGCTAGATATTCGTGACTTTTGAGGAAGACCCAATGCAGAAGAGTCTCCACGAAAAATAGCTCATAAATTGCGCATTGAAATTGCACCCCTGTCCAAACATCTGACATCCATCTTTTAAGTAACTTTCCATAAAATTTTCTAAACAAATTCAGCTCAGGCGCGTTATTCTCTTAACTAACAAATTTCGGTTCTGCATGAAAGTTAAAACTGCGAATTTTTTGCTTTCGCTCATGTAAAATGATCAATGGTGTGCTCTAATGCAGGTTTCTCAATTTCTTCTCTTTCTCCATTCAGCAGAACAATACTATAGAGTCCTCCTAGACTGGTAGAGGCTCTTAAATTCAGAATTATTATTTTAAGCTTTGTTAATGATCTCTCATACATCGAGATTAAAAATGTGACGGTTTGCATTAGATGAATAGCAATGCTGAGTTTGGAGAAGCTGGTCTGAGTTAAATATTGAACGATATCTTCGGGAACATCCTCGGGATTTTATAACCATGCTGACCCGACTTTTAAGTAAGACTTCAAGTTTCAAAATTTCTTCACGTGTCACAGCGATCTACCAAAAGCTGAGCTAATTCTAAAATTCGTCCATATTTTCGCACTTCCAAGGCCGATACTTTTTGTGGCTTGATGTTTATGCTTTGGCTATTTTTTGGCACTTTAATGTCTGCTTGTGGGCGAGCCACTGAATTACGGCCTTTGATTTAGGCGGCTACTCTTTGATGTTTGCTTATGACCTGGAGCTTGAATGTGCATTTATGGGTGGGTCCTTTGATGAGTACCAGGCATATGGCGGGCCTAGGAAAGAGTCCCAAGGCTGTTGGATATCGTTGTGTGTGCCTGTTGCTTCTCGGCCATTGGTGTGTGCCCCGCTCTCGGCGGGTGGTTGGGCGGTTGGCTCGGTGCGGCCTTTGATGTGGGCGAGTGTTTGGGCGGTTGGCTCGGTGTGGCCTTTGATGTGGGCATGTGGCCCATCACGGTAACTCACCACGGATGCACTCCCTTCCTTATCTGTGGTGAGTCAGCCCCTAGCTCATATATGTACCCGTTGGGGGAATAGAGATTTGAGTCTCGTTCACCGCTCACGTTCGCCCGCTCGTGTCTTCGTGTCTCCGTGAGACTTCACTAGCGCTGCTGCCGCCGGAGACACAGTAACATAGCAATATAGCATGCCCACACATGATGTGTACATGGTGTGTTGGCTACCGAATGCGAACCGAAAGCCTCTTAGGCTGTAAGTGCGCTATACAAAACTCCTGCGTAACACCCACATGGTCTTTGTGATTTTGTGGAGTTACAGACGGATATACATTACATTACACTACATCCATAGGTGAGTAACATTCTTACCAAGTACACTTCCAAATTTCCTCTTGAAATAGGTCTTTTTCACCAAGATATCTGTTAGATGGAAAGGCCCTTAGAGGTTTTGGAAATTAATTTCCTAGTAATTTTTGAATAATAAAAAGAATACAATACACGCACAGGCACCGAGGCTCCTAACAAGGCAGTACAAAGTTTTCGTGGCATGACTCGAGCTTCTCATAGACTTTCACTGGCTCTCCATCCAGCGAAGTATAGACTTCAAGGTCATGTCACTCACTTTGAGGTCCCTTCAGTCTGTCGCTCCAGTCTACCTATTCGAATCACTTTCCACGATTCTTTGTGCAGAAGATAGACAAAATCAGGGAATCCATCCCTGCGATGACAACCTTCCCACTAGAATGCTGTTCCTCGGTTCCTGGCTGCGCCTCAATGTCTGCATTTAAACAGGTCACCAGTGACGTAGTCCTAAAGCTCGTATCTCAATCAAAGAAGACAACAAGTCCACTGGACCCTATTCCCACTGTCCTGCTCCTAGGTTGCATTGATCTGCTGCTGCCATGCATAACCAACATCATTAATATGTCATTAGCCTCAGGTCAGGTCCCAGCACCTTTCAAAAAAGCTGTAGTCAGGCCACTTCTCAAGAAAGCTACACTAGACCAAGAGAACTTCAGCAACTACCGCCCAGTCTCCCTTCTACCATTCCTATCAAAGACACTGGAACGGGTCGTGGCAGACCAGCTGAACTCGTATATCGAAACCTCACACCTTGCTAGTAAGTTCCAGTCTGGCTTTAGAGCTAATCACTCCACAGAGTCAGCATTGCTTCGGGTATACAACGACCTACTTAGGAATGCAGACATGGGTAGAGTGTCTCTTCTTGTTTTGCTCGATCTTTCGGCAGCTTTTGATACCATCAATCACAAAGTACTTCTAGAGCGCCTCTCATCTCGCCTGGGCATCACTGGCACTGCTCTGCAGTGGTCCAGGTCCTATCTCAGTGGGAGACTCCAGAGTGTTGACGTGAATGGACAAAGATCATCTGAAGTACCTCTAAAATATGGAGTACCTCAGGGCTCTGTGCTAGGTCCGGTCCTTTTCACCGTTTATACTCTCCCTCTCGCTGATGTGATTGCCAAGCACAATCTAGGCTTTCACTTCTATGCGGATGACACTCAGTTGTACCTTTGCTTTGATCCCTCCCAGCCTTCGAGCACCTCAAATTCTCTCAACTCACTTGCTGCATGCATTGATGACATCCGATCATGGATGGCAGCAAATTTTCTAAAACTAAACGATGATAAAACTAACTTACTAGTTATGGGCAAACCTAGTGTTATTCAGAAATTGGAAAGGCTGACTTTCAAAATTGGCTCTGCCAGCATATCTCCAGTTGCATCAGCTCGAAATCTAGGTGTCATATTCCAAAGCGACCTCTCGTTAGACGACCACATCAGCTCCACAGTCAAATCAGCCTATTTTCAGCTTCATAACATTGCTAAAATTAGGGCTTGTTTAGATAAGGATACCACGTCCAAGTTGGTCCATGCATTCGTGACATCTCGTCTCGACTTCTGCAACTCACTGCTTACTGGCCTACCAGCATGTGCGATCAGGCGATTGCAGCTGGTGCAAAACTCTGCAGCTAGGCTTGTCTGTCGTGAGCGTCGCAGTTGCCACAATACTCCACTTCTCGCCGACCTGCACTGGTTACCATTCAAGCAACGGATTGACTTCAAGGTTTTGTCGCTCACTTTTAGGTCCCTTCATTCTATGGCTCCAGCCTATCTTTCAGATACACTACCCCCATCAGGCAAAGCATCGTACCACTCGCTTTTCGGAATCCAGCAGTCTAGAAATACCTCGTACAAACCTTAAATCCTTTGGAGACCGTGCATTTAGCTCGTATGCTCCCACAGCCTGGAACTCCCTCCCGACCTGCATCAGAACATCCCCTGACCTGACCACATTTAAAAGAAACTTAAAAACATACCTATTTAGGACAGCATTTAGTGGGTCCTTGTGATTCGTCCTCGATGTGCTTATGCGTGCTGACACTGTTCATGCTGCCACTAACCACATTTGCATGCTGACCCAGTGCATGTAACCCCTAACCATGTTATTCATTTTGTTTGTTTTTCAAGCATGATTTTACTTACTATTCTATTGCGTATCACTTTGCAGCAAATGTAAAGCGCCTAGAAAGAGATTAAGTTCTCTGAGGGCGCTTTATCAAGTGCAATATTATTATTATTATTAATCGTGCTAGGCACCACCAGCTCTTCTTGCTAAAGTCGTTTAGCTTTCTCTAGAACCAACGACATGTCCATTGGAGACCGAGCCTTTTCGTTTGCATGTTCCCAAAGCCTGAAACCAGCTCCTGACTGACATCACAACATCCACTGACTTGACGGCATTTAAACAGGTACTAAAACGCATTTGTTCCTCAAAGCATCTGCCGGGTCCTTGCGAATTGACCTCTGTGTGCTGACGCCTTATATGTTATCACTAATCATATTGACGTGGTTCTTCAACAGCATATGTACAGATTCTAGAAAGAGATTAAGTTCTCTGAGGGAGCTGTGGAAATTTATTTTCATTATTGTTTAACATTATTTTGAGACAGAAATGGCGGCAATAACGACGACTGGAAGACCATCGCATGCTTTAAGTCTATGCGCATCCGCTACTCACGTGTCAAGCAAACAGCTTATGACTTCCATAACGTTTATCGTACTCGGCATGGCTTGCCCCTCCCTACCTGAAAATCCTGGCTTCACCGCCGCCCTTATATCCAGATGCCTCATTATCTGATTCCTATATGACGAGCTCGTAGTGACGCATAAAGAGGGACTCTCGTGGAAAGCTTTGACAAAGCGATTAAGGGGGCGTGCTCTTGACGGCAGCCCATGATTGGTCGATTGTTCAGTCTGGCCTCAGTCTTGGCCAAGAAGTTGAGTCATGCTCAGCTCACGAGTCTTCGTTTAGTCTTCCACAAGTCGTGGATAGCCCCCCAGTCTTGGTGACGTATGCACCAAAGAACAGAGCAGGACATAGAAAAGGACAAATGCAAGACTCGCCGTGTACACGCGACTTTACAGCTGCATAAAAATGAAAGCCGAGATTTGCTTGATGATCACGTCGGCCAGGTGGAACATATAGATTGTGAATAGAGGTGGCCGTCGATCGGACTCCCTTGGGTAGCCCATACCTTAGAGGTACACCGAGTGACTGTCGACCAATGACTCCTACGATGAGATAGCTCCTATGCAGAGCTGCGACGCAAGCCATTGTAGTGCAGCGAAATGATGCCGAGGCGAGGCCTCGTGGGCCTCGAATGCCTCTCGAAAGTGAAAATCTGGACACCTACTGCAGAAGGCTCACGCGTGAGGGCTCGAAACGAATGTGCTTCCCAGCTACAGATTAAGCTAGCGAGAATTCTGCACTGAAAATAGGCCACGAGATCCCAAGAGGTGAGCAGCAAGCATTGATCAGGGACGCACCTAGCCAGGCTGAAGCAGCCGGAGCTGCTCTCGAGCGGAAGTTCTGTCGTCGGTGGCTCTCGGCAGTACCCGCAGTTACAGGGGATATCTGCGGAACCCGTCGCTACTCTTATCAGGCTACCCTATTGAAAATCTGCAGCCGAGGTGCTGATCGCTCCGACAGCCCCCCTGGGCCAAGACCCAGGGGTAAGGTACCGGCACTTCACTACCGAGGTCGTGGGTTCGAGCCCTGCAGTGAGACTTTATTGCTCACTGCAAGTGGTGGTGATAGCCTTTAAAGCTCTTCTGCCGCTATACAAATGAGGCTGTTGAATCAGCCAAACTTTAAACAGCCCTTATCTGACGCGATGCACCAGCGCCGGCGCTCAGCGACCGAATGTGGCTAGTATTTCTAATCAGTCACGCCAACCTAGTCACCAGGGCCTCGAGCTAACCTCTAGCTCGGTATAGACTTGCACTAACAGTTCGATTTTGAATTGGATTTTCCAGCCTTACTTGTGCATGAGCAAGAGGCTGCTGATATCCATGCAGATTTATAGCTCAAAGCTAAGCGCTTTTACAGTGGAGGTTGGCATTCAATTTGATCTTGTAGCAGATCGTCCGTAAAGCTGTTTTCATTTCTGCGGTAAGGATACGAATTTCCCACCACAGAGTTAGCTAATAGTATCATTAGAAGGAAAAGATACAAACCCGGAAGAAATACCCAGAGCACGAATCGCCTACATTTTCTGGGAACTTCTCGGCACACCGCAGGAGCTTAAGTCAGTTAACCGGTTTGTAATGGAATCGCTACTTTCACGCGAGCCAAAGGCCGCTGGTTTTTGGAAAAGCATATTTTCAAGCAGAAAATGACTGTACAGATAATTTTTCACGAGAATTAATTTTCATAATAATATGAGCTTCCTGTAGAGCCATGTCGTGCTAGTTCAGCTCTCCTGGTTTCCCTACCAATGAAAAACAGTTCGCTGCTACGTACGCCATGTTGTAAATTCGGTCTGAATCACCTTCGCCCGGGCGCCGAATAGGTAAAGTCATATTAAGTTATGGGAAGGGGACGCTGTCGTTGTTGTGCGGCCTCTATTTTTCGCCAGAGATCACTGCTTGCCTCGTGCATGTAATGTTATTCAAGACCTGCCGCGGTCCCCTGACCTTATTCTTGCCGTCGTACGCTGACCTGGACACTTAGCTCATGTGGCAGTTACTCCCAGGCAGCGACATGAATGTGGTAGCTTGAGAAATGTATGACTTAGTGTGAATAATTAGGTTTAAAGTACTCGTTTCCGATGGTTTTATGAGGCATTAGGCGCACACGGTTCAAGTCTCGCTTGCTCCAAGAATCACTTCCGGCTGTCCCTAGTAAGGCTGCGGTTCGCCCATCAACTGATAGGTTGGAATACCGAATGGAGTAGCAACAGAAAACTGGGCTATAGTGCAGTGTAGCTCATTACTTATATCCTGTTTGGTTTCCAGGCGCCTCGCAGGGGGTGCTCAATTCACAAGTCTGTCCAAGGTGAGTTGTGAACAGCAGTTGTGCTGCATCCAGCCGTCTGCCAAAAAATGAATTCGCCAATGCGTGCCCCAGAATAACCTGCTAAGCTTAGTGATGTCCCCTATACCTCAATGGCACTGGCTTGGCGTTGGTCAGGTGTTCGAGGCGAAGTTCTCAATGTCCGGTGGGCTCCGGAGTGGGTGGGTGGACGTATTAGTGCGATGTGTGGATAGGAGCTACAGAAGGAAAAGACGATGTGCGATTTTCGTTTTTTCTATGAGAAATCAGGTGATAGCCAGACTGCAGGCTCATGGCCTCGCAGTGTCGGGCCAAATCTTTGCTGAACAAGTAGGTCGCATCTTTACGTTTCGAGCATTTTGGCTTGTTAGTACCGTCTTAGCCACGAGTCGTTCCGACGCAACTACCATGATTAAGTTAGATCAGTGGAAGTTCTAAAGGGTAAATTTGCTGAAGGCAACTGGGGGAGGGGAGGGGCACGGATCTAAGACAGCAAAAGTGGAACGTTAAAAGGCAAACGATGGCTTAAGATCTAGTGACCAGATATTTTTTTAAAGTGAAGCTGGTCATGATTGCTGTTTTCTTATTTTTGGAACCTGTTCTCTGGGATATGCTGCCCACAGAAGCTCAATGCATTACATCAGCATCACTCTTATACAATTTTGACTGTTATTGTTAGCGTTATTTTGAAGTTTCGAGCAATGTTCTACCTCTTATTTGGATATCGCTTGCCAAAATTTGTGCATATTTTAATAATTTATGCATTTGTCTTGCTTCATTTCTGTCAGTGAGTGCCAATTACTTGAAGAAAGACCCATAGCCTGTGTCTTTATGTGTGGTTATGTGAGTGTGTGTGTGTGTATTTACGTGCGATTCTATATTAACTATGCACTGTGGCAGGCTTAAAGTATAGGTGTAATCTTGTAATGCCCAGATCTTCACAGTTTTTATAGCGTACTTTGTTGTGTAACTGGGGAGCCTTGCTTAGTCTCCAAGTAGTGGGGCTCTTGGGTTATGTTTGCCTACCATCCAACCAGTTGACAACAAGTCCAACAAGTTAGGCAAAATGCATTTCACTGTCAATCATTGTGGCTTTCCCTATTCTCAGCCTTTACAACTGCTTTATGTTTGGTCAAAGCTGACCTACAAGACAACATGTACAATGATTGAACAGGTACATTTGTAACTTACATAGCCACCTTATTTGTACAGGTTTGCATTGAGAAGAGTGGACAAATTGAGAAGTGGGATGAGCAAGAAAAATGTTTAGGGGCACAGGCGGTCTCATTAGATGACGTGTAAGACACCCTTCAGTTTGGTTGGAGGCTAAGCATTGTGCTTTTCGTGGTTTTAGTCTTGATGCAAAATGCTTGTGATTCGGTCTAACCACACTGGCAATTAAAATGCTGCGATAGTAATAATAATAATTCCTTTTTGTAGCCCCCCTCAGAGAACTTAATCTCTTTCTAGGCTCTACATTTGCTGCATAGGAAGCATGATCGAGTGGTTAATGGTAGCATGCTCAATGTCAACAAGCATAACACGGTTAGAGGTGACATGCACAAGGTCATCATGCAAATATCAGCCCGAGGGGCTGCAAAGCCTTCATGCTTTCTTGGCATCCCTCAAACGCCCACTACGCGGCAAAGAAAATATATTTGCCCTCGGTAGTTAAACCTCGGATCGATTTCCAGCAGCTGATGAAGAATGAGCCTTACCAGCAAACCTAACTTGCTTCCCTAAGAGGCTTGGCAAACTTGCTCTGTCGGCAGATTCTGTCCTTTAGTCGACAGCTGCTACTGGTCTGCCAGCACGAAGCAAAGTCTGTCGGCTCGTCATTAGCTGCTGCAAGTCTATAAGCAAACGGCAAGAAAACCGTGTACATTGCTCTTTCCCAGCATTTCAATGTTAGCAGAGGGGTGAGACATTTTAAGCTCATAGCTATGGTTACTCGTCCTTATCCACACGATAACATTGCTGGGATGGCTGTGGAATAGCTCAAGGTTGGCCAATCGTTGCTTTAGTTTTATTGGTCACAGCATGAATCGGTGGCTACTGCTATTACAATTGCCGGCCATGCATTCTTGCTTATACGTTTCATTTGTCTTTGATTAACGAGTAGGAGGGGGCAAAGCTTCTCAAATTGCTGTTTGCTCTTTATGTGAACTCGGGTAAATACTTAGTGTCGTGGTAGTCATGACGTGCAAATCTTGTCTGTTACTCGATAGTTTTGGCTATAACTCACGAGTCAAGCCAGTTATTGCATGAGTCAAGCCTCCTCACGAGTCAAGCCAGTTATTCCATTATGAGTTGAGTAGTTACTGGCATGCACCGGCAGCAGTCCTGGAAATTGTGTGATCACCTCAAATGCTAAGAGCCTGTTTATCTTGAAAAAGTTTGTTCATCATAGTATGCGTTTACATATGTCACTGCTGACATGCTTTATCAATGTTGGTGTCCAGGTCAGCTGACTCTAGCAGTTATGGCTCGGTTGGGCAGGACAGCAAAATTAAACACACTCTTCCTCACAGCATATGCTGCGGTCATATTAACAGTCCTTATAAATAAAAAATATATAATCATTTATATTTCGCTCTAAGAGAACTTAATCTCGATTCAGGTGCCCGTGCTTCAGAGCTCAAACCCACCTTTGAACGTCGTTGAAGGCAAGCATCCCACCCCAGGGCCAAACCAAGGCGATGTGCAACAGTTGTGTGCTATTATGAATAATCAATTGGTACTCTTCCTGCAGCCTTTGTGGTGTGCCCAGAAAGAGATTTAGTTCTCTTATGGTGCTGTATACATATAATTATTATAATGCCAGTAGAGGACGTTATGAGGCCATTTCTGTGAGCTCTGAATTTATTAGAGCTTTTTGCTTTCAGTACTTTTTATTATATTTATATCATGCATTATTTTTGTCCTTGAGCAGCTCTACTATGACTGTAAATCAGGTGTATTGCAACCCAGTGATGATGGCAGTATTGGATATCAAGACGTTGTGTGGTGGTACTGGCTTGTTAAGCAAGTCACATCAAGACTTAGCCTAAAGCAATGCATACAGAATAGTGTATTGGCTTGGGGTATGGAGAACTGTGTGTGATATATTAGTTGTTTGCTGGTTGACGATCAGCTAGTTCTGCCACTGCCATGCCATTATGTAGCTGTGGCAACTTATTAAACTCGGTTTGTCTTTTAAATTGCTAGGTATTGTCTGCTGATGGTTATGTATTGCTAGTAATTTGGGCCAACATGGAAGGTATATGGAGTATATTAGGACTGGTCCTGCCTTGAGGGTTCGGTTGTACCGTGTTACCGCTTAGGTTTTGACTCTGCTGCAGCAGGCTCTCCCAGCATAACAAACCCTTGAGTTGGCATGGTTTTATGGAGTTGGGGAGGTCTGCCTGAATGACCGTAGGCCATGGGTAGAACATTTGTATCTGTTGAGTTAATCTTGGTCACTCACCTAGACACATTAGGTCACTTCCAAGTCCACTATAGTCTACTCCTAGCTGGACAGTGGAGTGGAGATACATTCAAACTGTGCATTTGGCCCGTGACTTCAGTATAGGGGCATGCAGGCACTGGTCAAGAAACACTAGGAATGAGCAGGCGATGAGTGGAAGTGGTATATGATGAGAATCAGATGTGTGTTTATGTACGTCCTGAAATTCTGCACGTGGCAAGTGCACTAGCTTGTTTTTAATCAGTTTAAAATATAAGCAACAGCGTGCTCCAAAGCCTACTGTTAAAATACTTGAGTGCTATTTCTGGGTGGGCGTGTTCTTTTCGTTGTGATTGCCTAGCAAGTGTGGTCGTTGACATCCTTGTTCATTTTTGTAAGATGTATGGTGTGTACGGTTCGAATAACCATTTTCATAGTGCCGATATTATTTTCTACATTGGAAATGATTAGATTCTCCTCGAGTATATCGAAAACTCATATTTAGGGTGACTGTGACTGACGTAGCATACTGTGTTTAGATGGTTTCCTAAAGTTTGGTAGATCTGGTCTTACAGTGAAAACTTTGTGTCATTGCTGTATAGAGTAAGTGAATTGTGATTCCGATACAAGGGCGGTGGGGGCTCCGAATTGTTATAAACCCTAGCAGCTGATTTAGTAAGCGATTGCCTTCTTGGACAAGTTCTGCTCCAAGACCTGATATGGATAGCATAGCAGTGAACCTCTGAGGGTTTATGTGCAACGTGAACCTCTGAGGGTTTGTGTGAAAAAAGGTTTGTGCAACGTAGTACCCTAGTACTGGTACATTGCAGCAGATTCGTGAGACTTGGTCTATGTGAATGTCTTTCTGTTCGCGAGACTTTTGATAGATTCGTGAGACGTGAGCCATTTTCGACAGGTCGCATATGTGGTGCTTGCAAGCAGGTTTCACTGTAATGATAAAAATATTTGGGGCTATTTATATTCATTCTTTTACAATTGGTTGAGTGCCTGTTCTTACTGCTAAGTTTAAAGCTGCATTAGTTGCTGTGTTTTGCTGATTTCATGGTTTTATTATCTTGTCACTCAAAAGCATTGGTCTTTGGGAAAATTGATTTGACATCCCCATGTTGCCTGTTAGAAGTCGACTAGCTGTCAAGTCACGTATCTGAGAAAGTAAAAGTCGTTACGGTTATCCTTCTACTGTTCGTGATGCTTTCAGCTTAATTCTTTGCTCAGGCGCTTGCCGAGTTAATAGTTTTCTCGTTTTCTTCTACGACTACACCGACAAGCACCTATTATAATGATAATAATAATAATGCACTTGATAATGCGCCCTCATTGAACCCAATCTCTTTCTAGGCGCTTTACATTTGCTTATTGGCCATCAACCTAGTAACCTCCGATGGGGGTCAGTTTGCATTGTACAGAGAGAGAGAGAGAGAGAGAGAGAGAGAGAGAGAGAGAGAGAGAGAGAGAGAGAGAGAGAGAGAGAGAGAGAGAGAGAGAGAGAGAGAGAGAGAGAGAGAGAGAGACTATGTTTGTTTGTCTTAATAGAAAAAATAGTTTTTGCCAGATTTGCCTATAGATGATGACCACATTGTTACTCGGCAGTTTAGTCCATGTTGGCCCAAGTGCCAGTGAAAGTGACTTTGGACTTATTAGTAGTTATGTTCCAATGGCTTGGAAATGTGCATTCTGCTGAGTGCCTTCACTATTTTAAATAATTTTTGTTCATGAAATAGCCGAGGAATAACCATGTCTAGGAGTTTTACCATCTGCCTGCACCGTCTGCTAGCCTGGACTAATAGGCAGCATTGCTACATCTGAAAGCATATCGTGTACTGAATTATTTTTTGTTGAAGCTGAGTTGCAGGTGCCTACTGTGCATATCAGTTTTGCTAAAACTGCTGACGAGCCAACAATTGCAAGAGGTTTCTAATGTTGTCTTTTTATTCTTACTGTAGAATGCAGACTATAAAGTGTGTGGTCGTTGGTGATGGTGCTGTGGGCAAAACATGCCTCCTGATTTCGTATACAACTAACAAATTTCCTTCGGAGTATGTGCCAACGGTAAGCTTGAACTTGATCGTGTGTGCTCTGATGACGAGGTCCGATCCAACTTTTATATGCATATTGAGTCGCTCTTTTTGTCCATGCCTTAGGTATTTGATAATTATGCTGTCACCGTAATGATCGGTGGTGAACCTTATACTCTTGGCCTCTTCGATACTGCTGGGCAAGAAGACTACGACCGTCTCAGACCACTCAGCTATCCACAGACCGACGTTTTCCTGGTCTGCTTCTCAGTGATATCTCCTTCGTCATATGAAAACGTAAAAGAGAAGGTAAGGTCTGCACTTGCGTCCACATGCATCAGGATTAATGAGCATTACGTATTCGCTGTGCACATGTGAATACAGGTATGTGGTATACTGTACGTTTGAGTAATAACTGTTCTCCGTTAGCAATTTTCATATCCTCCCTACATCTTTACCCTCGTCGGAGCTCTTAAGTTGCTGTTCAAGTGTTTTGTGAGTGTCAAAATAGTGGGTAATCATCCTTGGCTTGCTTATGAGCTTGATACAGCAACATTTCAAATGGTTTTGTTGACAGGATTGTGTGTATGAGAAATATGGGGTTAGTGTGCAAGAGTACTGATTGCTCTTCCAGCAAATTGTACTATGCTTTCTTGAATAAAACTTACTACTGCAACGTCAGAAAGTTCTTGACGACGTACGACTGGCTTTGAATCTGCTTTTCTCCATTGAAGCCTATCTGAAATTTAATGATTTCTTTCGGCAGTCTGGGGTCACATAACATACTATCCTGCTAGTCCCTCTCAATTTAATGGAAAGCAAAGGGCTAGTCACGTTTCATGCTAACCACTTGCAGCATAAGCGCCTACAAGGAAATTATATCTGACAGTGTGAATACCATCAAATATTGAACCGTCAGATTTGTATAGTGCTAATACATCGATAGAGGGGAGAGAGAGAGAGGGAGAGAGAGAGATGGGTGGGAGAAGAGCGAGGAGATATGGGTGGGAGAGGAGAGAGAGGGAGATGGAGAGGGAGAGGGAGAGAGATGGAGAGGGAGAGAGATGGAGAGTGAGAGAGAGAGAGATGGAGAGTGAGAGAGAGATGGAGAGAGAGATGGAGAGTGAGAGAGATGGAGAGTGAGAGAGATGGAGAGTGAGAGAGATGGAGAGAGAGAGAGAGAGAGAGAGAGAGAGAGAGAGAGAGAGAGAGAGAGAGAGAGAGAGAGAGAGAGAGAGAGAGAGAGAGAGAGAGAGAGAGAGAGAGAGAGAGAGAGAGAGAGAGAGAGAGAGAGAGAGAGAGAGATGGAGAGAGAGAGAGATGGAGAGAGAGAGAGAGATAGAGTGAGAGAGATGGAGAGAGGGTGGATGGGCGGTAGGCAGGGAGAGGGAGGGAATGGAGGATATGTCATGTCGTCCTTGTAAGTGAGACTCATGATTTCGAAGCTAAAGGCTGACAACATAGTCTTATTTTGACATATGAAATTCCAAGCAAGTAAGTAATGACGACATCCTGGCATGTGAATTTAAGGGCTCTAGATGAATTCGTCAAAAGTTAATTCATAAAAATTATTTCATCAAACATTATTTCATTACAAATTAATTCATCACAAATTGTTTTAAATGCAAAATTGCCCCATTTTTAGGCCTTTTTCTTTTGATCTTTCTCTATGAAGTTCAATGAAACGGCACACATGCACCTTAGCTCGGGCTTCAACAGACCTGTATTCAGCCGACACTTATATCGAATCTCTTGCTTGAATCACTGTCGTTACTTTCTCTTCCCAGCCTTCCGACCAAGGGCAGGCTATGCCAACTGAACTGCACTTTCCAGTCGGCTGCCGAAGGTGGCTACGAAACGTCAAGGGTGAGCCCTCGTTCAGTGGCTGAGCACCAACACACTATTAAAACTCACACTATATATTTCTTTTCAGAAAACTTTCAGAATCAACAAATACATTTTGGATGAATTAATTTTGGCTGAGTTGATTTTTAATGAATTAATTTTAGAAATAATTTGTGATGAACTTGTCTCCTCGAATAAGTATTGGCCTGTAGTCTCATATAGGCCCACCTAAAGGACTGTATCTCTTCGAGCTATTTATCACTCCGTGGTGCTCAGCCATTCAGCAAAATTTGATCTTTCACATGAACGACTTTTGATACTATCGATCACTAAGTCCTTGAGTGCCTCACATCTCACCTGGGCATCACTGGCCCTGCATTGCAAGGGTTCAGGTCCTATCTCAGTGGGATACTCCACCTTTGCTTTGATCCCTCCCATCCCTCCCAGCCCTCCAGCACGTCGAATTCTCTCAACTCCCTTGCTGTATGTATTGACGACATCAGCATAGGGATGGCCGCAAATTTTCTTTAATCATTTAAAAAGAAATAAAAATGCACCAATTTATCACAGCATTTAGTGGGTCCCTGTTATTCGACCTGTATGTGCTTAGACATGCTGCCACCATCGTGCATGCTGCCACTAACCACACTTGCATGCGGACCCTGTGCGTGTCACCCCAACCATGTTATTCATGTTTATTGAGCCTGCTATCACCAGCCATTCGATCGTGCTTCCCTGCAGCAATTATTAAGTGCCTAGAAGGAGATGGAGTTCTCTGAGGGCACTATATCAAATGTATTATTATTATTATTATTAATGACCGTACGTGCTAGCAATAGCTGCTGAAGCATTTAAAACGTGGTGAAATTTGCTTGGAAAAGCCTTTTTATGGGCAATTATGTTTAGAACACCGACAATTTTGTAGTTAGATGTTAGTAGAAGGTAGAACGAGTTGGTATGTCGGACTCAGCTCCACTAGGCGTCCAAGCTAGTCTGGCAAACTGCTATGCAGTACCATGATTAAAGTAAAGTAAAGGTCAGCTTATCAAATAGCTTCATTTGAATAGCAGCAGCATAGCCGAATGTCTAACACGCCACCGATTATTGTGAGGGTTGGTTGCTTTAGGACTCGGACCCACGACCTGGTCGTGATACAACACCTTACCTCTGGCCTAAGACACAGGCCTAGAAGCCTCGTGCTTCTAATGTAATGTAATGTAATTCTAGACTATCGTCTTGGGTCAGCTGTGGGTGTTCCATGAAGTGGTCTGAACTACAAGTTGACATCGCAAAGTACTAGTTTTGATGCAATATGCTGAATATTAGTGCCAATGGGTCATCCGCAATACCCCAGCCACATGTTATTTTAAGGTTGCATCAAAGAAAGAGGGCAGTCTGCTAAAAGACATGGTAGCATTTACTTAGGACTGCTTCTCACCGGCATTGGTGTCTGCACTGACCTAGGAGTCACTGAGCAAGCAGATTGTCGCTGGAGGGCTTAATGCACAAGGCATAATGTCCTTATAGCTGAAATATTCTCTCAGCCAATCATTAAAAGGCACTGTTAGAGTTAGCACATTATCATCCCTTCTCTGGCTTCCCTTCAGCAGGCGACCACAGCAAAGTTCTGTGGTCCAATGAGAGCAACTGCTGCTTCTTTCGGCAGCCTATGGCTTGCACGTTTTTGCAGTCGCCATTGGTATTGGGTGACTCCATATAATAATTATCATGATTAGAACACCGAATTAAGCATCGTTGGTATAATACCGCAAAAATAGTAAATATATATTAATTACGATGGCCTTTTCAGTAGGGTATCTCTTCTGTGTTCTAATTGGCTGGATGTATTGTTATGAGGTAGAGCCAGGATTTTTATGTGGGAGCGGAGGCAAGGCCTGCAGGACTATTATCTGGGGAGAGGCAAGACCTCACGATTTTCGTGTAAGGAGGGCACGACCCGCATGTTTTGAAAAATTATTGCGCGCAATCATAAGTGTTTTCAGAAATGAACATGGTAGTTGCTCAACGAGTGGAGTTAAGATATAGTTTTGTCGTTGGTGATGGTCGGGAGGCATGGGAGTAGGGCAGCCTAGGTCGCTGCCCTGCTATGAGGGGGGGCAAATGGCTTCAGCCTCCAATCTCTGCTGCTGTTATTCAGGTCTTGCAAGGATATTTGTTTGCTAGTAAATACGCTGAGTGTAACCTGGATGAAAACTTGAGATTCCATTGAACTAGCTAGGTACACTCCTGTCACCTTGTCCTAACCGAAGCTTGGCTACCAAGCACCTGCTGCTTTTGTACTGATAATTGCTTATTTGTCAGTTCTGCATTTGCAGCTGTCCCTGTTAGTGACAAATGTACTATTAGTGCTTTGCTCAAGGGTAAGTTGCTTCCTGTTCTCGACCCAGGTCTAGGATTTGGGTCCTGCAGTGGGCGATCCTTAATTGCCTAGACTACCCTATAGAACCCCTATAGAAATGAGGCTGTTAAATCAGCTAATCCTTATTTTTCATAGTAGATCGAGCTACATACTAAGGAAATGTCACTTTGCTTTCAGTGGGTACCAGAAATCACACACCATTGCCAAAAAACGCCTTTCCTGCTAGTTGGCACACAAGTAGATCTGAGAGACGATGCCAGCACTATTGAGAAGTTACAGAAAAATCGGCAGAAACCGATTACGCCTGAAACTGGTGAAAAGCTTGCTAAAGAACTGAAAGCTGTTAAATATGTCGAGTGCTCAGCATTGACACAGGTAATATTATACACTGACTGTACTGTTTGCAGATGAGTTTTCGTTGGCAATATCTGCAGGTATGGCTTTGTTCTCTTTGTATGCAGATCAGCTGACAGCCGTGTTACTAGAAAATCTTGTAAGAAGATTATGACACTACGAAGCACCCACTATACATTGGCGAGACTGCTTGGCAGTCTTCCATATTTGGTTGTAATGTTTGCATCATCGTCAAATCTGTGAACTACATAAGGATATTTGGGGCCGACGACTACGCTTTCTAGATTCGGCATTGTTCGGGTGCTTGTTATCCCTAAGTATAATCAGTCGAAAAAATGCTAACATTCTATCGATCGAGAGTAACAAACCGATAAAGCACATAAGTGAGTGAGCTCAAGTCAGAATGGTTGATATCTGTACAGGATAGGATGCTCACTCTTTGCAGTCCAGGTCGTGAGTTCGAATCCTGCATCAGGCAATCCTTCATTGCCTGCTGCGACTGGGTGATAGCTGCCATGGCTCTTCTGCCTCTTTATACACACAGCCGTAAAAAATCCTCAATATGTCCTCAGCTGGCCCCAGGCTTTAAATTCGTTCCGGTAGTAGGAAGGTTGTCTACGATGCACGACATGCTAAAATTGTGTATAGTATGGGAAAATATTTATTGACAGCTCAGAAACAAATACATGATGTTGGAATGTGTACGTCTAGTATACACCCACCACCATTACTTATGACATCCCATGTCTTGCCAGGGATAGAGGCCACAAGCTTCTGCATTGTAGCTCCTGGCTGCAGCTTATTCCATAAAGCGAGTTTTGCTGAAAAGGTCGGCTACTGGTATAGGCCAAACTCGCAGCCTCAACCACGTGCCGATGTCGCTATGGTGTTCAGATCATGCGACTGGCTCGACCACTGCATCTGTACCAAACAAGAATTCGTAAACAATGACAGTGACAAATGTTATGGTGCCTGGCTGGCTAAGTGTGGCATCGCTATTTAGAGCAAGAGCACTTCATTCTGAAACAAGATATATGTTTCATTATGCTTATTTTCCAGCCCAATTACGAGGTGGTAGATTGTGTACCTAGGCCTTAAAGTTGGCGAACAAAGACATTTCTCCTTTCACAAGGAAAATAAGGTATCACATTTGTCATGACAACATGTTAGCCTGCTCGTGGATTCCTAGCAGTGCCTATGCTACAAATGTAATGCATGTTCAACTTGTAAGGATGGAAACAAAGAAGCAGTGTGGTTACTCTAGTAAAAAAAATGCGCGGTTAAAGGGCAACAAAAACCGCTGAGTCCTGCGATGTTGCTAAGCCGTAGAGGGACTTAGGTTATGTGAATGACGAATTCTGTGGCAGTTACCTTAGCCAGGCATGCTGTTAAAGATTCCCCTTGTATGCCTTGCCTTTCTTATGCATATGTGAGAGAGACCACACCTACTGAACATTAATGTAATGCAGTGTATATCTCTAACAACACAAAGCCACTAAGACTGTGTGGGTGTTACGCAGCGGAGTTTTCTATATCGAGCTCAGAGCCTAACTAGCTATTGGTAAGTATTCGATAGCCAACAGACGTCTCACTCAACAATGAGAAAGTGAGAGGAAAGCTGAGTTAGAAGAGCAGTTGAGGTAGTGAGTAGCATGGAAAGGATGTGCCATAGTTGGCAGCAGGAGAATATATGCCCTTGCTTAAGAATTGTGAGAGCTCCACAGTCTAGGACCTGCAGACAAAAAGCTTCCATCACCAGTGGTTTTTAAGTGAAGGAATGTAAACTAATTTATTGTCCACTGAGGTCATGAGGGCACCGAGGAGGCTGAAACTGGTTCAGCAGTTCAACCAAATATGAAGGTTGAGGCTGAGCTGTGCATACTAATAAGCGCGAGCTGAACATTTTTAATAGGACGTGATGGTAGTAATAGATGTACATTTTTCCAATAGCAACCTTCCAAGTTCTGGCATGCACGAATTATGATATGGGACTGCTGCACAGGATCTTACCTGGTACCAGGACCGGCGATCCTAAGCCCACTACACATTCGGTGGGCATTGGGTCTCCTCAGCTAACTGTACCCCCTTTGCCAATTTGTAAGCTCGCGATCAAATTGTACGATCCATTCATGTCGTGTTGGCATGTCTTTTTTGGAGCTCATCTGCTCAAGGACAGAATGCGAGAATAGCAGCTAGCATCCATGGCCAACTGCTAACAGGTGATTTAAAACAGCTTCCTATTATTAGAATATATTATTTAGTTATTCAAGTTGGAAATTCATCATGTTAAGCCATGAATCTGAATTTGTGTACATGCAATGTATCTTGAAAGGGGCTAATAATTTACCATTTAAAGCGATTTATTCTGGTTAGTAGGTCTGCTAGCACGTGGTGGCACCAGTCTTATCTTGCTCAAGTCTGGGCCACTGCTGGATGCACAACCAAGTTGATTTACAGCAGCAACACCCTGCTGTAATGCCATTGCTCGACTTATGTGCAATAGTAGCAACTGAAATTCCTGAAGGGTCAGTGGGATGGCTGTTGGTGACACGAATGACTGTATATGTAAGCTCTTGACTAACGACATATTAATCAAGTAGTAATGTGTGTTTGAGTACAGCACGTAATCTCGTGCAAAGGGATATCGTGGTGAGCAATGATGCTCACCATTGTTTTGTTGTTTTGTTATAGAAAGGGCTAAAGAACGTGTTTGACGAGGCAATTCTTGCGGCATTAGAACCTCCTGAGCCACCCAAGAAAAAGAAGTGCACGTTGCTTTGAGCGAGGAATTTCGAGCAAGGAACCCTCGTATCCTGTACAGCACATAGCGACGCTCGGGACTTCATTCTAGGAAGATTGCTAATTTACAAGAATGTGGATGGACAGTCAGCATGGCCATGGTTCACTAATCTAAAGACAATATGGCCATCCTTCAATTCAGGCGAGAAGTCGTAACTGCATGTTGCAGCCTCCAACAGAGCCTGCGTTAACGTGCTATACTAAGGCTTATTTGTGGCATGCCGTGCTTGGGTACTCGGATCTGGCTGCTAGGGGGCAAAGGCGCTGCCTGGTGAGTTATCAACTTAACGGAACATACAGACCCATGGATCAAATAATGAAATCGATGGTGACGATGTCGCTTCTTTGCCTTTAGTGTATATGAAGCAATGCATATATTCACCAAGACATCAAAAGGCAAGTGACGTCGACCACTTGCAGAATTCAAGTGCAGTAGCCACGGTGCCAGGGCATGCACGTATTTGCCCAGATCAGAAGCAACCCCTTTGCAGTTTTCTGTACTAAATACTGATATTTATAAGCTGTGACATGTGGGGTGCTGAGGCATGAGAAATTGAGCAGCATTTATAGCACTCGAGAACGTTGTAATAAACCGTTGTATACTCACACTCTAATTAGTTATGGATGTATTACGAACTCAGTGACACTGGTACAGCAGCCACACATTTTTATTGGCATGCATAACAACTCCCAGTGCAGTACTCATAAACGAGCACAAGCACATGTACATTAAAAGATTGCTAAAAATGGAAAACAAAATCCGAACTGATGCAGTAACACAGTACAAAAAATATATTTGCTCTGCAGCCCGAAGTTCAGGCACAATAAGTTAGTTCTTGCAGTCCTGTACGAACGAATCAGGCCCCCGGACTGTTAATAGCTAAGACCTGACAAATACATCCACATCAAATGACAACGTAAGGAACTAGCCCAGCTGGCAGTTTAAGCCCAACTACTTGAAATAGTCCCCCCCCAGCCAAGTTGATGACCCAATACGTGCTTTGAAACAACAGCCTGTTCTTATCAAAACAGGAAACTGTTTGCATGTAGTGTCCACTTGAGGTCAGCACGATACCTATAACCTCCACGAGCCTTTTGAGTTAGCCATACAACACCATAAGTATGCGTGGCGGACACGGTACAGCATTAAAACAAATCATCGGCACTGCATTATCGTCTCCCAGTGCGACCTGCTGCTCCAGCACGGCGGCTGTATCGTGATCGTAGCGCAGAGCTACTACCTGCTGTGAAGATATTGGTCATACTGCCTTGATCTCCTGCCAAAAAGAGTACGTAAAGCAAATGTCAGGGGAGAGGAATAGTACAGCTAGCTTACTTCAGAGGCGAAAGATTACATCAGGTCGTCCGGTTATCAGGTGCAGATCAATGCCAGTAAGGGGATTTAGAATCACTTTACCCTAGTGAGGCTGTTGTCTGTAGTGCAGCCCTACTGCAGTGCAACTAGAATAAGACCAAATAGCAGCTGACAGCGTAAGCAAGAGGCTCATTAATACATTAGACTGTTTACAGCTAACTAACCAGACTTTGAATCGGCAGTTGAGCCGTGATGGCACACTAGGTAAGGCGGTTGCTTTCATGCACTTGCTCCCGAGGTCATGGGTTCGATTCCTGCGATGGGCGATTCTTTATCGCCACTGCAAGTGGTGGTGATAGCCCGTAAAGCATCTACTGTCGCTATACAAAAAGAGGCTGTTTAATCAGCTAGGATTTATTAATTTTATTTAAAGCAAGACCGGTTGTCAGCAACGACTAACGTCTGATCAGAGCAAAACCACCAGCAAGCAAAGACGAACGCTGAGTACCCGGACCTTCGTATTCCCTGACTAGACATTTCAACAGACCTCCAGCATTTGCTCTGTTGAGTGAATTGTCCTCGGTGAGCCTATGGGTGCATGTTATTACTAACCAACTGACATGCTTCCTTTCCTTAGCATATTTGAAGGTGCTACACAAGTTATTATTACAAAGCCCCCTCGCCAAAACGATGATCCACTATAGAATATATTAAGATAAACAAATAATACATAATCAGACAGCATCTTTTGTATAGCAACAGAAGAGCCTCTATGGCTATCACCACCGCTTGCAGTGTCAATACAGGATCGCCCATCGCAGGATTCGAACCCACGACCTCGGAACCAAGGCCGTGTAAACTAACCGCCTTACCTAATGTGCCGTCACGGCTCACACACAGAATCACTACCGGTTTCGGCTACACTATCTCCTACAAGCAGTGCTGAAGCCGACAGGAACATGGAAAAGGGCTTCCACAACAACCAACTCAGACTTTCAACCCCCCCTACTCGGGCACTGCTCGGTGAAGTCTTAATTGCAGTTCTGGTGTGTCCATGTTCTGCCCACATCACACAGCCCAGTTAGCTTGAGAGTCTGTATATAATTTATTTGAATAGCACCCTAAGAGAACCAAATCTCTATTCCAACGCTTCACATGTGCCCCGTCCTTGGCTAGACCTTGGTCGGGTCGAGCGCATTAACCACTGGGCCGTGACCATAAAACTATGCTTCAAACACCAGCACAGACAGACAGACATCAGCAGTATCTTGGCCCCAAAAACAATGCTTCAAAAGAATGTCACCGCCCACCACTGTTCTTCAGCACTGAGCCAACGCTTCAGTACTTTTGAAGCCAATCAAGAACTAGCACCGGTATCTGTGGGAACCAAATCCGACCTATCGCATGCACAACGTAAACCAGCCAAAGAGCTGAGCTGAGAAGCAGCCTCCTGAATTCGTGCAAGGGTTCAAAACACCACGCAAAACGAGAAATACACACCATGCGTACACCGACTCGATAAGCTGAGAGCCAGCTCGACCCAAACATAAAAAACGGGCGATTGCTATCACATGCAAAAAATGCAGCCGCTATACCTGTAGCCTCGTGTTCAGTTTAAAGACGTTAGTCGACAGGCACGTGGTCTGACAAGTACCGTGCCACCTGTGAGTAAGGATGCTGTCTAGATCTCACGACATGATCATCACCACAGCTACTGCATGAGAACTAAGTGGAAGGAAATCGCCTCAGCTTTTTGAGTACTCTGAGGGCACGTTCAAAGTCTAGCCTGTGGCTGTCAAGCGATGAGCAGCCGTAAGTTAGTATCATCGTAGCACCAATAATATGATGGCCCGTCGATCCAGCCGCATCGACGTATGGCAGAGCCTAGCCCAAGCCTACTGCTCTGCCAATGCAGTTTTACTAGCATGATGCTGAGGAATCACCACATTCAGCCAATTATCTGGGCCACTAGACTAGTTGCCATCACCCGACACACCACGAGAGCACAGCCAGGGGCAGATGGAAGGAGAATGGCTAAGACAACAGCTATCGATTTCGACAGGGGAGAATAATAATCAACTAGCTGGCTGGCAGTAAAATTTGCTGATAAAACACCACTGCTTGTTGCTTTTTCAATGCGGTCTATCTAACGATACTACCAACAAGAAAGCACTGCCGTTGGCGACAGAAGCTCAAGCTCTGCATGTCCTAGACTGTGGAACTAGCTTCCATAATTCTTGAGCAACGACAACTACTCTCCTGCTGCCGACTATGGCTCATCCTTTTCAGGGGTCTTGAGCTGCTGCCTTCATGCTACTCACTACCTCAATGGCTCTCCTGACTCTGGTATGCTTCCCACGTTCTCTTTGTTGCGTGAGACGTCTTTTGGCTACCGAATGCGTACCGAAAGCCGATTAGGCTGTGAGTTTGCTATACATAACTCTCCTGTGTAACACCCACATAGTCTTTATGACTTTGTGGAGTTACAGACGGAGATACATTACGGAAGATACATTCCTTAAAAATTATGACAGTCAGCATGCTGGCCAGTAGTTGGCTGCTTGCTTGACGGAAAAGTACACTGACACTCCCAAAAAGAAAGTCGGGCTTCCAGACATGAGAGCAGATCGAAGTCCAAGCATACAAGACTACAAGGCAAATTATTCGAGGGGGCAAAGACCTCACGTGACCTTACAACGCCTGGATGTGTGAAATTACACATTTTGCCACCAGCTGCTGGCTAGAGACTGGAGTACGAACCACGATCTGCGAATCTAGTGCCGAGCTGGTTTGGTCCAGCGGTTAAGGTGCTCGCCCAGATCAATGTCTGGCTGAGGTCGTGGGCTCGAGCCCCGAGGGATATGTGAAGCGCCTGGATAGAAATTACGTTCTCTTTGGGCGCTATACAAATGAATTATGTTTTTGTGCTTATGCGAGCTGACACTGTGAATGCTGCCACTAACCACATTTGCATGCTGACCCTGAGCATGTTATTGTTTATCAAGCACGATACCACTCACCATTCGACCGTGGTTCCTTTGCATCAAATGTTAAGCACCCAGAAAGAGATCACTAAGGGCAGCTTATCGAGTGCATTTTTGTTCTTATTAATTAATAGTGCCACACTCAGTGATAAACTGTAGGAGTGTGGCACTTGCTGGAAGCTACGGGTTTGCTTCCAATACGTGCCTGGCGCTCACCTCCCCTGGGCAAGCAGCTCTGTATCAGAGTGCTTAAACCTGCGGTTCTCAACCTTCCTGATGCCGCGACCCCTTAATATAGTTTCTCATGTTGCGTCGACCCCCAACAATTAAACTATTGTGTGCGAAATGTGGCCATGCGTGTTTTCCGATGGTCTTAGGCGACCCCCGGTGAAAGGGTCGTTCGAGGCCCAAAGGGGTCGCGACCCACAGGTCGAGAACGGCTGGCCTAGAGCAGGGGCACGAACGGCTGGCCTAGAGCAGGGGCACGAACGGCTGGCCTAGAGCAGGGGCACGAATGGCGCCTAGAGCAGGGGCACGAATGGCGCCTAGAGCAGCGGCACGAATGGCGCCTAGAGCAGCGGCACGAATGGCGCCTAGAGCAGCGGCACGAATGGCGCGCTGCTGGCAACCTGGAAAGGCGAGCGAGCGCAGCAGCAGCCCACCTACCGATTGGCAAGCCCGAGAACGAGCCAGCTCCGAACACGGGGCCAGGCGCTGTCGAGCTGGCAGGCGAATTCGCTCGGGCTAACGAACGAACGAGACGAAAGTGACAAGGCTGCTTGCTGCCGCAGCCGGTTCGAGCGACGCCCTGCCGCCACCGCCTGCTGCGCTCTCAGATCGCATCTGCACGCGATGTCGGCACTCACCTCCAAAAGCAAACGCTGCACTGCCTGGCAGTGTTGCGTCGCCACCAAAGTTGAAGCCACCGCCGCCCTTGAGCGGCTGAGCGGCCTGGGCCGCCGCGCCGCCGAACCCGAACAGGCCGGAGATCGGCTGCGCAGCCGCGGCCGAGCCGAAAAGGCTGCCTCCGCCGCCACCCTGTGCCGCCGAGCCGAATGCAAACGTCGGCGGCTGGCTCGTCGGTACCGTCGACCCGTTCATCGCGGCAGGCTGCGACGTCAGCGAGACACCGAACGGGTTCTGCTGCACAGTGGGTGCTGCCACAGTGCCAGCCGTCGACAGTCCGAATGGAAACGAGGCTGGCACAGAAGTGACAGCAGCAGCAGCGCCTTTGCTCGAACCGAACGAGGCACTGCCGCCGTTGAAACCAGACTGGACTGTTGCTGCTGTTCCGGCCGACGCACCGAACACCTGACTGGCCGAGGTGCTCGCTGTCGAGCTGCCGACGTTGCCGAAAAGGCCAAAGGTTGAGCCGGTGCTGGTGGCGGCAGCAGCAGCCGGGGCGGCAGCTGCCGGAGCAGCGCCAGGCAAGCCAAACGGTTTGCTCGGAGCCGAGCTCGACGCAGCGCCACCGAACGAGCTGAAAACTGCTGCAGCCCCGTTCGCCGAGCCGAACAGTGGCACAGCGACGTCCGGCGCAGCACTGGTGGTCGCTGGGAAGGCCGAGGTGGTCGCTGGGAAGGCCGAGCCGCCGCTGCGAGCCGCCGGACCGCCGAATGCCGGGAAGCTGAAGCCACCCGACGACGACGACAGTCCGCTGCCGAACGCCGGCAGACCGGAAGCCGTTGCGCCAGCGACCGGGGCAAGGCCGGCCGGTGCCGCTCGCGGGGCGCCGCCAAACAGGCTGCTGCTGCTGCTCCCGAAGGCAGTGCTCAACGCAGGCGCCGCCGAGCCGGAGCCGAACGAGAACAAGGGCTGCTTCGACGATGATGAGGCGCCCACCGCCTCGCCGACTCCTCCCACCTTAGCAGGAAAACCGGCGCCGAAGACTGGAGCAGCGACTGAACCAAAGAGCGTCGGCGGCTGCTGCTGACCGGTCGAGGTGGCAGTGGTGGCGACCGGTGGCCGCAGTGCCGAGTGGGCGGCTGCCGTTGATGCATCGCCGAAAAGGCCAGCCGCCGGCGGCTGCGGGTTGCCGAGCAACGATGGGAACGAGAAAGCAGGAGCACCAGCGGTGCCCGAAGCGGCCGTGGAGGCAGTAGCAGCAGCCGTCCGAGTCACGGCGGCTGCAGTCGGAACGTCGAGCGCCGGCGGCTGCGCACTCGGCGCGCCCACACACGCCGATGACGAGGCTGGCGCTGCGGTTGCCGAGATGGGCCCGCCGAAAGCTGGCGGCGGCTGCTTTGCGGCGGTGGCGCCCGCGGCAGCACTCGGTCCCGGCTTGGCGCCGAACACCAGAGATGGTGGAGGCAGAGTGGCGGGCGCCGTCGACGCTCCGGGGGCACTCGGCGCCCCGAAACCAAACAGCCCTCCACCGAACGGTGGAGCGGCAGCACTGCTGCTGCCAAACTGAATGGCCGGCGCCACGAGTGGCTGCTTGCCACCACCACTACCAGCTGCTGCTGTCGAAGTGGCAACGATCGCAGCCGACGAGCTGACGGGCACACTGCCGGGCGTGGCCGGCCTGGACACGGGCAGAGCCAGAGCACCGAACCCGGTGGCTGCTGCTGCTGGCTGTTTGGTGGCGGCGTCAGCACCATCAGCAGGTGGCATCCACTGAGCAGGAGCAGCTGCGGCGCTGCCTCCGAAGGCTGCCAGCGCCGATGCCGTGGAGCTCGCTGGCACCGTGAGAGAGCCGACACTGGTGGCAGGTGCACTGAAGCTGATCGCAGCGGATCCCACAGTTGAAGGGTGCAGAGAGAATGCAGGAGCTACAAGGAAAGGTTTGACAAAATACAGCTCGGACGGCATTGTCATGCGAAAGCAGCAGCCTAATAAGAAAAAATAATCCAGGACATGCACTGAGCACGGCGCAACCGTGCGCAAAGTGGACTCCGGCAGGCATATCATCAGTAGTGAGATGCATGTACGCGGCCGGATTAGCAACAGCACGATGTATTTCGATGACAATAACACGGCATACAATAATAACATTTGCTATAGCACTCTCAGAGAACTCAATTTCTATCTAGGCACTTTACATGTGCTGTGAAGGAACCATGATCGAATGGTTACGAATCACCTACAGCTGCATGCTGCTAAAGCACTCTCTACTACGGGTTTCCATTTTTTTTTTTTTTACAACAGCTGTACATGGAAATCTGCAGGTACAAAGCCAACACACTGGCACTATTCTGAAAACCCAAGCTGCGCAGGTCAACGCATGAATTCGACAGTTCGATACTACACGAGCAGCTTCGGTAACATCTTTCGCACAGACTGCCGGATGAACAGGCAACGTTGATGCCGGGGGTCTAACATCCTATACATGCAATCGACCCGCACGGCAACGGCAGCCCGGTCGAGCAACTAACGGCGGTGTTGCTGTCCAACGCGAAGGCCTACGGGGGGGGGGGGGGGGGAGGAGCCGAATTCAAACCAAGTGTAGAGAAGCCCCCCCCCTAAATGTTCCTAATCTGGCATGTGAAAAACAAACCAACTCAGATTTGTGGAAGAGGAATGGAAACAGCAGCAGCAAACCTCGAGGTGCAGTGAGCCCATTCCCAAGCAGGGCTCTTCAGCAGGCGTCCTATTTCTACCACATTATCCCACCCAAGTGCGATTGCACTGCCGCTTACCGAACGCCGAGGCAGGCGGGGCGGCCTCTTTGACCACACTCGAAGGGGAAGCACCGGCGATCTCGGTGTCATCGGCGGCTGCGCCCGGGACCCAAGTGCCTGCAGGCTCGTCATCTGCAAAACACCGGCCCTCGTCAAACGGCAGCAGCGCTCGTCCAAGAGCGAGAAGCTCGTGGAAATAAAGAGCAGCAAGCCTTCTGCCGTGCGAGGCCATTCGAACGCTGCGCTGTCTGGGCCTCCCTCTCACCAGCCTTTGCGGCTGGCGCTCTCGGAGGTCCGCTCGCGGAGGCGGTGGCTTCCGCTGGCAGCAGCAGCACGCTGGGCAGCATAGAGGCTGCCGGCTGCGTGCTCGGCTTCAGTAGCCCTCTAGTGGCTGTCGCCACGTCGGCCGAGCCACCTGCAACGGTAAGCCAGCCGGCGTCGCTATCGACAGGGTAGGCGGACAAAAAACAAACGTGGGCAACTGCACCCTTGCTTGGTCCTTACCATATACATACATACATACATAATACATACATACATAAGCCGTGATGGCACACTAGGTAAGGCGGTTGCTTTCACGACCGTCCCGAGGTCGTGGGTTCGATTCCTGCGGTGGGCGATTCTTTATCGCCACTGCAAGTGGTGGTGATAGCCCTAAAAGGCTCTTCTCCCGCTATACAAAAAGAGGCTGTTTAATCAGCTAGCATTTTTTTTATACACACGCATACATGGCTGCTTCTCTACATGAGAGGCATGACCACGAAACCACCTAGCTGATTCTCGCGCGGCACCTCGAGACAGCGACGGCAGCTGGCTGCAGAAAGCCTTGACCGCTGCACGCACACAGAAGCGCTCTCTCTCTCTCTCGTACCCACCTGCTGCTGTGAGCTCACGGCTGACTGCGACCACGGGCTGCATCAACTGCAGCACGCCTGCCGCCGAAGCGTCCGTGGCGTCAACTGGGCCGGTCGGTGTCACGGCCGCCTTGGGTAGCATCGTGGCAGCCACGCTTGCGGACGAGTTAGTGAGCGTCGTCCGCGGCAAGGAGGTGACAGCGGGGCCGGCGGAAGCAGCGGCGGTTGCCAGGCAGCGAGTGCCCAGCATCCAGTCGAGCCGCTCCAGGCGCGTCAGCTCGTCAATGGCGTAGTCCTCCAAGGAGGGCGTGAAACCGGCATCGGGCACCTGCACAAGCAGCGACTGCCCGTGTGAGGCACACGGCGGACGAAAGAAAGGCCAGCGGCACCGAGAGGCCAACCGCTGCATCGGCTGCGAGCTCTTTCCTTCCGGTCGCCCCCCACCCTCCCGCAGTAGAGCAGCAGCGTTGCTGCGCCTCTGCAGCACTCGCGACTCGCCGGCAGCTAACGTCTACCAAAGCTGCTTACGCTCTTGAAACGGTCGGCGAGATCTTGGAACAAGGTAGGGTCGCGCTTCCTCAGAGGCAACGGCCCAGTCGACGATGGCGGCGTGCCAGTGGCGACCGGCGACAGCCGAGTGCGCCCACTGTCTCGAAGAAGTGCCTCGCCGCCGGCTGGCGACCGGCGGTCCGAGCCGCCGCTCCGAGTGCTGCCGCCTCGCGAGCCGCCACCAAGTCGAGCGGAAGTGGCGGCGATGCCATTCGCGGACCTGGAAGGGTTAGTGGCGCCCGCGATGTGGGCAGCGTGAGTCTGGAGAGAGAGAGAGAGAGAGAGAGAGAGAGAGAGAGAGAGAGAGCCAGTCTTCCTCCTCCTCGTCTCACCGCCAGCCAGCTCCTAGCCAGAAGCTCCTAGAGCAGAGAGCAAGGGGGAGCTCTCGAGCACCCTTGCGCAAGAGAGCGTGCCAACCTTAGAGCTATCGTGCTTCCATCCCTGCTCATGCTGTCGTCCAAGCTCTCGAGCGTGGCTTCGCTTGGCCCCGAGCCGAGCCCGCGCGCTCCGGCGAGCGCCCTCTGGACAACGGAGCAAGTGCGCGCGCATGGTGGCTGGCATCCGGCTCAGGCTGGCCAAAGGGGAAATCGTTGCGCGACGCCGACACGGGAGAAGCAGCTCTGCGCAGGCCTAGCAGGCGGAGCGAGACGCGACTCAAGACTTGCCTTGGCAGGGCTCAACACGGCGGTGGGAGACAGCGAGCTGTACGAACTGGATATGGCATTCCTCTTCGACGAGGTGCCACTGGCTCTTGCGATCCGGCCTCGAACACTTCGGTCCGACGACGCCGCCGCCACCCTGCTCTCGTCGACGAGATCGGCTGCCTCGGCAGTTCGCTTCACGCCACCTCCGGCTGCACGTGCCCCTGGCTCCGGCGTTCTCTCCTGGATGCGCCTGCGAGAAGGCCGGCTGCCCCCGTGCACGATGCGAGCTGGCGACGCAGCGCAGCCGCCCTCTTCTCCGGGGGGCCCCCCCCCCCCCGTGCATCAGACGGCCAGAGGGAACAGAGAGAAGGGAGCGCAGCAGCACACCGTGAGGCAGAGCCGGCGGCGGCGGCACACGGAGGGCGTCAGGAGAACCGACTCCAGGCCAGGCTCGCGGGCCCTCAGTTGCAGTGGGCTTTCACACGGGCTGCGCGAGACGAGTCGTGCGCAGAGTCGACGAGTTACCTCTTCTTGCTCTGCCGCTCGCTGTCTGCCGAGAGAGCGCTGTCTGCGCAGGCCGGATCGTGCTGAGGCCCGTCGCTCGAGGTCGGTCCGACCGTGTCCGAGGTGTCACGGTCCAGCCTGTGCCTCTTACGCGACTTGGCCTTCAGCGCTTCGAGCACCGTCGCCATTTCCACGGGCACGGCTTTGGCAGCACTGCCTGCCTCGTCATTCACTTCATCACCAGAACTGCAAAGTAGTGTGTGTGGCGAGCTTAAAAAAAAAATTTAAATAAAAAATTATGCAACACAGCTCGCTTTGTTCGGCCATACACCGAAGCACAGGCGTGACACAGCTTCAGACGTACATCAAAGCACCCGACTGCCGTGCCTCTCTATGATAAGCTACACGATGGCATCGGTCTGCACACCTCATTGGCATACTCAGACCAGCCCCAAAAGACGAGCTGCTTTTTATAGCTAACCTTGATATAAGGGCAACCGTAGACCGGTCCACGTGGACGCCCATCGAGCATGTAACTGTGGTAGCACTAAGAGAACTTTTGAGAATAAAATGCACGAGATTCAATAACCAAGGCTTAGTAACATGCACAGCATCGAGCATGCAACAGCTAACAAGTATTCTATATAGACCAGCATGCTTAAGCAAAAATGAAGACACTCATGGCGATCTGTGGGTACGACCGAAGGTTAACAGCACACATCGAGTAATGGACAAACACCCGTGCCAAGGAACAAAAGTCGACAAGTTCACTGAGGCAAAGAGAACACAGACAGGAACAATGGCGTCTCGAGCTGTGACTAAAACGGATGCAAGTTCACTGTCGACAATACCCATACGCGAGTTCCAGAATTTCGGTGCATACGAGCTCAGAGGTTTAATCGCCCAAAGATTTCAATGTGATGCTAGGGGCGGCGAGAGGAACGGGTGGTGAGCAAGGACACCGGAGAAGGAGCAAGGAGGCCAGCAAGGCAGGCTGGCACTGACGCGAGTGGTAGTGACCTGTAAGTCAGACTGAGGATTTTAAAATCGATTCGACGCATGACAGGGAGCCAGTGAAGCTCGGACAAAAGTGGCACGATGTGGCAGCCATGCTGCTGACGACAGGCCAGACTAGCGGCGAGTTTTATGCACTTGCAGACGATTAAGAGCACAGCACGAGCTTGATCCACCGACTACCCTAAGCACCTTTCACATTGCAGTGCCTCTGCACGTGACCGATGAGTGAATTGAAATGAATGGAGGAACTACACTCAAGCAGGGCCAACGGAAATAATGGGGGCTAGCAGTGTGACTGGCGAGGGCAAGCTGCGGTAGCAATGGCAGCGCGGTCTGCCATTGCTACCGTCCTGGCAGCGCCTCTCGCCGCTGCCAGGGATCGCAGCATCGCTGGCTTTTTTCCCTCCCAGTGACTGCACTGCAGACGGGGTTCGGCCCGGCGACCACTATTGTCACTAAAGGTTTCATTTCGAGGCGGGCACACTCTCGACGAAATAATCCTTTGTCGGAATCTCCGTCTGTTACTCCACAAAGCTACAAGGACCATGTGGGTGTTATGCAGGAGTTTTGTACAGCGCACTCACAACCTAAGCGGCCTTCGGTAGCCAACAGACTATCTCACATAAGAAAGAGAAAGTGGGAGGCATAGCAGAGTCAGGAGAGCAGTTGAGGTAGTGAGTAGCATGGAAGTAGCAGCTCAGGACCGTTGAAAAGGATGAGCCATAGTCGATAGCACGAGAGTAGTTAGTTAACGTTGGGTAAGAATCGTGGAAGCAAGTTCCACGAATGCTCACCGTGCGACATGCAGCACGAGACAAGGTCGGGCGCACAAACACAGCTCTTGCATTCGCACCAGCCCAGTCTCTCGATGGCAGCCGATCACTGCAGGCTCTTAATAGTTCCTCTGGCGCGACCAGAGCCCGGCAGCCAACTCGACGAGAGCAATCAGTGGGAAGGCTGTGCTGAGCTGCTCAAGCTGCATGGAGCTGTGACACTTCAGGTCGGTCACACGGGCTTCTGCTAAGCAAGGCCAGGCTCGGCAGAGGCAGAACGGGTGCCGTCTGCAGACGGCAGGAATCGGTAAAAAGATGCCTGCTAATAAAAACTCAGGAAGATCACACGACCAGGAACTGAAAGGAACAATGAGTGCAGGTTGATACTTGTCAAAGGGCAAGGAATGTGCATCTAGCAGATGTGGTGTGCTGAGAAAACTAGTTCGAGCAGCCTCGCTCTGCAAGCACAGGAAAGCCAGAGCATGAAAGGACCGGACCAGACACAAGCGGGAAAGCAGTGACAGGTGAGGCACTGCGTTCGCGCGCACTGCGTGGCCCAAGACTAGGCACTTTTGCCACGTTCATTTGAGCATGATCGGCAGGACGGAGCTAGCAAGGTCTGGCACTACGACACGACACACACCGTTGCTTGTCATTCACATCCATGTCTTCACCATCTTCCAAAAAAACAGGCAGTGGATTATCGTCCGGTGGTGCTATTCTGACCATGCCGGCTCGGCAATTTGTACTCGGTGGTGGCGGGCGACAATCATGATGCCTGTCCAGGTGGACAATAGGGACTCGGCCTGAAAAAGGCAATACATGAAAAGCAACGTTTTTTTTTTATAGCTGTGAATGTATGTACGTCCCATAAATGGACATTATAGCTGATTTACTAGCTAGCAAGCAAATGTTTGAAGTACACCCGGGCTAACCAGCTAGGTCAGCTGACACTCGGGTAGAAATTCGAAAGCAGCATTGGTGTTTTCAGTAATTTTTCCATCGCATGAACTAGCAACAGTAACAATAATATTAATAAGAAAACATTGGCACAGCACCCAAGAGACTTCCTAGCCATTCAATATATGCTGGGAAAGGAGCATGATAACCGATAATTGATTGCTGGTACCATTTTAGCATGCACACACACTGGAAGGACAATTTATATATGGATGGGGAAAGTACTGGAGGGAAGTTTTTTTTTATAGCTTCCTTTTAAATGCCGATAAAACGGCTGATGTCGCATCGTCAGTTGGTAGAGAATTCTAGGCTTTGGGAGCCTAAGGACCAAAGGCACGGGTCTCCACAAGTATTGGAGGCACAGCTTAATAACCCTTTTAAGACAAGAGGAGTGAGTGAGCTGTCGGATGGGAAGCCTGTGGAGTAAGTATTTCAGATAGGTACACAGGAGCAAGAGAATGAAGGAGCCTAAAAGTGACAGACAGCACTTCAAAGTCGATGTGCTGCTTGATCGGTAGCAGTGCAGGTCAGTGAGGCAAGCAAGTTAGCAGTGGCCGGCTGATTTCAGGCATTCATAATCGGCAGTGGACAAACACAACGAATTGCCAAGGGTGCAGCGCTGCTGGTGCCAGACAATACTAATACTGTGCGACCTGGCTCTAGATAATTTTTAGCTGACAACATGCCGACAACACCAGTGAGCTCCCTACGACTAAAGTCAAGGTCGCCACACGGGAAAAGCAATGCAAGGCCAGTTCACTGGAAGCCGTGACTGCCCGGAGCAGCAAAGTTGGACAGGCAAAAAAACAAGACAAAAAGCCCATCGGCAGGAAGTGTGTAAGCCCACTGTCAGCAGTGTGTCCTCAGTCCGGCCCCCAATCCCCGACAGGGTCCACGGTGGACCAAAAATTACATTGCATCAATGAAGTAAGCTCACAGCTTTCCAAGTGGCACGAGCATTGCTGCTGAGCTGACAGGCTCTTGCTAGCTTGCTCTGCCGCTCCAAGCACCAACACACCAACACCACAGACAAGAACATGCATGCACGTACCCGCTCTATCCAAGGCTGCCACAAAACGTGCTTAAGTCAATGCGCCGATGCAGGTTCCAGTGCAATGCATCCATTGTCATTCAAATCAGACTAGGCAACCTAGCAACTCGAGGACCAAACCAGCAGCCAACCATATAAAGCACGGGTCTGGGACAGAGAAGCTGTCACCAGATATAGAACGTAAGCGGAACGATGGACATGTTCTTCAGTACGTCAATATATATTTTGTCTGATTTACTAGCAATAGTGGCTACACCAAATTTCGAGGCAGCAGTAAGGGGTAAGGCCTGATTTGCTAGCAGCCAGAGCTCTGCAAAGATTTTTAGAGCAATGCACTTACCAATCTGAGAGTATCTGGCATCTTGCACTGGACTTCTGGCCGAAGTCCTGCCTGATGGGGGAGTCGCATCCACACAGTCGTCGTCCTGCAGTCTTGGCATGAAACCACGAGTTAATCGGCTCAGCGGTGAAGCTCCGACAGCACTTGCAGAGCTCGCCCAGCCAACTGGAGGCGATCGGAAACTGTCCAGTGGGATCAGAGGCTTAGATCTGAGAGGGCTGTGCTTCAGAGTCGACGAGTTCAGCTCCGACAGCACACGATGGGCAGCAGGCTGACTTGTCATTTTCACATTACGAGATGGAGTCATTGAAAAGGTTTGCTTGAATATAGAGTCTGACATATCGGCTTTCTCACTTTCGCGGCTGTAATTCAATTCGCCCAACGAAGGGGTGTGTTTCAAATGCAGGTAGCCCAGTCCCGATGAGTTCTGCTGAACTTCACGGCACCCATTTTTGGCACGACTGCCCACGGCACCGCCATTCGGCATGACGAGACTGCAAGAGAAGATGAATGGGCTAGATACAGAACTGGAAAGTTTGGGCAACAAATCCACGAGGTTCAGCCAGGTGCCTTCTTCGCTGAAAGAGCTGCAATATACAGAGCAAAATTCTTTCTGATCTGCAAGGCCCACTATGGGTTGGCTCTTTCATACCTAGCTGAACTGATGCACCACTTTTAGTATCTTGTACCCTGATAAAATAGCCGTTTCATTATTTCGATTAAAGACTGTTAGTGACAGAAGGTTTACCTCCGACAGAAGGTTTAGCTCTTCAGGTACTACAGTGTCAAGCTCACACCACATTGTACCGAACCGATATCTTGCTCCTGCAGCCAAACTTACCCAATCCTTTCCAGCTGTACTAAGCCACCAATTGAGTGCCACTCACTTTCTCGACTGCATTTCTGACTCGACTATGCTTCTTACTTTCTCTTTGTTGCATGATATTGAGCCTGTGAGCTGCATTATGCACACCAAAAGCCACTTAAGCTTTGAGTGTGATATCAACTTTGTCATTGGCTTTGTGGAGTTACAGGCTACATTCACCCACCCATCCATATGTACAACTGGTCATATTTGGCAAACCGACCCTGCTGTCATACTTGACCCTTTTTTCTTAGTCCAATGCCCACTGAATACATTTTTATCCCCCAGACTTTGCTCTAGAATACACCCCCGAGGCAGTGCATCGCTTCAGCTTGGCAAGACAATAAGTAAGGCATTGTCCACGCTTTTATCAGAGGCATTATCAAGCAAGGGACAACGTTCAACTAGTTATCCCATATGCATGACAGCACATGTGCACCGACTGCTAAGCACTGTGACTAGGCAGTTGGCAACAATTGCTACCTTAGCAGGCCCTGTGAAAAAGTCGCTCGGGCTTGCTATCGTAAAGCTGGCAAAAGACATACATAGGCATCATGGTGGAGGTACCACCAATATTGCAAATCGTTAATGGTGGAGACATCTCTACAGCAACTACCGTCCGCTAACGGATGGCAACAACGAAGCAAGTGGTTGTTAGCTAAAACAGACGTTGTTTCACGAAAACCACTGTCACTAACAGATCACACAAACTGACCATTCCATGTCCCCTCCAGGGTAGGGAGGGTCAAGCTATGGTAGTAGCAGCTACAAGGGATTTGGCACCGATCAGCATCAGGCTTGAACCAAACGTTATCTGCCATCCACGCACCCCCCCCCCGAAAGACGATGACTACTGTCGTGATGCAATCATTATTAGAACTCAGCAGCAGCCCAGCAATGCCTGGTTGGTGAAGGAAGACCTATATGCTTGTAATCTCAGGACAGTCAGCTACTTGGTATAATGCTAATAAAGCAATCAAAGCAAACCCAAACCAAGCTGTAGACCACAAAACAGCCCATTCACAACAAGACCCGACAGCTGTAGCCCACAGAAGCATAGATATGGGAACTGTCTGTTGTTACAGCTGCCGAGAGCAAAACTTTTGGGCACACTGGAAGTAAGTCTTGCGCAGAGCCTCGGGCAAAAACCACTGCAGCATTCAACACTGCCAGAATTATCCGAACCAGTAACGCATCACAGCTTAAGCAGCTGGCCCCAATCCTATTGCTGTCACAAAAACGCTGTACTAACGAAATCCTGCCAACACCGAAGTGCAGAAGGAGCAAGGTATGACGATGGTCATTCCATTGGGCAGCAAATGCCACCTTGTTACCCGAAGCACAAATGCCCAAAAATAAAGGTGCTGCCAGTGGGCAGGCGTGCACACACATCCAAGCAGACACCCATTCACGCATGCACACCCACATACGTGAAAACCTCGTGATGCTACAACCCCCCCCCTTAATTTCCTCTAGCCAAACATCGCTGATGACTAGCACACTGGCACGGAAATAGCAGTGCTAAGGGAGTATGGAGATCACTCAGTCTAAGTTTCAAGAGCATTCGACATTTTGTACAACTCGCGAACATGTACAAACAAGCAGGAACAAGCAAACCGGCAACCATGCAAACAAACCTTGGATAATGGAAGATAGTCAGCTGAAGGCGGTCCTCTAAAAAAGGCTGTAGTCAGACCACTACTCAGGAAAGCAAAACTACACCAAGAAAACCTTCATCATATCTCCTTTCCATCTTTCCTATCAAAAACACCGGAACAAGTCGTGGCAGACCAGCTGAACTCATTGAAACTTCAAACCCAGCTAGAAAGTACCAGTCTGATTTAAAGCTAATCCCTTCACAGAGCATTGCTTGGAGTGTATTCCTTCTTAGCAGTGCAACTTGGGTAGTCTTTCTGCTTGTTTTGCTCGATCTTTCGATAGCTTTGGATACTATCCATCACTAAGTCCTATTCGAGAGTCTTATCTCGCTTGGGAATCACTGGTACTACACTACAGTGGTTCAGGTCCTATCTCAGTAGGAGACTCCACAAAGTATTGCTGGGAACGGACAAATATCTTCCGAAAAACCACTGAAAATGGGGTACCTCAGAACTTTGTGCTTGGTCCGGTTTTTTCACGGTCTAAACTCCCTCTTGCTGATGTGATTGCCAGGCACAACCTAGGCTTTCACTTATGCAGACGGCACTCACTAGCACCTTCGCTCTGATCCCTCAGCACATCGAATTCTCTTAACTCCCTTGCTGCATGTATTGATGACATCTGCACATGGATGATAGCAAACCTTCTCATGCATGTTTAGACAGAAATACTAGATCCAAATTGGTCCATGCATTTGTGACATCATGACTCGACTTCTAAAACTCACTGCTTACTAGTCTACCGGCCTTTTTTTTGCACTTACAGTTGTTGAAACGTAATAGTAAATAAATTTGTTTAGCACCTTCATGGAACTCAACCTCTTTCAGGGCTTTATAATTTGCTCAAAGGAAGCATGACTGAATGGTTAGTGGCAGCATGCTCAATGACAACAAGTATAACATGGTTAGAAGTGACATGCACAGGGTCAGCATGCAAATATAGTTAGTAGCAGCAAGCAGTGTCAGCATGCATAAGCACACAAACGACTAATCACACAGACCCACTAAATGCTGTGATAAACAGATTAATTTTTACCTTCCTTTTAAATGCCATCAAGTCAGGGGATATCATGACGCCAGTCGGAAGTGAGTTCCAGGCTTTGGGAGCATACAAACTGAAGGTAAAGTCCCTAAAAGATTTGAGGCTCGTAAGAGGTGTAGGTAAACCAATAGATTGAGAAAAGTGGATGGTACAATGCTTAGCCTAGTGGCAGAGTAAGTTTGATTGCTAGGCTGGAGCAAAAGAATGGAGTGGCACAGCTACATGGGTGAGCGCACAGTCATGGAGTCTTGACTGTTATTAGGGATGGAACAGTCATGGGGACATTGGTACCACGACAATAAGGGGGAGGGGTGGGACTGATGTGCAAGGAGAGGCAGCAGTGAGAGTATGGCACTGATGTGCAAGGGACACTGCGAATGGTATGCGATCATATCTGTATAGGTGACAACAAGATACAGCTCGGGCACACATGGGGGGGGGGCTATATTGAGCACCGACATTCTCGGGGAGAGGGTCTACTCATGGTAGCACAACCTAACGAACTTCTTGCTAATTTGGAATTCCTGCTCAAAGCAAAAGATTGTTGCACAAGGAAGATGACAGTACCCAAAGCTTAGGTAAGTCACTAACCGATGACAAGATAATAATAATACACTTGATAAAGCACCCCTCAGAGAACTTAATCTCTTTCTAGGCACCTTACATTTGCTGCAAAGGAAATACGATCGAATGGTGAGTGGTATCATGCTTGATAAACAACATGAATAACGTGGTTAGGGGTGACATGCACAGAGCCAGCATGCAAGTGTTGTTAGTGGCAGCACGCATAAGCACATAAAGGACGAATCACAGGGACCCACTAAATGCTGTCAAAATATAGGTGATTGCTGATATGCTGCCAAAATGAACATATGAGGCAAGTATTAATAGAGATTAGAAGTAAAAACCTGCTGCTGATCAGCCACAAGCACACACATTCACAAGCATCTCTCTGAAAGAGTAAATTGATTGCTGATCTATAACTATAAATAATTGCCACATTAGCCAATCCTGCTTTGATGTGACAAATCTCGTTTACAATAATCTCAAGAATGCTACCGCCGTGAAAACAGGGCACAAAAGCACTGCCTAAGCTGCCATCATTCGACTGTTACAAAATGAATTTACTTTGCACCCTAGAGCCAATGACCTACACACCTACTTCTAGAAGCACCTCATCCAACCATGGATGACTAATAATCACAGGATAAGCAAAACATGACCCTCCGCCACCGTACTTCAGACAGCATTTAACTGAAAACTAGTGTGTAATCCTCAATCAAAAAAACAGCAGGCAACGAGTAGTGAGCCGTGACTGATACGATGGTGGCAAGGCATGGTGGGCAGCCATCTAAGGACCTTCGCAGCAGCAATCTCTTTCGCGTGGCTTTTGTATTGTCGGCGACAGACGCACGTACTACCGATTCGGGTACCTTTGAAAAAACTTCGTCGATTTAACAACCATTGACAAAACTTCGTCGATTTAACAACTACCGACAATGGCACGTTGTGTTAGCTTCATGTCAGCAGCGTGCTGCACCATTGCAAGGCGCGACGCAACGCTCGCCGCAGTGGCACATTCGTAGCGGTTAAATACTATGTCAAAGTAACCGAGAATGGTAAAAAATTTGTTTTACGAGGTCGATAATGCCTGCTGCTTAAAGACGATCCGCCCAGGCTCAACAGGTTTGGTTGGAATGGCAATCGCGATACTCACACGGTGCAATTAAACTACAGCCGAAAACTACACAAAGCGCTAGTAAATATATACACGTGATCTATCGCTTCAAGCTTTACCTTTGATCCGTTGAAGAAACAGTACCACGCTGGTTGAGGCCAGAAGGCCGCTCTACCGTACTGGCGACCCGGTTACCAAGAATCGGTATACGTCGCCGGCCACGCAAAATCCAACGCAGGATATATAAAATCGACGAAGCTATAACTAAGATCAATGCAAATGCAGCGTATTTCCAACCCGTGACCCAGTATATAGCTCCGACAAGGATGTAGCCGCCTAGAAGGTTGCGGCTGCCTACCACGCGCATTTTAGCAGCCGGCCATATCGTAAAATGGCGGGCGAAGGTGGCATCCGCGGGTAACTCAACTTGTCCATGACGATTTCTCTGAGAATAATTTGCAGCCACAATCTATTTCCTTTAATTTTTCTTAATTCGCTTATTTTTAATTTTCAGTGCTTTATAACTAAGGAAAATACTGAAACAGCGTAAGAACGCTGACATGTGTACTGATCAGGCCTTATTGACCGATCTGGGAAAAGACCGCCATTGAACGACCTCGTTCCAGGTGTCTGGCATGGATAGCACGGCGCAGTTTTAATCATTCGAGTTCTTAGCAGTTTTTATATAAAAACCCGACCGCGTGGATCCTTCCCAAATCCGTCTTTATTAAAGTAGGTCAGCCACCATTATAACGGGAAGACCCCGTTAGAGGTGGCTGACCGAAGGCAGCGACTCCCAGAAAATCGCCATCAAACTACTCAGCATGGCAACGTCGACAGCTACGTCTGAGCAAAATTTATCGACGATGGAATTTATCTATTCTGGGTTTTTATGGTTTATTGCTGGTTAATGGTTTTATTTGTGAATAGGTTATACGGGCTTACGGTTGAATGAGTTAATGTTTTTACAATGGTGAATCACTGCTGGGTGAGGAAGGGGGCAGTGGGAATGTAATGTAATGTACTATATCTCGTCTGTAGCTCCACAAAACCACAAATACTAGGTGGGTGTTACGCAGGAGAGTTTTGCATAGCGCACTCACAGCCTAAGCGGCTTTCGGTACGCATTCGGTAGCCAACAGACTTCATCTCACGCAGCAAAAAGAAAGTGGGAAGCATAGCAGAGTTAGGAGAGCAGTCGAGGTAGTGAATCGCATGGAAATAGCAGCTCAGGACCGCTGGAAAGGATGAGCCATAGTCGGTAGCAGGAGAGTAGTTGTCGTTGCGTAAGAATCGTGGAAGCGAGTTCCACAGTCAAGGACCTGCAGAGCTAAAGCTTCTGTCGCCAACGGTCTTTAAGCAGATGAGTGGAACAGCTAATTTATTGTCCATACAGGACCTGAGGGAACTAGGATGCTGAAACTGGTGCAGCAGTTCAGCTAGTTATGGAGGAGCCAAGCCGTGGCAACAGGATGGAGGGGAGAACGGCTGTGAGTTGTAACGCTGCGAGCATGGACGAAATACACAAGTGTTGAAGACCTTCGTTTCGTCGTTTGTGTAACGGGGCGTGCGCGGTGACAGAGCGTCAGCTTACACATTCCAAAATGAGAAATAGGATGGAGCCCAAAACCGTTGAGAAGCTCGTTTTTATAAAGTCGAACCTTCCCGCATTCGACGACTACCCAGTGCCCGCCGGAGACTACGCCGAGTACAGTAGCGAAAGAGATGGCGACAATGCCGATGTGGCGATGGACTCCGACCAGGAACGCATTGCAATGTTGAGAGACGCCGAAATAAAACCAGGTTTTAATCGGAAAAATCGGGTTTTATTCCATTAAAACCAATAAACCATTTTTTTCGGGCAAAATAGATCGGTTTTTTCCATCCTTGGTCGGAGGGATGCACCCTGCCGGTGCTCGGATAATGTAGAAAGCGGTATAAAGAAGCCTAGTAGAAAGAGCTCACACTTGCACGTGTAGGTATTTTACCTGTATAATGGACGTATCCCCTAGTCTGGATAGGCTTCAAAACAACCCCGGTCACCGAGCTACCATATTATGACCGAGCGGCCGCCACTAGTTCGGTTAGCGGCATGACTCATAATGCCATTAGAAAATACCTGATGCTTGCAATACGCTAACAGTAATGATTATATATATGTGTATATTAAAAATAGTAAACACAGCGCTTGATATCCTGCACATAGCGCTAAAAGCAACGTCTTTTTTAGAAAAACACGAACAATAGTCTGTATATCGAGGTTAACACGGCAAATCAAGACACAGCAGGCTCAATTACAGGCATACAGCAGCTCGCGCTCAAAGCTCAAACTCGCCGACCGGAAGACCGTTACTCCAGGGCAGTGTCAGCAGGCAGGTCCCTGCCTTTAACTATGGCCAGGTTAATGATCTCGTTCACACATAATCGTAAATACCGCTGCTCATAAGCCTCGGCCTATCGCGGCTACCTCATCAGTGGCTCCCAGTTTAATTCAGTGGCCAAGCTCATAGTTTTTATTTGAGGTTTTGTTATCTAGCTCACGATTATTAATCGTCAGAGTCCTGTGTGACAGAGTGCTTGTGGGTACTTCACTTTTTACTTCATACGCATTAGGCCAAAATTAAGTGTGGAATTGCTTGCTGTTTTCATCCCAATTTAGCACGAGTGTTTTCTTTCATAATATTAGTTATTTTTTGGCTTTAAGCTTTTCCCGGAAGTTCTTGCAAGAGGGTCCACCAGCACCCGCTTATTTACTCTGGTTAAAATAATGCTAGCTGATTTAAGAGCCTCTTTTGTATTGCGACAGAAGAGCCTTTACACGCAATGGTTCTCAACCTTCCTAATACCGCGACTCTTTAATACAGTTATTCATGTTGTGGCGACTCCCAATCATAAAATTATTGTGTGCGAAATGTGGAAATGCGTGTTTTTCGGCAGTCTTAGGCGACCCCCGTGAAAGGGTTGTTAGACCCCCCCCCCAAAGGGGTCGAGACCCACAGGTTGAGAACCGCTGCTCTAATCAAAGTGAAACCTCGGTTAGAGTTCTGTTGACAACATAACTCTAACCGCTAGAGTGTCTCGTGCATCTCGCCATGCGTTTTTGGTGTCCTGCGTAGAGCACTCGCTGCTTGAGCAAACATTCCCTCTTTGTCTCCGGAGCCACTTCAAAGCCACTTCTGGTTCGTAGCCGATACTGGAAAGAGTTATCCCGATGCTACATACGTTAAACTAGTGGCCAAAGTTAAACTGTGGCCCCTAGTGATGGATGATGGAGAAAACGTTAACTTCTGACGAGCATCGCTCCTACTTGCCAATCGTGCAAGTGGTAACATTGAGTTATCGGGCTTCGAGAAAAGTGGCTCTCCGTTCGAAAATACATTTTCATCTTTCGGGCATCGGCTTCGAGATGACAGTGATTGCTGACTGCCTAGCCATTGCCTGTGCCATAGCCCAGTGCCTGACCATTATGACTGGCGGCCGAGCAGGCGCCTGGTCAATAAAATGTTACCTGTAGCAGCACGCACAGCCGGAACTCTAGTGGCGCCCTTAGGGCGACGAGCGTCGGCCTGCGGCATGAACTCCAAATCTTTATCCTGTCTAGCGCCTACCTAGCTATATTTCTTGGGCACGAACCCAAAACAACTGTAAAGTTCGTGGTTCATTCCTTGGGTAAACTGAGGCATAATAATAATATTAATAATAATAATGCACGTTATAAAGTGCCCTCAGAGAACTCAATCTCTTTTAGGCGCTTCACATTTGCTGCAAAGGAAAGCGCGATTGAAGGGTGAGTAATATCATGCTTGATGAACATGAATAACATGGTTAGGGGTGACATACACAGGGTCAGCATGCAAGTGTGGTTAGTGGCAGCATGCACAGTGTCAGCATGCATAATCACATGAAGGACGAATCACAGGGACCCACTAAATGCTGTCATAAATAGGCGTGTTTGTAAGTTCTTTTTAAATGTGGTCAAGTCAGTGGATGTTCTGACGCAAGTCGGGAGGGATTGTTATGCAACTGAAAGTAGGCAGACTTGACTGAGGAGCTGATGTGGTCGTCTAACGAGAGGTCACTTTGGAACATGAAACCTAGATTTCAAGCTGATTCAACAGGAGATATGCAGGCAGAGCCAAATTTGAGCTTCAGCCTTTCCAATTTCTGAATCACACTGGGTTTGCCCATAACTGGTAAGTTAGTTTTATCATCGCTTAGTTTTAGAAAATTTGCTGCCATCCATGTGCGGATATCAGACGTCATCAATACATGCAGCAAGTGAGTTGAGAGAATTCGAGGTGCTCGAAGGCTGGGAGGGATCAAAGCAAAGGTACAACTGAGTGTCATCCGAATAAAAGTGAAAGCCTAGATTGTGCTTGGTAATCACATCGGCATGAGGGAGAGTATAAACCGTGAAAAGAATCGGACCTAGCACGGAGCCCTGAGGTACCCCATATTTCAGAGGTACCTCGGATGATTTTTGTCCATTCATGTCAATACTCTGGAGCCTCCCACTGAGATAGGACCTGACCATTGCAAAGCAGTGCCAGTGATGCCCAGGCGAGATGAGAGGCGCTCAAGAAGGACTTGCTGATCGATAGTTTCAAAAGCTGCCGAAAGATCGAGCAAAACAATTAGAAACATTCTACCTATGTCTGCATTCCTAAGTAGGTCGTTGTACACCCTAAGCAATGCTGACTCTGTGGGGTGATTAGCTCTAAAGCCAGACTGGAACTTACTGGCAAGGTTTGAAGTTTCAAGATATGAGTTCAGCTGGTTCGCCACGACCCGTGCCAGTGTCTTTGATAGGAATGGTAGAAGGGAGACTGTGTGGTAGTTGCTCAAGTTCTTTTGGTCTAGTGTTGCTTTCTTCAGTAGTGGCCTGACTACAGCCTTTTTTGGAGGTGCTGGGACGTGACCTGAGACTAATGACATATGAATTATGTTAGCAGCAGCAGATCAATGCAATCCAATACTGACAGAGTTGAGCCGCCATCGGCATATATTTTGATCTTCGCAGGCTTGTGTCACTCTCGCAAAAGCAGCAATAGGAAGCCAGCGAATTGCTAGTGCCTCCAGTGTCAACCTGAACTTTCAAGTCACGGGCCAAGGACTCACTGGAGTGCACCTAAAGCAAAGCGAGAAAATAATTATTTCAGACTTACCAGATGAAGTAGTGGGATCCGTGACATCTGCACGAGTTCGAAGGGCACATCTGCAAACAGCAGGGATGTGGCTCCTGTTGTGTGGGCCTGATGCATTCTGCTGTTGTAATTAGCCAAGCCCCCAAGACTAATGTAGTCCTCACCGGTGGCCAATAGTTAAACCACTGACGCCGCCAGCGGCAGGCCACTAATGCATGTTCTATTTCTGGACGACTGCTCTCTGTGATTCATCGAGCTCTCGTATATGTACGAGTTGACAGAAATAAAGAGAGTCCCGTTCACAGCTCACGCCCTCACTCGTGTCTCCGTGAGACTCCACGAGAACTGCCTCCGCCGGAACCACTTATACAACATTCCTCGCCCACACCCAAAAGCCAAAAGACCCAGGTATTGCCGAAGTCTGGGCACTTCCTGGGCGTAGGCTTGATACCATAGCAAAATTACATATGCGTCGCTCTGCTTTTCGGCCTCTCGTGAGGGCATTCTGCGAGTGTCCAAAGCCTGCATAGTATCTTCTGGACGAGCGGCAAGCGGCTCTGTACTAAAGCTCACGCCACTCAGGTAGCGAGTCTTTAATTTCAAAGACCGGAAACTAGTCACCGCTTGAGTTAGATTCAACTTGGTTGCTAACAGGCCCTTTTCCCTTACGCCGTCACAATGAATGTTAAGAATATTCTGTTATTATAATATAACTCATTAGTATAGTGCCGTAAGAGATCTTCATCTCTGTTCAGGCGCTTCGCATATGCCACGGGGATCAACCATACGACCTCGGTCACCACCTATATTCACCTTGACCTTGGTCAACGCGAGCACCTTAACCACTAGGGCCAAACCAGGACCTCACTTAAGGCCCCCCTCAGCAAGTTGATTGCAAGACTTTATGTAACCGAGAAGCGAAGCCTAAAATGAGTAAAGGATTCTTACTCACTTTGCCAGAGTAATACAAGCCTTTCCTACACTTATTCCTCAGAGGAATGAATGTGCTGTAAATCTCGTCTGTTCTTTCTATCTAACTCATCGCTAGGTACCGGTGACTTGGCCCAGTCGAAAGCCTTGTAAATCTCGATATCGTCACGACCCATAGTTGCTAGCAGCGTGGTCACTTTAGTGTGTGCATTATTGGTCAACCTTTTGGAAGCGATCATGCAATTGTTAAAGCGATCCTTCCGTTTAGTCCAATTCAGCGAAACATTAGACCTGAAATGCGTTGGGCGCGTGCGACCGTTCCGCTGACTAGTGGTAGCCGTCCTAATGAATGTTTATTTTCAGTATTCTCCTTAAAGCGAGCCATGCCTGGTCATAGCATCTGGCTTTAATTCACCGCTAGCACACAATTTAGTAAACAACGTAAAGCAATTATACATGTTATTTGCAAGACTGTGAGGCAAATCTTAATATTTTCGGAATTGTATTCTGAGACGATAAAATGCGATCCATGACCACCCCCAAAGTCTTGTTAGTTTCTTGTGTCCTTCCAAGAGTAATTGAATGGGCAGCTTTTTTCGGTTTTGGTCATGCTCTCTACTCATACTGCTTAAGGGTTTGTGCAAGTTAATTTTTGGTAGGTTTGGAATTGCTTTGGCAGTTGAGCATCTGCCAAGTTAAGGTCGATATGCGTCAATCCTTGAAAATTGCCCAGGATGCAAATTGGGCATTGTGGCTGTACAAGTCATTTTTCAGTTCTTGTCCGCAATTTCATATAAGAGACTTAGCATTTTTTGTGGGCTGGCATACAATCAAACCAAAGGCGGCTGGTTTCGAAGAATACAGAGTGTTGGTGGGGCTAAAGTAACCCATTTGCCACAAAGTGTTGTATCGCAAATCATGTTGTACCCCCTTTCTCCAATAGGAGTCAAGGGTACTTTTATTGGCTCATATTGCAGATTTTTATACATTTAAATAAATAAATAAAATTTTAGCTGACTGAACAGCATTTTTTGTATAGCGACAGAAGAGCCTCTACGGCTATCACCACCGCTTGCAGCGGCAATAAAGGATCGCCCACCGCAGGATTCGAACTCACGACCTCGGTAGCGAGGTCGTGAAAAGTAACCGCCTTACCTAGTGCGCCATCATGGCTCACCAAAAACACCTGCTTATAATAAAAAAATTTAGAAATCTGGTGTCCCGAAAAAACACTAACATATTATAAACTGAGGAATGTACCGATATCGGCAATCCAAATGACTGGTGTTCACTAATTCATACTCAATTACAAGTCACCAACCAGTATTTGAAAGCAAGGAGAATAGGAGGAGCAGGATTTCACATTTTCTATTAAGCACTCAGTTAAAGACGCCTGCTTTTGTAATGATGCTTACACTCGAAATCACTAATCAGCACTAAGGGCTTTAAAACCGAGGCAGTGTCATCTAGCCAGTTGCATATATGGCTAGTTTAATCATTTTCCACGCTTTTCTATTGAAATTACTGATTTTCACGACTGAATGAATAATTTACCCAAAACCAGTGACACCTATTTGTCCGATTCTGCTTTCGGTTGGCTCATGCATTTGATTGCAGTAGCACAGCACTTAGCGATCGAGGCTCTTGTGTGACAATAACATCAAAGGGTTATGATAATTAGAAGGGGTGTCCTTCCCGATTGAGACATAAGCAATCAAGTGTGAATGGAAAGATTAATTTGAATATAAGTCATGGCATGCGGAAATTTTGGAAAACCTCCAAGGAAACGGACTTCAAATTTATAACGCATTTGCATAGCGCCCTAAGAGACCTTAATCTCTAGTCAGAGGCTTCACATATGCCACAGGGCTCAAACCCAAGACCTCGGTCATCTACTGCATCCACATTGACGTTGGTCGGGGCGTGCACCTTAACCACTGGCCCAAGTCAGCTCACCCTTATGATGGCTTCTTCCGGTTTCCGATCGAGGAATGTCATTAAGTAAAACTTGCCATGACAAATTGCCTAATACACAATTAAATTCTCGAACACAGATTATTTTTTAGATTTGGTAAGTATAATTTGCTTGGAATTCTAATGGTAGTGCAGTGCTTTTACAAAATTCCTGCCAATTCGATAAGACTCTATTGCCTTCCCAACGAACAATCGAGACTCGACGTTAATTGGCTATTTGGTGTCACTGTAAACAACCAAGTAAAGGATGATCTTTGTCTACAGAACTCGGGATGACGGACTTAAAAAAAAGGTTTTGTTTCTCTTAAATTTAATTTGGATTCTCACGGCTAAGCACTTCAGCCAACCCCTACTTGAGATGTGTGGTACTCGCTGAGCAGCTTTTAATGGCTTTCCTAAACGGTCCGCTCGGAGGGACTGAAAACCACTGAGCACCATCGATGGGCGCGTAGCCGAATACTTTGACCAAGCAACCCTGTGCACTGAATGGCAAGCGTAGGGCCAACTCGGATGTATGAAAGCCAGATTTTCCGCTTGCTAGAAGGAGGGAGGGAAGCCAAGGAGAAAGAGAAGTTCATGCGTTCGTGACGGGTTAGCTTCCAAAGGGCACGTCACGCTCTCTGCAAGGGAGATCTGTATCCTGTTTAACAGCGACTACCTGTTACCAACGCGTGCGTGTGGCCACTCTGAAACTAAAATCTCACCATAAGCACAGCGTGCTCAACTGCTGCTAGTCCTTGCAGACACGTGGCCGATACTGGTGGGGCAAAAGCCAAAAATACAGCTAGCGAGTCGCTGAGATCACGATGAAGCCCGCACGTATGGCAACGATAGCAAAGCACGGCAGCATGCAAGAACTTCCATACCTTTTCTGTGGAGCATCTGTAAATTGCTCAGAAAGAGATTCAGTTACCTGAGGGCGCTATACAAATATATTATTGCTATTGTCATTATTATTATTACCGTAATAGTGCTACGAACGCACTGAAGCGGCTCCTAAACTAAAGGTCTTCACCACAAAGGCAGCGCGCCTAACGGGTGCACAAAGTCCTCACAGACGCGTTACATATACCGGAGCAGCTGGCGACTCGAAGCACCGCTAAAGCTAAAGAGGCATACATGCTGACCAACGCACGCACGTACGCCGACCGTAGCAAAGCTCGGCCAAAATCAAGGACGCCCATACCTTAATAGCAAGTCCGTGTCCGTTATATAGAGCCGTATATTCCAAAGCCACACTGGGGTTGCCTGCGCGAAGCACTAGCTCTAGAGAAAAACAGAGATGCAATAATTTGAGATTTCCTTTTATACTGTCCGCTATTATTTTTATGCTGTCAATTAAGCCCACATCCTTACAGTGTAGCTCTATATATTTGACAGCCAAAGAAAGCCACTTCTGACCAGGACGCGGTATAAAGAAGGCCTCTGAAAAAATATATTTTGCGCGACAGCATATTGTATTGCATTGTAAAAATATATTGTATTGGTTGCCGTAACAATATAAATATATTGAATTGTCCAAATGAGCAATATAATATCAATATAATATCAATATAAAATATTGTCCAGATGAGCAATACTTATATTTTTGCAATACTTATCGGGCAGTGTAGTTTTTAAGTTTTAAGTTTTAACAGCACTTTAAATGTCTTGATGCTGACCACATTGTTTGGATCGCGGACTGCGTTAAGTCCGTGCAGCATGTTTGGCTGACACAATTTTAAAATTTTTGCTTCGATGAAGATTGACAGAATACAGTGGTACCTGCGCTTACAAATTTAATTCTTTCCGTGACGGAGCTCGTTAACTCAAATTACTCGCATGCCAAATCAATTTTCCCCATTGAAATGAATTGAAATGCCATTAGTCCGCTGCGGACCCATGAAACACGTCGATTTTTTCCACACATTTTAAATTAAAATGGTTACTTATAAATAAAGAATATTGTTTAAAAACACACTACAATAAAATATACTGCAATAAATAGGTTTTATTAATTATAATGTACAGCATTAACTCTCGGAGATCAGACGACTTGAAGATGCTGACAGAGTAGGAGGACAAAGGCTAAAATAAGAGCCTGAATCTTTTTAGCCGATTTTCGCTCTTTTCACTCCACTTTCCTCATTTTCATCTGCGGGGTGTTTTGATCAAAATTACGAGGTCTGCTCCATCCTCACTTTCAGAGTGTTCTTGAGATGCTTTAGGAAAGCGTCACGAAATAGCTCTTTCGCTCGCACAGTTGAAACTGTATCTGAATGTTTCTTGTGAATAAAGCCTGAAAGTTTCTCCCACATCCCCTAGCATTTTCTTTATCTCACTTGTAGAGATAACCTCCTCAGTCTCACCTATTCCTGTTTACTGCAAAACTTCTGCGTGCTGCTGCGTCTATTGCTCTTTTAGCTCTTCCATTGTCAGTTCCTCGAACTGCGCCTCGATGACATCGTTCATGTCGACCTCATCCATGTCCAGGCCTGTGGACTTGCCAACGGATACAGTCTCCTCCACCACTGCCGCTTCGGAAGCGAGTCTTTCAAAGTCCGTTTCAGACTCAGCCTCAGGCCACAGCTTCTTCCAGTCAGAGGTCAACGTCCTCTCTGTAACACCCTGCCAGGCCATAGCGAGTATTCTGAGGCATGTCGCGATGTTATAGTGGTACTTCCAGTGCTCTCGATTGGTAAGGTTTGGGCTCTCCCTCACCTCAAAACTGCGTGGGAACAGGTGCTTCGTGAAGAGCTTCTTGAAATTAGAAGTCACTTGTTGGTCCACGGGCTGCAAGATAGGAGTGGTGTTGGGCGGAAGGTCGAGAACCTTTATAAACTCGAACTCTTCGAAGATGTCATCTTCGAGATTAAGTGGGTGTGCTGGTGCATTGTCCAGGACGAGAAGGGCTTGCAGGGGTTTGGGCTATTCTCTTGGAGATATTTCTCAACGTCAGGACAACAGACCCTATTCACCCAGTCCACAGCGAACTGCCTTGTGACCCACGCCCTCGGGTTCTCCCTCCACATAACCGGCAGTTTCTTTTTCCGAATTTAGTGTGACTTAAATAAAGGCAGTCTGGGCTTTTCCTAATGACCAACGAACAGCAGCTCAATCTTGCATTCGCCGCTCACATTGGTCGGGCAGTGCGAGAGTGAGGCCTATCCTTCACGGGTTTGTGACCTGGCATCGTCGTCTCCTCTGCCGTTATATAGGTCCTCCTTGGCATCTTCCAGATGTCTCGTCACAGTTGAAGACTTGCTGGGGAAGTATTCTTGTGCTGCCACAGTTCCAGCAAAAGTTTTGAGGTAATCCTCAGCAGCTTTATAAAAATAATAATAATAATACAGTTGATATAGCGTCCTCAGAGAACTCGATCTCTTTCTAGGCACTTTACAGCTCTGCGAGCCTCCATATCCGCGCTCGCTATCTCACCCTGCCTGACAACGGAGTGAATGCCGGTTATCTTTTACAAATTAGCGAACCAGCCTCAACTGGCTACAAATGGCTCGCCCGCTGCCTCGTCCGTTGAAGTGACTGGGGTCTGCTGCAGCAAATCAGCGAAAATGGCTAGTGCCTTCTCGCACATTACAGCCTTCGTCACGGTGAATCGTGCTAGCTGCTTTTCCGTGAACCATACCATTAGCAGCTTCTCCACATATACATGGATAGATGTCCGCTGGTTAGAAATTACTTTAATTCTCTTGGCTTGCGTTACAGCCTTAATAGACTCCTTTAGCTTCGGTGCACGGTGAAGATCGTACAAGTGCTACGCTCGCAGTACTTCGCCAAGTCGACTACAAGCACACCTTGGTCAGGTTTTCAACAATTTCTTTCTTAAATTCAATGCGCGTCCTCCGCTTCTTCTTCTTCTCAGCACTGCCCTTCACACTCAGTTTATTCGGTTACCTGGCTGGAAAAACGAAGTTTTGAGAAATAACTGCAGGCCCAAACGCGAGCACAACATAGGGGCTTCCACTGCGAACTAACCGTATAACTGCGGGGGTCGCCGGGTCACCGGGTCGCCGCACAACGCGTAGCTTCTTTGGCGCTTGGCGCCGAGCAAGCGCTGGCAATGCGGAAAAGCGCACGACAGCCGCGCGGCGAGCAGGCGAGCGAGCGTACAGACAGCCAACACGTAGCCAAAAGCGCAGCTTATTGGCTGGGCTTTTACGCGGACGCGCCGATTGTTATCAGTTACCCGAGGAATTCTCACACGAAGGTAATGCCTCAGTGAAGTACAGTACTTTTTAGCTGTTTCTGTGGCGGGCGGGATATCTGAAGCGGACTCGTAACTCGAAGTTTAGCTGTCAACTCAAAGCAAGAAATCGGTCGAGAGACAGCTCGTATCTCGAAAAATCGTAAGTTGGGACAACCGTAAATCAGGGTACCGCTGTATACGCATTGTTAGTTTTGAAAATTGACAATGAAACAACAATATTATTGTTGTTCTAAGGCCTGGTATAAAGTACGAATTACTGTAGTATCACGTCAGAGACTTTCCACAAGATCCAAGCATTACGATTACGGTTACGATTATCCGCTTCCTAATGATTACGATAGCTTAGGAACCGACAATAGTTTCCAGCAATTGCTATAACCTGGTTGAGTTAGCACGCCGATATTTCACGCGCATGGCTCGGCTCGTAAGTCTCGCGCGTCTCGCGAGAATGTCAACATTCCGCTTTTCGTCCGTGGTTGCTCTGGTGTGGGTAGGCGATGGGACCTAGTAAGCGTCTGATAGAAGCCACATTTTTTTTTAGGTGGGGCTAGAACGTCTCACCTTCGAAGCGCACCTTCAGTGTTGGTTTCCGGAGGGATCTACCGTCTATTTTAAGGAGAAGACCGTATTTTTAGAATCGCCAAAAAGGCAGTTGGCGGTTTTTAAGCGGTTCTTTACGAGCCGGCCGAGCGGAGCTCTTGGGCGCCTGCTGGAGTCACCAAAACAGGACCACAAACTTTTTATTCCAACGACGCTTCCGGATTGCGTGCTGCTTGTAGAGCGGAGCTTCCAGCTCTCCCAAAATGCTAAAAAAAGTAGAGCAAATTATCATTTAAACTAAACATTTAAAATTGCTATAAGAGTCGTGTAAGCTTGAAATCTTCGCTGAGCGGATTTAGAAATGAAGAATTTGACCTACAGTCACGCCCCTCAAGGTCGTGACTCAGCTTCTCCTTATGAAGATCCTGGTGACGCCTGTGACGAACCCAACCTTTTGGCAATTGCGGCTGAGCAGCATAAGAAAACGCAATATGAAATAGGCAATTTGAAACGCTCGCGTGCGCGCAGTGCAGCTCCTCTGGAGGCGGACAGCGTAGGGCAGCGTGTCGCCAACATGCTGAATGCAAAAGGTGACTTCGCCTCTGTCGCTCTGCGGACTGGATTGACGGTCTGCCGCACCTCTGCCGAATCGCCGCTCGAAAGGCTCTGCCCGCCGAGCTGTCAGCATCGCGGGCACGGTCGCGGTCGTCGGCGGGGAACGACGCTGGGGTCGCGCGCGGGCGCGCGCGCGCGTCGGCCGACGTCCAGAGTCGGACGGAGCGTAGAGGAGCCCGTGGCGCTCGAGCGAAGGCACGACCGCCACGCAAACGCTGGATCTCTATCGTCGGACATCGATCGGCCGCCACCGCACTCCTACTCTCCGCACCCCGCCGCCGAATAGGCGTCCGAGGTGGCGCCGACGCCGCCGGTCGTTACTACAGCAGCAGCAGCAGTAGCAGCAGCAGCAGCGTCCGCCGCGCAGCCTCCGCGGGCGCTGGGAAAACGTGCAGGAAGCGGAGCCGAGCACGCAGTAGCTACAATGTCGGCCTCGCGCGGATGCGAATGCCGACAGCCGGCGGTGCGACAGTTGGCCGGCCCGATGTCCGGCAGTCGTGCCGGCCGCAGCGTGGCGGCCGAGCGCCACTGCGCAGCCGCCGCGCAGGGTAATCGCGGGCGGCGGGCTGGCGGCCGGAGGGAGGGTTAATCTGCGCCCGGCAGCAGCTCGTGCGCAGTCATGGAGAATCAGAGGTTCCTGAGCGGGCCGCCGACGGGCGAGCCTCTCCGAGCGCCGAAAAGCGAGGCTAGACTCAGTAAGAGCAAGCGAATCGAAATTTCCGCGGCGTCAGCGGGACTCGCCCGTCGTTGCAACCCGTCGGTACCGCCGCCACCGCCGCCGTAGCAAGCGCTCCAAAAGTAGGGCGGGAGACCGTCCTGCCTCGGCTGCCTCCTGCTCCGCCCGCTAGCGCCGCCGCCGGAGCAAGCGCGCGAGCGACTGCAGCAGCGTCGGTCTCCCTTCTTCCCGCCGAGAATGTGCGCTGGACTGGACGCGGGCCCGTTCGCCTCCACGCTGCCTCCGCCGTGCTGTTGGTCGGCGCCGGCCGTGTTGCACAGGTTAGGGACAGAGGGGGTGGGGCGGCTGCGATGCCGGCCCATCATTCGGACGCTTGACCCGCGCGTGCGAGAGAGGCCACTTCCAGCGTGTCGGTGGAGCCTCTGCTGCTGCCTGTAGGAAAGCCATCACCTGCAACCTTGGCACTGCCGACGGCTGCTCGGGAAGCTGAACTGGGGGTGGGGGCAGTGCTCGCCGTCGGCTGCTCTCATTTTCCGTTTAGGCTAGGGAAAGCATTTCAGTCATTAGCCGCTAGGTTGGGGAGGTTGGTTGGCAAGTGCGAGTTTTCACATTACGCTAACCTCGGCGTTGCCGACCGGATGCACCCCTAAGGGGATGGGTTGACGTGGAGGGCATTGAAACTCTGCTCGTGAGCAAAGCCGAAGCCGGTTCAGCACTGTCGATTGCTTGTCAGTAGCAGCCCCTCACCCTCTCCACAGCAGTGCTAGCTAGGTAGTTGGGATCTAATTGACTTGGCTGAACTAGGTGAGATCTGCATTGCTGGATAGTGCTGCTCAGCAAGAGAGGCGGTAGGAGTGAGCCGCTGTGATCCGAACGCTCCTTTGCAGCAAATGTAAAGTGCCTTGAAAGAGATTGAGTTCGCTGAGTGCGCTATAGCAAATGTATTACTATTATTATTATTATTCTGGTTTTTATTAAGCTACTCACTAGCTGCGCATAAGATGACAGCAGCAGCAGCGCTTGCCTGCGGGTGCATGTTCCGGCGCCCGAGTATGCGCGTTCGTGTGTGCATGCCCGTATGCGTCTGCGCATCTATGTGCCCGTACTATCCACCTGTACGATGCCGCCGGCACTGCATTCGGCCCCGAGCAAGCGTAGCTCTACTGCTAGAGGGTTAGATGAGAACATGGTGACGCTATATCAGCTAGGCTATTCTGGCTGCTGTACGGGAGAGATGGCTTCCCTGGTTTTCTCGGGCATTTGCCACCTCAGACATTTGCCACTAGTCTGCATAGCTCACTAGTTTTGGTTCCCGCTGCTTTTTGATTGTGCAATGAACTCAAGTGATCTTAGAGAGCATTAGTAGCAGGTTTTCAACACTATGAATTCTGGTGCATTTGGAGAAAGGCATGCCAGGAGATGGAACATTCGGCATCCGAAGGGCATCGCCAGAAATCATTTCAATACCACGCGACCCTTGTCATACATAGCTAAGTAGATAAAGATATAGGTACAGTTGTGCAGTGTGCATAGAGAAAAATTCATTTCGACATCCTGCTGTAAGTCGGCTGCCACAAGGCTCGTTTGTGGCAGCATGTCTGCTCTATCCAATGTCCACTTCCCTACTGGCTGCCTAGCTCGATGAAACTCGGTGTGCTGCCGTCATCATTGCTTATCCGTGCTCGTGTAGGGTGGTGCCCTTGGTGGGGGAGGCTATGGAGAGTGGCTTTGCTCGGGCTTGTACCAGATTAGAATAAGTGCATGCGGTATGTGCCCTGGCTTCGACCGAGTCTCCTCCATATCCTCCACATATGCATACGCAGACACGTGTGCATGCATGTGCACTCACCTGTTTGTACACGATCAGAATTAACCAGTCAAAGCGTGCTCACACAAGGTCTATCTACTTGTCTATTTACCTCTCTATCAATCTCTAAACAACTCTCATCCTCTCTCTTTCTCTTTCTCTCTGTGTGTCACTCTATCTCTGTCATCCACTCTATCTATCGACATATCTCCCTTCCTCTCAATCTCTCTCTCTCTCTCTCTCTTTCCACTTCTCCACTGCACTTTTTTGTTTTCTCCACCTTTAGCCCCATGCCTGTCTGACTGATTTCCATGCTTCCCTCCTCTGTCTCTCCCCCTCTCTCCATCTCTTTCTATCTCTGACTCTCTCTCTCTCTTCCTTGCGTGCGCGCACACACACACACACACACACACACACACACACACACACACACACTCTCTCTCTCTCTCTCTCTCTCTCTCTCTCTCTCTCTCTCTCTTCCTCCCTCTCTCTTAATCTCCCGATCTGTCTGCCGTAGTTATGGTTTTCACGGTGACCAGGGCAGATTTTTCTGCAGAGCAATCTGATTGCTCTGCAGAAAAATCGGTTGATTACCATTCCTTCTTTATAGCAGGCTTTTCATAATCAGCTAGGTTATTTACCGACAAAGTCATCTGCATCCATAGTGTTGGCTGCCAGCCGTTTTACTGGCTGCCATAACTGACTGTTGGTTTGCCCATGACTATAAGCTGTGTCTTATCATCGGAAGTTAGTAGCCACCCAATCGCGAATGCTGCCTATGCGAATCAAGTGAGTCGAATGGGAAAGCAAGGCTTAAAAGGTGGAAGGGTACAAAGAGCTGACTGTCATCAGAGTAAAAATGAAAGCCATGGTTGTGTTTGCCAATGCTGGTGCAAAACTCTGCAGCTAGGCTTGTCTGTCGTGAGCATCGCAGTTGCCACATCACATGACTTCTCGCTGACCTGCACTGGCTACCAGTCAAGAAACGGATCGACTTCAAGGTATTGTCGCTCACTTTTAGGTCACTTCATTCTTTGGCTCCAGCTTACCTGTCAGATCTGTTGCCGCACCAGGCTAAGCATCGTACGACCCACTTTTCGGAATCTAACTGTTTACCTATACCTCTCACAAACCTCAAATCCTGTGGAGACCGTGCCTTTAGTTCGTATGCTCCCAAAGCTTGGAAATCACTCCCGTCTTCTGTCACGACATCCCCTGACTTGACCACATTTAAAAAGAAATTAAAAATGCACCTATATATGACAGCATTTAGTGGACCCTGTGATTCGTCCTTTGTGTGCTTATGCGTGCTGACACTGTTGCATGTCACTAACCATACTTGCTTGCTGACCCTGTGCATGTCACCCCAACCATGTTATTCTTGTTGTTTATCAAGCATGATACCAGTAATCATTCGATCGTGTTTCCTTTGCAGCAAATGTAAAGCATCCAGAAAGAGATTGAGTTCTCTGAGGGCGCTTATCAAGTGTATTACTATTATTACTATTATTGTTATTATTAATGACGTCACTCAGAGGAGAGTACAGATACTGAAAATAAAATTGGCTAGGACCGAACCTTGAAGTAGTCATACTTTCAGGGCTCCCTAGATAACCGGCAGCCGTTTACATCTACACTCTGACATGTACATGCTGACATCTCTAACTGAAGTAGGACTTAACCGATACCTAGGCTTGTCGAGAGACACTCCAGAAGGATCTGGTGGTCAACAGTGTCAAATGCAGCTGCTAGATCCAGGAGCACCAACAAAGATGCCCTACCCCGAGCAGCGTTAATCAGGTCGTTGTAAACCCAAAGCAGAGCTGTATCAGTGGAAGCGTTTGCTCCAAACTGCGATTGGAATTTGCTAACAAAATCTGATTAATTGATGTAAGCATTTTTTGTTGGTGGGCCGCCACATGCTGCTGTTTGCATGTTATGCGACGTGCTTCCTTTGCAGTGCATGTAAAGTGTTCATAAAGAGATTTAATTCTCTTAGGGTGCTATACATTAATAATATCATTATTCGTGTGGTTGCCGTCATAAGCTGATATGCATCATTTTCCGACCAACCTTGTCTGGTCATTGGTCTACCGAGCAGTGAACCTATCGTGTATCGATCGTCCCCCACAGGTTTATAAAAATAATTGTACTCTCGCCAAGTATTTTTGTGTGGAGTATGTCAGAGACTTGACAGCTTCAGCCACTGCTGCATCCACGAGGCTCTGTAGCAAGAGATTGCTTTGGTTAAGCACACCAGCCGACCGTCTTTCGTAGGTCATGTCCTATTGTCAGTTGCCAGTCAAGCTGCTTGCGAAGCCCAAAAAGCCAAGAGAAAGAAAGAGTCTGCCTTTGCCAGCACCACCCACCTCTTTGATTCCCTTTTTAGCTTTTCCTGGCCCCTGGTTATGTCAAGACAGCTCCCGACGTTTCTGGGCTCACCACCCCTGTGCCGACCCGAGTTCAAAACAATAGCACATCGACTGGCCTAAATACTGCTTGTCAGCTTCCCTCGAGACAGCATCTGTCTGGCAAATTCTCACGAATTCAGCTTTTGCAGTAAAGGGGTCCTCAGAAGTTGGCAGATGTAACTTCTCAACCTGCCCACTAGACCTGCCCCCTGAAAATCGATTGAGGCTGATCCGAGCAGTTGAAGCTCAGGCACTCCAGGCCTGTGAAGGCAACCTCACCAGCAGACCGAAGGCCAGGCACACCGGCTAGGGGGTGTAAAAACCGATCGTGCTTTGGGTGGTGGAGGAGGTCAGCCGTAGGAGAGTAGCCTCCCTCCCTCCCTCTATCCTGAGGTTTTTGACAGCTGCAACTGCTGCGACTCCCAGTCGGTGTCGGAGGCTGCTGAGCATCTTCTGGTTAGCTAGTTCATCAGCACGCATCATCACCGCAGCCCTGACATCCCCCAAACCCTCCCGAACCACACAATTCTTTTGAGTGGGAGCTGTATTCACCCATCCGGACTCTCGGAATTCGCTTAGCTTGCAACTCTTTTTCTGGCTGCAGGCCTGAACGTTTGACCTGTCTCCTGTAGCAGATGCGTTTTGATCTGTTGCCAATTATTTGGACTTGACCGTCATGTGACCGACATTGGGCTCATAGTTTTGCTGGCTTCGGCCCTAGATAACCGGCAGGTGACTGCTAGTTGTGTTGTTCTAGACACCTGGCTGTGATCGCCTTGACCAAAGCTCTCTGAAGCATGGCGGTGTGGCCACATGCCTGATGCTGCTTCCACCGTCGTGTATGCAGTATCCTGCTGGTGAATATCGCCTGGTCGGTATCGACTGCCAGCCATGACTGCAGCTGGGCTCATGCTGGGCTGCAGCACAGCGTATCCATTATGCCCACTATCATTACCGAGTATTCTATGGAGGGCCTTTGGAATCGCTCACACCAGCAGATTAGGTCTGTCGATGCATGTGGTCAAAATGATGGCTTACTGGTAAAGTAAAGGTTAGTTGATTCAGCACGTGACTTCTGGTTCCCAAAATCCTGTTTGTGCCGGTACTTTTGCAGGTCGCCAAAATTCTTGCCAGCTTTTGGGTCCTCAGCAGCCAAATGGCATCAGACTTCTGGGTTTTTTTTCCTCTTTGCCAAGTAACACTATTATGTTACACAATTTTTGTCTTTGGGTTGTAAGTGTTATTTCTTTATTGCTTGTGCCTCAGAGGTATAGAAGATGGCCATTATTCCCTACAAACTCTGCTTTTGTGACCTTGACAGTCATTAGCTTGAAGTTAATCCATTTCTGACGACGAAACTGTCACATTCCCATCTTGCGGTTCACATTTAGTCAGGAAGAACAGCAAACGAATCAAAGTTAGCATGCATTTATCCCCCGAAGGTATCTCCATCCTGTTTTCGATATAGTGTCGTTGGTGACGACGTTTAAAGTCCTATATATCCCGGTGAACGCGCTAGCTTTGCTCCTCCGAGTAAGCCCCCATGTTCTCCTTGAATTTGTTCAGATGAGCATCATGGATACGGAATTTGAGGGGCATAGTGCATCCCATTTTGGCATAGTCCCTTAGAGAGCCTGAACCACATTCTCATAGTTTTCAGCTTTGTGATTGACCAGAGGAAGGAAACGAGACGATTGAACCGTGCTCTGAGCTGCTTTCTCCGTCCTGTTAAGCCTCTTGGCGAACTCGTCGCACTCTGTGCTCGTGGTCTGTGGTTTGACGATGACACCAGCTTTGACCTGTGCCTCGATGCTGTGTAAAGATCACTTTGAATGTATTTGAAAGCAGCCGACTCTTTGTCTGGAAACGTGAGAAATTGCTTGGTGACTTGATGTGCTGTGGAGGCATCAGTACTTTCCGAGGGTAAACAAGCTGCTTCGGCTTGATGTTCTTCCTGACAAAGAACTCGGTGTGCTGTGGCTTGTCCCTTTAGTGATAGTCTGCCTTCGTGTCCCGGCTGTCGCATAGGCAATCAAAACAAGACAACTTCCTCAAACTGCCTTGGAGCCCCATCAGCAACGATACCACTGTGAAGTCACCACCAATGACCTCCCAGCGATAGTCACCACACTTCAAGGCACTCAACAACATCTTGACACTGGTGTAGTTCTTTGAGCGGTGCTCAGAATGAACCATAAGATAAGGAGACACAGTTACTTATTTGCATTATGAAGTACCATGGCTTTGAGGCTCCTGGATGAACTGTGTATGAATTGGCACCATTCACTTGTGTTACAGGTGAAACCTTTAGTTTTGAGTAGACCGGCCATGTTGCAGAAGCACAAACCATCTGGCTGAGTGAAGATGCTGGAAAACAGTTGGTGCCACTTTCTCTGATCTGTTGCTATCCCACTCGGTAATTGAGCTAGGTAATCGCTGACGAATACCTTTCGTAAAATTAAATTTATGTTCGTTTTATTAGAAAGGACTCAAAGCTGGGGACATTCAGTGGGGCCGGCTCACCAGCTAGGTCAGCCGACACTCAGGCTCCCATTCCAAAGCACAGTTGGATGCTTTGGAATGGGAGCCTTTTGTGAACTTGCATGGGTGCCGGCTAGTGAAAGTATAAGACAATGAATGGGTGCAGATGAGTAGGGGAGAGGCTGATTCTCGGTCTTTAGTGCTCTTTCTTCTTTTAGTTGTTGTTTCTCGAGCCTTCCATCTTCCACATGAGCATAAACAGCCGCGCTCCACTTTGGTTCCTTTGAAACTCCTCGCGCTAGCTTGCTTAAACCCTGAAGCAGGAGAGGTATTGCCATTGCACCAGCATCGTGGAAGTGACCTCCATAGCACCTATGCGACCAGCAGAGTACAAGCTTTTGTGCAAACAGTCGTTCAATGAAAGAAACAATCTGTATCAGTATACCGACGGAGGACTAGCTGAGGACGCTAGGAGGAGGTTGAAGCTACTGTCATGCATAGTTTTCTTCTTGTGCTCTCTCTCCCAGCCTCTCTCCCAGCCTCTCTCTCTCTCTCTCTCTCTCTCTCCCCTCCCCCATTCTCACCCAAGCATGCAGTGAGAATTGGTAGGACTTGGGATGTTAGTCAAAGTGCACTTTATTAAGGCAACTTGTGTGGCCACCGGTGTCTTTTTTCAGTATTGACTTTGCATTAAAGCCTGATGCCTGCCTGGCCTGAGCCTAGATAAGGGCATTGGAACTGGCTTGCAGCCAGATGAAGGGGGGGGGGTAGGCTGCAGCCAGATATTGCGGCAACTGGGATCATCAGCAGCATAAGCAGATAGCTGTAGCTGCTGTTATCTGGGTGGGCGGTAAGCATGCTTTCTCCATTCGTGCTCTGCCTGAAGATGCCTCTTGGGCCGAACTTGCAGTAGCAGCCAGCTTGTAGGCAGCAGCCTGCTGCACCGGCTGACCCAGCACAGGCATGCTAGGCTAGACGTTTGGGAGGGGAGAGAGAGGAGGGGGGGGGGCAACAGTTAACCACACACGTGCCCAGCCCGGTGCTGATGCCTCGGGGCTTCAGTGGCTTTGGTGTGCCGAAGCTGAAAAGCAGTGGAGGAGTTGGTCAGACAAAGGAAAGTAAACAAAGTCTGCTTCTGGCTCGTGTCGTCAGAGCAGCTGCAACTGAAGAACTGCTGGAGGGTAAAGCGATTGCTCGGAGACCGAATTACCTAGGTTGACCATCTGACGGCCAATTTTCTTCATGGAATCTTGAGCTTTCGTTGGCTCTGAATGTAGGAATGCAGAAGCTAGCTGATCCATACCGCCGACAGTAGTGCTCTGCAGGTAGACAAGGGTGCCCCATTCATTGACAGCCAGCAGCCATCGAGAACAGCCGAGAGCAGCAGCAGCAGCAGCCTCGGTGACCATACATCATGAGAAGAATCTGCAGACCATTCACAATCCGCCCCCTTCCCAACCATCAAACGATGGCAGCCGCTGTGACTGGAGTTTTGCTGCTGAATCGATACCTTCTTTCCTGGCTGGGAAAATGGCGCCCTGCTTGGCATTCATTCTGCAGGCTGCTTGATCACTGTTTGATGTCTTCTCGTTATGCAGTCGAAACGCTGACGTCATGTCGCTGGACACTCTCGTACGTGGGCCTGCTTGGATTTCTGCTGATCTATGTGACACGTGCCAACATCAGCATGGCCATGGTGTGCATGGTCAGGCCTCAGCCTCCGTCGAACAGCAGCCGAGTAGGGAACATCTCACAGCCAGCCTGTGCGGTGGCTCACCACAATGACAGCTCCTACTCGGTATGTGCTAGCTGCTGCTGATTGTGTGTCTTCTGTGGACCACTGCAGTAGATTAGCTGTGGCAGGTACAGGTGACAGAGCCATCAAATACTCAATAATTTTCTATTTTGCTTGCAGCATCTTTTTATTTGCATTTAAAATGCTAGTTGGCGGTCAAGCCTATACACTGGGCTATGGTCAGGGACTGATTTGCTTTCCTTTTTTGGGTTCCAACGTGAGACTTTCACTATTGTTAACATTATGGGGCCAGCCTTGCTTGTACGAACGTGCCTTCTCGTGCCCTTAGGTCCTCGATGGACAATAAATTAGCTGTTCCGTTCCTCTGCTTAAGGATCGTTGGTGACAGAAGCTTTTGCTCTGCAGGTCCTAGACTATGGAACTCACTTCCATAACTCGTCGGCAACGACACCTACTCTCCTGCTGCCGACTATGGCATATTCTTTCCAGCTGTCCTGAGCAGCTACTTCCACACTACTCACTACCTCAACTGCCCCCTGACTCATTGATGCTTCTCACTTTCTCTTTGTTGCACGAGATGAAGTCTGTTGGCTACTACCGAATGCTTACTGAAAGCTGCTTAGGCTTTGAGTGTGCTATGGTAAACTCTCCAGTAAATACCCATACAGTCTTTGTGGCTTTTCAACGGGCTGCGTATCAGATGGGCAATGGACACAGCCTTCCAGCCTTCCTAGGATTGGCAGGGTCAAGCAAGGCCAAGGTCTGACCCTGCCGGTTTAATCTGGATACGTCTATGGTTGCCACATACGAACACCGTGGTCGTTACAGGCAAGGGTGCTGGAGCCCCTTCATGTTGGTCCTTTTATGGCGAAGGCCTAGCCCAACTTCAGTCTGTGGTACGATTGGCCAGGGCATGGTCCAAGTTAAGTAGTCCCTACACAGTTTATGGCTACCCGAATGCTGGTCATACCGATTACTGCTTTAACTTCTCTTGCAGTCGCTTCACATCGGGTGACGGTGGGTGTGTCTAACACTTGGCTGAACGTCGATTAGCAGTCTGGTCCTGCAGCTCCTGCAAACGAGCATGTCTCCCCCTCGGTCTTTCAGTCACGTGTCCCTTTGCTAATGGAGCTGCAGGGTCATACGGTTGATCGGCAGATACAAGGAAAATTGTTACTCTACTCCACGAGGCCTGCCACAACCTGGCTCCTTCCTGTTTACCATGAACTGCCACACCAGCTTCAGCTTCCCGTGCCCCCAGGCTCTCCCTGTCTGTCTCTCTCCATTCCCCCTCTCTCCCTCTCTTTCTCTCTCTCTCTCTCTCTCTCTCTTTTCTCAGCAATACAGTGGTCCCCTTTTTAACTGAAGGGTGCGAGTGACTTTTGCTCTGCAGGTCCTAGACAGCAGAACTGCATGTCACAGCTCCTGTCCAATGGCCGCGTTTGCAGTCCGGCTATCTTCAATATCTGGCGATTCCTTCCCAGCTGTCCGACAGCTGTTGCTACATCTATGCTTCCTCTGGTTTCATTTTTGGCTGTCCTACTGACTCAGCTAAAGTTACTCACTCTTGCTTTGCTGTGTGAAGTGCAGTCCCCTGGCTATCACTTGAGCATCAAGGGCATTTTGCTATTGAAAACGCCCCGACCCTTCATCCCCCATTCCATCGTCTAGGCTTGTAGATTTACACAGATAGATAAACACTGCACTCATATAAGAATACGAATCTTAGTAATCATGATTTCCCGTTGAATTTTGCAAAATTGAAAAAGCAATGCCTCTCTAGCAGGCAAATATTGACAGAGAACTACTTTCCAAGATAAAATCAAAGTGAATCGGCAATTCATCACCTGTTAAGGGTAAAACCAGGAAAATAGGATAGTTTTGCCCTGGTTAAGACACCATAGAGGAAAAAGGAATATTCTGGCTATTGAATGCCATATGTATTTAAAAGAGTGTGGGGACAAGACACTCGAAGCAGTGGTCTGATGTTTTATTTATAATAATAACTCATTTTTGTAGCATCCTAAGAGAACTTAAACTCTATCCAGGCACTTTACACATGCTGGAGGGCTCGAGCCAACGATCTTGGTCGTTAAAGATGAGTGCCTTACCCCTGAGCAAAATCGTGTTCAAGACCCGGCAATGTTTGAGATGATGCGTAAGGTCCACTATTGACTAGAACTTCTTGTTTGTTCAGAGTTTGCTAGTTACCAAGCTAAAAAGCATTATCATTTTCTGTTCATATTAGAATGAAAATACGTCGCCTAGGCTGAGTGCTAACTAGCTTTACTAGAGTATGAAAGTGCAGATGGCTTAAAATGCTCTTAATTTTGAAATTGTATGGCACTTTTATATGGTCTCCTGCAGCATAATGAGGAAAGTGTGTGGTAAGACCGAAATAGTTCTCAAGACATCGTGGCTGAAGTCTGAATCAAGACTGAAATGATTTGCCAGATTTTGGACAGCACGGAAAGTGATTCACCCATGCCATTCTTAGAAATGCAAATGTTGACAATGATGTACCGGAGCTGCTTTTACTCACCACCATGATTTCTTTTAACTCAATTTAGTTCTACCTTCTCTACCTGGTCAGCCTCATAATGTATACTAGCTTGTTAGCATTCATTGTTGCCTGAGGTTTTACTTTTTTTTGCTTGCTGCCAAACTGTTAGACTTGTGCCCAGTTTCATACAAAGGCATGTGTACAGCATCTGCATCATATTAAACTGCACTGTTTGAGAAATAGGAGAATCCTATGCTGCAAATGCGGCTGTGCACCATTTCCAGTACCACGAGAAAGTGTTATCCTGTCCTCACTGTTGACAGCAGCCTCCAAGAAGGCGTGACAATTTAGTCCACTGATGCCAAGATTTAGTACCCCCCCTCTGACTCAAAGCCTAGGTGTGCATGTGGTACATGTAGCCTGCAGTTGTGAGTGCAAATCGCGCTCGTCCATTCGTTCGGTCACTCGGTCTACTTTTTTGAGAAACAGAACACTGGCGATCCCACGGGTAGCTGCACAAGTCACGTGGGCGCGAGAACACTCGAGAGGGTTCAGCACAGAGTGTCAGGCCGTGGGAAGTGACCGCAGGCAGAAACGCTTGCTAACTGTCGGAGCCTCTTGGCCAGCTGCCTCTGCATCACTTGATCAGCTGAAGCCGGCTACATAATCACCTTCCCAGATCAGCTGTTGCATACCGGGAGGCCAGTATGACATTTAACACCTCCAGCTCCATTTCTGTGTTTGTGAGCTGTGGAGTGGGGCCAGAGCTCGAGTGGCAGAACACTAGAACTGGTAGTCTCACTGTGGCCGAAGCGGCGGCTGCTGCGTGACTGCCGAAGCAGCACGATCGAGCGGCAAAGGTTTGGAATGTAGGTTCGAGACGTTTCTACAGAGTTATAGAGAGCCAACTCCTTTCTCATGCACGGGCTAACGAGGCTGCTGGAGTTTTAGTGCATTTTGTGCACACATCGCGGACCGGTTTTCTGGGAGGGGGACGGTTCTTATTGGTGTACACGGGTGATGCTCAGCGAGGCTCAGAGAGGCAAGTTCTTTTTGGGCGCGTCCAAAGAGACTCGTCGGACATTCGGCGTTCAGTGTCGACTTGTTTCTGTAGAGGTAGGTTATCATATTTTTGCTCAAGGAGCTTAGTATCATATCTTTTCGCAAGAAGCTAAGTAAGGCCGGCCGGCACTTCGGGCCATAGGCACACTGTCCCGAGCTCTCCAAATGTGGCACTGATTTCTTTTTAGACGATTCTAAAGAATTCTTGGCGAGCGTTGCCTTCGTTTATGCTACTTAAGGCCCTCCTACTGCAGTGGGATGCGATGCTTGTTTTCGAGGGAATGAATGGCTCTTCAGCTGACAGATTCAAAGACAATTTCCGGAAGATGCTATCATTTTTTATAGAGTGGCTAGCAGAGTTTTATGGGTGGGGGAGGCCTAACGAGGCCCTCCGGGCAGCTGACATTCGTGGCCCCCGGCTTCCGAATGTGTCTCCGAAGTGAGCCATTAGGTCTAGATGGAAGGTGACAGCAGCTGCAGACGATCGGTGTGACTCTCATCCAGTGCTCCAGTTCCGGTTCGGACTCTTGGAGTGAGTGGGGGAGGGCTAAAGAAGCCTCCCCCCACTTCCCCCCCCCCCCGAGGACCTTCAGCTTAGGAACTGCCAGCCGTTTACTTTTTCAAATCTGCTCCAGTGGCTGCTAGCCAGCGTGACCTACCGATACTAACCGCAGCCAATCCCTTACATACTTTGGAACAGCAGGCAGCCTTGCTCACAAGCTTCTTGTTGACAATTGATTGATTCTTCTCGTACCAGTTTATTAGAATATTTTTAGGCACGACCGGTCATCAGCAGTTACCCTTCGGTCACTAGGAGCTACCTCACCCATAGCACGGCTAGTCAAAGAACCATCAGCTGCTAGGTCTGCAGCATTCAACCACCCAGTTGTTTCTCAAGTTAATTGGATCCATTTTACGACGAAAGAAGTCTGCACTAGGGGTTTAAGTGCCAGGGCAGGAAAAATCTTGTATAATACTGTTAGCACCCACTTCTGGTCATCTCCACTTAATGTCAACGTTGAGCTCACAGAGAAGATCTCTGGCTATGTGTCTGGTCACCCCTGTCGTGGAAGTGACGTCGGTGGCAGCTGGGCAGTGGCCACGGGCTGCTGGAATGGACACCAATGTACCATACATTCCGGGCTGTAAACGAGACAAGCAGTCGCCCTTTGTCGGCTATTTGCTCGGCTTATGCCTCCCTGCATTTGTTTACGATCGTAGGCACACGACCGGTCAGAGCACAGTCGTCAAAGGATGCTGCTGCAAGCAAGGGCACTCGGCTTTCAAGCCCAGAGCTGGCGGGCTGGCCTTGGCCAGCACGCCTGCACCTTCGTTTTCCGAAGCTGCCACTATCGCTGCGGCCGAGCCAAGTGGCGCAAGTGCCAACCCACACCGAATTTCCAAAATGCCAACTGCCAACCTGTACTGAATTTCCCTTGCAGGCATATGAAGACTACTGTAGGTCGTACCAATCGATCCTAGCAAAGGCCAAGTCTAGCTTCTATAGAAACATTGTTGAATCACAGATGCACGATCCAAAAATGCTGATGTCGACAATAAACCATCTCCTCAACCGTTCCCAGATTAGCTCCTTACCTGATCATCCTTGTGATGATCTAGCCGATCGCTTCTCTCGATTTTTTGTGCAGAAGATAGACAAGATCAGGGAATCCATCCCTGCGATGACAACATCCACACTAAAATGCTGTTCCTCGGTTCCTGGCTGCACCTCAATGTCTGCATTTAAGCAGGTCACTAGTGATCTAGTCCTAAAGTTCATATCTCAATCAAAGAAGACAACAAGTCCTCTGGACCCTATTCCCACTGTCCTGCTCCTACGTTGCATTGATCTGCTGCTGCCATGCATAACTAACATAATTAATATGTCATTAGCCTCAGGTCATGTCCCAGCACCTTTCAAAAAAGCTGTAGTCAGGCCACTTCTCAAGAAAGCTACACTAGACCAAGAGAACTTTAGCAACTACCGCCCAGTCTCCCTTCTACCATTCCTATCAAAGACACTGGAACGGGTCGTAGCAGACCAGCTGAACTCCTATATCGAAACCTCACACCTTGCTAGTAAGTTCCAGTCTGGCTTTAGAGCTAATCACTCCACAGAGTCAGCATTGCTTCGGGTATACAACAACCTACTTAGGAATGCAGACATGGGTAGAGTGTCTCTGCTTGTTTTGCTCGATCTTTCGGCAGCTTTTGATACCATCGATCACGAAGTTCTTGTAGAGCGCCTCTAATCTCGCCTGGGCATCACTGGCACTGCTTTGCAGCGGTTCAGGTCCTATCTCAGTGGGAGACTCCAGAGTATTGACGTGAATGGACAAAGATCATCTGAAGTACCTCTAAAATATGGAGTACCTCAGGGCTCCGTGCTAGGTCCGGTTCTTTTCACGGTTTATACTCTCCCTCGTGCCGATGTGATTGCTAAGCACAATCAAGGCTTTCACTTCTATGCAGATGACACTCAGTTGTACCTTTGCTTTGATCCCTCTCAGCCTTCGAGCACCTCAAATTCTTTCAACTCACTTGCTGCATGCATTGATGACATCCGCACATGGATGGCAGCAAATTTTCTAAAACTAAACGATGATAAAACTAACTTACTAGTCATGGGCAAACCCAGTGTGATTCAGAGATTGGAAAGGCTGACTCTCAAAATTGGCTCTTCCAGCATGTCTCCTGTCGGATCAGCTCGAAATCTAGGTGTCATATTCAAAAGCGACCTCTAGTTAGACGACCATATCAGCTCCACAGTCAAATCAGCCTATTTTCAGCTTCATAACATTGCTAAAATTCGGACTTCTTTAGACAAGGATACCACGTCCATGTTGGTCCATGCATTCGTGACATCTCGTCTCGACTTCTGCAACTCACTGCTTACCGGCCTACCAGCATGTGCGATCAGGCGATTGCAGCTGGTGCAAAACTCTGCAGCTAGGCTTGTCTGTCGTGAGCGTCGCAGTTGCCACAATACTCCACTTCTCGCCGACCTGCACTGGCTACCAGTCAAGCAACGGATTGACTTCAAGGTTTTGTCGCTCACTTTTAGGTCCCTTCATTCTATGGCTCCAGCCTCTCTTTCAGATATACTACCCCATGAGGCCAAGCATCGTACCACCTGCTTTTCGGAATCCAACAGACTACAAATACCTCGTACAAACCTCAAATCCTTTGGAGACCGTGCATTTAGTTCGTATGCTCCCAAAGCCTGGAACTCCCTCCCGACCTGCGTCAGAACATCCCCTGACCTGACCACATTTAAAAGGAACTTAAAAACACACATATTTAGGACAGCATTTAGTGGGTCCCTGTGATTCGTCCTTCATGTGCTTATGCGTGCTGACACTGTGCATGCTGCCACTAACCGCATTTGCATGCTGACCCTGTGCATGTCACCCCTAACCATGTTACTCATTTTGTTTGTTTATCAAGCATGATATTAGTCACCATTCAATTGCATTTCCCTTTGCAGCAAATGTAAAGCGCCTAGAAAGAGATTAAGTTCTCTGAGGGCGCTTTATCAAGTGCAGCATTATTACAGGAGAGAGCACCGACGCCTGTGGGCGATATTGGCTGGGACAAGGAGCTGCAAGGCTACATTCTCGGTGCCCTCTTCTATGGCTACATGGTGTCGCAAGTTCCCGGCGGCTGGCTGGCCGGTCGCTTCGGCGGCAAGCTCGTCTTCGGAGTTTGCATGGCCGTCAACGTGGCTGCCAACCTCCTTCTGCCTGCCGCCGCTCGCTACGACGGCTCGGACTACAGGACGTCCGGTTACCTGGTCATTGCGCTCAGGGTAATAATGGGCGTGTTCACGGTAAGTAGTGGTCTTTTTCGCTTCTGCAGCCTGAAGTGTCCTGAAGCTGGTGCCATTGTCGAGACATGGGGCATGCAGGCTGCTTCTGTCATTGGCCTTTCTTTCGCTGGCTCTTGCAAAAGATTGTGGCCTTACTTTAGTTCTGTTGCTTGCACATATATACAATGATGTTAGTTACCATGTCCATTTTATGCCAGACCCAGTACCAGTGTGGTCTGAAAAGGTACCCGCTAACAGCTGGGAGATTAGAGAGAAAACACAGATAGGATGCTTGTGTTCTCTCTCCTTCTCTTTCTCTCCCTCTTACCGCCTCTCTATCTCCCCCCTCTCTCTCACTTTCTTGCTCCCATTTTCTGCCACCCCACTCATCCATCAGATCAGTGCCACTCCCACTTTCCCCCTTTATTTCCCCCAGTGAAACTGCACGCCTACCTTTCCCCTTTATCTCCCCCAGTGAAAGTGCTCCAGAGAGAGAGAGAGAGAGAGAGAGAGAGAGAGAGAGAGAGAGAGAGAGAGAGAGAGAGAGAGAGAGAGAGAGAGAGAGAGAGAGAGAGAGAGAGAGAGAGAGAGAGAGAGAGAGAGAGAGAGAGAGAGAGAGGACAGAGATGGAGATGGAGTTAGATAAACAGGCAGGTAGCCAGCCGGTAGGCAGGCAGAAACACAGTGAGTGAGATTGGCACTCTGTCTGTAGCCAGATCAAGTTTGTGCCACTACTTTATTACCGATCAGTTGATTTCTTTTTACCTTTCGATTGAGAGAGAAAGCGCACACCGTGCCTGTTGCACTTTATGTCTGACTACCTGAGCAGGCAGGTTCTTCTTCCGGTTTTCCAGGGCCCTCTTTTCCCGGCAATGAACAACTTGTGGGGGAAATGGGCACCGCCATTGGAGCGTAGCAAGTTGCTGGCATTATGCTATGCTGGTAAGAGGCATTCTGCTTGGCAGTCGTTCGCAGAATGACGTGGCTGCAGTTTGAGCCTGGCTGATCTTTGAGACTCTGCTCCCTATTTACCGGTTGTTAGCGGTTCGTGCAAGTACCAATTGCATTTGCCTGCTTCTTTTCGTGCTAGGAACAACTGTAGGCAACATCATCGTACTGGGCTTCGGAGGGTTCATGTGCCAGTGGACGTCGTTTGACGGCGGCTGGCCGTCGCTGTTCTACGTGCCTGGCATTGCGGGCGTGGCATTCTGCGTGCTCTGGTTCCTGTGCGTGCACAACTCGCCCTTGCTTCATCCTCGAATCACGCCTCTGGAGCGAGAATACATCACCGGCTCGCTGGAGGAGCGCTCGAGTGCAGCCGAAACGGTGCGTGCATCCGGCGGGCTGCTACACACTGAGCAGAGTGCAGGAGGAACGCGTGCAGTTGCTGCTAGGTGCTACCCTGGAGGGTGCTCATCTCGGGAAAATTGCCAGTAGCCTGCCTTGGCGGGGGGGGGGGGGGGGGGGTTGGGGGTTGGGAGTAGGGGGGGAGCTCGGTCTAGCTGTGGCTGTTCGGCGAGGCAAAGGTGCTTAGTGATCGCGCTGTCGCCGTGGCCAAGGCATGGCCCGTTAAGGAGAAACAGCGAATGCAGTGATTGCTTCGCTTGGCTTTTGACCGAGCTTGCTCAGATAAAGAATTGCCGGACGGATTGTCTGCTCAGCTATTTGCTGTGCTCGGGTTCACAATAATTATAATAATATTAATAATTATAATAACAATAAAAGTAATATCACATCGGTAAAACATCATCAGAGAACTTATCTCTCTCTCTCTCTCTCTCTCTCTATGCACTTTACATATGGTGTAAAGGAAGCATTACCGTGCGTTTGTTTGCGTTGGGCAGGTCGACTTGGCTTCTGGGTGGCTGCACTTATAACCCGTCTTTCAGCTACAGCATGACATGCTTAGCCACCATGGTGCCCTTGCAATTATTGGGTAGATATTCAGTATAACTTCCACAAACTTGGGCAGAACAAGGACAGTCCCATCCCGCTGTCTACCACAGCCGTATTGATGCGTGCAAGCTGCCCTCATTTGCTTGAAAGAAACTTGGATTCAATTAGTCTCTCGGCCCAGCAGTCCAGCTGCGGACTTGCCCTGCCGGTCATGCCTTATCTGGGCCCTCTTAAGTTTGTACAAGTACGTCATACTTAACGTGCATAGTTATTTTTATTTTTGTGTCCCTAGGCAGTGACAAGAATGGCTGCATGTGGCCCAGCCTTCTGTGACCTTATGAGTGCAAAGTTTAAAAAAGAAAAGTGAATCGAAGGCTAGCTAATTCAACAGCCTCACACCTATAGCTGGCAGAAGAGCCATAGCTGCTTTCACACCTTCTTTCGGTGGACAATATAGAATTGCCTGCTGTAGGACCTCGAACTCAGGACCTGAGTCGTGAAGTGCAAGCACCTTGCCCCTAGGCTAACACCCAGGGGCATCAGCTTTGAGGATGAAGCTTCAGTCACACCACGCTTTGGATATGCCCTGAGCAATCCTGAGATATTCGACCAATGATTTCTGTAGATCCGAATGGTGCCAAGCATTCAGCTATTGCTAGCACACGAAGATGGATGGCAACATCTGCTTGCCCCATCTTGGTGCAGAGTGGCAGTCAAGGTGCTTATTCTGTTCCTCGAATACGATTGGCCGGCTGCCTGTAGTTGGCAGACACTAGTCACTCTCACCTGCGTCTTCGGCCAGTGGTAAGGTGCTTGCTCTTTACGATCAATGTAATGTAATGTAATGTATCTCCGTCAGTAACTCCACAAAGTCATAAAGACCATGTGGGTGTTACGCAGGAGAGTTTTGTATAGCGAACTCACAGCCTAAGTGGTTTTCGGTATGCATTCGGTAGCCAACAGATTTCGTCTCACACAACAAAAAGAAAGTGGGAAGCATAGCAGAGTCGGGAGAGAAGTTGAGGTAGTGAGTAGCATGGAAGTAGCAGCTCAGGACCGCTGAAAAGGATGAGCCATAGTTGGCAGCAGGTGAGTAGTAATCATTGAGTAAGAATTGTGGAAGCGAGTTCCACAGTCTAGGACCTGCAGAGCTAAAGCTTCTGTCGCCAACTGTCTTTAAGCGGAGGATCAAGGCCATTGCTATGAGTCCATCTGCAGGCAATGCTTTATGGTCGGCAGCATGGGGTGTGGGGTGAATGTCACTTGGGCACTTCTGCTGCCGTACTAATGAGGCTGTTGAATCAGCTGACGGTAGTTGCTCTTATGTACATGATTTGTTTAGGGATGCATCATATATTGTAAATTTAGGAGTTGCATAAGAATGCAGCCTGCAACCGAGATTACCGATCGTGATCTGAAGGATCTAGGAACATTCTAATCGATGTGCACTGGGAGAAGATTTTAGAAAGTTGTCATGATTCAGCTACAAGATGTTTGTTCGGTATTGTTATTTTTTATAACCTTATTACTACTAATAAATTGAGCCGATGCATCTATGGCCAACCTTGGCTTGTTACTTCAGAGAACCTTTTTGCAATAAGCCTGATTTAGTTTAAGAAATGTACGTATTATGGTAGTAAGTCAGTTTCCTACAGTGTAGGCACTCGGAGGAGGCACGATCCTGTTGCTAGTTGACATAATAATAATAATAATAATAGTTATAATACATTTGAAATGCTCTAATTCCAGCGAAAATAATAATTTCCTATATAGTTATAAAGTTTATCTCCCATGGCCAAGTTCGGCATCAATCGTGCTTTCATCATGCAGCATCTGCTTTTAGACAGTCGGAGGTCACGCTGAACTGCGAGTCTGCCGCAAGCTGACCACAGTGATACTTTACTTGTTGGTACTCGGAGGCTAGCGTTCGTGGCCTCCTATACTCTGCTCGAAGTTCATGCATTAGCTGCAGTGGCTGGAACAGTACACCGACTGCCTGCGTCGATGATGGCTGCATGAACTAACCGCCGCGTTCCTTGGATGTCAGAACCTTAGCAGAAGGACGAGCCGAAGCAACAGAAGCTCGTGGTGAGTCCTCTGAAGGCTCCAATTAATTTCCTGTTCATTAATAGAACAAGTCGGTGCCATGGAAGAGCATCATCACGTCTCCAGCTGTGTGGGCAATCACTGCTGGTCACGTATGCAACAATTTTGGAAATTACACGATCATAACCACCATGCCTGCCTACATGAAGGAAGTGCTGCAGTTCGACATTACCGAGGTCAGTAGCAGAGCCAGGATTTTCATCTAGCAGAGGCAAGACTCGCGATTTTTGTAGGTGGGGCAAGACCCGCAAAATTGTAAGGGGGGCTTGACGCGAAATTAATGAAGAGCTGTAGTGCAAAATCGTAGTGTTTATTCTACATGAACTCGGTGGTTGCTCATCTCATTGAGTGGAATTAATACATAATTTCGTCGTTGGTCACGGTCGGGGGGGGGAGGGGAGTAAGAATTATGCATGGCCCAGGTCGATGACCTGCTGTAGAGGGGCAAATGCTTCCATGCCCCTCTCCGGCGCAGCCACTGACCGAGGTAATGGCCTTGCACTGCTCCGTGCGTTAGGTTTAGGCTGGGAGCATGGTGCTTGACTGATTAGCGTCAATACTTCTATAGTAATGATGCAGTGACAACCGTGTAGTGGTAGTAGTCCTGCTTAAGGATTTCCAATAGCAGAGATATGATAATACTAATAATAATAATACACGTGATAAAGCGCCCTCAGAGAATTCAATCTCTCTCTAGGCGCTTTACATTTGCACAATGGGTTTTCAGCACACTACCTACCGGCGGCTTGCACAGAATGCACGCATGCAACTCTACTTGTGTGTAAGATGGGCAGCAGTATGTCCAAAAGTCCATGCTCTCTCACCTAAGCCAATCTTGACGTGTATAATGTAGTCGGTGTATGTATATTTATACATTTCTCTGTACCTATCTTGCTATCATCTTTCCCTCTCTACCTCTTTTGTTCTCTCTATCACCTCCTTTCTCATATCATGCTCTGTCTCTTCCCCTCTCATTTTTCTCTCTCTCTCCTCCTTTTACTCATGCACTCTCATTCTCTGTCCCCCTCTCTCCATTTTTCTCTCTTTTCTCTCTCACTCGCCTCTCTTTTCTCTCCCCACTTTTGTTAACCTCAGATTTATTTGCTCGTCTGTAAGTAATGATACTTAGCCCTTGAAAAGGAAATTGTAGTGTTCCAAGCAGCTCTGAAGTGGATCTTTAGAAAAGTGCACCGGTAGGTTTTGGGCCAGTGGATAGAGATCGAATCAGACGTTGACGACACGTATATTGTGTTATCAAAGAACCCGATGATCTTCGAGTGCATGTAACATGTGGATGGAATAATGCTGTGTCGGCATCGCCTGCAGTGGGTGAGGTTATGTTAGTGGTGAACTGTAAGCCAATGCTGGTCTAGGAAACTCAGCATCGAATACTGAATATCAGTATCTTAAAGCTGTCTCAAACAAACCAAAACATGCAATGTTTGCAACTGGGTAAACTCTGCAAGCAGATGATTGTAAATATCATTTTTTGAAGTGGGGCAATTTTCTGAATTACATTGATCATACAAGTTCTACAAGTAAATCAATGCTCGAGTATCTAAATACAGTAGAAACCCTAAAGTGGTCTCTAGTTTCTTAGAGTCATCACATATAGATGCTTTACTTATTTAACACTGCGTGTGCAAGTATATTCTCATGTGTATGTGCAAAAAGCCACTCTAGTATACTAGTCTACTCTGTATCAATCTTTGGTAAATTACCAATTAATTTTTGACTGCGTGAAGATATACGCTGACTTTACCGAAGAGCAAAGGTAATAGTTTGCAGCAACACTTTCAAAAGCAGGGAGGTCACAATCCTTGTCTCAGGTCATCGACTGCAGACCACTGCCTCCCAGTAGAGTCTCAGGTCATTCGAGCGGTTGTGTTACCAGGAATTGCACGCTCTCAGTAGTTATCTCATAGGAATGTTTCATGCTATGCTTCTATCGCCAAGCTGCTCAACCTAGAGCTGCGTATGCAAAAACCAGCATCAGCGTGAATCCGGTCTGCTAGCCTATCTTTGCTCGGGCTGATTAGCAGGGAAGCTGACCGCAGAGAACTTTTGCTGCCTGACGGGAATCTACAGTTATTACAGTGCACCCGAAGCAATCTCCTCGTGTTAGTTTGTGAGGAAGCTGCACATAGTTGTCAAGTTCGAACTTTTTCAAAAAGTGTCAGCATAGTTACTACTCCGAGTGCCTCTTGCAGTCGATCATGCAGAATTTTGTATGTGGGCTTTCAAAAAAAGTGTTCTGTGCTGTGCTTCGGCAAGTAGTATTAAGGGCGAATTAGATGGGCTGGCACCGGGTGGAGCTATTGTAAGCTGGCGTCTTCCAGATGTGCAATCTCCTTTGTGGGTGCGGTCTCCTTTGTTGGATGGGTTTTTAAGTTAAATCCGCGAAGAGTTTTGTTTATGTGTTGACCGATTAATGTCTGCACCCTCGCTTAACAAGGATGTGGGTTCGCAACACCAAAGCTTCTAGCTTGGCAGGTTTGCTGTCGTTACGGAGTTACTCAGTCTTGCAGAGGCAGTCCATGTTGAGGGGCAGTCCATACTGAGATAAAGCTGCCGCATCTCAATACCAAATCATTGCGATAGTAGTGTCTTCAGGCAAGCAGCAGGAGTGGCGTTGGAATGCGTCACTTGGCACCGGAGCCTGTGGCAAACTTGTATCTGCATTCATGGGTGTAATCGTACTTCTATGTTGCTTTGCAGGTATCGGCTTTGTTGATGTGGTTCTCTAACTCCCAGGCATTCCCGGTGGTTTCAGTTCTCCTTTTCTTTTTTGCTTGCTTGCTTCCTCAGTAGACACCACCTGGCCTACTTCATTCACAGTCTCTTTAGAGGCTCATTTGAGATTTTCCATTCCGAATCGTCAGACTCCATTTTTAATGACCATCGTGGATGCAATGACTCGGCCACCACGTTCGCATATTTTATTGCATTTCTGTACTGCATCCATGTGGAGTAACCCCGGTGGAAGAACCGTAGTGGTACTGCTGCTCCATGTTAGAAAAAGGAGTGACATCCAAGGGTGGCACAGAGGAGGATAGTGTTACTGCTCCATGCAGGGATGGGATAAACTTCTGAACGTTCTGAAAGACTGGACATCGGCCAAGATGCTAAGGCAAAGCTACTACAGCCGTGCTCTTAGCTAATTGTTTTGGCAAGTCTTTGTTCGAGAAACAGGGCTAATAATTGGCTGCTGTAGCTATTTGCAGCTTTGTGCTCTGAAATTGGCAGCAACTGCCAATCACGGTCCTTTACTAGTCAAAGCAGTGGAAGTGTTGTGGATGCACCGAAACTGTATACAGAGATAGGGGCAACAAGTTGCACAATGCAGGGAAGGAATTGAAATTATTGATCACCAACCATGTTTGCACATGAAATAAAAGTGAGCGTGTTTGCATATGAAATAAAAGTGAGTGATCGCCATTATTAAGGTGGCTTGGTGTGAACACTATACGAAAGACACCAAATTATGTCGTTGCCAAAGCATACATCCTTTGGGTATTTGCAAATTTAGTTAGAGTTTTGCCCAACCTCATTTTTAGGCCGGCTCGATGTGCTTGCATGGCATATCGTGTGCTACCTGCAACTAGTGGAACTGCATACATAGCAGCATAGCCAACTACTAAAAGCTAGGGTTTTCTTAGTCCAGTTAGAAGTGAGTTCCAGTATTCGAGCCTGTCATTTTCAAGTGCACGAATTTGCTGATCGAAGATGCTACACTATATAGTTCACCTGTATAGTGCCCCAAGAGAAGTTATCTCTCTTCAGGTGCTTCACGTATGCCACAGGGTCGAGCCTGCCACTCGGTTCTCACATACATTCACCTTGACCTCACTCGTGAAAGGCTAGCACCTTAACCAGCTGCCTTTCATAGGACTATACTAACCCGACAATATATAATAAGATAACCAGATAATATAATTAGACTATATATAGGACAGTTGAAGAGCCATAGTTGTGGCCTATAAGCAATAATTTAGCCAGTATTTAACAAATAGGACTCTGGGATCTGTGAGCTGAATCAGCTTGCTGATCAGTGTTCTCGGCTCCGCCGATCTTGAATGCCTGGATCCCAAACATTCGTTTTTCTAACCAATTAGCGGTTAGCCTTGATTTACCACAGCATAGCTCTAGGAGATTGGCCAATGTCCAAAGCCTAAATGCAGGTAAGCAGGTTCCTAGTTGCTGCTAGTTAGCAGTAATTGCATTATGGGGTAAAGTGATTGGTGCCAGGTTTTTGTCAGGATAGCGATGACCCCCCCTGCCATCCGGCTCAAGTTATTTTCCTTTGTGGAGCCATGTGAGCAGGTAAAGAGATATTACCGAACGGCTATTCACTGTACTAGGAAGTGTTTTTAGCTCATTTTTAAATGTCGTCAAGTCAGGGGATGTCGTGACGTCAGTCGGGAGTGCATTCCAGGCCCTTGGGAGCATACAAACTAAAGGCATGGTCTTCAAAAGATTAGAGGTTGGTTTGAGGCACAGCTAGGCGATTCGACTAAGAAGAGCAGGTGGCACGATGCACGATGGCTGATTGGGAAGTAGCTCTGATGGGTAGCAATGGAGCAAGTGTGTACATAAGTGCTAGTGCAAGCAAATTGCTACTACATTCCTGATGTATAAGGTAAAAGTCAGCTCAAGACCTGCCGGAGCTCTTAAAGAGCAGCAGAAATTGGAGTGATAGGCCGAAATTGACTGATGCACATTTCGCCAGCCAATGCACGATGCAGCCAGTTATTATGGCCCTCTAGGCCATCATTATTGCCTCTGACTTGGTGAGTAGAGTCACTTAGCAGTGCTCAGCATGTTTCCAGAAGTGCATCTTGTTGGCGTACTAGGTAAAGCTGTTGGTTATCTCGACCTCGGTCGCGAGGTCATGGGTTCGAATCCGGTGGTGGGCGATCCTTTATTGCCAATGCAAGCGGTGGTGATAGCCGTAAAGGCTCTTCTGTCGCTATGCAAAAGAGGCTGTTGCATCAATTAGTATTTTTTTCTGTTGGTAAGCAAACAGTGACCCGATTAAGTGTCCTGGAAAAAGCTGAGACATTTAAGTACTTTGATCGAATTGTTCGTGTACTGCTACTTAATTAATCTGCAAGTAAATGGTGAATGGTTGAAAGAAGAGTAAGGTCGTTCTGTTGAAAAGTCGATTTCTTAGTCATTGGATTAGATGTCCTCAGATGTGTGTGAAGTTAGCAAAGCTAATAAGTGCTGTGGACAGCATTTTGTTATGTATGTGGTTCTGTAGGGCCTCTTATGTGCATGATGAATGCATAGGCAGACTCGAGTTGTAGTTTATGGTTGCATTCCATTATCATTTTCGTCATCCTCTGCACCTGCCTGCTAAAGCTGCTGCCCAGTGTTGTCACAATTTTCCTCACTGTTGCAATTATCAGCTGTCGTGTGTGCTTCTCGAGAGATTGCTTTTCCTTTCGGAGGGACAGTAAAAATAGAGAAGATGGACAATACTGTCTGTTGCTGTTGTACACCGCCGGCCGTTATTAGTAGCACTTTCTAATACAACCGATCGGTAATAAGTTCACAGATCGGCCCAATCCAAACACGTGACCTTCTTTCGCCACCGATGGAGCTCGCGGAATACCATTCCTACCGTGTGTAGTTGAAAATAAGCACTGTAGCAACGATTTAACACTACAAAAGTATTATTTAAAATAAATAATCATGCTGAAAGAAGTTTGCTTATACACTGACAACCTTTATAATTACATGTAATAATAACACACTTGATAAAGCACCATCAGAGAAGATTCCAAAAAGCAGGTGGTATGATGCTTAGCCTGGTGGGGCAGTAGATCTGATAGGTAGGCTGGAGCCAAAGAATGAAGGGACCTAAAAGTAAGCTGCAAAACCTTGAAGTCGATGTGTTACTTGACCAGTGGCCAGTGCAGGTAGGTGAGAAGTGGTGTGATGTGGTAAGTGCGAGGCTCGCGACAGACAAGCTTAGCTGCAAAGTTTTGCACTAGCTGTAAGCACCTGACAGCACAGGTCGGTAGACCAGCATGCAGTGAGTTACATCACTCAAGACGAGAGCACAAATGCAAACAAATGCACGGACCATCTTAGATGTGATATTTCGGCCTAAATTAAGCCCGAATTTGAGCAATGTTATGTAGCTGAAAGTATGCAGACTTGATTGTGGAGCTGATGTGGTCGTCTAATGAAAGGTCACTTTGGAACAAGACACAGATTTCTTGCAGATTCAACAGGAGATATTCTGGCAGAGCCGATTTTGAGCACCAGCCTTTCCAATTTCTGAATCACACTTGGTATGCTTATAACTAGTAAGTTGGTTTTATCATCGTTCAATTTAAGAAAATTTGCTGCAATCCATATGCGGATGTCATCAATACATGCAGCAAGGGAGTTGAGAGAATTCGACATGCTGGTGGGCTGGGAGGGGTCAAAGCAAAGTTACAACGGAGTGTCATCTGCATAGAAGTGAAAGCCTAGATTGTGTTTGCCAATCACATCGGCAAGAGGAAGAGTATAAACCGTGAAAAGAACCAGACCTAGCACAGAGCCCTGAGGTACCCCATATTTCAAAGGTCCTCAGATGATCTTTGTCCATTCATATTAATACTCTGGAGTCTCCCACTGAGCTAGGATCTGAAACATTGCAATGCAGTGCCAGTAAAGCCCAGGCGAGATGAGAGGCGCCCAAGAAGGACTTGCTGATCGATAGTTTCAAAAGCTGCCGAAAGATTGAGCAAAACACGCAGAGATACTCTACCCATGTCTGCATTCCTAAGTAGGTCGTTGTACACCCGAAGCGATGGTGACTCTGGAGTGATTAGCATATATGAAATATAATTAATTCGTACAGTGCCCTAAGAGAACTTAATCTCTATTCAGGCGACCTCAAATACACCTTGACCTTGGTCGGGGAAAAACCTTAACTAGTGGGCCAAACCAGCAGAGCCTTAAACTTTTAGCCAACTTGGCGCTTCGAGGAGACCATCCTGGCTAGGGGCTGCCCGGTTATACCTGCCTCATGACCGGTTCTAGTAACACTGCCTTGTGCCTAGATAGGCTCTGCAAAGTAATCGGCCTTGAACTCCAGTCGGCATCAAGCAGCTCGACTTGCCTGCGAATGCCTAAGCCATTGCATGAATCCAGCCATCCTGCGGTTGGGGCTTCAAGTTCTCAGGTTTGACCACGTGAAAATGTACTGCTTTGAGTTCTTCGATCTGACTACTCCGACGTAAGCTTCTACTCACGCATGGATTTGACTGTTAGCTTCTAACATAATGCTGCCCTTTCTGCCCTTTGTATCGACCACCGCAAAGCATGAGCTGCTACGCGGGGTTAAGTCTGGCCTACTAGGTCCTAAACTACACTGGAAACCTAGAAGCAAAGTGACAGCAGGTCGATCAACAGATGTAGGGCAAAATTCTCACTCTGACCCACAACTGTCGCCATGGCTTGACTCCTTCACACCAGGCTGAGCTGCTGCACCAATATCAGCCTCCTCGTGTCACCAGGTCCTTTATGGACAATTAGGAAGCTATGCCTTTCCTTTGCTTAAAGGTTGTCGGTGACAGGAGCTTTGGCTCTGCAGTTGCTAGACTATGGAAACCACTTCCACGATCCTTCCAAACGACAGTTTCTCTGCTGCTGCCTACTGCAGCAAATCCTTCCCAGCCATTCTGAGCTGCTACTTCCAAGCTATCCACTACCTCGACTGCTCTCCTGATGCAGCTATCTTGATCGCTTTCTTTTTGTTGTGTGAAATGACGTCTGCTGGCTGCCGTGCATCGACGAAAGTTGCTTCGGCTTTGAGATTGCTAGAAAGAGCTCTTCACCAAAACCTTCTCAGTCCTTGTGACTTTGAGGAGTTACAGGCAGAGACACATTAAATCAAATTACTGTAGTATATATGAACACTGCTCTGTTAAGCAGCAGTGATAAGCGCGTTACAATTTCAAAGTAAGTAACTCTTGATTTATGCTGAAAGTGAAAAGCATAGCTGAGTCAGGAGAGCAGTTGAGGTAGTGAGTAGCACGGAAGTAGCTACTGAGGACAGTTGGAAAGGTGGTGCCATAGTCGGCAGCAGGAATATAGATGTCGTTGCGTACGACTTGTGGAAGTGAGTTCCACAGCCTAGGAACTTCAGAGGAAAAGTCTCTGTTGCCAACGGTCTTTAAGTCAAGGAATAGAACAGCTAATTTGTTGTCCATACAGGACATGAGAACACGAGATGGCTGAAACTGGTGCAGCAGTTGCGCTAGGTGTGGAGGAGCCAAGCCGTGGTGGGCCTTGTGGGTCAGCAAAATAACTTTGCTCTGTATCTGTTGATAGATCGGCAGCCATCGTGACCTCATTCAGTAAAGAAGACATATGGTCAAACCTCTGGGATTTGTAAACTAGCCTTGCAGCCATATTCATCACCAGCTTCAATGGCCTAGTGGCCTTTTTAGTAGCCCAGCCAAAATAGAATAATCTAGGCTAGACAGAACCAGGAAGCTAGTTGAATTCTTTGCAAGCCACTTGGAATGACAGCTCCTTGTCTTATAGTTAGGAATCCGACCTGATTTCTAACTGCAGAAGCAGTCTTCTTAGAGAATCTTTCAAAATTGATGCAGCTGTTGAAGAGACATCTAAATACCAAGCACACGGAGATAATAGCACAACAGAACCACCTATTAGAAGAGCAAAGTCGTCCAGCCACATGCTTGGGGTGTCCTCTGAGTAGCTTGGCACCTATCACTCCACATAGTCACCCCCTTCTTCTATTCAAGCAGGAGGACACAGACTTTCGTAGTGTCTGATGTGTCTAATAACACCAGTTAGAATTCTCGGTGGATCAAATGTCGTAATACTAATGTCGTACTCGATAGTTAGTGTTTTATCAGACTTCTGTGTAACTATCGTATGGGCAGTATTGCTAAAGCTTGAGCATGTCCACTCCTAACCATCAGTGTGGCTGGAAGTACTTTTTAACCTAATGATGTGACTGCCTCTCTAATAAATTAGAGACAAGAGGACTTGCTGCGTGAATGTATTAGTGGGGTGGTGGTGTACATGTGAGTAAGCTCAATTTAACTGTTAGCCAAAAATGCACGGGCCTAAATAAGCCCAGATTGATATTCGTTCACGATATTTTGTGCTGGCACCTATGGCTTCTTGTGTTTTTTTCTTTCAGAATGGGTTGTACAGTGCCCTGCCGCAGGTAGGACTTCTTATTGGTACACTGATCGTTGGAGAAGTAGCCGACGTATTGAGGAGAAAGGAAATGTCCACTGCTGCCGTCAGGAAATGGGCTATGGGAATAGGTAGGTATGGCGCTATAGGCCTTGGCTGCTGCTGCATAATACGAGAGCCGCTCATCAGGCTGTCTGCAATACAGTGCTGAATGTGACAAGAGACCTTCGCGGCAGTGGGCCTGTCGAGGCATCTGCTCATACACATGCGAACCGGTGAGAGGAGCATCGTCCGGCACTGCACCTGCAGAACTGGCACAGTATAGGTGGGGTGGCACAGACAGAATATGGACAGTGTATGTAATGGTGAAGCTTTCAAGTTTTTATTATCTTCTGGCTTTGCTCAATCATTGGCCTTTGTATTTTTCCACTTGGCTTTCTCTCTCCTCTTTCTTGCAAGATATCCTTTTTTAAATTACAACTTGCAACTAATCTTCTTACATTCAATGCTGTTTGCAGTAGCTAGGTCTCTGTGAGCTCTTTTCTTTACATGCAGCTCAATAGCTATAATTCTTTTGTAAGGCTGGGCATCTGTATAAATTAGTATAAATAATATTATCTGCTCTGTTACTCAAAACAATGCAAGTATGAAGTATGGTAGATGCAATTGAACACCACTGGCTGCTTTGAAACTATTTCTTACACAGGGCTCGCTTATGTGACATAGTTGCTGCCCAAAGACAAAATATACTGCCCAAAGTTAACACTCTACTTTAACGACCAGGGTTAAGGGCTCGAGCCCTGCAGCATATGTAAAGCGCTTGCACAGAGGTTAAGTTAGCGCTGGGTGCTATACAAATGAATCCTTAATTTTTGAAATCTATATTAGGAATTATTGTCACCGATGGGTGAGTACTGCCTCCACGATGCCTTGAGTGTGACTCATTGAGCTCAGCAGACTGCCTATTACGACGCGACTTAAGCTTTAACACCGCCTAACCACTAATTCAGAAATACCAGTTTCTAGTCGTCATAATTCAGTAACCGTGAAAACTATTTGGCAGTCATAATCTGGCTGACCTCGAATGGCATTGGTTAACACCAACAGCAACTGCAATAATAGTAATGAGGCAAGCTGATTAAACAGCCTCATTTATATAGTGGCTGACCAGCCTAATGGCTATCACTACTGACTGCAGTGGGCAATAAAGGATCTCTCACTGTAGGACTCGAACCCCGACCTGGGTGATGAACAGCAAGCATCTTGCTCCTTGGCTAAGAACCGTGTGCCTATGACTAAGTGGGCACTTATCCCTAGAGAGGGCCCAGTCAAGGATATACTCTGTTAGTGCCGATTCGTTCTCTGATCTGCCTTCCTGGTAATCGTTATAAGCTGCTAATTAATTGCAAAGCCTAATTGGAAATTAGCAAGTTTCAGAGCAGTCCATTGGGTATTATGTTCTCCCAGAAAAATTGTCAGTTTGAGATTTATTACCATGGAGCTTCCGTGTGATCAGTGCCGGGTTTTCACCTCATCCCGATCGTCCCTTTAATCTAGTTGGTGAATGCCCCTCTAGGCTTTGCCGGTGTCTGCTGGGAAGGCTAGATCCGCTTGTTTACTTGCACAATTCTACCCTGCACTCGGATTAGGTTTTACTTGCAGAGGGGTGCTACCGCTGTGCCAACATTCAGGCTGTGAGTTTGCAATGGCTGCTGCACAAATCATTGGCAAAGGCATACACGCTTCACACACAGCTCTTCGGCGCTTCTCCGTTTTGCCTGCAACCACTGTCTGCATCGGTCAGGTCTCATCGTGCCAGCAGCATTCATGATGGGCGTCAGCTTGGTGTCGTGCGAGGAGCGCGTGACCGGCATCGTGTTCATGGTGCTCGCTCTGACTTTCAACTCGTTCACGAAAGTGGGCTACATGGTCAATCACGTGGACATTGCTCCCAGGTGAGTGCGCCGGGCCGCAGGTGGCACGTTGCTGCCCTGTTGTGCACACATGGTAGCAGGTCCGTGCCGCGTGGTCGCAGCTGCAACGTTTAGGCGAAAGCCAGCGGTGCCTTTTTTGCTGCTCGCCCTTTCATATCATGCGCAAGTTTTATTTTTCGTGCGGCACCAATCGGCAGCGCTTCTGTGCCTGGCTGCAGATTTGCCGGTGAATTGTTTGGCTTCACCAACACCTTCGCCACCATTCCGGGCATGGTTTCGCCGACCCTGGTAAATTCGCTCACAGTCAATGTGAGTACGGAGTTGCAGTCTAGCTGCTCACACTGCTGAGACAAGCGCCGATGCTGGCTGCTCACTCGTGCGCCGACGATCGGGCGCGTGGCGCCGAAGAAGAGGAGGGTGTGGGTCAGCCGGTTCCTTGCGGCAGATCGTGTGGTGCGCTGCAGCGGCCAAGGCACTCGCGGTCCTTGCTCAGTGGTGGGTGGGGGTGGGCGCTCGGGGAGCCTAGAGCTGGCCATTCGGTGCCCGCTTGCACGCACTCGCCGCCCGACCTAGCCGCCCGATGCTAACTGTAGTCGGCCATAGGAGAGGTTGCGGGAGCCAGCACACCGGTGAATTGGCATATGTCTGCCCTTTTTAGCATCAGACCTGAATTGCTAAGGTATGGACGTTTCCAGGGATAGATATTTACACGAGCAACCCAAACCCTCTCAAGGACAGCACTGGGCCACTTTCACCCGCACTAGCACGGTACTCACTCTTTGCAGGATGCAGGCAGTCACTAAAAGAATACGAACGTAGATTTCGCCTGCATGCAATACAGCCTTCGTCGTTCTTGTACGGGTTACAAGAACGACGAAGGCTGTATTGCATGCAGGCGAAATCTACGTTCGTATTCTTTTAGTGACTGCCTGCATCCTGCAAAGAGTGAGTACCGCGCTAGTGCGGGTGAAAGTGGCCCAGTGCTGTCCTTGAGAGGGTTTGGGTTGCTCGTGTAAATATCTATCCCTGGAAACGTCCATACCTTAGCAATTCAGGTCTGATGCTAAAAAGGGCAGACATATGCCAATTCACCGGTGTGCTATCTTGCTTGTCATGGCCCATATGTGATGCGTTCATCAGCAGCAAGTCCTATGCTATCTTGAAAATGAGTGTACAAGTAGATGTGTAGGATACGGTCAGCACCGAGAAAATCGCCAGTCTGTATTTAGGGAAGCTCCGAACTCAACCCATTACGGTGGCAGATGGTAGCCACGAAACACTATAGCACGGAAGAGAACAACACACCGAGACTGTATCCTTAGTTGGACAAATTCCTGTTCTATTTGACTAGCCTGTATAATTTGCTTTAGGATCAAGCTGTCACCATCACCCATGTATGAATCGTTGGCCAAAGCATTTTGTTGTCTCAAGACCCAGGCTCATCTCAGGCCATAATGCCGTGTAAAGTAACCAAGGGATCTACTGGTGACTTTTGAGACCATTAGGCAGGTCGAGACCAGTATGCAGACACGGACAAAATTTGTGTGGACAAATACCGCCCTAAGCTTACAGATCCACTCATTCAGCAGACACAAGAGCATATGGGATTTAAGTAACAATAATAATACTGCACTTGATAAAGCGCCCTCAGAGAACTCAATCTCTTTCTAGGCGCTTTACATTTGCTGCAAAGGGAAATGCAATTGAATGGTGACTAATATCATGCTTGATAAACAAACAAAATGAGTAACATGGTTAGGGGTGACATGCACAGGGTCAGCATGCAAATGCGGTTAGTGGCAGCATGCACAGTGTCAGCACGCATAAGCACATCAAGGATGAATCACAGGGACCCACTAAATGCTGTCCTAAATAGGTGTGTTTTTAAGTTCTTTTTAAATGTGGTCAGGTCAGGGGATGTTCTGACGCAGGTTGGGAGGGAGTTCCAGGCTTTGGGAGCATACGAACTAAATGCACGGTCTCCAATGGATTTGAGGTTTGTACAAGGTATTTGTAGTCTGTTGGATTCCGAAAAGCGAGTGGTACGATGCTTGGCCTGATGGGGAGTATATCTGAGAGATAGGCTGGAGCCAAAGAATGAAGTGACCTAAAAGTGAGCGACAAAACCTTGAAGTCAATCCCTAGCAAAAAGTAGTGGAAATCAGTGTGATTGCCATTTACCTTTTGGTGACAGGTACTTGCACCAAGGACAAAGTTGCTGTATCATTTCGTGATATTACAACTGGCCGAGCTCCAGTTCAAGCCCGGTCCACACTCCACCGTGTGAGGTAGTGCAGATGCATACAGTTGCTTTGTCGCTTAACGTGCAACATGTTTTCAGAATATTTTTGCAGAAGTTTCTTTTTGGGACTATTTAGCCATTTTAGGAGTTCAAGTAGGTACACTAGGCCAGAGGGAACAATGTGTCCAAGGAAAGTTTTTTTCTTTTATTCAAAAGCATAGTTTGCTCAATGGGAAACATAATGGTGCATGTTCTTACAGAGGGCAGCAATATCAGGTTCTAAGAGGAGTTCAGCAGCAGAATGCCATTGAGGTGATTTTCAGTGAGCTGAGAGTGCAGCTTGTTCTTACAAAACTTCATTTCGGAGAACAGCTGCTCGCAGGAATAAGTGCTGCAAACGTTGCAATCACACGCTTAGCATGGGCTAACAACATTGCACACCGAGCCTGTGGCAGCTGACGGTAGAAGTAAGTGAGAGCAGTGCAAGAAGTAAACTTGGACAAGAGAACGTCCGAAGCCTGTAGCTCAATCAACTTCAATTGCACTTCAGAGGGGGCGTCGTCATAAGGAAGGTCAAAAGCAGCGCTGACGATTTTGCACTCCTGCAAATGAGAACGCACACCAGAGAAGCGCGAAGAGAATTCATACCGCAGGGTTTACAACACACGGACACATTCTTCGGTATCAGCGAGAGCTGCATCACACTGGGCAAGGTGCAGAATATGGATGTAGTCACCCTTGTACAGCTGTTTCTCCCATAGAACCAGCTTTGTTTCGAATTCCCTGCACATGGGCTTCCATGTTCATGATGAGCACGGCACGTCCTTGGAGCGTCAGGTAAAGTTCGTTAAGGTGAGAGCTGATATCAGTGAGGAAACCCAACCGACAAAGCCTAACCTCGTCAGAGAACATTTCAAAGCCCTTGAGGCCCCTCTCACTGACGAAGGAGACATTCTTGTGGCGGAGAGCGGAAAAAGCGCTTCATGACGTTGCCACGACTGAGTCAGCGCACCTCAGTGTGATCAAGCAGATCGCCGTAATAAGCCTCTGCAGCTTCGCAGATATGCTTGAAGATGCGGTGGTTGAGAGAACAAGGAAGCACTGCGTTCACTAGCTTCACCACAACAGACATAACGTCTTTCATGCCTGCAGCTTTGGCACACACAATGCCTCCTGTTGAATGATGCAGTGCACCTTGCGTATCTCTGCTGCACGCTGCCCAAAGAGCGGCAGTGGTCGATCAGTAGCTGCGAAAGTCCTTTGGTAGATCCAGCAATAGAGCAGGTGCACCGTCAGTAGTTACCGAGACGAGCTTTGACAGGTCAAAACCACTCAAAGCCGGTAGGAGGGCATTGAGGACATCTCTGCTAGTTGTCATTCCCTTCATTGGGACGAGTCTGAGAAACTCCTCGATTCCTCATCGCGTGACGCCATGCACAAAGATGGCCAGCTGCGCAGTGTTCTTGATGTCGCAGCTTTGTCCAAGGCAATGGAGAACATCTCGAGAGTTTTGAACTTCGTGCACATCGAAGACCTGACATCAGTGGCTAAGTCTACGAGTCGAGTCCCACAGCAGTCAGGCAGTGGGATTGCCTTGAAAGCGTCGTGCTGCTCGGGACAAATGACGTCGGCAGCAGCGAGTATACACTCCATAACAAAGTCTGCATCAGTGAAGGGATGCATTTTCTTTGCAATCAACGAGGGCACTTGGTAGGAGTGTGCCGCTCAGCAGCCTCCTCGGAAGCTTTGGTGGCCTGCTTCTTGAAGAGGGACGATTGCTGATCCAACCGTGACTGCAAGCGAGCAGCCTCAGTCTTCCGCTCATCCTCGTTGAAGTGTCTGTACGCGTACTTGGTGTCGTTGCACACTAAACACAGGGCTTTGTTGCCGCGTTGGACGAAGAATAACTCGTAAGTCCATTCGGTGTTGAAGATACGTCGTTCGAGGTCAACCTTTCGGATACTGGTTGCTGCGCGTTGCTTCTGCTCTTTAGGCACAGTAATTGGTGTTAGTGTTCGGACTGACTTCAGTAATACGACCATAAAGTAAAATTGCTTTGCACGTCACAGCACACACACGTTCGCACAACGCACTCCTTGACTAAGGTGAATGGTGTATAAACCGAGACCAGAGAGTGAACTTGTTTACAACGCAATATTTATCATCCCTCTCCAGTCAGGCGCTTCTGTTTCAAACAAGCACCCATGATCAGTGGTAAAGAAAAACCCCACGATCCACAGCTTGCGGTGCAACCAGCAGTGCAGTACTACCCTGACTTCTGAGTTCAATTCGTGCCGTGACGAACTCAAAGTACTTCTATGTCAAATCAATTTTCCCAATAAAAATGAATTGAAGAAATGCAATTAATCTGTTCCGGATCCTCAAAAAACACCGCGGTGCGGGACGTTTTTAAATTACAAAACGTACTCATAAATAACGAATATTTTTTTTACAAACGCAGTACAGCAGAGCATACAGACAACTGGCACTTACGACCAGAGGCATTCCAAGGGAATTGTGCTCCCAGGAGCGAACTGCCGAAGCTCAGTTTACCGGCCGGGCCTTTTTTCGGACGCGCCTATTGTCTTTAGTTACGAGGATCTCTAAGACGACGGTACTGTCTAAGTAAAGTACTTACTGCAGCGGTTCCTGCCGTCGTCGGTCTCAACCCCGAAGGCTTGCTCGAGTCGGTCGCGAAGGGAAACACCAGGCCCGCGCTTGACGTAGTCAAGCACAGGCAGTCGGAGCGTCTTCCTCTGCACTTCGCTTACGAGCCTTAGTAACCACAGGCCGTTCCTCCCTCCACCCTCTTAATTACCTCGCTGGCACACCCATTTGCACTCGTTAACACTTTCTGGCGAAAATCCGTCACGGCTAAAGGCTGCTGCCGCTAGCCGTTCGAAACGCAAAGTCACAGTTCTAAAATCTTACTGCCAAACGCAAGAAGCAAAATCAAGCAAAATAGCAGTTAGCTCTCAACTCAAGGCAAAAAGTGACCGAGAGGTGACTCGTGCCTCGAAAACTCGTTACCTGGGATACTGGTCTATATAGTGAAGGGTAAGGAAACCGTGACAACTCAATTAGGCCGGATCCATCAATAAATAACTAGGGGGCCGCTAGGCTGGACTGGAGCTCTAACTAGGCCGGATCTGGCCTAAAGGCCGGAGTTTTCCGACCTCTGATATAGATGGCTTTGTTATTTTCTTTTATTGTAAATAGCCATAGAGGCTTATGATGCAGTACATCCTCATATGAATCTTCAAACGGGCAGGTCTAATAAAGCAGATCGCTGAAATATTGATGCGAGTCGGGTTTGCCCATATACTGTTAAGTATAAACCGGCTCACTGCTTAATCCAAGTAGACCGCCATCGCTGCAAATGTGTGACCACAGCTCTGCCTGTAGCCTGATTAAGGCACTGATACTCGCACAGATTTTCAGGGTACACAAGAGGAATGGCAGAAGGTCTTCTACATTTGGGCTGCCATTTTTGCTTTTGGCTCCGTGGTGTTCATCTTATTCGGAAAAGGCAAGGTGCAGAGCTGGGCCTACGCCAGCACGGCTGCTAAACAGTCGCCGGATGTTTCGGGAGATAAACAGGAGCTGCACACTGCTGGTCAGGGAACCAGCAGCCTGCCCGGCAGTCCCGAGGCAGTGAGGGCTCAAGGCGCCGATGACGTCAGTGAGGAGACACCAACAGTTGCAGATAGAACGAGTCACGTCTAATAGTCGCGCTCCACCACTTGCAGGACAGCAGCCGGAGCTCGGTCCTTGCTCACTTCGTGGTGCCAACGCCGTGACCAGGCAGCAACTAATTTGCCTATTATCAGTTACACCTCACCTATGTGATGCTCTCTGGGACGCTCACTTTTGTATACTGTATATGTCGGCGAACGACCCCGCACCGGGACGTCGTGCATCACTTAGAGCCTTTTGCTGACTGAGGTGTCTGGATAGGCTGTAGACCACGAACTTGCCGGCGTTTGGATAATTTTGCTCAGTTTCCCCGCAGAGTTTTCCGAACTGTGCCCCGCTCGTCTTCCAGCCGTTCGTGCTTCTTAGGCAACTCAATAGTCGGTTTGACAGCAAGCATGCTAGCTGCGAGATGCGTGTCGCGTTGCTCACTGCCAATGCTGGCAAAATCATCTTCACTGCGGCATTCAGAATTCTGCCGAATTCAGGGGCTGCTGTCTGCATTGGTTTACCAGTGCGGTGTTGGTCGTAGTCAAATGCAGCTTTCCACACCCAGCGCCATTCGTTCGAGCTCCCATTCGTTAGGCAGTCTTGACCTGCCTGCACCAGTGCTGCCTCGGGAGCCCCTGCTCAGGCCTTTGCTGTTGTAAGCATTGGTGGCCGAAGTTATCTGAGGACGCTTTTCGGCATAGTCAGTGCCACCCAAATTCAGCCTCGGCAGATGGCTGATGGGGGCGCCACCGCCGCAGCAGCTGGACGAGGACTGTTAGCTCACCATCAGCGATTGATTGCAGTCGAGCCAAACATAGTTTTTACGCTGCAACTTTTTTAGCTATTAAAATGTGAAACATTTCTGTGCAAATCCTGTCAATTACTTCTGAACGTGCGATTTTTCTGAGCCAGATATTCTTTCTCAAGAAGTTGGAGTAAGATTGAATTACGATCGACTGATTGGCTCCGTTTCTGCACAATTGTAATAAGATCAAGGGCTAGCGTTGAGCAAGGTCAATGTGCTCCAGTCATGGTTGAGAGCTTAACTTTTAATACGACGAATATTAGGAAGGCATTATAGTTAAGAATGCCGAAATATTTTAATCTTAATTGCTGGATTGCTTAAGTGTGCTTGGACGTAATAATACTGGATGTAAGAAAGCCAATCAGCTACTTTAGGCTAGTCGATATGTAAGAAAGCCAATCTGCGATTTCCTCCCCGAGCTAGAGAGCAGCTGAGGGCGACTCCAAGAGTGGTGTGGACCTTTACCTGACTCTCCGCGATACCCCAGGGAAGTCTTGCTGCTATCTTCGCTGTGACTATTTATGAGCTATCCTCGGATATGCTACACAAAACCGGACCTGCTTAGCCTAAGGTGCAATTTCGCCATTAGTCGATATCTTCCGGTGGGCCTTCTTCGGCGGGTCGGTGTGAACCTCCCTGCATCTTGCGTTCGCCCTATCGACAGCTCGGCTATCAAACCCATGACCCGTAAGTTCAAAGCTCTGAATAGCACTCGTTGCCGTAGTAGCTCACCTGCCGTGTCTCAGCCTTATGTAAAACTTCGACCGATGACCGTTACTCAAGTCCAACTCAAATTCGAAGGGGCTGCGTCTGCCAGGCTGGCTACACGCCGACTTGAATGCAAGTCACTTAATCGGCGTAGCAAAGTTGTTGGACAGCTTCTTAAATTCCGCCTAATAAATGCCTGCTTGCTAAAAAGCAAGGGGTTGCTTATCAGGCTGTCAAGAAGATGCACTTCTGCTTACCGAAACTTGGATGACACCTTGTTCCAAGTAGCTGTATTTCTAAGACTTCCCATACGGGTGCTCATTCTTTCAGTCCATGCGTTCTCAAAAGGTTGGCAGCAGGGTTGCTATGGTTGTTCGTGAATCGTTTGGCTGTAAGATAAGCAGTTTTTCGCACGGGTCATCGTTTGAATCAGATGCAATCAAGTCCTTATCAAAGACCGCGCTCATTTCTTGATTGTCTGGAGAATTTTGGTTTGGTTCAACACGTTAATCATGCCACCCACGTCGGTGGCCATATCCTAGATCTCGTGATCGCTAAGGATGTCTGCCCCACTGATCTTTTAGTGTGCTCGCCGATCCTCCCGGATCATTGCTCGGTCTAATTTACTGTTCTTGCTCCGTTGTACGGACAGGATAGTGCCTAACTTGTCCAGCAACGTAACTTAATAAGAATTGACATGGACAAGTTTTTGAATTTTGTGTGAGATGCGGGTCCTCTTGATCGGCACCCAGATTTGACTCACAGCCTGGATACCTTAAGTGATGCAGTGAAAATGACACTGAATAGTGCTCTTAACAAGCTCCTGTACATTCTATCCGTGTACTGAGTCGTGGAGGTTACTTTAAGTTTGCAAAAGTACTTCAAAAGATGTTCCGTGTTAAGCGCAGGCTTAAACGTCGTTTTAAGAAATAGGAATGCAGATCTAGTCAATTTCAAACACTTTCTTCGCATTGACACCCGGAAGCTTAAAAAGCCACGGCTTTTTTTTCCACTCGGAAACTGAATTTGTGCCAGTTGGAACCTAAACGGATGTGCATGACGGTAAACAATTTACTGGCCAATGGTGAGAGGTCTGACTCCCCATATATTTACGGCTCAGCCGAAAGGTTTTCAGCCTTCTTTACTGAAAAAATTGATTGTGCACATTCGCGCCTTCATAAAGACCCAGCCGAGTGAAGCAATTGTGGAATCGCAACCTGTGACCTTCCTTAGAAGATTTTCCGAAGTATCTGGGTGCGATTAATAAGGTCTAGTAAAAAGAGCTGGTCTCCTCGAGACCCTATACCGTCATGTCTGTGGTGTTCACTGGCAGACCAACCCCTGTCATTACCGAGAATTTTAATCCTTTTTTGGAAAAAGGGGTAGTATCCGAGTTCGTAAATTGGCGATCGTCAGACCGATACTGAAAAAGCCTGGATTAGACACAGAGGTCCTTGAAAACTATCGCCCAGTCTCCCTTCTTCATTTTGGTCAGATTCTTGAAAATATTTTCGCAAAGAAGCTGGTAGCACATACGGAAAAGAATGAAATGTCAGAAATATGTCAATCGGGTTCAAGAGGCAGTACTCCACTGAAACTGCTCTCCTCCTTGTTAACGATGACATTCTACGCGGCAACGATGACGGGAATGTCACTGCCCTAGCTCTGCTAGATCTATTAGCTGCCTTCGGCACCACTGATCACGATGTCCTACTTGAACGATTGAGAACAATCATTGGTCTGGCAGAAGAGGCATTGGAGTGGTTTAAATCGTATTTGTCTGATCGAGATCAATCCGTGTGTATGTGGTCGTCAGGTCTCACCCACGAGACCGGTCATCTGTGTAGTCCCTCAAGGTTCGTCCTTGGTCTCTTGCTGTTCTCCATTTATGCTCAACCTCTGGGAAAAGTGATCAAAGCTCATGGAATAGGATATCACTTTTATGCTGACAATACTCATCTGTATTTGTCACTCAAACCGTCGAAATCTGCTCTAGCAACTGATAAACTGAATGCTTGCCTGGCCAAAATTCCATTCTGAGTGTAGGAAAATTTCTTGAAAATAAATGGCGATAAACCTGGACTGTTGCTAATAGCTAACCGATTAGTAAAGATACCCTAAGTGTGAGCCTGGATTAAAAGGCTTTGCTCGTCTAATTGGTGATGCTGTTGTGCGACCATCACCTCGTGTTCAAAATTTAGGTGTCGTTTTCGACAGCAGCCTACATTTTAAAAGCTTCATTCAGAAGACTGTTCCTACTGATAACCATCACGTTTGATCACTATCTAAGATAAGTAGGTGTCTCCCACGATGGCTTGCAAAGATTTAATTGATTAATGTAAGTCCCTTGTCGGTTGCCAAAAAAAGGAGCGAGGCAGCTAAAAATGGCTGTGAATATGGCTGCAAGGGTAGTTTGGAAATCCCAGATCCCAGGTTTGACCGAGTGTCTCTTTTGCTAAAAGAACTAGAACGGCTGTGGGTTGATCAACGGATACAGAGCAAAGTTTAAACGCTGACCCACAAAGGCCACTACGGCTTTGCTCCTCCATACGAAGCGGAACTGCTGCACAAGTTTCAACCTCCTCGTACCATCAGGTCCTGTATGGACGATAAATTAGCTGTTCTGTTCCTGAGTTTAAAGACCGGTGGTGACAGAAGCTTTAGCTCTGTAGGTCCTAGACAATTGAACTCGCTTCCACAATTCTTATGCAACGGCAACTGCTCTCCTGCTGCCGGCTTTGACTCATCATTTCCAGCGGTCCTGAGCTGCTACGTCCATGCTACTCACTACCTCAACTGCTCTCCTGACTCTGCTATACTTCCCACGTGAGATGAATTCTGTTGGCTACTGAATGCACACCGAAAGTCACTTAGGCTGTGAGTGGGCTACACAAAACTCTCCTGCGTAACACACGCAGTTTTTGCGGCTTTGTGAAGTTACAGACGGAGATACATTACATTACTTTAGGCTAGTTGATATCGACGATATAACGCTAGTGTTATAGAGCCGTCAAAAGCATTGAAAATGTAACCGTCCATTTGTAGGATCATGAAAAATTTCTGCTACGGTAATAGTCCTTTGAATCAGCTCTGCCACCACAGGACATAACATTTTTCTGTATTTCTTACGCTATCGGGGTGAAAGAACACAAACTAGATGAGCTTAGCAATCGGCATTCTTAATAAGGAGTAGCTCATCAGTGAGAAATCACGGACAACTTCATGTGGCTTCTGCTTCTTTCTCAGTCTCTCCGACACGTTGCTTCTCACCGCTGCAACTGCCATTTCTACGTTGCCCTGTCTCCGCTGTCCGTCTCATACGTCCGCTCGTCCCGCCTCTGCTCTCATCGGCAACGGCTAATCAATGGCGGGTTAGTGGACTGCAGCAGCTTGCCGGACTGTACCTAGGCTATGTGCTCGCGAGCACGGCTCTTTCTTTCAGCTTTCCATTCAGGATCTTGATCGGCAATCATCCATAAAATGTACTGGCTGCGTATATAAAGTCTACATCTAATTCTCAGCCAATTAACGAAACCGGCGAACACAAAGCACAGCAGTGCAAATGTAAAACTCACTCTACACAAATCTGGCAGCTTTCCGACGAGCTAATTCAGCTGGTCTCACCCGGAAATGCGGGCGGGGGACAGCAGAGGGAAGTCGTACTGCAGATAGCTAAAGCTGTAGGAAAGCTACGGCCATAGTTTAAGCAAGCTAATAGTTTTGAAGAGTTTTATCAAGGTATCATCAAATATAAACTATGAGTATATCGGCCACGTGGAAAATGAATTCTTCCTTCCCCATATTTGACACTTGCTGTACTGAAATGTATCTCTATAAATATATCACATAGTTCCTAATTTCAATGTGAGATCAAGGGCAAAAAAAGACGAACCGCTGAACTAGAAAACCTGGCTTATAATTGGATAGAAAATAAAGTAGGTCACTTGCATAGCCCCCAAAGAGAACTATACTGGCTATTAACAGTTCTAGACAGGATTCTTGAAGTGAAGTCACCCGAATTTAGATTGGAGCTTGTTCTATATTAATAGATATCAAGTAAAAGATAATGATTTTTGTGCTGATTCTTGTTGTGTTCGTTTCTTAGTTGGTTTACCCAATTACCTTACAAAGTACGTGTTGGGTCTGCATCGCTTACAACTCGTCTTGAATCTAGCCCTGCAGCATAATGCGAATCTCTGAGGCTGAGTTACAATACAAATTCCCGAGGCTTACAGTTCGCCAATTTACTTTACTGTCTAATATTGCAGATAGCGGTATTTTTGAAATTATCAAGGCAGCTTTAATAGCTTGACCATTACGAAAATATCCCAACTCCGAGATTTTGATGTTGGCAATTTTCTGCGTGTGGTAGCAGTTAGCATCTGTGGAGATATTGTGCAGTTGTAAACATCTGAAATAGCCACTCTTAGTGAATCTGTGCAATCCGTTTCTTATTCCTCATCGAAATCAAAATCAAAATCAAAGCCGTGGCCAAGCTAGCTTAACAGCTGCTTTCCCCAGGGGCTTAGGCAATGCTTCTTTGAAGAATGGCTCGGCTCCAGTAGCATGTTAATCTGCGGCCACCTGAGTTTAAGAACGTGTAATCTTTGTTACTTAAGGGGTTCACAGCTCACTAGAGGCTATTAACTAGTCGGGCCAATCTCTGGTGGACAGGCCGGTGCAGGGGTCGTACGACAGAAGAACTACGCTGACATCTCCCGGAGAGTGAAGCGTGCAGCAGTAGTAGTAGATGGAAATAGAAGACGAGCTGCGGGAGAAAGGCTGCGTGCCTAGACAGAGCGACAACCACAGCAGGGTCACTGGACAACTCATTAGTGTGCTCTTCCCATCGAGACCGCCTGGTAGACCGTACTCAAGTGCACGATTCCAGCCAGTTTCGTCTTCTTGAGCCAGGCTACACATGATCAGTGGCCGACACACTGACGTAAGGGTTTCGTGGCAATGCCAAAATGGTAGCAGGTGATCTTTACTGGAATGGCTGCAACACTTTCACGAGTGTCTCAAGAATTAAAAATTTAGTCCAGAAATACAACTAAGCGAAATGGTCAGTACCCGTGTTGGTCGGAGGATCCTAAGTGCTTTCTAAAAAAGAGCACAGGAAACAACTAGAAGTGCGAAACATCTACCTCGATATTGCGGACTCCTCTTTCAGTGTTCATTCGTAAGATATGAACATCAAAGCCGTTCCGCTTGCACTAATATAGACCGCTGAATATCACAAAAGCTGTGTGGGCTTAGTTGTGATTGATATTCTGGAAAAAATGCCAGCCGGATCTTGCTGACGTATGTTGAGGAGCAGTACAAAAACAACTAATGGGAGCCAAACATTACCGAGGCACTGTGAACAAGAGCTAAAATTTGCACACCAATACAGTGCTACTAATTATACCTTGAGAGACCATGCTCTTTTAAATGGTCAAATGCCAACTTCAAAAATGACATCTGATAAAACATACACTTGATAAAACGCCCACAGAGAACTCAATCTCTTTCTGGGCGCTTTATTTTTGCTGCAAAGGGAAACTCGATTAAATGGTGAGTAATACCTTCATGCATTGCTTGCGAGCAAAAAGTGCTGGGAATAAGGACCGTATGGGCCCTAAAGAACGAGCCACTGTGAGTGGGCAGCTTTCTTCAAACTTCTCACACGGTGGTAGCCAGCCAGCTGCTTAAAGAATCAATCCTGCGCTGAAATGGGGAACAAAGCTTAAAGCATAACATGCAGAACTATGGCTAAAACTCGGACTTACTTATATACGGATGACGCAGCAAAACTGATCCCACGTATTTGTGACATCCCGTCTAGATTTCCGTGACAATATTCAAAGGTCTTTCTGCCTATGTTTAATGATAATTATAGATAATGCAAAACACCCCAGCGAGAACTATTTGCCTCGACCGTAACAGCCGCTATGTTATGCCACTTTTTAGTGCTCCGAACTGGCTCAAGCTTATCGAGCCGTGTATCGACTTTGTCATTCCATGACCCACTTAAGGTCCATATGCTTGAGGTCATGTTCTCTTGCTCAGGTCTGCCTATCTCAATTATTCCACAATCAGGCCAGGCATAATCCAACCTAAGTTTCAGACACAAGCCATTTAGCTAAACCTCTAACCAACCTCAAATCCTTTGGAGACTATGCCATTAGCTCGTATGCTCCCAAAGCCTCGAAGTCACTAGTGGCTGATACTAGGACATCACTAACTCGATGCATTAAAAAAGAAGCTCAGTTTCATTATGTTCCTTACAGCAGTTGCTCTATCTATAGGTATTGTCATTTAGGTGCTTATACTGAGGTATTACATGTTATCACTAACCAATTGACAAGCTTCATTTTAGTTTATGTACATTTTTTAGAAAGAGATTTAGCTATCTTTGGTTGCTATACAAATTTGCTGCTGTTATTATTGATATTCGTTTCCTGCACCTGATTAGAAATCGCCATATTGGCCTCACCATAACTTCAGAACCCAAATCTTCCCCACAGGAAACCGGGTCTTCTCATGAATACGTCATCCTTATGCTCTCTCTTACTGAATTCACCTGCCGTTTACGGCTCCTTCTAGAAGCTTAGCTTTGTTGTTGAGTTATTGATGATACCACACTTGAAGCAGCGAGCATGGAAGAAGTACCTTGGCTTGACATATGAAAGTAGTCAAAATCTCAGCGGAAGAAGTCTCTAACTCAAGGATGCTATTAAATGGACTGGAGCGTACCTATAACCAGAAAAATGGAATGAAGTGAGGTAACCATCCACAAGCCAAACTACAGTTAGTAGCCACTGGTTTGATGAGCACGTGACAGATAGCGGTGAGAATGCAGTCATAAATTATAGGCAATCAACTATACCTCAGTACATGACAAATGATGCCGCATGTTTGAAGTCGTTTCATCTTGCATAGAGGTGTAATGCTATTGTATAAGGACATCATAATGATCCAATTTTGTATTTTACTTATCACCCTCATGATCGTAGCCCAGATTATCCTTGGAGGTTTGAACGTATTGCAAAACAATGTTTTCCTTTCGAATGTTCTCCTCTAAATGTTTCTCCTCCAAACTTGTGGACGGTTCGACAGCAATCTCGGCGTATGCCCAACTCTGTATTGTACCCTTGCCGAATATGAGGAACACGACTGCACCAAAACAAAATATAGCTGCCCAGATGTAGAACACTGTTTGCCATTCCTCTTGCGTACCCTACAATTCAAATCAGTCTTAGTTTTGTGTGGTTGCCTTCTCAGCCCTTATAGATTTTTTGCAGTTGTCGTAGGCACACTGCTCACTAGTTGTGGAGGTACGCTGGGCTCTATTTCGCACATCACCGACCTTGTGTAAGAGACTCAGTGCTAGAATATTTGCGAAGCTGCTCAAGAATCTTAGCGTGGCATCCGTACTAACATCCGTACTTTGGCCTGGAAAACCAGGATTGTTACGGAGATGACGCAGTACTCATGCTGATAAAAAACCGCTGCATGTTCACTGCATACTGAAGCGAAAGTGACTAGTGGGAAATCCTTGATATATGAAAGTCTCAGCATTATTTTGCTAGGAAAGCTGGTGCATGAGAATTCCTAAGAAGGAATTTATCGACGGAATCCAGGCTTAAAACAGGTGAATGCTCTTGCAACGACAATCCAATTACCTGTCTCTCGCCGAGCATCAAGATGTGTGGCTAAATGGCATGGCCGAATCTGTCGCAGCTCTGAGACTCTAGGTAGACTGATTTGTGCTACGAGCTGAGAAATTGAGAGTTCATGTTACCATGTGCCAGTGAAGAATGATCGCAGATTCTGAGGAATACTCCCGTCTGATAACACTCAGTTATCCCTCGAAAACGTATCCGAATTCACTAACTTTCTTTGACATAGGGAAAGATCCCTTCATTAGCTAGTTTAAAGTATTTGAGCTACTTTTTGGGTCTAACGGCTGGAATTCTGAAATGAAACCTTATCACATCGAGCCTCACTTGCAAGAAAGGGCCGAGAGTAATCCTTTGGCTATACTGGTGCACGTTGAGCCCGGAGTCTTATGAGAGATTAGGGTTTAGTCAATCAACTAGCTTAAAATCACTTGTATCCATGTGGGTAGAAAAAGATTAAGTTCTCTGAGGGTGCTATGAAAATATGCAATTATTATTTTCTACGTACCTACGCATGAAACAAGGTCCTTATTTGACCCCTAGATACCGTCAAGTCAGTATCGTCTTAATGTCGAATCCAATGCATTAAACAAGAAAATATAGATATGGGGTAACAGACGGCCATACGAATGCGCGTGCTCGCAGTTCGCACATGTACCCGCGAACATTGAGAAGCCCCAACACGAGCTGGCAGCCCATTCCGAGACACACACACACACAAACACACATTGATACACACACATACCCATAAATGCATACTTACGAGTCAGACCAGTGAGTTAACGTAGGACTTTTGAAGCACTTTTTTAACATACAGAAAAGGGTTGTCAACGTAAATGCTGAAGTCTATTGCAATCAATAAAGGCCAGATTACACCAGTGAGAGGCGTGATATTTGATGTGGACCTTTTGGAAATTAATTCGAACAATGGCGCATGCAAAAAACCGCAGGTGTGATAGAGAAAGATTTACGACCAACTATTGTACAATTCCTTCCACCTTGTCAGACCGGATGGACGGAAAGAATGAGCGCCCGGATGGTGCGTTCTCAGATACAGTCACCAGAGCGGGGCGTCGTCCACGTCTCACTCAGCACAAATGCAGCTAGCTTCTCCTAGGCTGCTTTATCGCGGCCAAGTAAACCCTAGGTGTTTGTGAGTGGCTATTTAAAAGGCGGAATTTAAGAAGTTGTCTAATGCCTACAGTGGCCGTGCAGACGCAGTAAATTTGCAGCATATTTTGAATTTTCCGGTTTAATTTTACTGCAGTCCTATGTAGATGGTTCCTTTATTGTAATGTAGTGTATCTCCGTCTGTAAATCTAAAAAGCTGTAAAGGCTATGTGGGTGTTACGAAGGAGAGTTTTGTATAGCACACTCACAGTATAAGCGGTTTTCGGTACGCATTCGGTAGCCAACGGAGTTCGTCTCACGCGACAAAAAGAAAGTGGGAAGTATAGCAGAGTCAGGAGAGCAGTTGATGCAGTGAGTAGCATGGAAGTAGAAGCTCAGGATCGCTTAAAAGTTGAGCCATAGTCGGCAGCAGGAGAGTAGTTGTCGTTGCGTAAGAATTGTGGAAGCGAGTTCCACAGTCTAGGACCTGTAGAGCTAAAGCTTCTGTCGCCAACGGTCTTTAAGCGGAAGAATGGAACGGCTAATTTATTGCCCATATAGTACCTGAGGGCGCGAAAAGGCTGAAACTGGTGCAGCAGTTCAGCTAGGTACGAAGGAGCCAGGCCGTGACGGGCCTTGTGGGTCAGCGTAAGAACTTTTCTTTGTATCAATTGCTCAACCGGCATCCATCCTAGCTCGTTTAGTAAAGGACAAACGTGGTCAAACCTCTGGAATTGCTAGTTTAAAGCTCTCAAGCGAAGTATTAACTGCGTAGCGGTGATTAAGTGGCTCGCATGCTAGGCGGCTTCTAGCCGGGCCGGTAGACGCTCTGCCTACCAACTTGATTGGAACCTCAGTACCGGCCGACGGTCGACTTTTTACAACTTGCTGAGTCACAGTAAGTCAGCCACTACCACAGCGAATGCTAAACAGGGCATTAAACTTACGATTCGGAGGTTCGATAGCCGAGCGGTTGATAGGGCGATAGCAGGATGCGGGGAGGCATTTATTGACCCTCTGAAGTAGGCCCGCTGGTTGGCATTGACTAATGGCGCCATTGAACCTTAGGGCCAACCAGGTCCAGTTTCGAGCGGCATATCTAGGGACAGCTCGCGCACAATCCCAGCGACGATATCAACGGAATAGCAAAAGTTATTAAGAATTAAGCAGATAAAAGTGCACACCGCACGTGCAGTCGGCTTACGCCGCTCTCTAGCGTGACAAGCCCAGTGTTGGATAGGTAGCTCCCACAGAAGGGCCGTGCCAAGTGGCAGAATGCATTTGACCATGAACGATACTTAAAAAAATGTTTTACTCTTACGCTAAACGCGAGGTAAGGATGCAGTGTCGTGTGTGATCTACTGTAACTGCAGCCTTCACTATTGGCTGAGCTTTCCGCTACGATTCAGGTAGTTTCACCGAGTGAGAGCACCACTCAAGAATTCCGGCGGCTGGTCGCATCGACAGCATCTGCTTCTAGAGCCGTCCCATGGGGAGTTGCATTAAATCTAATCAGCAGCTTGCTCGCGTACTCTGTACATGTCTCAGCAACGCGCAGCACTAGAGTCCGTAACTGTACTCACGTTAGCAGTTAATGAACTGACCAGAGGTGGGGAAACAATGCCCGATATGGTGGCAAAGGTGTTGGTGAAGCCTAATAATTCACCCGAGAATCTAGAACCACACAATAAAGACAGTGCTTTAGTTAAGCATGCACTCAATGTTCTTCGGCAAGTAGTAGCTGATAGCAAAAGTGCGACGACTTATTTAACCACAAAGTCACAAATTACTAAGAATTGCAAAGATTGCAGAATCGAGCAATGCCTTGAGACAGCTGCACTTACCTGGGTGCTATGTCCACGTGATTGACCATGTAGCCCACTTTCGTGAACGAGTTGAAAGTCAGCGCGAGGACCATGAGCAAAACGGCAGTCACGCTTTCATTAGCTTGCACAAAGCTGATACCCACGAGGAATGCTGCCGGCACGAAGAGACCTGAACCATACGGACACTGGAGTTGAGTGACATGGAGAGGGAGGAGAATGGCAGCTCCAAAATTGGGGAGAGAGATCAAGAGAGAAAGAGAGACAGACGGAGAGAAAGGGAAGTAGAGACCAGAGCAGAGAGAGAGAGAGAGAGAGAGAGAGAGAGAGAGAGGGAGAGGGTGAGAGAGAGAGAGAGAGAGAGAGAGAGAGAGGGAGAGAGAGAGAGAGAGAGAGAGAGAGAGAGAGAGAGAGAGAAAGAGCACGTGTGTGTTTGTGAGCGAGTCGCACCCTCATACTATATATAAAAACCTGAGACTTCGAAAACATCCTGCTTGGACATGATCACAAAAAGGCAAATCTTTGTGGGCTTTAGGTCACGAGAAGGAACTGTTGTTCAAGCAGAAATACGGCAGTCATTCCAAATCTACTATTGACAATTACCTTCCTTTGGCATGCTGAACCATGCGTTTTCAGCAAATAAGAAAATATTTTACTATAGTGATATCTTGCTTCAAAAAGTAACGAATATGAATCATCGTGCGCACTGCAGCATAAAAAGCTGTAGAGATTCTTAATAATATAGAAATTATATGATAAGAAACAAACTATCATTTTTAACGAGAGTCAAAACAACACTTTATAACCTTATCAACGTGTTTTCTTAAACATCCCAAAGCCTGCAATGGGAATTTCAGGACAGCAGTGAAACAGCTAGTAAAGGTCTCATGCACGGCCATTCGTATGCAGAATGCCCTACGCTGGCCCCATGCCCGAGATTGCACCAATAGAGATAATATGATCTGCCGTGTGCTTTGGTTAAGCCTTGTAGAACCTCCAGCTTGAGACTCGTATGACCACTGATGTCAATATGCCAACATGCACGAGCACTCTAAGGACCACTCACATGAACGGAGCATATGCTTAGAAGAATAAGTGGATTTTTAGTCTCTTTATAAATTTTGTCAAGTCGCAGGATGCCTTGATGTAATTTTGGAGCCAGTGTCACTTTCCGGGAGACTATTAACTGAAGGCATGGTCTCAACAGGATTTCATGTTGCCTAGAGGCAGAGGCAAACAACCTGAGTCTGAGGAGCAGGCGGTGCAATATAAAGAATTATTCGGAAGTATTTAAAATGTGCTGGCTAGAACAAGAGAATGAGGGGATCTAATAGGGAGTGACACGACCATGAAATCAATATGGTGCTTGATGTACAGATTGGAAACAAACGACGTGATTCGACAGTTGTGGCATTTCAGTGCAACTAATAGACAAGTAGCTGCAAAGCTTTGCACTGCCAATTCCAATACCGTATGTGTAAAAAGTTTGACAAATGACAATTGCATGTTGAGACTCCTACATTGGCCTGTCGGTCCTTGGGTCTTGGTGCATGTTTAGTGTTAACAATTTGGAACCGGATTTTTCTAGCTATATATCTCGAAGGTTCTAGCTTGACCAAGGCAGCCAGCTCACGACCACGCTCGACGCAGTGAATGATGCTCACCAAACAAAACTGCCACACTGTCACTGACTGACCATTTATCTGACACATGAAGAAACGGCCTGAAGTTCAGATATTTATGGCACAACAACTTGCGAGCAAAGCAGACAGAATGGCCTGACCTGCAAAGAGCGACCATAGCTGCTGAAGAAACTGCGGACAGACTAAGGAAGTATGCACATTATGCTCTGAACAACTGCTTGCGAAGAGCTGGCCGGTGTACTTCGACATATTTTCTAATTAAATAGCTTAGTGAGAAAATATTAATCCTAAAAAAGTAGTTACATTATCCACCTGCCTTAGCTTAACTAATCACTGCAACTTTGCATCAGTCGGTAATCACTGTCAGTAAGCCTAACTGGCAAGTGTCTGCCACGTACTTCACGCACTTCGAAAAACGCATTTCAGACCAAACGAATAGGCGATAAACGTGCATTTTATAATTGCTGGGCGGATTTTCTGCCAGCAGTTTGCTCAATTCAGCTCGAGACACATTAGGAAAGTGTGACTCTGGGACTCGATTGTCGATATTCCATAACCATAAAAGCCTAGTGGGGGAACAGTTGAACGCATGAAAGAGTGTCAGTGTAACTGTAAGAAGGCACGTTTACTTTTAAAGAGCTGAAAGCCCCGATAGGCTAGTCCTGGAGTGAGCATTTGTGCCTATGCTTAGCAATTAATTAGAGGACGAGTCGAGGGATTCTAACCGATCGAACTCGACGTGTACAAGGTCAAGGTCACACACACGAAGTCTACTTTTCTGTCTTTCAAGAAGTCAATCACACCAAGACGCCGCCTGCTTGTGAAGAACTGCATGCATTTACGATGGTCTCACAGTTACGACAACTTCCACAAATTGGCGGGCTCATAGCTCTACAATGGCTAACTTTTCCTCTTAAGCGCTTACTCTTCTTTCTTTAGTTAATTTGCAGGTAAGGAGTAATGGTGAGAATGTACAGAGCCGACCTGCGCCGGTGTTGCATTATGCTGGCTGGGGGTCCGCTTATGATCATGCTTTCTTTATATCATATTTAAAGTAGGGGATGCAGCTATACGATTTGAGTTAGACGAGCAGGTGGTGTGATCCCTTGCCTGATTTGGGAGTATCCCGCATAGGTCGGACGGAGCAAGATAAAAAAAGGAACTAAAAGTGAGCCGAAAAAGCTTGAAATCGGTGTGATACTTGTTGGGAAGCCTGAGCCGGTCTGTGAGAAGTTGCATCGCTTGTGACGGACATGCCTCGATTCCGAGTTTAGCACCATCTGAAGTGCCTTATTGAACACGCCGGGAGACCTGCAATCAGTGAGTTACAGAAGTCGAAATGGGACGCCATAAATGTATGGACCAGCCTGGATGGGGTATCTCTGACTAAGCAGGCAAAATTTTTTGGAATACTGCGTAGCTCAACGAAGGCAGACTTAGCTACGGAGCTGATTTGATTGTCGAGTGAAAGATAGCACTGGAACACAACACCCAGATCTCGTGCAGATGCTATAGGTATTATTCTTGACAAACCCATTTTTGGATCTGCGGCTTTGACCTGTCTTTGTGGTCTGATCATGATCATGCTTTCTTTACATCATCGGTTAAGTGCCTAGTAAGAGACTGAGTTCTCTGAAGGCACTATAACATCATCTGAAAAAGTAAAATACGAGCTGATTTAACAGAGTATTTGGTATAGCGATAGAAGATCCTTTATGGCTATCATCACCGCTTGCAGCGGAAATAAAGAATCACCCACCACAGGATTTGAAACAACGACCTCGGGACCAAAGTCGTGAAAACAGACCACTTGGAAGGTCAAACTCAAGTACCGCCAGCTGCCTCGGCTTCTTAAAGCAATGCTCACTTGTTGGTGTCCTTTGACAGTTAAAGGACCTGCCACTACCAGTATTATATTTCGAATAGAAATTTAGTGAGTCCATAATTATTGACTCACTTGACCTCCCGTGGATGGCCAAAGCCTAGGATACTCTTACAAATGTGACCCGTTCTATAATCACTTGATTTATCTGTTAAGAAGCATAATTTTCGATCATTTCACTTTTAGGTCTCTTCATTCTATGGCTCCAGCCTATCTTTCAGAGATACTACCCCATCAGGCAAAGCATCGTACCACTCGCTTTTCGGAATCCAACAGTCTAGAAATACCTCGTACAAACCTTAAATCCTTTGGAGACCGTGCATTTAGCTCGTATGCTCCCACAGCCTGGAACTCCCTCCCGACCTGCATCAGAACATCCCCTGACCTGACCACATTTAAAAGAAACTTAAAAACATTCCTATTTAGGACAGCATTTAGTGGGTCCTTGTGATTCGTCCTCGATGTGCTTATGCGTGCTGACACTGTTCATGCTGCCACTAACCACATTTGCATGCTGACCCAGTGCATGTAACCCCTAACCATGTTATTCATTTTGTTTGTTTTTCAAGCATGATTTTACTTACTATTCTATTGCGTATCACTTTGCAGCAAATGTAAAGCGCCTAGAAAGAGATTAAGTTCTCTGAGGGCGCTTTATCAAGTGCAATATTATTATTATTATTATTATTATTTCCTGCACCGGAATAAAAATGATCATCTTATCTTAATATTTTGCTTCACTTCTCTGCAAAACGTAGCTGTTTTTGTGCAATATACGGAGCTGCAGCTGCCGAGCTATACAATGCGTGTGACAGATATGTTAATTTTTTTCTCTACCCTTGCCCTAGAGGATTTTACATCTTCACCAGATCATTGGCCAGATCTATTCAAGTAAATCGGAAACGTCGTTTCAATGCAGCGAAGTCATCTTTGGGTGCCATTTGGCACAGTATGAATACCCGGCTATTGGAGTTGTGCTCCATCACTCCGCGATGCTCGTGAGCAAAAGTGGAATGGACCACAGATCAGTTGGTTTTTAGTTTCACATAATTTGGATATCCGTAGCTTGGACGCTCTGGATGCTTTGGTCACACCCACGTGAGAACAAAACGGACTTTAAAACGATTTGATGCTTAGGACTTTTAAAATTTCACTTTGGACATATGCTACGTGTAGTTACAATCTTTCTTCAAAAATCAGCAGTGTCTAATTCCTAAGATACGACCAAAAAAATGCCCGTCACTTGTATTCGCTCTGACGGAGTTTAGAGACTATCTTCCTTCTCGAATAACTATTCGAGGAGAGATTTGATCACTTAGTGGGCTGGTGGGCCTAAACGGCCAGACGGCATTTTAAGACAGCAGAAAAGCAACTTATTTATTCAGCCATTTGCTTGAGTATGCATACGAAAATCTCGGTCGTTATTAGAGCATCTTTTTCTAGTGCGAACTACTTCTAGGTTTTGAGAACGCTAGAAGGGTTGAGCATGTCAGTATAGTTAACTGTCTGACTCGGCGGTAATAGTTTCTCTGCAGTGCAACGTCACGTAAATATATTAAAAAGAAAAGGTGGAGTAGATACCTAAAGTAGCATCGAGCTCGGGATTCCAGCTTGCAAACCCCAAAACGATAAAATGGTCAATGATTTCTGAATTCAGCGTTTTAAGCCTTTTGAAATTAAAGTTTCCACCATTGTAAATATCTGAGAGGTTTTATTTTGCATATTCATCCTCGTTCATAGGTCAAGTTGAAAGATGAGTAACTATCAACCGGTATTCGACCTTCCCATTTGACGAACCTTTATACAAGGTCGCCAGATAACAATTTTCACTTTATTGCACGGCGAACGTTTTATCTTGGCTTTGAGAATGCGGTGAGAATGAGAATGAGAATGCACTTAGAAAATGGGGCCAAGCTTCAGTAGAAAAACTTTGGCATGCTGGCTGCTCTTAGCCTCTGAGTACCATACCATGTTTAGGTAAATTGTGGCAGCCCTAGCTGTACAAAAATGGCGGTATATTCATAAAATTTTTACGAACGTTAGAGAAAATAAAGAGTTTTCTAGCTTATGCCGGTGGAAAATTACTCGAAATTTCAGTATGCCATAACTACGTGGGCCTGGCTGTCCCCTGACCTAGTGGTAAGCTCAACCTAACTTATGAGCTCGGCATACTGTCAGACAAGGGCTCCATACCAGATTTGGGTCGCAAAGTGCTTGAATCTTTACTCCAGTCTCTCTCTGTTTTTGACTTTATCATTAGCAAGACATTCGCTGCCCTTCGATAGCACGTTGGTCCCTTCTTAAGTCACTTCCTGCTGCAGAGTTTGTCCTAATTGACGTTTCTGGTGAGTTTCGGCAGTGTCGCGCTCAGCGGCTTACTCTATTGCTCGTTTTACTCGTTGTTTTCTGCGATAGGTACACTTATATACTGCCCACCTAGCTCCATTTTCCCCAATTCATTGCATAAAAAACTCGTCGGCTCACCATGGTGGGCCGAAACCGAGGTCTCTTGATGAATAACGAGAGGATTCTATTTATGCATGCCCATCGCTTACCAGAGGCAGGCGCAGTACAACTTCCGGTAGGTCACTCACTCGGTCAGCTTTCTAATACGCAAACTCAACTGGTACACGTCGAAGCTGGGAAGCGCCGGCCGAAACTTCGGGCGACAGACAGCCAAAGGAATCGCAGTGCAGTGGGTGCAAGATACTTGAATGCCACGGCCACCGTTTGACCAGAACAACCTTTTTGAATTTGGTCATTGAATTAAAACGTTCAATTTAAACTATTCAAACGCACGCTAGAACTATAGATGCAAATTAGCTAGTTATCTACCCATTTTACGACACTCGTCTTGGCTATACCGTCATAGTGTGACTATGAATATCCAACAAGAACTCTGTGTAGACTTGACTTCAGGGACGGTGAAGGACTTACAAACCAACGGACCAACTAATTAACCTAGCTAATTATAGGGGTTGATGTGAGTTAGAACAAGCTTTCACGTTGTTAATCAGTCGCACGAATACTTAATGGAAAGATCCTACTATGGAATGACACCCACACGTATGCTGTGGGAAGAACACTTGAGATTCTTGTAGACTAACTTGTTCCGAAATATAATGCGCATTAAATCATCGTTTTATAATTACATTTTTCGTCACAAGCTTTAATTCTCCACGTATAAATAATATATTGATAATAATTTAAATAATTTCTATAGCGACCTAAGAGAACACGATCTGTATTCAGGTGCTTCAAATTTGCAACGGGACTCGAGCTCACTACCTCAATCAGAAAGTACATTCACTCCGACTTTGGTCGGGGCGAGCTCCTTAACCACTGGACCAAGCCAGACGTAAGAATAGTCCAAAAAAAGCCGAAAGGCCCTGGCCCTCCTGGGACTGACCCGCCGCGGTTGAACGAGCTGTCATCGATAAGGCTGACCATCATCTCATCGTATCTATCTATGATAAACTGGCTGAACTGGATCAAGGTATGACTCCTTCCTTGACTTCGACCTCGTGCATAAATTTTACGGGACCAGAAAAGAGGATCTAACAAGGCATTCTACATGCGGGTGGCTCGCCCTCCAGATCACGCTGGGCAGCTTGTTTCATGACGCATTTTTCAGATAGGTTTAATGGGGCTGATGTGTCTCACGAAGCTGCCATGAATATTGGTGCACAGTGTGATTACTTATTGGCCAACGTTTTCTAAGCTGAGCGTGCCAATTGGCATGCTTGTTGATGCTGGCCCACCATGCCCACTCAGCTGCATCAAGGTGAACGCGTGGCCAGTGGATCAATCATTTCCTCTCCCTAAACCGTTACATCTTCAGTCTCCATTGTTATGGTGACCGGTTTCTCACTATTTTTTATATGCAGACGCTACGATTAACTTTTAAGCAGCAACAAAAATGCAGACAGTCTGTTGACCCACAGCCATACTTAACAGTGGCAGCTGCAGTCTTTAGTATAATACATACCAATTCCCATCGCCCATTTCCTGACCGCCGTGGTAGACATGCCTTTTTTCCTCAGATGATCGGCAAGTTGTCCAACGGTCAATGTACCGATAAGGAGTCCTACCTGGGGAAGGGCACTGTACAAACCATTCTGAAAGAGATGAAAACACATCAAATTCTCGGTTTATGTGCGAACTGCAATGGGCAAACACTGCCCATCTACTTGTGTACCAAATTACTGTTAAGAAATACGACGGCTACGACGGCGGAGTGGCAGTGGTGGTGGAAATGGTGGTGGCGATGGTGGTGTTGACAATAGTGATGGCGATGCTGGTGGGTGAACTGTCTATCTTGAGTCCTACGTTTCGCCTGTGCATCAATACGACTGCACTGTACTGCACTGCCCAGGTTTAGGTCCTATCCGATTGAGAGATTTCTGGGTGCAGATGTCACCAACGGTCCTCCGCTTAGCCCACGGAGCATGTGGAACCCATGACGGCCATTGTAGGTTTTGGTTCTTGAGCAATTTTCCGCACTTCCTCTTACCATTTCAATTGCAAATTAAAACAAAGGCTGCCGTTTGCGTTCAGAAGATACTCATCGCTAAATTTACCTTGACCCTCCTTGGAATTGCAGCACCATAGATTCTTTCAGCATCCCTTGCAGCTTGTATTTATGACATTTGTGCTTGGTGACATCTAGCTTTCTTAAATAAAATCATGACATGACTTTCACAAAAATATAGTGCAAGTCAGAAACTCCAAAGCCCAATCTTCCACGATTCCTCGGCCAGCATTCCCTGCGTGGCATCTGCATGGAATTTAGGTGTCCTGTTCAAAAATGATTTCTTAACATAGTTATCTTTCTTTTGATACAATAGATAGTCTCAGTTATCAATGGGCAATTTTGCGAAAATTATGTGAAGTCTACAAATGGTATGGCACTTAATTTATCAATAAATAATCCGAGTGAATTCACATCTTCCAAGTGACGAGTGATACCCTGTTTTTCTGATATCTCAATTTGGAAATGGGCGAACTCTCTAACCGCATCAAAAGGTAACACCAGCAGCTTGGTTTAGAACGAGTGCCCCTCTTTCACAGCCCCCGTATTCGGTATGCAAGGGTGGCATCATCACTGATAAACGGCTACACATGTGCGTTTATCGGAAAAGGCTGGGGCCTATGATTGTAAGCTCAGTCTAGGCGATGGACTGCTTAAATTGCTTCATCACGGATGAACTAGCTCGTGCCGAAGTGTATTTCGGATGCGATCACTCTAGCGCACTTCTTACCATGCTTTTATTTCAAAGGAAACTCCTAGCTTTAGGATCCGGTTACACGGCCGTTTCTTTGGTTGTCCCTTCACATTGTCTTTCGGGCCCACACCAGTCCTGTCTACTTAAGCAAACGCTGTCTGTTCTCACAGAAAGGTGCCGGCCCTAAGTACTGCTGTTAGGCTGATGCCAATTACACGGGTTTAGAACCAAGTACGTTTGGGCTGAATGGTATGTCACCCATCAGGAAGAGCCATTAACTAGTTCGTGGGATCTTCATTATTTTTTTATGTATTTCAGCCCTATCAAGCCATATCGCATCAAGGATTTTTGTCACACAAGCGTGCATACGGCCCAACAAAAGGCACAGCGACGCGGGAGGCTCTTACCTCTGTGATGTCGAAATTAAGCACTTCTTTCATGTATGCGGGCATGGTCGTTATGATCGTGTAATTTCCAAAGTTGTTGCAGACGTGACCAGCAGTAATGCCCCAGACTGCTGGCGACCCGAGGATTTTGCACCACGGCACCGACTTATTCTTCAAGTAAAAAAGAAAATGAATACAACTTTAGGATCGCTATTGTCGCCCAGTCTTATTCTTTCAATAACTACTCAAACCTGCACGGACGTAGCACGGTTAACTCAAGCTCCAATGTGACAGTCTAGGTCGGTCAATATTGGACTCAGTCAAGCACTGCCCTCTTCCAAAGGCTGACGAAATCCAACCCGTTGCAAATTCCTGTCAGCACAGCTCCAAAGCGAAATGAAACGTATAATGGCCATGACCATCCAGAATCCGCCGTCGTTATTGGCACCGAAAAGCTACCTAAGACAATCGGAGCATCATTTGGGCATTTGCAAGATTTTGTCAAAGGAGCTAAACATAGACATGTCTGGTAAAAGTGTACAAGTTCTATCTTGCTCATTCATCTTATTTATTGGCAACAGGCTCGCCATTTAATCATAGAAGGAACTTTATTTTTCACCACGTCAAATTTATACAGAAGCTCAGACAAACCTAATCGATATGTAGGTGATAATGATAATGATGAGGCATATATATCTCACCTAGGAGAACTAAATATTTTTCTAGGCACTTCAAACATGCTGAAAAAGAAGCATGTCAACTGATTAGTGATAGCATGTGCAGATTTAGCACGCATAAAACAAAAGGAAAAATTCAAAATTCACATGAACGGAGGAAATTTTGTGCGGACCAGGTACATTTTATAGCTTCAAATAATTAATGCAAAACGATCTGAGGTACCGTAGTGTCAGTGAGTAGAGTAGTGAGTTCGATGCTTTCAGGTACTGCGCCTTAGACATGGGGATAAAGGTTGGGTAAATATTTAAAACCCCTTTAATAAAAGCGGCAGGCTCAAATTTGATTAATGGAGGACATTGTGCACAAGAAGCATTTTAGAAGTTATTTAATTTGAAATATACGTAATAATAATAATAATGGTAATGTCATCTGCACAGCACCATAAGACAAATAAATCTCTACTCAGGCACTTTAGAAAGCCCTGCAAGAGATTTAAAACTTAATACCATTGAGCGCAAGGTGTCCTGCTTAAGGAAACATGAAAAAGCACACAATTATCGTGCTCAGACAAACATGCAGAAGCGCAGGAAAGACTCACGGCTTCTGGTTACTAGGACCCACGGTTGGTAACACTTGTTCAAACATGCATAGGTAAGCGAAGCGCGGGAAAAAGAGAGCTTCACTTGGGAGCTACACAAACACAGGCAAAACATTTAAATGCCAAGCGTACATGTCATTTAAAAACATCTTTTGAAGATGTAAAACAAGATGAATGGCCTTAAGTAGACTAAATTGGAATGACTACACCAAGTATATTTGTTTACCAAGCATGATATTACTCACCATTCAATTGTATTTTCCTTTGCAGCAAATGTAAAGCGCCTAGAGAGAGAGAGATTGAGTTCTCTGAGGACGCTTTATCAAGTGCATTATCATTATTATTATAAGTCGCAAGCAAGAACAGCTACTGAGTCTTCGAATCAAAATACCAATCAAGAATAAGGTAACAAAGGCACATTGACTATACCAGTTTATCGGTTTGTGTATAAATCAAAAACATTCTACCTAAACTCCGTAGATTGCTATCAGTCGTCTGTATGAGTGGCTAGATTTTCCTCTGCACTGTGGTTTTCCTTCTTTATCCGAGGCTCGTCACAGCTCGAATGAGCCAACATGTGACTCATAAAGCTCGTACGATCATCCTTCGTAATCCCAGAAAAGCAAAAACTGTTGATAATATAATGTAACAACTTAATTCATCAGTCTATTACCATAAGAAAACTTAATCTCTATTCGGCACTTTAAATATGCTACGGAGCACGAGCCCACGACCTCGGTCATCACTCATTTACTCGGTGATCCGATGCGGCGATCTGTCATAATCGCTACCCATAAAGGCAGTGGTAGCAATATACCAGTTTCTTTAGTTTTCATAGAAATTAGAAAGCTTTGTATAACCAAATAGCATGAGGCCAAACAAATTTTTTGCTGGAGAATACTGTACAAAATATTGACTTTGTACAGTAGCTGACCATTTTCTCAACAGTTGACCGTCGCTTGTCTGACTCTCGGAGCCCTTAAGTCGATACCGATTGGCCACCTCAGTCCTACTGAGGCGCAAATAGTCACTATAAAGCAGGTAGAAAAAAAACATCCTCTGCTCAAGTTGGGGAAATAACGAGATGATATTCACAGAACCAGGTTGAACGATCGTTAAACTGAATACCATTCTTGTAAACCTTTGGTCCTGAATTCGGTCAAAACTTTTGACGATAAACAAAACTAGTTCTCATAGAGAACCTAATTGTAACTAATAGGTGACTCTGTACTCAAAACTGGATGTGTTGTGGCGCAAGCATCACCTAGTGCTCGTAATAGGGGTGTCTTGTATGAAGAAGCCTACCTCTTACAAGTTCTATTCAGAAGACCTCCGTCACATCCAGCTCCCATGTTCCTTCGTTATCCAGGATTAGGTACTAACTATCACCGTGACGGACTAAAGATTCCATGCTTTCTGGCTATTTCTCGCGTATATTTAAATAACTACGTAGTGGCAGGATCACTGAAAACAAGCCATTTAGTCTCGACAGTTAATAATGAACATGGCCGTTTGGTCCATCGATTAAAGAAATTCATTCACATGACTTCCTTGCTATGGGAACTAAACTGGCTCCCGAGTGATCGACAGACGCAGTGCAAGGCGCTGAACTCTGAACCCCAAGACCTGCGATGTTTTAGCTGCTTCCTGCCAGGCTGAACTGCAGCATCAGCTTCAACCAACTAATAGCCTCTATTACTATCGAGATAATAGATTGGTTAGCCTTTATTTTGCTTGTAAAATATTTCGGTGACAGAAGCTTTGAGTCTATGGGTCCTAGATTGTGGAACTGAATTTAAAAATTCAGGAAGTCCTACTTAAGTCGTTATTAGGTCAACTGCACACAAGTACACTGGCAGCAAAGAGAGAGAGAGCGAGAGAGAGAGAGAGAGAGAGAGAGAGACTAAATAAATAAAATAAATACTAATTGATTTAATAGCCTATTTTTGTATAGCGACAGAAGAGCCTTGGCGGCTATCACCACCACTTGCAGTGGCGATACAGGATAGCCCACCACAGGATTCGAACCCACGACCTCGGGGCCGAGGTCGTGAAAAGCAACCGCCTTACATAGTGAGCCATTACGGCTGAAGCCGGGATTCGCGGAAAGACTAATGCAGCCACTCGACGCCGCCATTGTCCTCTAAAAGTAATCGATGCAGAAAAACCTCCCGTAATTGTAACTGATAAAAAAACACTTGCTACAAAGAGTATTGGCTAGGCCAGCACAGCTGTGAGATTTTCTGCCTAATACACTTACATAGTTTCGATGGAGGCACTGTGGGAGCTACCGTACGCAATAAAATGATACCTGCAAAGAAGCCGAGCTGAGACGCATACGTGGATTCACATTAAAAATATTTCTGACAGAAAATCACGCTTCACACTGCCGTGCTACATTTCTGACGCTTAATGATTGGGAGTCGCAGAGAAGCCACAAGGAAAGGGTACATTCGGCGCTCCAGTACGGCTGAACCCAGGTTCAAGGGCATTTACTAAGTGGTCGTGAAGGTTAATTACCCCGGGGCGTGGCTGGTGGGCTGAGCTGCCGATCAGCCCGAACCGAAGCGGCGTCCATTCAAGCGCCGACTTTGTCGGGAGCACCCTTTTCTCCCTTGGAAGGCCGTTAGCCTCTCCTGGATGGCTACCAAGATTCCAGGGAGCGGGAGTCGAACTTAAGTAACGGAATGAGTTTCTCGAGAAGACGGATCCACATTGGTTTTCGCCGAACAACGACGTCGGCACGACAGCTAAGACTCGAAATCGGAAATGGCTGTCGGATTTTGTAAAGGTGGCTATCTTCTTTTTAGGGGCGCCAGGAAGGCCGGGATTGTTACATTTGGACTGCTACCAAGAGGCTCGCCGAGCCCACCAAACGCGTCTCTCGAAATGGTAAGCATGCATTTCTTTGTTGACGAGTGGGTCTGAACGGGGCTTCCAAACGGCACATTTTAGGGTTCTGAGCTGCCAATCTACGAAAATACGGAATGGCAATTTAATGAGCATCTAGAAAAGCTTTTATTCTTTCTGCATGATTATACTACGTGGCTGAAACCAAAAAAAGGCCCAAAGAAGATCAATCAAAGGTGCCGTCAAGGACCTGCTTCTTTATTGCTTTGAAAGTGCCTTCGGCTCGCCGCTAGCGATAGAAAACTAAGAGGAGGTGTTTCAGCTGATCCTTTTACATGGCCGCCGAAGAGCCTTACGGGCTTGTGACCCGCTCGCAGCGTGCAGCGAAACATTTCTAGCTTATAGCTTATTCCCCAGGTGACCGGCGGCGTGCAGTTCAAATGCCTTATCAGTAGGCTTCAAACAGAGTGCTCCGAGAGGAGCAGCAGACTGTTTTTGTCATATAGCTTGACTACAACACAATAATTTTGAGCTGCGTGCCCTCTGTGAGAGAGCGTTTGGATTATCCTTGTTTTCTTATGGACAGGTCGTATTTTTCATCAGATGCTTAGTAGGCAATTCTTCGTTAGACCAGTCTAAACACGCCTGCCGCGAGGCAACTCTAGCGAAAATCTTCAAGGTCATAATTAATAGCATGCACATTTTAGTTTAGATGAGTCAGTTTATAGATGCTTCGGGTTTCGTCTTTTTTGGGTGCGAGTTAAAGGTTTCACTTTTCCAAATCAAGCATAACCTTATGTTGAGGGCTAAAGAATCTTCCAGGTGTGATTTCAAAGAGAAAGCCTCGACTTTGTGTTAAACCCCACCAAAAGAAGTTCCACCTCTTGCCTAAATCTGGGCTATTTTCTTGTTCAGGTGGCCCAAGGTTGTTACGCCGCTGGCAGGCGTCTTGGCGGAGGCCCAAGTACTGCTTCTGTGATCGGCCAGACACGTGCTCGTAAATGCAGCCAAACATTCCTCTATACTGTATTTGGCTGTAATACCATCAGTCGAATTATGGAAGTTCCAAAGATTTTTAATGGTTTCTGCAATAAAGTAGTAGCTAGAAAACGGATATGGCATGCCTAAAATTCTGAAACTCATCTAAGCGATCCAAAGTTGATCACTTGCATGTTGCTGGCTGGTGCTAGGCACCAGTAACCCCTCTGCTGCTGTCGTATGTACAGCTTTACGCCAGGAAGCAGCTGCAATTAAGGGACCCGGTCGTCTAGGTCACTGCGGTTTCGTTTGCGGCTAGCGTCCGTAACTAGCACAGCCTTGGCAGCGAGGGAACTTGGCTCAGGAATCGGTAGTGCACACAGTGCATTCCTACTAAAAGTCCTTAATCTGCTAAATGGTGGCTTCAAAAACGCTGCTCGGCGCCAGCTCCCACTCGTCCACATACACGGCTGCCGGTCACTTTGCTACACACTTCCATTAATTATATTTTTACATGCAAGCCATTGACTGTTGATCGTCGAAATCGGATGAATCAAACCAATCATTCAGATTAAGGCAGGCAAAGCCACTGAGGTCAGTGGAGCCACTGAGTCTAGTTCTTATTAGAGGTACTGGTGGTTCTTCTCCTACTCACAGCTCTGGCTCTGTATGATAAAGCAGCCTGCACGAGTCACGTACCATTTCGGCAGCACTAGAGCGCTCCTCCAGCGAGCTGGTGATGTATTCTCGCTCCGATGGTTTGATGCGAGGATGAAGCAAGGGCGAATCGTAAACGCAATAGAACCAGAGAGCACAGAATGCCACACCCACAATGCTCGGCAAGTAAAACAGCGACGGCCAGCCGCCGTCAAACGATGTCCACTCACACATGAACCCTCCAAGGCCCAGGATGACAATATTTCCCACGGTCGTTCCTGTAATTCGTAAGATTGATGATTCGTAAGATAGGTTTTGCCGGAGTGCCACGCCAGGCTTCACTAGTGGCCTGATGGTTTGTTTTCGGCTGCCGGCGAAGCAAATCCCTACCGCTCGGTCTACGGATTGCACTTACCGGAGTAGCAAAATGCCAGCAACTTGCTACGCTCCATTGGCGGTGCCCATTTTCCCCACAAGCTGTTCATTGCCGGGAAAAGAGGACCCTGCAAATCCAAGGTACATACCAGTCAGAACCCAAACAAACTCCGGCCCGACGATCGGGTCCAGCAAATACGGCACAGTCATTGCCAAGATCACGATAAAGACATTTCTTCAGGTAATTGCACTGCATCCGCATCTAGCAGAGTATCGACTTCAAAGTTATGTCTCTCACATTTAAATCCCTTCCTTCTCAGGCTCTTTCCTGCACTTATCCAAAACTTCTGCCCATCGGGCTGAAGTGCCCATGCAGCACCAGTCGTTCCACATGGTTTTGCTCATATAGGCTCTACCTCCATCCAACTTCAAATTTTAGCTGACCATGCCTTCAGCTCCTATGCACTCACAATATGGACGTACTAAATGACTGACATCACGACTTCCTTTGACTTGGCCACAATAAAAGCAAAGCTAAAGACTTTTGAAGACTAATCCTGACGGTATTTACTTTATCAAATGTAAATCAGTGCTTACGTGCATTCGCACAATTTTATTTTTCATTATCACTGATCAGACGATAACGTTCCTTCTAGCCTACACGAACGCATTGAACGATGAATTAATTCTCTTGGATACAATACGTAAGATTTTTTACTATTACTGCAAGAACAGGTTCAATGCATTTCTCCATACCTTAGCAACAGCACACTCTGAAGCACTGCACGTAACAGCAAGTTCAAACGAGGGCGCTGCTTACCGTTGACAAGCCCATGACCGTTCGGAGTGCAATGACAAGGTAGCTGGAAGTTCTGTAATCCAGGCCGTCGTATCGAGCAGCCACAGGTAGAAGAAGGTTGGCAGCCACATTGATGGCCATGCACACTCCGAAGACGAGCCTGCCACCAAAGCGACCGGCCAGCCAACCGCCGGGAACTTGGGAAACCATGTAGCCATAGAAAAGAGCACCGAGAATGTAGCCTTGCAGCTCCTTGTCCCAGTCCATGCCACCCACAAGCGGCTCCTGCAAGAAAAGAAACGAGGCCTCGAAGGCTGCAACAATGAGCTGCCCGGGGCTGAGAGGGGAAAAAGGGTTGGGCGTGCAGGATCTCTTCAATCTAAGAGAGCTGATAAAGAAAACCTCTCCATTGGAGATCGAGGCAGGGCAGACGCCAGCGATAATTAAGGAATTTAAAAAGAAGAACAGTCGGGAAGCGCATGGACACAAAAAGAAGACTATGCTGAAAGCATGCCGTAGTTTATATCTGCTCGAACATCATGTGTGGAACTCAAGACAAACATTCAAACGTGTAATTTTTACTCTCATGAGATCGTTAATTACTGCCGTTTATAGCACATGGAAGCCATCGACGAATGCTATACACGATAAAAAAAATTCACCCTCAACCGCTTGATCAGCACACACGCCAATGGAATATCGGTGGCACGCTGAAAAAAACATCACCGGGATTTGAACCTACGACCTCTGAAATCAAGGACGAACCAACTCCTTTTTGGCTGATGGAGACAGTGGGAAGGTCTTTAACTGTCACTGCCACTGTGCATACCAAGTCGCTTGCGTCTGGCTCAGAAATGCATGCGTCATTCTGTTTGTTGTGTCTTGCAAGCAATGTTTATACGAGAAATAAATACGCATTTATGAGAGAAATTGTAGAGTACACTAGTTGAAGGGTGTAGCTGAATTTTGGCATGGGGCTCAGCCTCGACATTGAGGGACATGGTGAAACATCAAGACGGTCTTTTTAAAGTCATCTGGCAAAGCTTTTTTGCCTTTCTGAAAGATCCCTACTCTCTGTCGAATGTATGGTCCGTGGGCGAGTATACATGATGGTGAGTCCAAAGCAGTACGCGAAGGAAGATCGCCTCGGAGATCGTAGGCCTGAATTTCGCTGACCATAAGCTCCCAACGTAGTCTTGATCACATGTCGCACAACGGCGACAATCAGTTCACCATATGAGGCGGATTAATTACACAAAACTCCATAATTTGAAGGAAATTGAATCGCTGCACCAAACACATAGTCCGAAAGCTTCTTAGACCATTCTTAAAGCACACTGAAACTCTATCCATTAAAAGGGCCTGAACCTGCGCTTCGCTGGCGCCAATCAACAGGCCTCCATAGACGTGCGGAATAAGGATCGTCTCGAGAGCTATGAAAATATATCCAATCCCTTTAATTTAAACATAGGCACCTTGGAGTCCAACTCTACCTTGTGCACGCAGGTGACGCCACATTAGAGCAACTTTCTAGCCTACTCTTAAAGCCTGTGGCATTGCCTTGAGGTCTAAAACCTTGAAGCTGGTCACCAAAGGCTCCGGAGCCACTCTCTAAGTACGGTGACCAACCTAAAAAAAAAGCCTTAAAATAAAGCCTTAAAAGCCTTGAAATACCTTGGGATGATGCAGATTCTGGGCTGATGGGGTGGGATGGGGCAGATTTAGTCCCGAATTTAAGCAGCCAGGAACAAGGTTGTAGGGCGTTCCCCCGGACAATCCCCCCTAACATTCCCCCCTGGTGGACCCTAGGACATTTCCCCACCGGACCTTTCCCCCGGGGTTGGACATTTCCCCTTATGTTGAAGAATAGCTAAGAATAAAGATGCATATATACATGATCAAATGAAGTTCACACTCTATTGAAACAAAATCAACTCATTGTAAGTGGCGACTCAATAGTACGACCGTCGGAGGACAGCACGGACCATCGAGCCATGCCTGGCACTAACTTGAAATCTCTTGGAGACAGAACAGTACGTACGAAAAGTCTGACTCACTTCCGGGTACGTTCTCTACCTGCACTGACCTTCTAATAGCCTCAGCTCCAGACGCATCTGTTCGGATCGGCTTTCCCTTCGCTCCAGTGAAATTGCCTTTTTCTGGCCTGCTGTGCGAGCGAACGGTCAAGTGTGTATGATTCTGAGCATGTGACTAGCCACAGGTTCTACTAACTGACGGTCATGAGTATTCTCACGTTTATCTTGTTGTGCTGGCCCAAACCTGACACTTGTTTGCTTTACATGTCTGATATCTTGCATGCATGATACTAACCCTTGCACTCTTGTTATCTTGCAGTGAGTTGAAAGCGCCGTGTAGAGATTAAGTTCTCTTGGGCCACTAAACGAATGACCTTTAGTTTTTTATTATTCATAATACATCAACGAATCAAAGGTCACGTGGGCTTAAGCTTTGGGAAATGAGGCTTGGCCGGCAGAGTGCGGCTAAAGCTGTTTACTTCAAACTTCCGCTCACCTCTTTACCATATCACGCTTGCTTATTTATCAGCACGTTTACGATAAGTGGCCACACGTTCATCTTCGCGAATGCACTTTAACACATCAGCGAGCTAATAATAATAATAACAATGCACTGGATAAAGCACCCTCACAGAACTCAATCTCTTTCTAGGTGCTTTACATTTGCTGCAAAGGGAAATGCATATTAATGGTGAGTAATATCATGCTTGAAAAACACACCACATGAATAACATGGTTTGGGGTGACATGCACAGGGTCAGCATGCAAATGTGGTTAGTGGCAGCATGCACAGTATCAGCACGCATAAGCACATGAAGGACGAATCACAGGGACCCACTAAATGCTGTCCTAAATAGGTGTGTTTTTAAGTTCTTTTTAAGTGTAGTCAGGTCAGGGGATGTTCTGACGCAAGTCGAAAGGAAGTTCTAGGCTTTGGGAGCGTACGAACTAAATGCACGGTCTCCAAAACATTTGAGGAAAGTGTGAGGTATTTTAGACTCTGGATTCCGAAAAGCAGGTAGGTACAATGCTAGGCCTGATGAGGGAGTATATCTGAGAGACAGGCTGGAGCCAAATAAGGAAGTCACCTAAAAGTAAAAGATAAAACCTTGAAGGCAATCCATTGCTTGACTGGTAGCCAGTGCAGGTCGGCGAGAAGTGGAGTAATGTGGCAACTGCGACGCTCACGACAGACAAGCCTAGCTGCAGAGTTTTGCACCAGCTGCAATCGCCTGATCGCACATGCTGGTAGGCCAGTAAGCAGTGAGTTGCAGAAGTCGAGACGGGATGTCAAAAATGCACGGACCAACTTGGACGTGGTATCCTTATCTAAACAAGCCCGAATTTTAGCAATATTATGACGCTGAAAAATAAGCAGATTTGACTGTGGAGCTGATATGGTCGTCTAACGAGAGGTCGCTTTGGAACATGGCACTAGATTTCGAGCTGATTCAACAGGAGATATGCTGGCAGAGCCAATTTTGAGCGTGAAACTTTCCAATTTCTGAGTCACGCTAGGTTTACCGATAACTAATAAGTTAGTTTATCATCGTTCAGCTTAAGAAAATTTGCTGCCATCCATGTGCGGATGTCATCAATACACGCAGCAAGTGAGTTGAGAGAATTCGAGGTGCTCGAAGGCTGGGAGGGATCAAAGCAAAGGATCAATTGAGTGTCATCCGCATAGAAGTGAAAGCCTAGATTGTGCTTGGCAATCACATCAGCGAGAGGGAGAGTAAAAACCGTGAAAAGAACCAGACCTAGCACGGAGCCCTGAGGTACCCCATATTTCAGAGGTACCTAAGATGATCTTTGTCCATTCACGTCAATACTCTGTAGGCACAAATTGAACTTTTCTCTTCCTGAAGTTTCGTTACTGAAGTAATGGCTCTAGCGGCGATCGGTGTGCTCGCACAAAATGCAAGGTCAAACAAATGAAATAGCAGGCAAACCTGTCCTCCTGCAACCCACGAGCATTGTCCCCGTGGATAGCAGTCCGGAGGCAAAATTCGATAACATGATGCAATAGCAAAGTGCCGTGCTAAAAGATATGATGCGCCTCTATTCATGTGCGATTATATTGACCTATACTCCTATTGCCGATTCTTTGCACCCGAGCAGTCTTGCATCAAAAAAGGAGCACAACCAATGTTGAAGCCCTTTGAATTTTTAGTAGGCATCGAGTCAACTTCTCACGGTCCTTTCTCTCTGGCCTTCGGGTCGCTTCACTCTCGCGAACCAGCTCGCTGCACCTATCCGACGTTACTGTTCGCTCTGTCTCTCATACCATCCGCACCTCAGCTTAGGGCCATCTTGGCATTCCTAGCGCTAAATTAAAGCTTTTTTGACTACCGAACCTACAGTTTGTAAGCACGGCAAAGTCAGGAACTCGCTTTTGGCTTTTTGCCTTTGACCAATGTTAAGGTGAATGCATTTGATGACTATGGTCGTGGGCTCAAGCCCATGGCAATTGTACTGCTGCACCTGAATAAAGGTTATGTTGTCTCAGGGTGCTATGCAATCAATTATATTTTTCATCTTTACATTCTGTCATGCCTGATTGACTTTCTATCTTTTCAGCTCCAGCTAAAGACTCGTCCTCCGCTCAGCTTTCTTCTGCAATCCTACGAACTCGTCATTTTCCTGCGTGATTCGAGTTCGTACCTGTTCGCGCTTCGGCACATCTTATTACTCGGATGTTCCACTAATCAGCGGCCCTGAGGGGCTAATTGAGTTGAGTGCTTTGTGTGGCTTGTCTAACCATTATGCCTCGCTAGTCCTTAACTCTTGGCTACTGCTTCTCTTGCAGCGGGCTGCAAAGTGTCTGGCTAGAGACGCGGTTCTCTTAGGGTGCAATATAAAAAAAGGCTTATTATTATTATTGTCATCAATAAGAAGGAGCCAACTACCTACCGAGTCAGTACTGTCGTTAGAATGAGCGGGGCTGGCTGGCTGCAACGAGGTGTTGTTCCATGCTCGACTAGCGTTCGAAGGCGGCCGCGAAGGCTTGACCATGCACACCATGGCTATGCTGATGTTAGACCTCGTCATGTAGATCAGCATCGACCCGAGCAGTCCGACGTACGACAGGGTCCAGCGGCATGACGTCAGCGCTTCAGCTGCATATCGAGAGGGCAGACTCTCTCGTCACTCGATGCCGAGCAATATCGACTGACGAAGCCTGCCCACGAGGGGCAGGCACTGGGCGCGTTACGTACAGGCCGCATAGGTGCAACCACGCCGCCCGCCAAATGGCCTGTGGTGAAGTAGCTGCCGGCTTTATGTATTCAAGCTGAGGTCGAGTTTGACAGGATTTATAATGGATAATAATGCACAGGTTCCCTAGCTCCTTAGCGTGGGGCTGCGGTCAGCCGTGCCTAGATGCACATGCCGCAGGTGACACCAGTGGCTGGGCGCTCCTGTCTGACTTGGCTGGTACAACTGCGGACAACCGCTACTAAAAGCCTTATCTTGATCGGAGTTCAAGCACACAACAAATCTGCTAGGTTATTTAAAAGCAATTATGCAGTCCTTGTGCAACCAAGCGAATGAAATGCCTATGTTTGTTTCCTATCGGTCCTGAGTGCTGCCAGACCACTTTCAGTAGATAATAGTCCAAAGGTAGAGACATAGCCTAAAGACCGCATGCTCCAGCTTACATGTGCATATGGCTTAGTTTTTGCGATAAGACGCTAATTGAGCTGTTGCGTGTCAGGGCTGCTGTAAGTATATACCTAAATAAATATAAATATAATTCATTTGTATAGCGCCATAAGGGAGTCCAATCTCTAATCAGGTGCTTCACATAAACTACAGGGCTCGAGCCTACGACCTCATCCTTCAAATACGTTCTCCTTGACCTTGGTCGGGTCCAGCATCTTAACCTCGAACCAAGCCAGAGATGCGTGGGCAAGCGTCTAAAAGTCACAGACAGTATAGACACCTTCGCAGAGAATCGCTGAAATCTTATCATAGACAGGAAAGGCTTTTTTTTTAGGAAAGCGTCAATGCTTTGAAGAAAACTCCCTTTTCTTCATGCCAACAGATGCCTAAGATTTTTGCATTTCCAAAGAATTCGCCTATCACAGCCCTATCGCACTTATTTAGATGATTCAGCCTCGGGCTTTAATGAAACATGGCTTGTCCCGCTTTTTGAGTTGCAGAATGGATAGGTAAAACCGCTGTCCGTAAAAATAAGCTAGAATGTAGGCACTGATCTTGAGTCTTACACAGCTTCATAAAAAAATGCTCATTTAGCCGCAGACCATGACCAGACTAGTCCAATTGACAACCTCGATGTTATTAAAAGACAACGTAATAATGGAATACGTGAATTTAAAAAAAAGACCTGCACTTTTTGCCTATTTAGCAAACTTAAGAGCTAGTTCTAAAAGTCCGATATTGACTTTTTTAGTCTCATTAATGACACACATTATTTCAATTCTACGGTAGAAACTTTGAGATTCCGCGAGAAAAAAACGGCCTCTTAACGTCGCCCTGAGTGGAGAGCTGCACAGACACGATCCGAGTTTAGCATGACCATTTTTCTGACCAGCACGATTGTCATTTAAGTTTGCCCAAGATCATTGCAGACCATATTGAATATCAGACGACGTCACGCGAGATATTCATAAGACAGATTGACCAAATAACCATAGCTTTAGGAATCTAGAAACTAAGATTATTGAATGATTTCATAACCAGAGAGTCAGACCAGCATTTACCAACCACACAACCAAAGCATAAGTCTTATATGCATGAACCCAGTTTGAAAAATAAGGGGCCATGTGTTTTGAGACTACGAGCTCGCATCAACCAAAATTGGCGGTAGGTTTCAATTTACTTTTTGCCTTAAGTAAAAACTGTGCTTTTTTAAGACCGGACGCCTAATTTAAATGTAAATTGCTATCGTTAGGCAGAAACTTTGCTTCCTTGGCCAAGACAAGGATATTTTGAAATTTTCCTGTTTCGCTAATGGGCATGGAGAGGAAGTCTCGATGGCCCATACAGCAACGCATTGTGGCACTAGCCGATTAAGTGAGAGTTTGGCGGATGAAACACTATAGGGCAGTCTCCGTAGAAGCAAAAAAGTACAGGTGCCTTGCATGAACATTTCAGCAGGATTGCTGAGCGCTAACTTATTAAAAAACCATTGATCATATTGAGCTGTTGTGGGTTCAGGCTCGAGAAACCAAGAGATTGGCAGCAAAATTCGAGATTCTGGGCGATTAGCTAAGGTAGAATTAATTGGTCGCCAATGTTTACAGTGCCGCAGAGCTGTTTTAAAGTCAGATATTCGGCTGTTCTGTAAGCGAAGGAATCCAGAAAGGTACCTAAAGGTCTTCACTCGAACGAAACAGAATCTGAATTGAAGCACCCACAGAACGCCTCCACCAAAGATGCCTTTAGCTAGCCGCCTTGCCAGGTTGACGCAGCCCGACTTTGTTCTCGAGGACGAGCCGTCTCGTCGAAAATCTCTGCTGCCCCGCATCTAGTAGCACTTGGCAAAACGAATCGCTCTACTGCTGGCCAACATCAGGCAACGGAGACTCGCCAACAGAACGCCCTTTTTAGGGCTGTCAAAAGTAACGTGCTACTTTCTGTAGGGGATCTAGGCCATGTGGCGGAGGCACCGATCCGAAGCCGGCTCACTTTCGACCATCTTAATGCGATCGGCGGCTGCCGGTTAGCCTCTGCGAAAGTGCCTCGTGGATTCGCCTCGGAATCGGGCCGATTTCTTGCCAAATCTCCCCTCGGTCCTCCGATAGAAATAGCTGCACGTCGTTGCTGTCAGGCCCAAAGCAACGTGCCAATGACCCGCCGCACTGCAGGCGTCTTTAGACCAGTGTGACTCGAAATTGCTAGCCTCGTTTCCAGGGCTTGTACGTCATATCCGCAGGCGCTCCTACAGATGCCTAATTTGATGCTTCTAAAAAGGACAAACTTTTAATCCCTTGGAAAGTGTTATCGCGCATTCTTAAAAGAAATTGTAGGCTACTCTGAACTTGACTCGACGAAAGCGCACCGACCCAGCCTTTCCCGCCCCGTCTAAAAAAGATGTCAGCCCTTTGAAGATTAAACGCTAAGCTGCTCAGCGAAGACGCACCGTCCATTGAAGCCTTTAGAGCCGTTCTCCAAGCATCTTCATGAAATCCTGTTTGCCTCTACATAGGGGCTTCCGGGCGTGGAACTGTGGGGGGGGGGCGGTATGGAGTGCCTTCTGGGGGTGCTTAAGCTTCCCGGGCGCCCCATCCCCAACCTTCGAGTCTGCTGCCTGCAGCATTTGCTTTCTGACCTGGTCATAATTATGGTCACTTCATCCAAGCTCTGCATTTCTGATTCCACACCCATCCAAGGGGTTAGAAAGCCTTGAGGGTAGGAGGGGGTCTTCGAGAAGTCTTAATTTCTGGGCGTATTGTGCTAAGCAACGAAGCCTCGTTACGTCCTTGTCGCAACAGAAGCAGATCACTTTACTCGCTTAGCCGGCATAGCCGTATCCAATATCCGCAATCAAGGCGTTGAAGGATTGCCACATTAATGGATGTGGCCTAGTCAATTTCGCCTTGGGATGTCCGCCTGACGCCTGCATATATACACACTTGGTACCCAACAGTTTGGCGTCGACGTGTTGGACGTCACAAGATAGTCAGTTAATTTGCTTGCCGTGTCTCCCGGAAGCCGCTGCCATTATGATAATCGACAAGGGCACCAGGCTGCAGAGGCTCGCATATATTACACAGGTGAATCGACCACGATTTTTCGCTTCGACTGATAATATCGACGAGGAGCAGAGAACTGTAATTGCAGCCCGCGTGTCTCGGGTTTAATTGGGCATTAATTCAGAGCGGCTAATCTTCTTCAGTCCTATTCCAAGTTAATAAAAAACTAAGTGCACACACTTGGTGACTCCGTGCGATCAGTAAACGTTAGTGGACGGAGAGCGTCTCTCTCTCTCTCGAGCTGGCTCGAAAGTACCTCAAGCCTCCATTAGAGAGCGCAATCACGCCTGAAATGCCGCCATCTGCCGCCACTGCACCATCTGCCGCCGCTGCTAAACCAGCGGCGGCAATCTGCTGCCACTGCACCCTGCCGCCGCCACCAAACGCCGTGCAATAGCTCGCCGTTGAGGCTCGCTAGAGCGCCGAGCTCACCTATCTGCTTGCTGCCCATTCTTCGACCTCCCGCTGATGAGGCGGCGGCCGCTTCCACTGGCGTAATGGAAGCTATGCTGACGGCGATAGGCTGCCGGTGTCTTGCAGCAGGAAATTAGCGGCCGAGCTCGCTCGGGCGCTACTGCAACCGCCGCTGCAATAGCCGAGGCGGCTGCCTATCGCAATATGCGGACAGCGGACACTATCTGGGAACCAATCTTATCCGCGCTCGAGCCTAGCGTATGACGGGCCACCGCTCGAGCTAGAACGTCATATTGCTCTCATCGCCACTGATGCGCCCGCTTCATTGACCATTTCTGCGTCTCCCTTTCCCCTAAGGCATCGTCATAAGCTAGAGTTCTACTGATTTGAATCGATATTTCAGCAATCGCTGGTTCGTTGCAGGCGGAAGTGTGCAGCACATTTCATCGAGAAATATTCGTAGGCATTCGCATTGGTGGGTTTCCACCGGTTTCCGACCCGACTTTAACTCATTTTTATCCACATCCACAGAACTCCTACTGTCGCCTCCAATGATGCGCCTGCAGTGGAACTTTACTAGCGCTCTCATTTCAACCACCAAATGTAAATATCGCGGCAGAGCCTCGTCTGCACTAGGCTGATCAGCCAGAAATCTCAGTGCTCTTTGATAGTGCTAGTCCTCGCTATAGCGAGATAAATACTAAAAACGCTGCCGCTTAGAAACGAGCATGTATGCCAACGGTAATGATAATAATAATAATACATTTGACATAATGCCCTCGGAGAACTCAATCTCTTTCTCAGAATTTTATATTTGCTGCAAAAGAAGCACGATCGGATGATTAGTGGTAGCATGCTCAATAAACAACAAGAATAGCATGGTACAGGGTCAGCATGCAAGGATTGTTAGTGCAGCTTAGGCATTTCGTGAGACCGTCCGGGCTGGGGGCTGCCCGCCTATACCTGCCTCATGCTCGGTTCCAGTGACACTGCGTTGTGCCTGGATATGATCTTTAAAGTAATCGGCCTTGAACTCCAGTCGGCATTGAGTAGCTCGACTTGCCTGCGAATGCCTAAGCCACTATATGATCCCACCCGATCCTGCGGCCGGAGCCCAAGTTCCCAGGTTTGACTACGTGACAACGTGCTGCAGTTAGTTATTTGATCCGACCACCCGTTGTAAGCTTCGACGCATGTATAGATTAGGCTATTAGCTTTGCCACAATGCTGCACGTTCTGCCCCTTGAGTCAACCACCGCAATGCAGAAGCTGCCGCGTGTGGTTAGATCAGGCCTGCTAGGTCCTAAACGACAGTTGAAATCTGGATACGAATTAACAGCAGGTCGATCAATGGATACGGAGTGAAATTCTTACTCTGACCCACAACAATCGCCATGGCTTGGCTTCGTCGCATCAGGCTGAGCTGCTGCACCTATATCATCAGCCTCCTCGTGCCATCAGGTCGTCTATGGAGAATTGATAAGCTATGCCACTAATTTGCTTAAAGGTTATCGGTGACAGGAGCTTTGGCTCTGCAGTTGTGAGATTACGGAACTCTCTTCCACAATTCTTTCGAAAAACTTTTCGAACATCTTCTCTGCTGCTGCCGACTGTAGCAAGTCCTTCCCAGCCATTCTGAGCTGCTACTTCCACGCTATCCACTATCTCAACTGCTCTCATGACTCAGCTATCTTGATCGCGTGCTCTTTGTTGTGTGAAACGACGTCAGCTGGCTGCCGTACCTCCATGAAAGCCGCTAAGGATTTGAGATTGCTAGAAAAAGCTCTCCACGAAAACCGTTTAGCCCTTGTGACTTTAAGGAGTTATAGGCAGAGACACACTACATTAAATTAAAAAATAAAAATATGATTCATTTATATAGTGCCCCAAGAGAAGTTAATCTCTATTCAGGCGCTTCACATATGCCTCGGGGGCTCGAGCCCACGACCTCAGTCAAACCTTGGTCGGGGCGAGCACCTTAACCGCTAGACCAAACCAGCTCAGCAAATTACTATAGTATATATGAACACTGCTCTGTTAAGCACCAATGATAAGCGCATTGCAGTTTCAAAATAAATATCTCTTGATTAATTTAGCATAGTTCTACAAGTTTTTTCACTTGCTCATTCGTCCAGTTCTTTTCGGAGCTTCGAACTTGACGGCCAGCACTCTGAGCACGTGAGCAACTCTATATGCGGTCCATATCATAGCTTTCCACCCCAGATAGGATGGCCGATGCCAAAACCAAGCGTGGCCTGATGAGTATCGCAGATGAGGCCTTACATCGAAGTTGTATAGCCAAGAGCCACGGTGTATGCAGCCTTGTATGTTTGTATGTATGTATGTATGTATGTATGTATGTATGTATGTATGTATGTATGTATGCATGCATGCATGTATGTATGTATGTAACGTACCTCCACGTGTAACTCCACAAAGCCACAAAGGCCATGTGGATGTTACATAGGGAGTTTTTTATGGTTCATTCAGCACCCAATCGGCTTAAGGTACGCATTCGGTAGCCAATGGATTTTACCTCGCGCAACAAAGAGAAAGAGAGAGAAGCACAGCTGAGTCAGGAGAGCAGTTGTGGTAGTAAGTAGCACGGAAGTAGCAGCTCAGGACGGCTGGAAACGATACCCTATAGTCGGCACCAGTAGAACAGATGTCGTTGTGTAAGAATTGTGGAGCTGAGTTCCACAGTCTAGGGCTTTCAGAGGTATAGCTTCTGTCGCCTACGGTCGTTAAGCAGAGGAATGTCACAGCTAATTTATTGCCCATAGGGGACCCTTGGACACGAGATTGGTGAAACTGGTGCAGCAGTTCAGCTATGTATGAAGGAGCCAAGCCGTGGTGGGCCTAGTGAGTCAGCAAAATAATTTTGCTCTGTATCCGTTTATCAACGGCAGCCATCCAAGCTCTTTCAGCAAAAGACACACATGGTCAAACCCCTGGGATTCCTATACTAGCCTTGCAGCCGAATTCATCACCAGCTTCAGTGGGCTAGTGAATGTTTTTTGATAGCCCAGCCAAAACGGAATCGCAATTATTAAGCCAAGATAGAACTAGTTGAATTCTTCGCAAGCCACCAAGCACACGGGGAAAGTAGCTAAACAGCACAGAGTTTTCGGAGTTCCTCGCTTAAATAATTGCGTGCGACTGGTCGTAACTGATTGCCGGAGACTTAAATATTCACGCTGACAACCATGTAAACAGCCGGGTCCGCTCATTTCTTGAATGTCTGGAGAATTTTGGTTTGGTTCAACACGTTAATCATACCACCCACGTCGGTGGCCATATCCTAGATCTCGTAATCGCTAAGGATGTCTGCACCACTGACCTTCTGGTGTGCCCGCCAACCCTCTCGGATCATTGTTCGGTCTCGTTTACTGTTCTTGCTCCGTTAAACGGACAGGATAATGCTTAAATTGTCCAGTAACGTAGCTTAATAAGAATTGACATGGACACATTTTTGAATTTTGTGTGTGATGCAGGTCCTCTTGATCGGCACCCAGATTTGACCCACAGCCTGGATACTCTAGCTGATGCAGTGAACAGGACACTTAAGACTGCTCTTAACAAGCAAAGACCCGTACTTTCTATCCGTGTATAGAGTCGTGGAGATTAATTCTAGTTTACAAACATACTTCGAAAGATGTGCCGTGTTAAGCGCAGGCTTAAACGTCGTTTCAAGAAATCGGGGTCTGATGCAGATCTAGTCAATTTAAAAAACTTCCGCCTTCGAGTTTACACCCGGAAGCTTAAAAAGACAGCGCTTCTTTTTCACTCGGAAACTGAAGTCTTGCCAGTCAGACCCAAAACAGATATATAAGATGGTAAACAATGTACTGGCCAATGCTGATAGGTCTGACTCACCGTATATTAATGTCTCAACAGAAAGTTTTCAGTCTTCTTCACTGAACAAATTGTGCACATTCATGCCTTCATAAAGACTCCTCCGAGTAAAGCAATTGTGGAATCGCATCCTGCAACCTTCCTCAGAAGATTTTCCGAAGTATCTGGGTATTATGTAGCTTAATAAGGTACAGTAAAAACAGCTCGTCTTCTGGAGACCCTATACCGCCATGTCATGCCATGGTATTCACCGGCAGACCAACTTAGCCCTGCCTTAACCGACATTTCTAATCCTTTGAAAAAAGGGGTATTACCCAAGTTCTTCAAATCGGCAATCGTCAAACCGATACTTAAAAAGCCTAGATTCGATACATAGGTCCTTGCAAACTAACGCCCTGTTTCCTTTCTTCCTTTTTTGTCAAAAATCCTTGAAAAATTGTCACTAAACAGCTGGTAGCACATATTGAAAAGAAAGAAATATCAGAAACATTTTAATCGGAGTTCAAGAGGCAGCACTCCACTGAAAATGCTCTCCTCCGTATTAACAATGACATCCTATGAGGCAACAATGACGCTGCTAGAGCTATTAGCTGCCTTCGGCACATTAATCACGATGCTCTATTTGAACGATTGAGAACAACGATCGGTCTGGTGGACGAGGCATTGGCGTGGTTTAAATCGTACTTATCTGACCGTGATCAATCAGTGTGCATGTGGTGGTCAGGTCTCACCCACAAGACCGGTCATTTGTGTAGTCCCTCAAGGTTCGTCCTTGGTCTCTTGCTGTTCTCCATTTATACTCAACCTCTGGGAAAAGGGATTAAGGCTCACGGAATAGGATATCAATTTTATGGTGACGATACTCAGCTGCATTTGTCACTCAAACCGTCGAAATCTGCTGCAGCAACTGATAAACTGAATGCTTGCCTGGCCGACATTCGATCCTGGATGTCTAACAATTTCTTGAAATTAAATGACGATAACACTGAACTGTTACTCATAGGACACCCTAAGTGTGTGACTGGATTGGAAGGCTTTCCTCTTCTAATTGGCGATGCTGTTGTGCGACCATCACCACGTGCTTGAAATCTAGGTGTCGTTTTCGACAGCTGCCTAAACTGTAAATGCTGCATTCAGAAGACTGCTTCTACAGATAGCTATCACGTCCGATACGTATTCAAGATAAGTAGCTGTCTTCCACGATGACTTGCAAATATTTAATTGAATAATGTAATTCCCTTTTGGCTGGGTTACCAAAAAAAGCAGCTAGGCCACTACAGATGGCTATGAATATGGCTGCAAGGGTAGTTTGCAATTTCCATTGGTTTGACCACTTGTCTTCTTTGTAAACGAGCTAGAATGGCTGCCGGTTGATCAACGGATTCAGAGCAAAGTTCTAACGCTGACCTACAAGGCCTGCCACGGCTTGGCTCTTCCATACCAAGCGGAACTGCTGCACCAGTTTCAGCCTCCTCGTGCCATCAGGTCCTGTGTGGGCAATAAATTAGCTGTTCCGTTCCTTCGCTTAAAGACCGTTGGTGACAGAAGCGTTAGCTCTGCAGGTCCTTGACTGTGGAACTCGCTTCCACAATTCTTACGAAACGGCAACTACTCTCTTGCTGACGGCTATGGCACATCCTTTCCAGTGGTCCTGAGCTGCTGCTTCCTTGCTGCCGTGATGGCACACTAGGTAAGGCGGTTGCTTCATGATATATACCAATAACCGATTGGTTTGTCTTTTTGTTTTATTTATTTATAGAAGGTACATTACAGTACAGCAAGTGTAAAAAATGGAGAAGGAAGATTTCATTTTTCACGTGGCCGATGTACTCATAGTTTAAGCTGGACATTAGCTTGATGGAACCTTTCAAAACTACGAACTTTTTTAAAAGTAAGACCTTATCTTTCCAGCAGCTTGAGCTCTCTGCAGTATGACCTCCTTCCGCTGCGCCTACCCCAGCACTTGCGGGTTGGACCAGGTGATTTGGCTCGTTTGAAAGCTGCCAGATTTGTGTAGAGTGAGTTTTACATTTGCACTGCTATGCTATGTGTTCGCCGGTTTCGTTAATTGGCTGAGAATTAGATGTAGACTTTAAATACGCAGCCAGTACATTTTATGGATGATTGCCGATCAAGATCCTGAATGGAAAGCTGAAAGAAAGAGCCATAGATAATAAAATAGGCCACTTGCATAGCCCCATAAGAGAACTATCCAGGCTATATAAAGTTCGAGGCAGGATTCTTGAAGTGAATTCACCCGAATTTAGATGTGAGGTTTTTATGTATTAATCAATATTACGTAAAAGATAATGCTTTTTGTGCTGATTCTTGTTGCGTTCGGTTCTTAGTCGGTTTACCTATTACATTACAAAATATTTATTGGGTCAGTGTCGTTTACAAATCGTGCTGAATCTAGACATGCAACACAGTGCGAATCTCTGAGGCCTAGTTGCAAAGCAAATTCCCAAGGCTTACAGTTCGCCAATGTACTTTACTGTCTAATATTGCAGATAGCGGTATCTTTGAAATTATCAAGGCAGCTTTAATAGCTTGACCGTTACGAAAATATCCCAACTCCGATATATTGATGTCGGCAATTTTCTGCGTGTGGTAGCAGTTAGCATCTGTGGAGATATTGTGCAGTTGTAAACATCTGAAATAGCCACTCTTAGTAAATCTATGCAATCCGTTTCTTATTCCTCATCAAAATCAAAGCCGTGGCCAAACTAGCATAATTACTTCTGCTTTCCCCAGGGGCTTAGGCAATGCTTCTTTGAAGAATGGCTCGGCTCCAGTAGCATGTTAATCTGCGGCCACCTGAGTTTAAGAACGTGTAATCTTTGTTACTTAAGGGGTTCACAGCTCACTAGAGGCTATTAACTAGTCGGGCCAATCTCTGGTGGACAGGCCGGTGCAGGGGTCGTACGACAGAAGAACTACGCTGACATCTCCCGGAGAGTGAAGCGTGCAGCAGTAGTAGTAGATGGAAATAGAAGACGAGCTGTGGGAGAGAGGCTGCGTGCCTAGACAGAGCGACAACCACAGCAGGGTCACTGGACAACTCGGTAGTGTGCTCTTCCCATCGAGACCGCCTGGTAGACCGTACTCAAGTGCACGATTCCAGCCAGTTTCGTCTTCTTGAGCCAGGCTACACATGATCAGTGGCCGACACACTGACGTAAGGGTTTCGTGGCAATGCCAAAATGGTAGCAGTCGTGAAAAATGTTTTCCAGTTGGATCCCTGGAGACCATTTTATCTGACTGCACGAAGTGAGAAGGCACGCGGGTGTGGCGGAGACCCAATTAAGTGCCTGCAGTCCCGTACACACGGATTGGGGGAGCCTCGCTTGAAGGAGCGCCAGGAGAGCGATATAGTCAGATTGGTTCCGCAGGAGGTACGATGCGGCGGAATAAGATAGCCTCTCTTGAGTATCCTGCATGACAGTAATACTGATCTTCGCAATGTGCTTTGCTGAAGTGAGGTCTCAATGCCGAGGGCGATTGGTGGGCTGCACTACCTCTCCAGCCGCCTGTTGATACCAAGCCCGAGTCCGCACGGCGAAATGTTCTCTTTAGCTCCCTCAAAAAACGGAGAAATTCGTCTTTGGTGGGCCTGAAGCTCAGCACGGAAGCTGTGCTACCCGAAAGTCTTCTTAGGCTCTAATCTCAACAGAAATAGGTCCCCTCGCTGCAAAAGGTTTAAGCCGTGCCCGGAAGGCACCACAACTACATCGCTGCCGGCCGGGTTGATTTTGCCTAGACTAAAAGAAAAAGACGGCTGCCTCCAGCCTAGGGAGTTACCTGGAAGCGCACGGAGGGGCTCTTTGATCATCTGCAAATATATGGGTCGCAAGCGGCACTTCTGTAAGAGCCAGACTAGTGGCGCCGAAAGCGCACTGAGCGGCAGCCATTTTAGTCCCGTCTAAGCAAGAATGCCTTTTAAGCGTCTCTAAAAAATGGACCACTGCCACTTAAAAACAGACAGCCTCCCTCTAGAAATCGGCTCAGCGTGCGTATCGAAGGCGCGAAGTCGGAGCCCTTTCAGTCGCACCAGCAGAAAAATGGCCGCCGCGTAGTTTCTACGTATTTAGGTTTCCACTGAAGCCAAAGAGTGCGTTTGACAAAGCAACGCATAGATAAAACTACGTCTTTACTGGGACGTCTGTAAGAGTTTCACGAGTGTCGCGAGAAATTATATTTAGTCCAGAAATAAAACTAAGCAAGATGATGAGTACCCATGTTGGTCTAGGAATATTAAGTGCTTTCTAAAACAGAGCACAGGAAATAACTAGTCGTGCGAAACATCTACCTCTACAGTGCGAACTTCTCTTTCATTATTCATTCGTAATATATTCATGTCAAAGCAGTCCCACTTGCTCTATTTTAGACCGCTGAAAATCATGAAAGTTGTGTGGGCATAGTTGTTATCGTTATTCTGGCAGAAATGCGAGCCGAATCTTGCTTACGTATGTTTAGGAGCAGTACAACAACAACTGAAGGGAGCAAAAATTAACCAAGTTATTGTGAACAAGAGCTAAAATTTGAAAACCAATACAATGCTACTAATCTTACCTTGAAAAACCATGCTCTTTTAACTGCTCAAATGCTAACTTTAAGAATGACATCTAATAAAGCATACACTTGAAAAAGCGCCCACAGAGAACTCAATCTCTTTCTAGGCACTTAACATTTGCTGCAAAGGGAAACGCGATTGAATTGTGCATGCATGTGGTGCCTTGCTTGCGAGCAAACAACAACGGGACTAAGGACCGTATGGGCCTTAATGAACGAGCCACTGTGAGTGGGCAGCTTTTTTCAAACTCCTCACACGGTCGTATTCGCGCAGCCAGCTGTTTACAAAATCAATCCAGCGCTGACGTGAGGAAAAAAGCCTAAAAAATAACATCCAGAACTATGGCTAAACTTACTAAGCTAACTCGGACTTACTCACATAAGGAGGACGCAGCAAAGCTGATCCCACGCATTTGTGATATCCCGTATGCATTTCTGTGACAATATTCAAAGGTCTTTCTGCCTATGTTCAATCATAGTTATAGATAATGCAAAACACCCCAGCCAGAACTAATTGCCTTGACCGTAACAGCTGCTATGTTATGCCACTTTTTAGTGCTCTGCACAAGCCTATCGAGCCGTGTACCAACTTTGTCATTTCATGACTCACTTGAGGTCCATATGCTTGAGGTCATGTTCTCTTGCTTAGGTCTACCTATCTCAATTATTCCACAATCAGGCTGGGCCTCATCCAACCTAAGTTTTGGACCTAAGCTATTTAGCTAAACCTCTAACCAACCTCAAATCCGTTGGAGACTATGCCGTTAGCTCGTATGCTCTCAAAGCCTTTAACTCACGACACGCTACAGTGTAATAGCCACTGGTTTGATGACTACGTAACAAAGAGCGGTGAGAATGCAGTCATAAATTATAGGCAATCAACTATACCTCAGTACATGACAAATGATGCCGCATGTATGACGTCGTTTCATGTTGCATAGAGGTGTAATGCTATTGTATAAGGACATCATAATGATTCAATTTTGTATTTTATTAATCACCCTCATGATCGTAGCCCAGATTATCCTTGGAGGTTTGAACGTATTGCAAAGCAATGTTTTCCTTTCGAATGTTCTCCTCTAAATGTTTCTCCTCCAAACTTGTGGACGGTTCGAGAGCAGTTTCAGCATACGCCCAGCTCTGTATTGTACCCTTACCGAATATAAGGAACACGACTGCACCGAAACAAAATATAGCTGCCCAGATGTAGAACACTGTTTGCCATTCCTCGTGCGTACCCTACAATTCAAATCAGTGTTAGTTTTGTGTGGTTGCCTTCTCAGCCCTTGTTGTAGCTTCTTTGCAGCTGAGAATCCTAGCGTGGCATCCGTACTTCACTCAAAACACGTACATCACTAAAAACATTAATACTTTGGCCTGGAAAACCAGGATTGTTACGGAGATGATGCAGTACTCATGCTGATAAAAAACCGCTGCATATTCACTGTATACTGAAGTGAACGTAGCTAGTGGGAAATCCTTGATATATGAAAGTCTCAGCATTATTTTGCTAGGAAAGCCGGTGCCTGAGAATTCCTAACCAGGAGTCTTTCGAAGGAATCCAGGCTTCAAACAGGTGAATACTCTTACAACGACAATCCAATCACCTGTCTCTCCCAGAGCATGAAGATGTGTGGCTAAATGGCATGGCCGAATCTGTCGCAGCTCTGAGACTCTAGGTAGACTGACTTGTGCTACGAGCTGAGAGATTGAGAGTACATGTTACCACGTGCCAGTGAAGAAGAGATCGCAGATTCTGAGGAAAACTCTTGTCTGACAACACTCAATCAGGCCTCGAAAACGTATCGTATCCAAACGCATTAACCTTTCTTTAGTACTGGCAAAGATCCCTTCATTAGCTAGTTTAAAGTATTTGAGCTACTTTTTGGGTCTAACGGCTGGAAATCTTAATTGAAACCTTATCACATGGAGCCTCACTTGCAATGAAGGGCCTAGAGCAATCCTTTGGCTATACTGGTGCTCGTTGAGCCCGGAATCTTATGAGAGACTAGTGCTTAGTCAACCGACTAGTTTAAAATCACTTGTATCCATGTGTCTAGATAAAGATTAACTTGTCTGAGGAAGCAACACAAATAACGGCCAGATTACTGCAATGAGAGGTGTGGTCTTTGATATGGTCCTTTTAGAAATTAATTTGAACAACGGCACATGCAAAAAACCGCAGGCCTTATAGAGAAAGATTTACGACAGACTATTGTGCCATGCCTCTCACCTTGTCAGACCACATGGACGGAAAGAATGAGAGCCCGGATGGATTCTCATAAGCACAGTCTCAAGAGCAGGGCGTCGACCACGTCTCAGTCAGCACAAATGTAGCTAGCTTCTCATGGACAGCGTTATCGCGGCCAAGTAAACCCTAGGTTTTTAGTAAATAGATATTTAAAAGGCGGAATTTAAAAAGTTGTCTAATGCCTAAAGCGGCCGTGCAGACGTACTGGAGCTGCAGCATGCTTTGCATTTTCCGGTTGACTGTTACTGCAGTTCCATGTAGATGGTTCCCTTATTGTAATGTAATGTATCTCCGTCTGTAACTCCACGAAGCCATACAGACTTTGTGGGTGTCACGCAGGATAGTTTTGTATAGTGCACTCACAGCCTAAGCGGTTTTCGGTACGCATTCGGTAGCCGACAGACTTCGTCTCACGCAACAAAGAGAAAGTGGGAAGCATAGCAGAGTAAGTAGAGAAGTTGAGGTAGTGAGTAGCATGGAAGTAGCAGCTCAGGACCGCTTAAAAGTTGAGCCATAGTCGGCAGCAGGAGAGTAGTTGTCGTTGCGTATGAATTGTGGAAGCGAGTTCCACAGTCTAGGACCTGTAGAGCTAAAGCTTCTGTCGCGAATGGTCTTTAAGCTGAAGAATAGAACGGCTAATTTATTGCCCATACAGGACCTGAGGGCGCGAAAAGGCTGAAACTGGTGCGGCAGTTCAGCTAGGTACGAAGGAGCCAGGCCGTGACGAGCCTTGTGGGTCAGCGTAAGAACTTTTCTCTGTATCCGTTCTCAACCGGCATCCATCCTAGCTCGTTTAGTAAAGGACACACGTGCTAAAACCTATTGGAATCGGTTGTTTAATGCTCTCAAGCAAAGTATTAAATGCGTAACGGCGATTAAGTGGCTCGCAAGCTGGGCGGCATCTAGCCGGGCCGGCAGACGCTCTTCCTACGAACTTGATTGGAACCTCAGTTCCGGCCGATGGTCGACTTTTCACGACAAGCTGAAGCACGGTAAGTGAGCCACTAACACAGCGAATGCTAAACCGGGCTTTACACTTACGGTCCGAAGGTTTGATAGCTGAGTGGTTGATAGGACGGACGCTGGATTCAGGGAGGCTCTTAGTAACCCTCTGAAGTAGGCCCGACGGTTGGCATTGACTAACGGCGTCATCGCACCTTAGGCCAAGCAGGTCAAGTTTTGAGCAGCATATCTATGGACAGCTCGCGCACAATCCAAGCGACGATATCAACGGAATAGCAAATGTTATTGGGAATTAACCAGATAAAAGTGCACACCGCACGTGCAGTCGGCTTACGCCGCTCTCAAACGTGACAAGCCCAGTGTTGGATAGGTAGCTCCCACAGAAGGGCCGTGCCAAGTGGCAGAATGCATTTTACCATGAGCGATACTTAAGAATGTTTTACTCTTACGCTAAACGCAAGGTAAGGATGTAGTGTCGTATGGGATCTACTGTTACTGCAGCCCTCACAGTAACCACTTTCCGCTGAGATTCAGGTAGTTTCAACGTGTGAGAGCACCACTCAAGAATTCTGGCGCCTGGTCGCTTCGACAGCAACTGCTTCTGGAGCCGTCCCATGGGGAATTGTATTAAATCTAATCAGCAGCTTGCTCGCGTACTCTGCACACGTCTCAGCGACACACAGCGATCGAGTCCGTCACTGTACTCACGTTGGCAGTTAATGAACTGACCAGAGGTGGCGAAACCATGCCCGGTATGGTGGCAAAGGTGTTGGTGAAGCCGAATAATTCACCAGAGAATCTAGAACCACACAATAAAGAGGATGCTTTAATTAAGTTCGAACACAATGTTCTTTGGCAAGAAACAGCAGATAGCAAAAGTGACTTATTTAACTAGAAAGTCATAAATCACTAAGAATTGCACAGGTTTTCAGAATCGTGCAATACCTTGAGACGGCTGCACCTACCTGGGAGCTATGTCCACGTGACTGACCATGTAACCCACTTTCGTGAACGAGTTGAAAGTCAGCGCGAGGACCATGAGCAGAATGGCAGTACCGCTTTCTTCAGCTGACACAAAGCTGATACCCACTAGGAATGCTGCCGGCACGAACAAACCTGAATCATGCGGACTGGAGTTGAATGACACGAAGAGGGAAGAGAATGGCAGCTCAAAAACGGGGGGGGGAAATCAAGAGAGAAAGAGATAGACGGAGAGAAAGGGAGATAGAAACCAGAGCAGAGAGAGAGAGAGAGAGAGAGAGAGAGAGAGAGAGAGAGAGAGAGAGAGAGAGAGAGAGAGAGGGAAGTCAGAGATGGAGCCAAAGAGAAAGAAAACAGCGTACGTGAGAAAGCATCGCAGAAAGGGAGAAAGAGAGAGAGAGAGAGAGAGAGAGAGAGAGAGAGAGAGAGAGAGAGAGAGAGAGAGAGAGAGAGAGAGAGAGAGAGAGAGAGGGCACGTGTGCGTAAGCGAATGGTACCCTCATACTACATGAAACAAACAGACTTCGACAGAACCCTGCGTGGACATGATCACAAAAAAGGCAAATCTTTGCCGGCTTTAGGTAACGAGAAGGAGCTATTGTTCAAGCATAAAAACGGCAGTGATTCCAAAATTGCTATTGACAATGAACTTTCTTTGGCATGCTGAACCGTGAGTTTTCAGCAAATGAGAAATATTTTACCTTGGTGATATCCTGCTTTAAAAAGAAATGAATAAGAACTTTCGCGCGCTGCAGCATAAAAAGCTGTGCATATTCTGAGGCATGTGGAAATTAATTGATAAGAAACAAACCATATCATTTTTAAGGAGAGTCAAAACAACACAATATAACGTTATCAACGTGACATCTTAGACATCCCAAGATCTGCAATGGGAGTTTCAGGACAGCAAGGAAGCAGCCATTAAACGTACTACGTACGACCATTCGCAAGCAGAATGGCCTATGTTGGCCTGATCTCTTAGTTTGCATCAATAGACATATTGTGATCTGCTGTGTGCTTTGGTGAAGCCTTTTAGAGCCACCAGCTTGAGACTGTATGACCACTGATGTAAACATGCGTAAGGACTCCAAGTAACCACTCACATGAACGGAGCATATGCTCCGAAGAATAAGTGGATTTTTAGTCTCTTTTTAAATGTCGTCTAGTCAGCGGATTCTGTGACGTAATTTTCGAGCTAGTTTCAGGCTCTGGGAGCCAATTAGCTGAAGGCATGGTCTCCACAGGATTTGATGTTGCCTAGAGGCTGAGCCGAACAACCTGAGTCTAAGGAGCAGCCGGTGCAATGGAAAGCATTATTATGAAGCATTTAAAATGTGCTGGCCAGAGCAAGAAAATAAAGGGATCTCATAGGGAGTGACACGACCATGAAATCAATTTGCCGCTTGAGGAGGAGGCAGGGCAGATTGGAAAGAAGCGGCATAATGTAGCAGTTGTATCAGTTCACTACTGACGAGTGTAGCGGCAAAGCTTTGCTCTGCCAATTGCACTACCATACGTGTAAAAAGTTCGACAAATGACGATTGCATGTTGAGACTCCTAAATTGGCCTGTCGGTCCTTGGGTCTTGGTGTTGATCCAGTGTTTCAAATTCGGCACCTGATTCTTTTAGCTATATATCTCGATGCTTCTAGTTCGACCAAGGCTGCCAGCCCAAGATGACGCAGTGAATGATGCTCACCAAACAAAACTGCCACACTGTCACTGACTGACCATTTATCTGACACATGAAGAAACGGCCTGAAGTTCAGATATTTATGGCACAACAACTTGCGAGCAAAGCAGACAGAATGGCCTGACCTGCAAAGAGCGACCATAGCTGCTGAAGAAACTGCGGACAGACTAAGGAAGTATGCACATTATGCTCTGAACAAGTGCTTGCGAAGAATTGGCCGTAGTACTTCGAAATATTACCTGATTAAATAGCTCAGTGAGAAAATCTTAATCCTAAAAAATAGTTAAATTATCCACCTGCCTTAGCCCAAATACTCACTTCAACTTTGCATCAGTCGGTAATCACTGTTAGAAAGCCTACCCAGCAAATGTCTGCAACACACTTCACACACTTCATAAAAATTGTCATCTTATCTTAATATTTTGCTTCACGTCTCTGCAAAACGTAGCTGTTATTGTGCAATATACGGAGCTGCAGCTGCCGAGCTATACAATGCATGTGACAGATATGTTACATTTTTTCTCTAACCTTGCCCTAGAGGATTTTACATCTTCACCAGATCATTGGCCAGATCTATTCAAGTAAATCGGAAACGTCGTTTCAATGCAGCGAAGTCATCTTTGGGTGCCATTTGGCACAGTATGAATACCCGGCTATTGGAGTTGTGCTCCATCACTCCGCGATGCTCGTGAGCAAAAGTGGAATGGACCACAGATCAGTTGGTTTTTAGTTTCACATAATTTGGATATCCGTAGCTTGGACGCTCTGGATGCTTTGGTCACACCCACGTGAGAACAAAACGGACTTTAAAACGATTTGATGCTTAGGACTTTTAAAATTTCACTTTGGACATATGCTACGTGTAGTTACAATCTTTCTTCAAAAATCAGCAGTGTCTAATTCCTAAGATACGACCAAAAAAATGCCCGTCACTTGTATTCGCTCTGACGGAGTTCAGAGACTATCTTCCTCCTCGAATAACTATTCGAGGAGAGATTTGATCACTTAGTTGGCTGGTGGGCCTAAACGGCCAGACGGCGTCTTAAGACAGCAGAACAGCAACTTATTTATTCAGCCATTTGCTTGAGTATGCATAAAAAATCTCGGTCGTTATTAGAGCATCTTTTTCTAGTGTGAACTACTTCTAGGTTTTGAGAACGCTAGAAGGGTTGAGCATGTCAGTATAGTTAACTGTCTGACTCGGCGGTAATAGTTTCTCTGCAGTGCAACGTCACGTAAATACATTAAAAAGGAAAAGGTGGAGTAGCTACCTAAATTAGCATCGAGCTCGGGATTCCAGCTTGCAAACCCTAAAAACGATAACATGGTCGACGATTACTGAATTCAGCGTTTTTAGCCTTTTTAAAATTAAAGTTTTCACTATTGCAGACATGTGAGAGGGTTTATATTGCATATTCATTCTCGTTCATAGGTCGAGTTGAAAGGTGAGTTACTATCAACCGGTATTCGACCTTCCCATATGACGAACCTTTATGCAAGATCACCGGACGACAATTTTCACTTTATTGCACGGCGAACGTTTTATCTTGGCTTTGAGAAGGCGGTTAGTCACTATCAAGTGCAATATTATTACAAAATGGAGCCAAGCTTCAGTAGAAAAAACGCTGGCTGCTCGTAGCGTCCGAGTGCAATGACATGTTTAGGTATATTGTGGCAGCTCTAGCTGTATGTTAAAGAAAATTTTGGGATCCCAGGCGGAGAATACAACGCCTTGGAGGGTAAACCCTATTAATAGCACAACAATTATAGGATGAAATTCTTAAAATGTTTACGAACGTTAGAGAAAATAAAGAGTTTTCTAGCTTATGCCCGTGAAACATTACTCAAAATTTCAGTGTGTCTTTACTACGTGGGACTGGCTGTTCCCTGACGTAGTGGTGAGCTCAACCTAGCAGGTGAGCTGGGCATACTGTCAGACAAGGACTCCCTACCAGATCTGTGACGCGAAGTGCTAGAATATTTAATTCAGTCTCTTTCTGTTTTTGACTTCATCTTTAGCGAGACATTCGCTGCCCTTCGATAGCACATAGGTCCCTGGCTTCTTCTTCAGTCTCTTCCTGCTGCAGAGTTTGTCCTAATTGACGTTTCTGGTGAGTTTCGGCAGTGCCTCACTAAGTGGCTTACTTTATTCTTGTTTTACTCGTTGTTTTCTGCGTTAGGTACGCTTATATATGGCTCACTTTGCTCCATTTTCCCCCAATTCATTGCATTGTAAACTCGTCGGCTCACCATGGTGGGCCGAAACCGAGGTCTCTTGAAGAATCACTGGATGATTCTATTTATGCATGCCCATCGCTTACCAGAGGCAGGCGCAGTACAACTTCCGGTAGGTCACTCACTCGGTCAGCTTTCTAATACGCAAACCGAGCTGGTACACGTCGAAGCTGGGAAGCGTCGGTCGAAACTTCGGGTGTCAGACAGCCAAAGGAATCGCAGTGCAGTGGGTGCAAGATACTTGAATGCCACGGCCACCGTTTGACCAGAACAACCTTTTTGAATTTGGTCATTGAATTAAAACGTTCAATTTAAACTATTCAAACGCACGGTAGAACTATAGATGCAAATTAGCTAATTAGCTACCACTTTTACGACACTCGTCTTGGCTATACCGTCGTAGTGTGACTATGAATATCCACCAAGAACTAGGCGTAGACGTGACTTCATTGATGGCGACAGACTTACAAACCAACGGACCAACTAATTAACCTAGCTAATTATAGGGGTTGATGTGAGCTAGAACAAGCTCCCACGTTGGTAATCAGTCGCGTGGATATTTAATGGACAGAGTCTGCTATGGAATGGCACCCACAAGCTATGCTGCAGTGACACATGGGATTCTCGTAGACTAACTTGTTCTGAAATATAACGCGCATTAAATTATTGCATATGACTAAATTTTCCATCGCTAACTTTACTATTCCACGTAGAAATAAAATAGTAATAATAATATAATTCATTTGTATAGCGCCATAAGAGAACTTTAATCTCTATTCAGGTGCTTCAAATATGCCACGGGGCTCAAGCCCACGACCTCAGTCAGAAAGTACATCACCCAAACCCAGGTTGGGGCGAGCACCGTAACCACTGGGCCAAGCCAGACGCAAGAATGTTAAAAAAAGCCGAAAGGCCCTGGCCCTCCTTGGTCTGACCCGATGCGGTTGAACGTGTCATCAATGGGGCTGACCACGCTCTCATCGTATGACGTATCGATTGTATCGCATCGATCGACTGGCTGAACAGGATCAAGGTATGACTCCTTCATTGGCTTAGACCTGGTGCACATATTCTATGGGACCAAAAAAAGGATTCTAACAAGGCATTGCACCTCTGGGCGGCTCGCCCTCTAGATCACGATGGGCAGCTTGTTTCATGAAGCACCTTTCCTGAAGGTTTAATAGGGCTGTTGCAGACCCCCTAAGCCACTTTGGATATTGCTGCCCGATGTGACTGACTAATTTTTGGCATCTTTTTCTAAGCTGCACGTGCCAATTTGCGTGTGTGCTAATGCTGTCCCACCAAGTTCATCCAGCTGCATCAAGGTGAACTCCTAGCCATTATATACCTCACCCCCTCTCACTAAACCATTACGTCTTAATTCAGTCTGAATTATTATGGTGACATTTTCTCACTAGTTTTTTCATGCAGGTGCCATGATTAAATTTTAAGCAGCAGCAGTAATGCAGATAGTATGTTGACGCACAAAGTTACACTCAGCAGTGGCAGCTGCAGTCTTTAGTATAATACATACCAATTCCCATCGCCCATTTCCTGACCGCCGTGGTAGACATGCCTTTTTTCCTCAGACGATCGGCAATTTCTCCAACGGTCAATGTACCGATAAGGAGTCCTACTTGGGGAAGGGCACTGTACAGACCATTCTGCAAGAGATCAAAGCACGCCAAGTTCTCGGTTTAGGTACGAAATGCAATTATCAAACATTACCCATAAACTGCTGCAGCAAATTACTGCGTTAATGAATACGACAACGACGGCTGTGGCAGTGGTGGTGGAAATGGTAGTGTTGGTGCTGGTGTTTACAAGTGTGAACAGGGGATGTGAAAAGACCTTCTCAGGGATGTTGACTTATATTGAGTCCTTGGCTAGCTCTGCTGTATAAATTAGCAGCTTTTCATACCATATATACACAAGTCTGTCTTGAGCCCCTAATCTCGCCTGAGCATCGATTCAACTGCACTGTGCCGCACTGCTCAGGTTTAGATCCTATCTGAGTGAAATATTTCCGGGAGCAGATGTCACCAACGGTCATCCGATGAGATCACGGAGCGTGTGGTACCCCAGAGATCCGTTTTAGGTGTCTGTTATTGCACGATTTTCCGCTCTTCCTCTTGCCATTTTAATTACAAAGCCTGCCGTTTCTGTTCAAAAGATACTCATCACTAAATTAACTTTGATCCTCCTCGAGATTACAGCAACATGGATTCTATCAGCTCGCCTTGCAGCTTGCATTTCTGACATTTGTGTTTGAATGACAGCTAGCTTTCTTAAATCGAATGACGACACAAATTTCGCAATAATATAGTGTAATTCAGAACTTTTAACGCCTAACCTTCGAAGATGCCCCAGTCAGCATTTTCCGTGTGGCATCTGCATGAAATTTGGATGTCCTGTTCAAAAAAGATCTTTCACTAGACGTAGTTCTCTTTTGATACATAGATCGTCTTAGTGGTCCGTGAGAACTGTTGCAAAAGTAATATGAAGCTTAAAAATAGTACGGCACTTGATTTATCCATAATTAATCCGACTGAATTCACATCTTTCAAGTGATGAATGAGATCCCACTTGACTGATCTCTCAATTTGGAAGTTGGTGAAATCTCGAATCGCATCAATAGACAAACGCAGCCGCTCCCAATTGGTCGGAGAACGCTTAGAAATAGAAACAAAAGACTTGGTTTAGAACGAGCGCTCTTTTTCCACAGCACTCGCATTCGGTTTGAAAGAGCTGCATCATCACCGACAACCAGCAACAAATGCGCTGTTATCGGCCAAGGGTCGACAATTGTAAGCTCAGTCAAGGCGATGGACTGCTTTAATTGCTTGATCGTGGATGAACTAGGTCGTGCCTAAGTGAATTTCGGACGCGAGCCGTGTAGTGCACTTCTTACCATACTTTTGTTTTAAAGAAAACTCCTGGTATTAGGATCTAGTTACACACGCCGTTTCTTGCGTTGCGATTTCATGTTGCCTTTCGGGTCCACGCCAGTCGTGTCTAATAAGGCAGACGCTGTATGTTCTCACAGCAAGGTGCCGGGCCTAAGTGCTGCTGGTAGGCGGCAGCCTATTTCAAGGGTTTAGAACAAGGCACTAAGGGGCTACCAGGGAAGTCACCCATCAGGAGGAGCAGTTATATTTAGTATGTGCAATCCTCTATATTATTTACGTTTTACAGCCCTAACAAGCCCTATCGCATCAAGGAACCTTGTCACACAAGTGTGCATAAGGTCCAACAGTAGGCCCAGCGGCGAGGGAGGCTGTCACCTCTGTGATGTCGAAATGAAGAACTTCTTTCATGTATGCGGGCATGGTCGTTATGATCGTGTAATTTCCAAAGTTGTTGCAGACGTGACCAGCAGTAATGGCCCAGACTGCTGGCGACCCGAGGATTCTGCACCACGGGACAGACTTGTTCTACAAGTGAAAAAAACGAATACATCTTTAGGAGTGCTATCGTCACACAGTCTTGTTTATCCAATAACTACTTAAACCTTCACGGATGTATAACGGTTAATTTAAGTTCCAATGTGCCAGTCAAGGTCAGTCAAGGTTGAACTCGGTCAAGCACTGCCCTCTTAGAAAGGCTGGCGAAATCCACTCCGTTTCAAACTCGTGTCAGCGGAGCTTCAAAGCGAAATGAAACGTGTAGTTGCTATGACCAACCAGAACCCACAGTCGGAATTGGCACCGATTGAGTAGAGTAGTGAGTTTGATTCTCCGGGAGCATACGAACTGAAGGCATTTCTCTAATGTGTGAAGCTTTAACAAGTAGCGAAGTACACAAGAAATAATATTATAGGGCTATCAGTCCTTCAATCCGCATCATCCATGACCCTATGGACACGTTGATGGTGAGAGATATCTCATCAAACCAAGGTGCATAACGTTTTCACGAAATCAAAGCCTTCAAGAAAGAGCTGACACCTTCAAAGTGTAAAGTGTAAACACCTCGGAGTTTTATTGGTTACTTAATGCTGATACATTATGTAAACCTTCGTTGTCGGTTTTCAAAGGGAGCCTCATAATTTCTGTAAATGGATCATACGTCTAGAGTTGATAAATACCGACCTACCAAAAATTACTAGCTTTCTGGCTCTCTTTTTCTCGGACAGACTTCAGTAACTACGTAGTGGTAGGACTGCTGAAAAAGAGCCATTAAGTTTCAACAGTTAGTGATGAACATGGTCGTTTGGTCTATCGATTAAAGAAATTCATTCACATGACTTCCTTTTTATTTTAGCTCAACGGGCTCCCGATTGATCAACAGACGCAGTGCAAGGTGCTTACTCTGAACCCCAAGACCTGCGATGGTTGAGCTCATTCCTACCTTGCTGAACTGCAAAATCAGTTTCAACCAATTAGTGCTATCAAGTACTATCGAGACAATATATTGGTTATCCTTTACTTTTAGTGTAAAATATTTGGCGACAGAAGCTGTTTGTCTATGGTCCCTAGATTGTGGAAATGAGTTTAAGTTCAGGAAGTCCTACTTAAGTTGTTATTAGGTCAACTGCACACAAGTACACTCTGGCAGCAAAGAGAGAGACTGAAGCCGGGATTCGCAGAAGACTAATGCAGCCACCCGACGCCACCATAGTCTGCTACAAAAAAAATCAAAGTAGATAAATTACCAGTACTTGTAACTGATAGGAAAAAATGCTACAAAAAGCAGTTGCAGGGAAAAACAGCTGCAAAATTCTCCGCCTAATACGCTTAAGTAATTTCGATGGTGGCGCAGCGAAGCTACTATAGGCATGATACCTGCAAGGAAGCCATGCTGAGATGTACACTTGCGGATTCACATTTAAAATATAGCTGACAAAAATTCTTGCTTCGCAATGCCATGCAAGATTTCTGATGCAAAAGCATGGGAATCGCAGAGAAGCTACAAGGCAAGGGTACATTCGGTGTTTCAGTACGGCTGAACCCAGGTGCAAGGGCAATCACTAAGAGGTCAGGAAGGCCAATGACCACGGGGCGTGGCGAGGGGGCGGAGCTGCCGATCTGCCGATCTGCCTCAACCAAAGCCGCAAACATTCAGCCGTCTTTGTCGGGAGCACCCCTTTTCCCATTGGAAGTCCAGTAGCCTCTCCAGGATTGCTACCGAGATTCCAGGGAGCGGGAGTCGAACTTGGTTAGCGGAACGCGTCTCCTCAGACGATGGATCCACTTTGGTTTTAGCTAGGGCAACGACGTCGGCGCGACAGCTCAGAATCGAAATCGGAAATGGCTGTCGAATCTTGTAAATGTGGCTATCTCCTTTTTAGAGGCGCCAGGAAGGCTGGGATTGGTCCATTCGGACTGCTACCAAGTGGCTCGCCGAGCTTGCTAAACGCGTCTCTCCAAACGGCAAACGTGCATTCCTTCGTTGACGAGTGAGTCTGAACGGAGCTTCCAAACTAGGGTGCTGAGCTGCCGGATCTACACAAACGCGGAATGGCGATGTACATAAGAAGCTTGCATTCTTTCTGCATGATTACACTTCGTGGCCAAAACCAAGAGAAGGTCGAAAAAAGATCAATCGTGCGTGCATCAAAGACATGCTTCTTCATTGCTTTAAAAGGCACGGTGGACCATACGACCGGCGAAGTCATCCCTGTTTGTGGGACACTACGAACTCTTCATGTAGGAATTAGATTACGAGGCGGCGGGTAAAAAAAGGCAATCGCAAAAGGCTTAACTTCACCAGGAGGTACATCGCGAAGAGCTACTTTCTACCTCCTAAGCAAAGGCAATTTTCATATTGCCACTGGGCGATGGAGCCAGTAGGAAGCAAACCGAAGCTGATCGTGTACATTCTTACAGGAATGAAGACCGAAGCAGATACAAGCAGGACGGAAGGAAGGCCGACCTATAGACGCTGCTTCCGGCGGTTAGGCTGCTTCGGCGCGAAGCCTCAGGCTCTCGAAATGTTGCGACCATTCTTTCAGACCTTCAGATTTAGAGATACAGACTGGTCTCTAAAGAGTCTCCAAGGAGGAGCTGCTAAGGTATGGAAATGCCTAGTCTCACAGACTGGGGTAGAGCTTTTGCTTGGTGGTCTGGGTGTTGCTTTGCCTTGCTTCTCCGACTCGCGCAATTTTCACGAGTTTGTTTCCAGAAAGGCTGCCACCGTTTCTTTAAAAGAGAAGCCCGCACACATCAAGGCGAAAAGCCTAGAGAAGCCGGCCGTGGCGGGAACTCGTCGTTGTGCACGTTCTCGGTCTGCACCCACAGAGGGAGCCTCTTGGCCGGGGAGAGGAGGGCGGGTGATGCTATTATGCCTCCCGTAAGGTGCTCATTTGCTAGTAATAGAAAATAAGATGAGCTAATTCAGCCGATCCTTTTACTCGTTCGCTGAAGAGCCTAACGGGCTTTCGACCCTCGTAAGCGTCCAGCGCTCGAAGCGCCCAGTTAAGCTCACGCAACTTTCGGCATGCAGCTCGAGCGCCTTAAAAAAATACTAGCTGATTCACATACCTCTTTTTTATAGTAACAGAAGAGCCCTTTATGGCAATCACCGCCGTTTTCAAAGGCAATAAGCGATCACCCTCAGCAAGATTAGAACTCATAATCTCGGGAACCAGGTCGTGATAGGCAACCACATTATCTACTGTGCCATCAAGGCTCACCGCCTTGCTAGTAAGCTTCAAGGAAAGTACTCCGAGAGGAATTGACTGCATTCTTCATTTAAGTTGAGCTAAAACTCAATGATTTTGAGCTGGGGTTATCTCTGGAGGGGCTATCGCTTTATTAACAGGTAGATCAAATTTGTGAGAAATGCTAACTACGTAATTATTCTGCGTTAGACCCGTCACAAAAAACGTGCCGCGAGGCGCCTTCAACGTGTAGCTTCCAGGTCTTCTAATGGGGTGCACTTTTCAGCGTAGAAGGGTCAGTTGATCAATTTTTCGGGTTTCGTCTTTTTTATGCCAGTTGGCGGGCTTCACCTATCCAAACGAGGAATGACAGTTTTTTAGAGAGCTGACGAACGTTTCCGGTGAGATCCCGATGCAAAAGCTTGTGTCAAGCCCCTCCAAAAGAGTTTAGTCTCCCGCCTAAATCCGGGATATTTTCTTTTCCATGCGGTCCTAGGTTGTTACGCCGCTGACCGGTGGCGTATTTCGAGTCCTAAGTACTGCTCCCGAGACCGGCCAGACACGTGGGCGTAAATGCAGCCACACCGTCATCTGAATCTGTTTGTCGCTCTAATCCCGTCAGTCAGATTATCAAAGTTCTAAGATAAATAATAGTTTCTGCCTTATAGTAGCTAAAAAAAGGTATGCCATGCCTAAGAATCTGGAACGCACGAAAGCAATGCAAAGTTTATCACTCGCACGTTGCTGGCTGGCGCTACGAATCAATAGCCCCTCTGCCGCTGTCTTGTATAGACCTCAATGCAAGGACGCGGAGTTTGCTATCAAGGGACGCGTGATCTTGATAGCTGTGGTGATCTTCGATCGTCGACACACCGACACGCTGCAAACACGCTGCTTCTAAACTCGCTCGTGTGCTCCCCGGCGCTAGCTTCTCAAGCATCGGTCATGCTTCTTCGAAGACTAGCATCCGGTAGCATGGGTTTCGTTTGTGGCTATCGTCCAAACAAGAGCTGCGTTTGCAGCCAAGGAATGGTTCAGGAGTCGGAGCTTAACCGTGCATTTCTACTATAGATTCTTAATCTGCTAAATGGTAGCTTTAAAAAAGCTGCGTGGCTCAGTTCCACTTGTCCGGTGCATGGCTGCCCGTCGCTTGGCTGCACACTTCCATTCTTTATCTTTCTTCTGCCACTGACCGCCGATCGGCACGAACAGTTGCATCTAACCAACCATTCAGATTAAGGCAGGCAAAGTCACGGAGGTCAACAGAGCCACCGGAGGTTAGTTCTTGCCAGCGTAGCTGGTTGAGCTGCTACTGCTCTGGCTCCGTAATGTGAAGCGGCCTGCACGAGTCACGTACCATTTCGGCAGCACTCGAGCGCTCCTCCAGCGAGCTGGTGATGTATTCTCGCTCCGATGGCTTGATGCGAGGATGAAGCAACGGCGAATCGTACACACAGTAGAACCAGAGAGCACAGAATGCCACGCCCACAATGCTTGGCACATAGAACAGTGACGGCCAGCCGCCGTCAAACGATGTCCACTCACACATGAACCCTCCAAGGACCATGATGACGATGTTGCCTACCATTATTCCTATCACGAAAGATTCGCAAGATAGTTTCTGAAAGTGCAATCGGCAGTGGCTGGCACCTGGCACCCGGCAGGGGAGTGAGTTCCCCTCCAGGCCCGCTACTACGGAACCTGCTACTACGGAACCGCTACTACGGAACCCGCTACTACGGAAGTGTCCAATTGTTTTGTTTTCAGCTGGGGCAGTGCAGAAATGACTACCCCGTGGCGTACGGATTGCACTTACCGGAGTAGCAAAATGCCAGCAACTTGCTACGCTCCATTGGCGGTGCCCATTTTCCCCACAAGCTGTTCATTGCCGGGAAAAGAGGACCCTGCAAATCCAAGGTACATAACAGTCAGAAACAAAAGCAAACTCCGGCCCGATGATCTGATCCAGCAAATACGGCACAGTCATTGCCAAGATCACGATAAAGACATTTCTTCAAGTTATCGAGTCTTAAATAAATTACTAGCTCTAACTATCCATCCTTTATTTCTTTCGAGCACACTCATGCTCTCCATTCTTCTCACCTTCACCCACTCTACCTTTTTCCTTGCCTCTCCGTCCCTCCTTCCCTTACAACTCCCTACTTAATTGACTCACTATCACTATCTCATTCTAGTCTTCTTTTATCCACCTCTGTCTTCTTTCCTTTATAGCACATGCACGTACCACAGTCTATACACAAGAGGAAACTGCTCACATTGGCATGAACACTCAATATCCTATTCGTATATATATATATATATATATATATATATATGTGTGTGTGTGTACATATATATGTATATGATAGGCATACGTACACTATATTCTTATACATCTGTGTCACGACGTCCATCAAGGTGTTCCCAGTCTAATCTCTGCATTCACTCTGAGTTGCTCTTCTAGACACAATTTTTATTTTCACTCTTCTGCCACTGGGGTTTGACGGCCGCTATAGCGTTATCGAAGGCAACATTTGTATCGACTCAGATGTATCGGAACAAAAATAAAGCAACGCCATTTCGCTAGCACAGTAAAAAGCCAATTAGCGGTATCTGTGCTTCGGTTCATCCTCGCTTTCCAGCGCATCAGCTTCTCTCAACCCAGCTTTCACCTTGTATTGTTAACATTTCTATTGGATGGCATGATGTTTTTGATAAAGATAGTATGTGTTATTGACAAAAAAATTGAATGACAATAAGATCAATCTAGCAAAATCAAGATTATTTAGTGTCGTGCGGTAGGCTCAACACCCCACCCTCGATATAGGCATAGCCCCTGTGAAATCTGAGCGAAGTCTGGGCGCCCCATGTAAAAATGATTTTCACTAAAGGAACAGTTAGCTCCACAATTTTGCTGAACTTTTTCAGCCACGCAATGCTGACTAGTATTCTGGCATAATTTGTAAGGTTACAATGCCAGAGCTAGCCTATTCATTTGCAACATCTTATCAAGATTTCTGTAATTATATTTTGCATTTATTGCTGCCTGTATAATAAGACACTAAATAGATGTTATCGAATTCGGCTGCAATGCTTGTCTGTCGTAGAAGTTGGAGCTGCCGCGTTGCATCACGTCTCTCCGAGCTGCACTGCTTCCGAATCGAGCAGCACAGAATTTAGATCCCTTTCTTCCCATGCTCCTGCGCTTATCCGAAACTCTTGCCCATCGGGCTTACTCCTAGCCGGCACCAGTCGTTCCTTACTTTTTGTTCGTATAGGCCGTGCTTCCGTCTAACCTCAAATCTTAGCTGACCATGCCTTCAGCTCCAATGATCTCCTTATCATTACTATAAGAACAGGTTCAATGCATTTCTCCAAAATTTAGCAACAGCACACTTTAAAACACTGCACGTACAGCAAGTTCAAACGAGGGCTCTGCTTACCGTTGACAAGCCCATGAACGCTCGTAGTGCAATGACAAGGTAGCCGGAAGTTCTGTAATCCAGGCCGTCGTAGCGAGCAGCCACAGGCAGAAGGAGAGTGGCAGCCACATTGATGGCCATGCACACGCCAAAGATGAGCCTGCCACCAAAGCGACCGGCCAGCCAACCACCGGGAACTTGGGAAACTATGTAGCCATAGAAAAAAGCACCGAGAATGTAGCCTTGCAGCTCCTTGTCCCAGTTGATGCCACCCACAAGCTCCTGGAATACAAGAAACGAGGTACTGAAGGTTGCACCCCTGAGCAGCTCGGAATGGGAGGGGCAAAAGTGCTGGGCGGGCAGGATCTCTTCAATCTAAGAGAGCTGGTAAAGAAAATTTCTCCATTGATAATCGAGGCAGGGTGGCCGCCCTGGTTTCGGCAATGAAGAGATGCAAAAAGGAGAACAGTCAGAAAGCACAAGGACGCCAAAAAACTATGTGTGAAAGCACGCCATAGTTTGTATTAGCTCGGAGAACATATGTGTGTAAAGCTAAAGACAATCATGCAAACGTGTAATTTTTACTCACATGAGATCGTTAATTACTGCCGTTTATAGCACATTGAAGCTTCAACCAGGGCTATACACGATACAAAATTCGCGCTTAACCTCTCGATCAGCACACAAGCCAATGGAATATCGGTAGCACGCTGAAAAGTCATCACCGGGATTTGAACCTACGACCCCTGAAATCAAGGGCGAACCAACTCACTTTCGGTTGAGGGAGACAGTAGCAAGGTTTTTAATTGCCTAGACCACTGTGCATACCAAATCGCTTTCGTCTAAAAAAATACATACATAATTCTTTCTGCTGTGTCTTGCAAGCAAGGCTTAGACGAGTAGAAAATATGCATTTATGAGATACACTAGCTGATAGAGTAGACTAGCTGAAGGGCGTAGCCAGAATATTGGCAAGGAGCTCAACCTCGACATTAAGTGACGTGGTGAAAACTCAAGAAGATCTTTTTGAAGTCATCCTGAAAAGCTTTTCAGCCTCTTTGGAAGTGCGCTACCGTGCATGGTTCAGTGGGCCAGGATACGTGATGGTGTGTCGGAGGCAGTACGCGAAGAAAATCGTCTCGGAGATCGGAGACCTGAATTTCTCGGACCACAAGCTCCCAAAGCAGTCTTGAGCACATTTCGCACAACGGCGACAATCAGTTCAAAATATAGGGCGAATTAATCGCATTAAACTCCATAGTTTGGTGGAAATGAAATTGCAGCACCTAAGACGCAGTCCGAAAGCCGCTTACAACGTTCTAAAAATAAATTGATGCTTTCTCCATTAGGAAGATCTGAATCTGTGCTTCATTGGCGCCACTCGCCAGGTCTTCATGGATGGGCCTGCCGAATAAGAATCGTCTTGAGAGCTCTAGCATATATCCAAGCCCTTTAAAATAAGTATCAACCTTTGGAGCACAACTCTACCTTGTACACGAAGGTGATGCCCTAGTAGAACAACTTTCTAGCCCACTCTTAAAGCGAGTGGCATTGCCTTCATGTCGAAAACCTTGAAGCTGGTCACCAAAGGCTCTGGAGCAGCTCTCTAAGCACGGTGGCCAACCTTGAAAGCCTTGAAATCTTTTTTGGGATGAGGCAGATTCTGGGCCGATGGGGCGGGATGGGGCAGATTTAGTCCCGGATTTAAGGAGCCAGGAACGACACGGCTGAGCGTTTGACAACTCTATATAATTCATCAGTAAAGTTCAACCGCCTGGGTAGTCGCTGTTAAGCCACGTACAGTCTGATTTAAAACTGTAAAATGTCTAGCACTGTTTCTATTGCGGTTCATGAATCGGGTGCCTCCCGAAAAATGCCCAGACGGAGTACGCGTTCAAGGACAAAGTGGAGTTCCCGGGCGCACTTGCGGCATCGCTCAGAGCTCCCAGAGCAATCTCCTTCGAGCGCTGCTGCGAATACCTCAGGCTTAGTGACCATCAGGCCGAAAACAATGCCGACAGACTCTCTTAAAGTGGGAATACGGAATGTACATACGAACGGCAGGATATCATGATCTGCTGACCGAGGTGCAAAAGTTAGGTCAGTTTCATGAAATCAAGGTGTCCAAATATATCTGCCAACGTATTCCGACCCTGCCGTCGTCGTCACGTTAAAGCACCTGAACAGCGACTAACACTTCAACCATTTAGAACTTTTATGCATCTGTTCGTATTTTGACACTATCAGGGTTAACTGCCAAGGCCGAATGTGTTTTCAGTGTATTAAAAGTTTTCAAGTCAATAGATAGATAGAAGATGTGATAATTATACTCGAGCCAAAAAAGGAAGGGATTGAAGGTGAATGTTAAAATGTCCAAGTCGATGCGTTGCTTGACTGGGAGCCAGTGCGGGTCGGTAAGAAGTGGTGTGATGTGGCAACTGCGACGCACACAACAGTCAAGCCTAGCTGCAGAGTTGTGTACCAGCTTTAAGCACCTGAGTTTACATTCCGGTAGGCCAGCAAAGCAGTGAGCTACAGAAATCAAGACAGGATGTCACAAACGCATGGACCGATGGAGGTGCAGTATCCTTATCTAAACAAGCCCGAAATTAAGCAATGTTATGCAATGTTATTCCAAAGCGACCTCTCGTTAGACGACCATATCAGCTCCACAGTCAAATCCGCCTATTTTCAGCTTCATAACATTGCTAAAATTCGGGCTTGTTTAGATAAAGATACCACGTCCAAGTTGGTCCATTCATTCGTGAGATCCCGTCTCGACTTCTGCAACTCACTGCTCGCTGGCCTACCAGCATGTGCAATCAGGCGATTGCAGCTGGTGCAAAACTCTGCAGCTAGGCTTGTCTGCCGCGAGCCTCGCAGTTGCCACATTACTCCACTTCTCGCCGACCTGCACTGGCTACCAGTCAAGCAACGGATTGACTTCAAGGTTTTGTCGCTCACTTTTAGGTCCCTTCATTCTATGGCTCCAGCCTAACTGTCAGATATACTACCCCATCAGGCCAAGCATCGTACCACTCGCTTTTCGGAATCCAACCGTCTAGAAATACCTCATACAAACCTCAAATCCTTTGGAGACCGTGCATTTAGTTCATATGCTCCCAAAGCCTGGAACTCCCTCCCGACCTGCGTCAGAACATTCCCTGACCTGACCACATTTAAAAGGAACCTAAAAACACACCTATTTAGGACAGCATTTAATGGGTCCCTGTGATTCGTCCTTGATGTGCTTATGCGTGCTGACACTGTGCATGCTGCCACTAACCACATTTGCATGCTGACCCTGTGCATGTCACCCCTAACCATATTATTCATTTCGTTTGTTTTTCAAGCATGATTTTACTTACCATTCAATTGCATTTCACTTTACAGCAAATGTGAAGTGCCTAGAAAGAGATTAAGTTCTCTGAGGGCGCTTTATCAAGTGAATTATTATTATTATTATGAATTATTATTATGCAGCTGAAAGTAGGCAGACTTGATTGTGGAGCTGATGTTGTCGTCTAATGAAAAGTCACTTTCGAACATGACACCTCAATTTCGCACAGATTCAACAGGAGATATACTGGGAGAGTTGAGTTGGAGCGTCAGCCTTTTAAATTTATGAACTACACTTGGTTTTCCCATAACTATTAAGTTGGTTTTATCATCGTTTAATTTAAGAAAATTTGCTGCCATCCATGCACGAATGTCATCACTACATGCAGCAAGAGAGTTGAGAGAACTCGACTTGCTGGAAGGCTGGGAGGGAACAAAGCTAAGGTACAACTGAATATTATCCGCATAGAAGTGAAAGCCTAGATTGTGCTTGCCAATCACATTGGCAAGAGGGAGAGTATAAACCGTGAAGAGACCTGGATCAAGCACGGAGCCCCGAGGTACCCTATATTTTAGAGGGTCCTCGGACGATCTTCGTCCATTCACATCAATATTCTGGAGTCTCCCACTGAGATATGACCTATACCATTGCAGAGCAGTGCCATTGATGCCCGGGCGAGATTAAAGGTGCTCAAAAAGAACTTGGTGATCGATAATATCAAATGCTGCCAAAAAATTGAGCAAACAAGCTGAGATACTCTACACATGTCTGCATTATTGCGCAGGTATTTGTACACTCAAAGCAGTGTTGACTCCGTGGCCTGATAAGCTCTAAAACCAGACTTGAACTTACTAGCAAAGTTTGACGTTTCAATATATGAGTTAAGCTGGTCTGCCACGACCAGTTCCAGTGTCTTCGATACGAACGGTAGAAGGAAGACTGGGCGGATTTTGCTCAAGTTCTCTTGGTCTAGTGCTTCCTTCATGAGTAGTGGCATGACTACAGAATTTTTGAAAGGTGTTGGGACGTTACCGGAGGCTAATACAATTTCAATGATATTAGTTGCATGACACCAGCAGACCAATGCATCATAGAAGCAGGACAGTGGTAACAGGATTCAAAGGCCTAGCTGTCTTCTTTGATTGGGATATAATTTTAAGGACGAGGTAACTAGTGACCTGTCTGAATGTAGACATTCCATTGCTACATGGAATTGACGGACAGCATTCCAGGGAGGGGGTGCTGCCATCTAAGGGATTGACTCCTTGGTTTTGTAAATGTTCTTGACAAGAAAGCTAGATAAGTGATCCACTAGATTATCACACGGATCATTTGGTAAGGAGCTAACCTGAGAGTGGTTGAGGAGATGGTTGATCGTCGACATCAGTATTTTTGGATTTTGCATCTACGATTCAACAACGTTTTATGGAAGCTAGATTTGGCCTTTGCTTGGATCGATTAGTACGATATACAGTAGTCCTCGTGTACCTTTGGATGAACAGTAAGTACTGATCTTTTTATGCTTTTTCAAGCTTGAGCTGAGTAGAATTGGCTAGTTTAATGTCTGTGGCAAATCATAGGCCGTCTGGGTGAGGGCTCACAGTTCGTTCAGTCAGGGGTGCTAACTCGTCGAATATGTCAGCTAGCATCGTGTTGTAACAATCTACTAATGGTGACAGGTCGGAAGAGGGATTGAGCAGCAGAGGCGAAGCACATATTCTCGCACGGACAGCATCAATGTCAAGGGTCTTGAGGTTTCGCGATTCACAGGTGGTTTTAGATGAGGAGGAGGGTACACGTGGTAGACTGAATAAGATCTGCATGAGCTTAGATAAGCAGGATTTGGTAACGATGACAAAGTGCAGTTGTATGAGAAAATTTCGTTGAGTGGGTGACCCTTGATGTGGGTAAGGCCATGCACATGAGACACGAGAGACAATGAGTCAGTCGATGCACGAAATTCAGTGCTGCAGGTGTCAGATAAGTTATCAAAATGAACGTTGACATCACCCATAATGAGGAAAGATTGATTTATTTCCCACATTATCAAAATGAGATCAGAGAAATCTGAAATAAATGAGGACTTGGTACCAAGTGGCCGATAGACTAATGCCACCATCGGTAGCTTGTTGTCTGGTGAAATCAACACAACAGATTCGAAGTACTGCTGCGAGGGTCCTGGAAATGGCTCGAAGTCGAATTTCGAGCGCGTAATAATAGCAACTCCACCTCCAGTTTTGACCTCTCTAGGGGTGTGAAAGAAGAAGAAACGGGTAGCACCTTTAGTTGCCGGGCAGTTTAACGATTTTAGCCAAATCAGTCAAGGCGAGCATGTCGAGACCTTTTTCCGAAATAAGGTCACTTACTACTAGGGCTTATTGCACATTGAGCGAGTATTCTAAAGACAAACGTTAAGATGGGCAGTAGGAGTGATAACAGGCCTGATGACCACGATGTTAGAGAGACTAGGAGGGAAGCTTGAGGTAGAACGTGCTGAGCTGTTTGATGCAAAGCTAGGAACACCAAACGAGCGAGTACTCAGCTCGGAGCTCCCGCTAAACGAGCCGCGTCTCTGCTGGCGGCCTTGGCTAAAGCTGGGGCTTCTGGTCGCTTTTCTTTTGTTAATAGATAATTCACGAATCTTAGCAACAGCAGGAAAATCTATGAATGCATTTGAACTACGATAGCAAAATGGTAATAAGTAAACACGATCATGACTAACAAGCAGGTTACAAGCCGCTGATGTACCTAAAGCCGCCACCAACACGGGAGACCCAGCAGCCCGAAGCGATAAGCACTTAAATGTCCATAGGCACGTAATTTCTTACGCTCTATGGTCAAGCGACAAATAAAGCGGGTCTTTACTGTAATGGTTTCTGTATACGATGTTCGCAAGAACTTTGGTTTTCGGAAGGATTATGCAACGGATAGTGAAACTCATTTGAGCCCGCTTGGTGTGTTCCATCTGGGAACCGACAGACCAAGTTGTCTTGAGTAGCTATCCTCACCACTCTTTCTGAAAGAAGCAAAGATTTCATCGCGCTGAATCTGGCATTAATTTGAAATCTCTTAGCGGTAGAGTATTCAGCCCGTACGTACCAATAGTCTGACACTCGCTTCGGGGTACGCTCGGTACCTGCATTGACCTTGAATTCTCAAGGATATGTAGCCACAACTCCGGACGCATCTGTTCGGGTCAACTTTCCCCTCGATCCGGTGAAATTGCCTTTTTCTGGCCCGCTTTGCGAGCGAGCGGTCATGTATATGTGATTCTGTGCATGTGACTAGCTGGAGGCTTTACTAACCGGTAGCCATCAGTACCCTCACGTTTAATTCGTTGTACTGGCCCAGATGTGACACTTGTTTGCTTTGCATGCCTGATATCGTGCACGACACTAGCCCTTGCACTCTTGTTATCTTGCAGTGAGTTCAAAGCGCCTGGGCAGAGATTAAGTTCTCTTACGGTGGTATACAATTAATTGTATTTTTTATTTTTACATTCTGTCACACTTGATTGATTTGCCATCTTTTCAGCTCCAGCTAAAGACGCGTCCTCCGCTCAGCTTTCCTCTGTAACCCAACGAACTTGTCATTTTCCTGCGTGATTCGAGTTCGTACCTGTTCGCGGTTCTGCACATCTAATTACTCGGATGTTCCACTAATCAGCGGCCCTGAGGATTTCCTTAAGTTGAGTGCTTTGGCTGGCTTGTCTAACCATGATACCTCGCTAGTCCGTAACTATCGACTACTGCTTCTGCTGCAGCGGGCTGCAAAGTGCCTGGATAGAGATGCTGTTCTCTTAGGGCGAAATGTAAAAAAGGCTTGCTATCAATAAGAAGGTGCCAACCACCTACCGAGTTAGTACTGTCATTAAAATGAGTGGGGCTGGCTGGTTGCGACGAGGTGTTGTCCCATGCTCGGCTAATGTTTGAAGGCGGCGGCGTAGGCTTGACCATGCACACCATGGCTATGCTGATGTTGGACCTCGTCATGTTGACTAGCACAAACCCAAGCAGTCCGACGTGCGACAGGATCCAGCGGCATGACGTCAGAACTTCAGCTGCATAACAAGAGGGCAGACTCACTCGTCACTTGATGCCGAGCAATATCACCGACCAAGTCTGCCCGGGCTGGGCGGACACTGGGTGCGTTATGCACGAGAGGCGTAGCTGCAACCGCACCGCCGGCCAAATGGCGTGTGGCGAAGCAGCTGCCGGCTTTTTGCATTCAAGCTGCTTTCGAGTTTGACAGGATGCGTAATGGATGATTATGCATTGGTTTCCTAGCTCCTTAGCGCGGCGCTGCAGTCAGCCGTGCCTAGATGCAGTTGACGCAGGCGACACCAGCCGCTGGGTGCTCGTGGCTGGCACCAATGCTGACAGCAGAGACTGGAAGCCTTATCTTGAGCGAAGTTTGAACACACAACAAATCTGCTAGGTGATTTAAAGTGATTATGCAGGCCTAGTGCAACCGATTGGATGATAGATCTGTCTTTGTTTGCTATTGGTATCTATAGCAGCCAGTGTTTGCTATTGGCATCTAGGGCTGCCAGACTGCTCTCTGCAGATGATAGTCCAAAGGTAGAGACATAGCCAAGAGACTGAGTGCTTAAACTTACACATGTATAAGGCTTAGTTTTTTCGCTTAGACGTTATTTTAGCTGTTGCATGTCAGCACAGTAGGATGGATCTACTTATGTAAATTAAAATATAATTTATTTGTATAGCACCTTAAAGAAGCATAGCCTCTATTTAGACGCTTCAAATAAGCCACAGGGCTCGAGTGCATGATCTCAGCCATCAAATACACTAACCTTGACCTTGGTCGTTGACAGCACCTTTAATACTAGGCCAAACCGTCGCGGCATGCGAGAGCGTTTTAAAATCGAAAGGTGTATCGACATCGTTGCAGAGAGTCACTGAAACCTTATCAAGCACATGAACGCTCCTTTTTAGGACAGCGTCGAATCTTTATAGAAAACTTATTTTTCTTCATATGCGAAGATGCCGAAAGTTTTTCGCATACCTAAAGCGTTAGCCTATCACCGCCTCTTGGCACTTACCTAGATCACCTAGCCTCGACTTTAAGAAATATGGCCTGCCTCACTTTTTGAGATGCAGAACGGATACGGTAAAACCGGTGTCTCTAAAAAAAATTTAGCTAGACCGTAAGCACTAATTGTGAGCCTTATGCAGCTTCATAAGAAGAATGCTCATTTAGCGGCAGATCAGGACCAAGCTAGTGCAACTTGGAACCACGATGTGGTTAAACGACAAAGTAATGACGGAATACTTGATTTTTGAAGACATAGACCTGCAGTTTTCGGCTATGTAGCAAACTAAAGAGCTAGCTTTAAAAGTCAAACATTGACCTTTTCACTCTCGTAAATGACGTACATCATTTTAATTCTAGGATAACAAGTTTGAGATCCCATACGAGAGAAACGGCCTCTAAGCAAAGCCATGCATGGACAGCTGCACGGACACGAACCAAGTTTAGCACGACCATCTTTCTGACCAACACGAATGTCATTTGAGTTTTCCCAAAATCATCGCAGAGCATTTTGAATATGAGACGAAGTCGCACGAGTTGGTCATAAGATTTGTGGGCAAAGTAACTGTAGCTTTAGGCATCTGGAAACTAAGATAATTGAGTGATTTCTTCACCTGAGGATCGGGCCATCCAGTATCAACCCAACAACCAACGAGCCTACGCATTGGTCTAAAATGTGTACTAGCTGATTTAACAGCCTCCTTTGCATAGCAACAGAAGAGCCTTTATGGCTATCACTTCCGCTTGCAGCTGCAATAAAAAAATTACCCACTGCAGATCTCCACCGGTGAAGTGCCACCGCTTTACCTAGTTTGCCATCACGGCTCACCAAAACGGCCTGAACCCAGTGCTACAAACAAGGAACCAAGTGTTTGACGCGACCTGCTCTCATCTGCCAAAATAAGCAGCAGAGTCACCAAATCGCTCGACTTCGCGCAAAAATCAGGCGCCGTAGGCGCCAACAAAGCGCCCTTTATATCAACTTTAAAAAGTAACGTGCAACTTTATTTGGAAGCTTTAGACCATTTGGCTGAGGCACTGAGCTTACTCATTTTGCTCCATCTTAATGAAATCGGCTGCCATTTATTTACCCTCTGAGAAAGTGCCTCATGGCTGCGGGCCGAAAGCGGGCCGAGTTCTCGCCAAAGCCTCCCTTCGGTCCTCCCCAAAGAAATAGCTGCACGTCGTTGCTGTCGGGCCCAAAGCAACGTGCCAATGACTCGAAGCGCTGCTGGTGTCTTTAGACCATTGTGACACGAAACTGCTAGCTTCGCTAGCTTAGCTAGCTTCTAGGGCTTGTACGTCATATCCGCAGGCGCGCCTGCCGATGCCTTATTTGACGCTTCTAAAAAGGGTAAACTTGTTGTCCCTTGGAAAGTGATATCGCGCCCTCTTGAAAGAAATTGTAGGCTACTCTTGAAATTGACTCGACAAAGGCTCACCGACCCAGTCTTTCTCGCCCTTCAGTCGGATGTCAGCCCCTTGGAGATTATACGTTAAGCCGCTCAGCGAAGGCGCACCGTCCATTAAAGCTTTTAGAGCCGTTCTCAATGCATCTTCATGGAAACCTGTTTGCCTCTACATAGAAGCTTCCGGGCGTGGAACTGTGGGGGGCGGTATGGAGTGCCTTCTGGGGCTGCTAAAGCTCCTCGGGCGCCCCATCCCCAACCTTCGAGTCTGCTGCCTGCAGACCTTTGCCTTGTGACCTGGTCTTATTTATGGTCGCTCCACCCAATCTCTGCATTTCTGATGCCACGCCCATCCAAGAGGTTAGAGTGCCTCAGGGGTAGGTGGAGGGGCTTCGAGAAGTCTCAATGTCTGAGCATATTGTGCTAAACAACGAAGTGTCGTTACGTCTTTGGCCCAACAGAAGCAGATCATTTTACTCGCCTAGTCGGCATAGCCGTATCCAAAATCCGCAATCGCAGCATTGAAGGATTGCAACATTACTGGCTCTGACTTAGTCGCTCAGCTTGTGCGACATCTGCCAGACTTCTTGCTTATACACACTTGGTACCCGGTAGTTAAGTCTCGACGTTATGATGGCAACCAGATAGTCAGTTCATGGTCTCGCCAGCTACACCGGAAGCCGCTGCCATTGCAATTATCTACAAGGACGCCAGGCTGCAAAGGTGGGCATACGTTTCACCGCTGACTCGACCTCAATTTTCCGCACCATGGATAATATCGACGACGAGCAGAAAACTGCAATTGCAACCAGCGTTTCTTGCATTGAGAATTAATTAAGAGCGCCCGATCTACGGCTTTCGTGGTCTAAGTTTATAGAAAAATTAAGTGCACACACTTTGTGGCTCCGCACGAACACTTAATGGACGAAGAGCACCTCTCTCCAAGAAGCACTGGAAAATACCTCGAACCTCAATTCGAGAATGCTGTCGCACCCTATCGGACCGCCATCTGACAGTCGCTAAACCAGCGGCAAGCTGCCGCCGCTGCACCGCTGCCGCCGCCGCCGCCACGAAACCTCACGCAGTCATTCGTCACTGAGGCTCACTAGATCTCCGCTTACCCATCTGCTTTCTGCCAATTCTTCGACCTCTCGCTGAGGGGGCGGCGGCCGCTGCCGCTTGTGCGTAGTGGAAGCTGTGCTGAAGGTGCCCTGCGGCAGGACGTTGCGGCCGAGCTCGCTCGGCGCTGCAGTAGCCGCCGCCGTCGTCGTCAGCTGCCTATCGCAGTGCGCGCACAGCGGACCCTATCTGGGGCAATCTTATCCGTCCTCGAGCTCAGCGTTTAGCGGGCGTTCACGGGTTTCCGAGGCGACTTTAATTCAGACCTATCCGTATCTGCAGCACTCCTATAGCTGTCTCCGACGTCGCGCCTGCAGGGCAGCATTACGAGCGCCCCCCATTTCAAACACCAAATATAAATAGCACGGCAAAGCTTTGTCTGCACTGATTTTCTTAGGGAGCAATCTCGGGGCTCCTTAAGAGTGCTAGTCATCGCCATAGGAGATACATACTGGAAACGCTGCCGCCTAGAAACGTGCAGGTATGCCGACGGTAATTATAAGAAACAATTTCATAAAGCGCCCTCAGAGAACTCAACCTCTTTCTAGGCACCTTACATTTGCTGCAAATGAAGCACAATCCAAGGGTTAGTGGTAGCATGTTCAATTAAACACACGAATAACGTGGTTAGGGGTGACACGCACAGGGTCAGCATGCAAGTGTGCTTAGTGGCAGCATGCACAACGTCAGCACGCATGAGAACACAGAGGATGAACCACAGGGACCCACTCCATGCTGTTATACATAGATGCATTTTAGTTTCTTTTTGAATTTAGTCAAGTCAAGGGACGTCGTGACGCAAGTCGGAAGTGAGCGCAGCACGAACAAAGAGCGCCCATATATTAATGTAGCAAATCCTCGTACTGGTAGAGCAGTCTGTTCGGTAACCACGGAGAGTTACATGCATATAGCAACTCTCGTGCGACACCGAGGCACCGCTGCTATGAAACCGGTGCTCAGCCTCGAGCGAAACTACCGCTCGGCTCGAATGCTGAACAAATCTTAGCTGATTTAACAGCTTTATTTCTGTAACCGCAGGAGAGTCTTATTGGCTATTAACACAGCTTGCACATATCCATAATGTAGATAAGTCTATTTGACAGCGACTGAAGGCTGCAGGCGTTAAACAGCTGCCGTGATGAGCAGCAACTCTCGTACGGCTCAGAGCCTCGATGTCAAATCAGCTCAAATGCCAAGGCCATCTCCTGGTGCACAACTGACTCCTTTGTCCGTGGCTTCGGTTTTTTATTCTGCCTTAGCACCCGCGATTATCGCACCACCGGTTCCTAGCACTTGTAATTCCAGAACTGCAAGTAATCAACATCAGTTATCATGTGGCCTATGTAGCCTGTCGCTGTCAAACTGTGGCTGCTGCATGAATCACGAAATCGAAGCAATCGGTGCGATTACAACAACAAACGTCAGGCTAATACCTGCTTTGTAAATCCCTAGAGTTATATTTACCTAATGCGGTTGAAATTTTTCAAAAACAGATACATGTAAATGCTGGCCGCCGAGCCACCTTGTCTCCATCGTATGAGTCCACTATCGCTGCAAGTTTTCTTTCCGGCGCCCAGAACTAGCCAGTGCGAACCTGAATATGCAGGAGGTACTTCTGAGTGTTAAATACCTATTTTTAACTGTGCGTTCTTGCAAAGTAGTCGAGGGCCATGAAACGGCGGAGACCTCAATCAGCCACAACTTGGCCGATATTCATTATTCCTAGTTCCTGAATGGCGATGCTGGTAACCGATTACGGGATAACCTACGGGCCGAGGCCGCATAAGTGCTGACGCCACGAGATGGGTAGTCGGTTGTGTTTCTGAAGTTGGCTAAGGCCATTTGAGCTGATTTGGCCATTTGAGCTGATTTGAGCTCCAGGTCACGAAGCCGTTAGTGTACGCGACGGCCGCTGTTGAACGCCAGTTCAACTCTCTTTGCTGCTGTCAAGTAGACTTGTCTGCACTACGGAAATAAACTTGCAATGTTAAGTTAGGGAATCTCTTTCTCGCTGCCGTATTCCGCTACTGTCTGCTTGCCTGAGTGTATTGGTGCTGCACCTGCAAGACGCTAGTTGCGATTAAAGGTTCTGGCGCCGCCAATATTCGTCGGGTATAGGCTGAGACTGGTATCGTTACGAGCGATGGGTTTACGGCCTACTTGGTCCGGAAGTAACGGTCCGACTCCACATTTTATAACAGCGAGCTAAGGCTACAAAAATAAGCAACATTTCCAAACGATAGGTAAATGAAAAAGAATCACAGCTCTGAATTTTATATTATCAAGTAATGATTATTGACGTATGGTTAGCGAAAACAGGGTACCGTAAGCGAAATGTAGTAATGAAGTAATTGCTGTACATTGTGGATTGCACTCGAAATTCAATACGGCTGGACCCGATTGAGGTCTTATTTTGATTCTCAGTCAGAAGCTATGAGCCCTACGCTCAAAGCCGAGATAGTAACATCAATGTTTCTAGCACGTTGGACATTAATCCTAAATCTGCAGAAAGCGGCCGTGGCTTTTGGTTGCATTCCTTTATCATCTCCGTCATCCCATGCACCTGCCTGCCAAGGCTGCGCCCGGCCGTTTTTATAATATTCCTCACTGTTGCAATCATCACCAGCCGTCTGTGCTTCTCGAGAGATCGCTTTTAACTTCCATGGAAAAATAAATACAGAGATAGAAAAACATTGTCTGCTATTCTTATAAGCTGTTGGCCGTTATTAATAGCACTTATAATACAACCGCCCGGTAATAAGTCCATAGACTGGCCCAACCAAACACACGTGACCTCCCGCCGCTTATGGAGCTCTTTCGGAGTATCATTCCTGCCTTGTGTAGTTGAAAATAAGCACATTATCGGCAGGCATCGAGTAGCTCGACTTGCCTGCGAATGCCTAAGCCACTATATGATCCCACCCGATCCTGCGGCCGGAGCCCAAGTTCCCAGGTTTGACTACGTGACAACGTGCTGCAGTTAGTTCTTTGATCCGACCACCCGCCGTAAGCTTCGACGCATGTATAGATTAGACTATTAGCTTTGCCACAATGCAGCACGTTCTGCCCCTTGAGTCAACCACCGCAATGCAGAAGCTGCCGCGTGTGGTTAGATCAGGCTTGCTAGGTCCTAAACGACAGTTGAAATCTAGATACGAAGTAACAGCAGGTCGATCAATGGATACGGAGTGAAATCATTAGTCTGACCAACAACAATCGCCATGGCTTGGCTTCGTCACATCAGGCTGAGCTGCTGCACCTATATCATCAGCCTCCTCGTGCCATCAGGTCGTCTATGGAGAATTGATAAGCTATGCCACTAATTTGCTTAAAGGTTATCGGTGACAGGAGCTTTGGCTCTGCAGTTGCGAGATTATGGAACTCACTTCCACAATTCTTTCGAACATCTTCTCTGCTGCTGTCTACTGCAGCAAATCCTTCCCAGCCATTCTGAGCTGCTACTTCCACGCTATCCACCACCTCAACTGCTCTTCTGATTTAGCTATCTTGATCGCGTTCTCTTTGTTGTGTGAAAAGACGTCAGCTGGCTGCCGTACCTCCATGAAAGCCGCTAAGGATTTGAGATTGCTAGATAGAGCTCTCCACGAAAACCCGTTTAGCCCTTGTGACTTTAAGGAGTTATAGGCAGAGACACACTACATTAAATTACTATAGTATATATGAACACTGCTCTGTTAAGCACCAGTGATAAGCGCATTGCAGTTTCAAAATAAATATATATCTTGATTAATTTAGCATAGTTCTACAAGTTTTTGCACTCTCATTCGTCCAGTTCTTTTCGGAGCTTCGAACTTGACGGCCAGCACTCTGAGCACGTGAGCAACTCTATATGCGGTCCATATCATAGCTTTCCACCCCAGATAGGATGGCCGATGCCAAAACCAAGCGTGGCCTGATGAGTATCGCAGGTGAGGACTTACATCGAAGTTGTATAGTCAAGAGCCACGGTGTATGCAGCCTTGTATGTTTGTATGTATGTATGTATGTATGTATGTATGCATGTATGTATGTATGTATGTATGTATGTATGTATGTATGTATGTATGTATGTATGTATGTATGTATGTATGTATGTATGTATGTATGTATGTATGTATGTATGTATGTATGTATGTACGTAACGTACCTCCATGTGTAACTCCACAAAGCCAAAAAGGCTATGTGGATGTTACATAGGGAGTTTTCTATGGTTCATTCAACACCCAATCGGCTTACGGTACGCATTCGGTAGCCAACGGATTTTACCTCGCGCAACAAAGAAAAAGAGAGAGAAGCACAGCTGAGTCAGGAGAGCAATTGTGGTAGTAAGTAGCACGGAAGTAGCAGCTCAGGACGGCTGGAAACGATAATAATAATTATAATAATAACAATTCACTTGATAAAGCGCCCTCAGAGAACTTAATCTCTCTCTAGGCGCTTTACATTTGCTGTAAAGTGAAATGCAATTGAATGGTAAGTAAAATCATGCTTGAAAAACAAACAAAATGAATAGCATGGTTAGGGGTGACATGCACAGGGTCAGCATGCTAATGTGGTTAGCGGCAGCATGCACAGTGTCAGCACGCATAAGCACATCAAGGACGAATCACAGGGACCCACTAAATGCTGTCCTAAATAGGTGTGTTTTTAGGTTCCTTTTAAATGTGGTCAGGTCAGGGGATGTTCTGACGCAGGTCGGGAGGCAGTTCCAGGCTTTGGGAGCATACGAACTAAATGCACGGTCTCCAAAGGATTTAAGGCTTGTATGAGGTATTTCTAGACTGCTGGATTCCGAAAAGCGGGTGGTACGATGCTTGGCCTCATGGAGTAGTATATCTGACAGATAGGCTGGAGCCATAGAATGAAGGGACCTAAAAGTGAGCGACAAAACCTTGAAGTCAATCCGTTGCTCGACTGGTAGCCAGTGCAGGTCAGCGAGAAGTGGAGTAGTGTGGCAACTGCGACGCTCACGACAGACAAGCCTAGCTGCAGAGTTTTGCACCAGCTGCAATCGCCTGATCGCACATGCTGGTAGGCCAGTAAGCAGTGAGTTGCAGAAGTCGAGACGGGATGTCGCGAATGCATAGACCAACTTAGATGTGGTATCCTTATCTAAACAAACCCGAATTTTAGCAATATTACGAAGCTGAAAATAGGCAGATTTGACTGTGGAGCTGATATGGTCGTCTAACGAGAGGTTGCTTTCGAATATGACACCTAGATTTCGAGCTGATGCAACTGGAGACATGCTGGCAGAGCCAATTTTGAGAGTCAGCCTTTCCAATTTGTGAATCACACTGGGTTTACCCATAACTAGTAAGTTAGTTTTATCATCATTTAGTTTTAGAAAATTTGCTGCCATCCATTTGTGGATGTCATCAATACATGCAGCAAGTGAGTTGAGAGAATTTGAGAAGCTCGAAGGCTGGGAGGGATCAAAGCAAAGGTACAACTGAGTGTCATCCGCATAGAAGGGAAAGCCTAGATTGTGCTTGGCAATCACATCAGCAAGAGGGACAGTATAAACCGTGAAAAGAACCAGACCTAGCACGGAGCCCTGAGGTATGCCATATTTCAGAGGTACCTAAGATGATCTTTGTCCATTCTCGTCAATACTCTGGAGTCTCCCACTGAGATAGGACCTGAACCACTGCAGAGCAGTGCCAGTGGTGCCCAGGCGAGATGAGAGGCGTTCCAGAATAAATTTTTAGTCGATGGTATCAAAAGCTGCCGAAAGATCGAGCAAAACAAGCAGAGAAACTATAACCATGTCTGCATTCCTAAGTAGGTCGTTGTATACTCTAAGCAATGCTGACTCTGTGGAGTGATTAGCTCTAAAGCCAGACTGGAACTTACTAGCAAGGTGTGAGGTTTCGATATATGAGTTCCACTGGTCTGCCACGACCCGTTCCAGTGTCTTTGATAGGAATGGCAGAAGGGAGACTGGGTGGTAGTTGCTTAAGTTCTCTTGGTCTAGTGTCACTTTCTTGAAAAGTGGCCTGGCTACAGCTTTTTTGAAAGGTGCTGGGACATGACCTGAGGCTAATGACATTGTAATGATGTTAGTTATGCATGGCAGCAGCAGATAAAAGCAACGTAGGAGCAGGACAGTGGGAATAAGGTTTGCATTTATAACTAGTTCAACTTTAATACGCGAATTAAAAAAACTAACATTTTTGAATATTTTTTAGGATATACTCCTGTAGATATACTGGTGCGTAAAAGGGACTATAGCTGCCATGCGGAGACTGCATCTTCACGGATGCTATAGACTGATTGTATCTCTTCTGGCAATACCAGTACACATTCACTGGAGAAAATATGGGCCGTTGCCTAGGTCTTAACAAAGGCAGTGTGCTTGATTATAGGTGATTGTATGCCACCAAACGTTCTTCTCAGTATGACGGCCCCGGAAAAATTAGCCAGACCGGAACTGAATAAACCGGGCCGAACCAGAATCTGGCGACAAAGTAGTGAGCGTGGTGATGGAAACATGTAAATAAACAAACAAATAAATAAATATATACGAATGTATATAGTAGACTAGTATATCCATGCATGTGAGTAATCCATGCAAGACGTTGAAACCTTGAAAAATAAACAAGCTGTGCACGTAAAGGACTACATGCAATAATTAGCAACTGAGACACATTAAAACTGTTTAAATGAGCAATTGTTGGATTGCTTACTTGTGCTTGGACGTAATAACACTGAATTTAAGAAATCTAATCTCTACTTTCGGCTAGTTGATACGTAAGAAAGCCAAGCTGCGACTTCCTCCCCGCGCTAGAGAGCGTGTTGTAAGAAAAGTCTCATATTAAGACAATTCCATTTTCAATCCTTCTCATGCTCGCTATCGCTCGCATTTCGAAGTCTTGAAAACGAAATCGTCTTAATATTAGACTTTTCTTACAACATGAAATCTTATATATATTATAATGGATTTTTATTTAAATAAATTTTCTTTTCTTTATATAGATGTATCGAATAAGTCCTAAAAAGGGGAACTCATTTTATGCAGAATCAAGAAGACTAATGAACATTGATGACATAACTTCAAGTAAAACTATTACTTCTAGACTTCATAAGTTTAAATTAGAATTTACTGGAGCTAGTGGAAGACATGAGAGATATGTTCTTAAAGGAAGAGAATATTCTGCTATGGAAATTGATGATTTCTTTAATAACATAATACCAAGTTATAACAATGCATTAAAAGAAGTAACAGCGAGATTTGCTTCGTTTAAACTACAAACAAAGATATCAGTTCATTCGTATCATGAACAAACTAACACACATAGTCATACTGCTGTAACTGGTTCTAAGTTAGTTTCAGTTGTTAAAAGGTCTGATTATACCAATGTTATCAAAGAGCAGTTGAAATCTTTAAAAGAAGCAATAGACAAGATTATTGATAAGAATCCTGGTTCTGGTTGGAGGTTGATGGGGGTAAAACGTCTTGAGATAAATGCTACGGAATATGTTATTAGAGCAGGTTCATCTTATTTACCACTACCAGCTGGCTTAGCAAAGAAGCGTTGTTGTATCAATATAAAGAATGAAGATAAATATTGTGCTCTATGGTGCATACTACGATTTCTAAATCCTATAAATACACATCCAGAGAGATGTTCTGATTTGATTAAGATATTATTAACTAGTTATCAAGAACTAAATGAACCATTATCAAAACTTGAATGGCCGCTCAAAGTAATTGATACTAAAAAACTAGGTAAACTATTTAATGTTAGCATAAATGTTTATGAATATAATGACAAATCAAATATATATCCTTTAAAAATTGTATCAAGAAAATCAGAAATTCTAGATAGACATATTAATCTTTTATTGATAACTAAATCTGAAAAAAGTCATTATGTATTAATAAAGAATTTCAGCGGACTCTGTAGGACACCTAATAAAGGCGGATCAATGTTTTATTGCCATAGATGTATGGATAAGTTATTTTCAGAGGAAGATTTTAAAAATCATTTAATTTTATGTAAAGGCCGTAATTATAGTTATTCTAAATTAAAAATTCCAGGTATTGTTGAAAATAAGAAAACGGGAAAAAAAAGATACCACACTTTTGAATTTTAGCGACCATTCAAAATTAATTAAAAATCCATACATTGGTTATGCAGATTTTGAGAGTTTGAATGTTAAAACATGTGATATTTGTTATGAAAGTATTGTATCTAATAATCTAAAACCAAATTACTGCAGTAGTAAATTAACAACAGGTAAATGTAGCGATGCGTGTACTAATATGCTACAAGTTCCATGCAGTTCATGTGCAATTATTCTTGATATTAATGGAAAAGTGCTAATAGATAATGATATAAATGGAGGACTACCATGTATATTTTTAAACAGAGGTAATAATTGTGTTGAACTACTTTTAGAATTTATAATTAATGTTTCAAATGAGTTGAAAGATAGGGTAGTAAAACAAGCTGATGCACCAATTATTTTTAATTCTGACGTTCGTAAACAATTCGATGATTCAAAGAGTTGCTGGGTGTGTAATCGTGAATTTGATATTAATAAAAAGGTGAATATAAAATCAAGAGATCATTGTCATTTCACTGGTAAATTTAGAGGAGCAGCACATAAGTTTTGTAATTCACTTGTTAGATTTAAAAAAACTAGTTGGAAGCTTCCCATATTTATTCATAATTTGAAAGGATATGATTCTCATTTGATTGTAAAAGGAATGTCAACATTTAGTCTTAATTGTAAACCTGTCGCACATAATATGGAAAATTATATGTCAATGTCATGTGAAGATTTTGAGTTCAAGGATTCTTTTAATTTTATGAGTAATGGTTTAAGTGATATTGTTACTTCATTAAAGAAAGCGAATTCAAATTTTGATGTTACGATTGATCTCTTTAAAAGATTATATCCAGACATTGATGTTTAAGTTCTTAAAGACATGATATCAAGAAAAGGTGTTTATCCTTATGAATATATGGACTCATTTGATAAATTCAATGAGACTAAGATTCCAGATATTAAAGCGTTCAATAGTAAACTTAGTTTTGATAAAGGTAATAGTACTGAAGACTATGAACATGCGTTAAACGTATTTAAACTATTTGGTATGAAAGATTTAGGTGATTATCATGATATTTATCTATATGCAGATGTTACACTTCTTGCTGATTGCTATGAAGCATACAGAAACAGTTTTATGGAATTGTTTAAGTTGGATCCAGCACATTACCTATCAGCACCTCATTATGCGTGGTCTTGTACTTTGTTCTATACAAAAACTACTATAAATCTATTAGGTAAAAAAGAGGGGGATTTAGAACTATATCAAAAGTTTAAGGAATCGATAAGAGGTGGTGTCTGTCAAGTCAGTAAAAGGATTTGTAAAGCTAGTGATACTAATCACATTATGTATTGGGACACAACAAGTTTATATCCAACAGTTATGATGTGGTGTTTACCTATTACAGAATCTATTGAAGATGATTTAAGTAACTGGTCGCTTGAAAAAATAATGTCATTACCTGAAGATGGTAAAACAGGAATATTTGTCTTATGTGATTTAGAGTATCCAAAGGAACTACATGATTTACATAATGATTATCCTCTTTGTCCTGAAAGTAGAGTTGTCGATAGTTCTGAGTTTTCAAGATATCAACAAAAGTTTTCATCAGGTCCAACTAGTGTTCCAAAGTTGATTTGTGATTTTAATAATAAAACTAATTACTTGACACATTACCGATACTTTCAATTTGTTGTTAGTAAAGGGCTGATACCAACTAAGATACATAAAGTATATAAATTTAATCAAGAACCTTGGGCAAAACCATTCATTGATATATGTGCTGAGAAAAAGATTGAATTTGATCGTAAAGGTGATAGTTTCAAAAGAAATTTGTACAAAGGTTTCATGTGTCAAATCTTTGGAAAAACGTGTGAGAATGTGGAAAACAGAACGTGTGTTAGAATAGTAAATACTGGAACAGATAAGAACGATTCATTATACAATAAATTAATGAGAGATCCTAGACTTAAAGAAATTAGATGTTTTGATAAAACACTAGTTGCCTTTGAACACTCAAAGAAAACTACACTTCTAAATAAACCAATATTTATAGGTGTTGCGATTCTTGATTTATCAAAATTACACATACAAAAATTTTATTATGACACATTGAAACCCAAGTTTAATGATAGATTAAATTTATTGTATACTGACACTGATTCATTAGTTGTTGATATTAAAAGTGAAGACTTTGAGAAAGAGATGACTGATATTAAAGACTGGTTTCATAAAGACGAGATTGGTAAGTTCAAAGATGAAATGGATGGTGCAAAAATTGATGAATTCATTGCTTTAAGACCAAAACTATATTCCGTTGCTTCTACTAAACCAATTATGAAAGCAAAGGGTGTTCCAAAAGAAGTAATTAAGAACTCAAAGATAACCCATAATGAATATAGTCAGTGTTTATCAACAGCAAATGATATTTATATAAAAAAAAGGTAGTACTGTTGCTTTTGAAGAAACACTTGATTGAGACTTCTATAGAATGACACAAAATAAACATAATATTCTTACAAAGAAACTTAAAAAAAGAGCACTATCAGCTTTTGAGTCAAAACGCTACTGGTTAGATTGTGGTATTCATAGTTATTCTTATGGGCATTATAGAATAAAAGAGTCTGCGGGTCATTGTAGCACTTGTAATATTAGCATAGAAAATTAAATAAGTATTAAATCAATAGTTTTATTATTATAGAAATGGAAAACAAAAATCCAGAGTTTTTAGAAGTTGAAGAAGATTCTATAGATATAACTATGACAGATACAGAATCAACATCTGATACAGACTCTGATGATCCTGATTACATACCAGAATCCGAATCTGAATGTGAATCTGAATCTGCTGAAGAGGACTTCACCTTTTGTAGCGCTGATGATATATCTACGTTTTACAAGTGAATTATAAAAAATATTTATAACTATATAGAAATGGACGTGTCAAGAATTTTAAGCTGTGATCAATCGAGGGAAATGGCTTTAAAGATCTGTCTTCAAAAACTAAAAGGAAACGATCAACGTATAGTTAAACATTATCTTGATAAACTAATTCCAGATTTAGATAGTTCGTTTGTTAGAATTCTTATAGAAATATGTGAAGCTTCTGACAAACGAATGGAGTGTAGAAGTAAGATAAATGAGATGCTTGAAGAAGCAGCAAATAAATTAAAAACACCAAAAACAAAACAAGGGTACAAATTAATTAGTTATATTAAATAATTCTTAAGTCTTATATAGAAATGGATTTTGACGAAAAAGTTTCAAGAATTCTTTGTTGTGGTTATACTAAAAAAATCGTAGATTCACTATATCCAGATTCCTTAAGAATTTATGAACTTGTTGGTAATTTAGGTAGTGATATTTTAAACAGATTGTTAGAGATTTGTGATGAATGTGGAGTAAATAAACAACACGCTTATAGTCATGAAGGTGGTGAAGAAAGGCTTACTAGTTTAATTATAAAATTTAAAAAACTAAAAGATGAATCGCCTGAAGTACTAGAAAAAGCTGAGTACAAAATTGCAAAGATTGCTTCGTATGATACTCGATATGTAGCAATACATTTATGTGACTTTGAAAAAAAGTATTATTGTTATAGTTATTATCCAACCAATTTTTATGATTATATTATTAAACTAAGAGACAATCAATTATCCAAATTGTTAGAATCTTGCGATTTATACGAAGAGTCTCGCGATTTAATGGCACAGTCAGAACTTAAAAGCTATAAATCTTGGGATTTAAGATCTTCTTTACTGTAATATAGGAGATGGACGAAAAAGTTTCAAGAATTCTTTGTTGTGAATATGCTTTAAGAATTGCAAAAATGCGTTGTGGCTTTGAATATGACACCCTTTACATTCCTCTAAATTTTTATAAAAACATTTTTAAACTAGGTGAACCAACAATATCGTTTCTTTTAGGTATTTGCGATGAATATGATAAGCTGAAAGAGGCAGAAAAAAATTATACCGCAGCGTTTGATAAGTTTCATAGTAATTTTGACAATATAAAAACAAAAAATGATTAATTTTTTTCTTTTTTTATATAGGAAATGCAGAACGATGTTACTGACCCCAACCTTGCTACTAGTGCTACTCTCCTTAAATCATACGTTGATTATCTTGTTAGGTCAAGAATGACTGCGTATGATCAACAAACACTTGATTCAGATATTTCAGTTATGACTGATAATTCTGTTAAGAAGTTTTATCTTGATGAATGTGATATCGAAGCTCAAAAGATTATAACAGCTGGCTTAACTGATGTAACAGCTAATCTTGAATCTACTGTTAGGTCTAAAGTAGACGCACTTCTTGACGATCCTTCTGAGATTTCTAGCTACACAACGTGGATCGCATCTCAACTTCCAACACTCTCAACAGTTATTTTAGGTGTGTCAGGAGTTAAACCAGATATCTCTGGAATTGTTAAAGATGAATGTTATGCAGTTCTTCCTGATCTAGCTGATGGAATAAGTGCTAGGCAAAAGGCAACTGCTGCAGCTCTAGAAGCATAGTTAATTTAATTAAAACAAAATAAACAATTATATAGAAATGACTATTGAAACGAGAAGCAAGGATTGCCTTAATGAAGTTCAGGGTAATCAAAATTTTAAGATTTGTTCATATCCTATGGGTAGATTTGAAGACATTAGATCAACTTTATTAGAAGCTGTAAAACTAGTTATAGAATACAAAGCATTAAGAATTAACCACTCTGAACCAGAGATTGCAAATATATTTAGTAAAGTTAGAGATGGTTCAATCTTTGAAGAGTTTCTTAAAGACTTAAAAATAGAAAAAATAAATAAGATTAGATCAGAGGCTTACTCTAAAAAAATAGAATTAACAAAACAAATAAGAAAAGAAATAGATCAAGGAAAAGAAATAGAACTTCCAGAAGAGTTTATTAAGGAGACTATGGATTGGCGAATCTAAGCATTTACTAGTCTAGCGTGTTTAACTAAACCAATTTCAATAAAATCTAAATCGTTTGGTGTTGTAAAACCTTCATAATTAAGAATTGGATAAGTAACATCAAATGATACTATTTTTGTATCGCTTTCTTCCATTATAGCAAAGTTTGATATGGAGTTATTTAACAATAGCATATAATCATCTCCAACACCATAGTACTGTATATTGAGTATATTAGACGGGAGAAAGTTCGGCGAGTAGAATTTATGATAGTAGTTCGTAAGCATAATACTAGAATCCGTGGATTGGTTGTATATACTTATTGACACTGTTGCCGTAGTATTCTTATAGCTTATTCGATTATCATCTTTTAAAAAGTAATCATCTTCAGTTGTTTTTCCATAAATCGTATAATCACTATCATCATCAATAATATTTGTTCTATCATCGTTTATTTTATCAATATCTTTTATACTTATTCTTATTTTGCTATATAATGGCTTTTTTAAGTTAATATCAGATAGCTTTGCTAAACAAATTTCTCCAGTATTCGCAGATAGATTAATAACATTTTAAACTCCTATTCGCCCTTCTACTATCAATGAGTCATAATTGTACTGTCCTTTTGATTTTAAAAATGTGTTATAAGCTCCTTCTTTTGTGTAAGAAAAATCAGTTGTATTATTAGCAATTAATCTATCTACTTCTAGACTCCCCTCTATTACTTGAGATCCTTCTGTTCCAGTTTTCGTATCAAGATACTGTTTTGTAGATGAATCACTTCCATTAACAGGATTACTTAAATTCACATATTTTTTTGACCTAGCAGATAAATCTCCTCTTACAATGTCATCAGAGTCGTTTCTAATATAATTATTATCTGATAACGTTTTATTTACAACATCTAACTCGCTAATATTATAACCAACATTTGTTATTCTATTTTTACCGAGATTTAAAGTTCCGTTCATCTCTAATAATCTTCTGCTGAGCATTTTAGGATATTGCTATATAAACAATTATATTTAATTCTCTATCAAACAAATTTGCGCCAGATATAAAACCGGACGACTGAACAAGTTTTTTATTTTCGTCTAGCATATAACTGCCGTATAACTGGTCTCTTAACGGTATCATAGTTGCTGGAAGAGGTTGTAATATACCTCTTTTACCTATAGAGTATTCGTATGTCGTTGTAACAACAAACAAACCCCTATGAATAGTGACATTACCTAAAGTAGATATCCATCTACCACTAATTGTTCTTGAATATAGATCTATTGTTAAAGACCCATCAACTGTTGCGTTAAAACGAACCATAGCAATATTTCCATCTGATACTCTATTTAGATAGTTAAGGTTTACTCCATCTGTAGGATTAACAGGGTCGTTTTCTAAGAAGATAGAGTATCCATTCATATCTAAATTTCCATTAAGAGTTCCGCCAGTTAGTTTAAGGAAGTTAGAGTCCATATACGATTTATTTGGAATGTCATTATCAGAAGTAGGAGATCCTACAACAGATACATTTCCATTTACAGTTAGTGTTCCATTAATAGTTCCACCAGTCCTAGACAGTTTGCTATCTGCATAATCCTTAGTTGCAGCATCGCTAGGGTTTACTGGATTTGCTAGTTCTATCAACTTATGATTCTTCATGTCTATATCCCCATCTGCTGTAGTTCCTCTTGATACTTTAGTAACGAAATTGGTGTCTATATACTTTCTATTTACCGCATCTGTAGAGTCAACGGGATCGCCTAAATCCTTTATCAGATTTCCATTCATACTTAAACTACCTGTAAGTACATCACCACTTTTTTTAATATAATTTGCTACACCAATTCCTCTTCTTCTGGGTCTAAACATTTCTATACAATAGTAAAAAGAAAATCAATGTATGTTATTCCACTTGCAACAGTAAATTTATCTATAGCATACTTACATGTTCCATCTATATTAATTATTAAAACTAGAGTGCCAGTAACTCCGTATGGCGATTCACTAGTTAATTCTACGTATGAATTCGTTTTATCAGTTGCGTACATAACCCCGCTAACCATTTGAAAGTTAGGTAATATCCCAGGAAAGAATGTTTTAAGGTTAGTTGCATATCCAACTATTGTTGATGTTCCTTGAGCAATAATTGGCATATCTCCTGGTGTTAATTTTTGTAGTTGAAATTGGTTTCCTGTACTTCCATTAGCAGTGATATTCAAATCGAGCATATCGAGATAGAATACGTTTGGATAAGTATCTGAACTTGCTCCAAAATATCTAAATGTTATTTGTTTTTTATTATCTATATATTGTTTCGTTACAGTGTCAGAGTCTTTTAAGTTAGTAATACTCTTTCCACCCATATTCATACTAGCTGTTGCTTTATCTAGAAACACTTGTGTCATACTTTTTAGGAGTCCATAGTTTATAACTTTATAGGACCTTAAATCACTGTATACAGTCCCGTCAGCAGAGTTTCCAGATATACCAAAAACATTCTTACAATTTAACTGTGATGACATCTTTGCATTAGTCTTTGGAAGAGATTCAGACATACTTGAAACAGTTGCTAACTCGCCCACGACATTAGTAGCCATGCTTCCTCCAAAGTTTGGACTAAGACAATAACTCAGGTTTATTGCATCACCTTCATTAAGAGGATAGCCTAAATTAGTTATTCTATTTCCATTTGCATTCAGATTCGACCATATACGACCATTAATCTTTCTAACTTTTTCCATTTACTTATATATATATGAAGAATAAAAAAGGTAAACGAGTTGAGAGTATAAAAGAAGGAGTTGATACAACTAAAGAAGTTGTGTCTGGTATTACAACAGCGACAGAAGTAGGTTCGAAAGCTGTTATAAAAATAGTTCCTAAAGTTGCCATGAAGCTATCCTTACAAGCCTCAAACAAAATCGCAAAGATCGTTTCAAAAGTCTTACAATCCTTTAAAGTTATTGGAACAGCTACTAAAGCTCTTGGAGGATTTCTATCAGGAGTAACAGGAATAGTAGATCTTGGTTTGTTTATAAAAGAAATTGTTGATGATATATCTTCTGGTAAGTATGGTCAAGTCTTCTGGAAAACGATGTCAGATAAAAAAGAAGGACTCTCGAAGATGGTTGCAAGTTTAGAAGTAGGTTTTTACATTAATGAAATATTATTAGAAGCTGAAAAATCAAATAGCGATTGGTATCAAAACCCTAGTAAGTTTTTATCTGAAACATTTGGAGAAGAAGTTTCTTGGGATGCAACACAACTTGATCCAATAGCTTGGAAGAAGAACTTTCTTGAAATGAGAGGAGGATTTCTACCTGCTATTCCAGCTATAATTGCTAGCATAGCAAGTGTAATAGGAACAGTTGGTTTAGCTGTTTCAATAACTGTAGCAGTTGCAGGACTGATAAAAAAGATAGTTGATGAAGCAATGTTTACTGCTAGAGCACCTAAAATGAATACGCATGAAGAGAGGATGAGTGCTTTGACACTACAAAAAGAAAGATTAAACAACGCAATTGTAGATCTGAAAAACATGATAGAATTACTTGAAAAAGGTGTTGATATTGATTTGAGTACCAAAGTACAAAATTCAGAAGTTAAAAACAGATTGGACTATCTTAATAAAGGAAAAGAACTTGTAGAGAAAGGAGGCGTTAGTTATAGCGGAGATTTAAAGAGAGACATAAAAAAAGTAGAAGCTTCAAGAGTTGGTGGTCGTAAAACATGTGACTATAAAGCAGAAAGCGCAATGTTATTGAGCAATCTTTTTGCGAGAGGTGCGAGTCAAGAAGAAATATATAACGAAATGATTAAACTTCGAGACGAACTTAAAAGAAGATGTAATAACTAGAAGTCTGTGTACCGAACTATTTTATTGTCTTCAGTTAATTAAAGTGGTACAGTTCCTTTGCTTGTATCGGACATGCAACTAAAAAGAATAGAAAAATATAAAACAAAGGGTCTTGGAATGCAGTTGAATTTGAGTCTTAAACAATTGAAAGCAAATAGAAAAGTTGGATCAGGTATTGTTGATATAATAAATAAGATGTCTGGAGGAAGAGAATTTCACTTAAAATTACCAAAAGGCGTTCAATCTGAAAATGTTCCAAACGGAAGTTTCAATAATACTGGAGCTTATAGTTATGCAGGTCCAGGAACGAAATTCGCTAAACGCATGGATCAAGGGTATGTCGGGATTAACGACCTTGATAATCGTGCTTTTATCCACGATCATACATATACGGAAACCGGAGGAATGTCAGAACCAAGAAGAACGGAAATAAGGAATCTATCAGATCTTGTTCTTGCTGAGTCTGCTGCTAGAATTGCACTTGATCCTAGACAACCTGCTTATGTGCGTGAAGATGCTAAAACAGTCGCAGCGGTTATGGCAGCAAAAGCAAAATTGGGTTTAGGAATTGGTGGAATGCTAAACGATTCATTTGCAACTGATTTCTTAAAAGATAAAGTAAACAATCCCGCAAGTTTGAATAAGATAAAAAATTATGCCAGAGGCATTGTTGATAGAATGTTAGACATTAGCAGAAAAAAGATATAAAAAATTAAATAACCTAAAACTAACTAACTAATTTTTATTTTTGTGTTTATGTTTCTAATAATCTGCAGGATTGAAAACACCACGCTTAGAAGTATCATAAACTTTAACTTGATCAAGTTTCAGTCTAATATTAAGTCTTTCTTCAGAGTTGTAAGAGTCTTTAGTAACATAACTTCCATCGAGAAGACCAGTAATGGAAAAGTCTGTTCCAAATTTATGAACCACATCAGCAACACAACTGAACTTCAATTGTTTATTTTTTTGATCGAAGAAAATACTTGACTTGGGACAAAAATCAATTCTAATTCCAATTGTAGATCTCTTACTAAGGTCGTATCCACTGAAATCAAGTTTATTACTAGCCCTTTGTGCAATATCTTTAATAGTTGGCATCACATCATCAGTGATGTACATCCACATATTATAACATTGCTTAGAATCTTTGGAAGTCCTTTCCTCGATATGTATTCTAGCTGGTTTACCTTTTTGAATTACGACTGAAGCATTTTCAAGAACTACGAATTTCTTATTTTGGATTTCCATTTCTATAAATGAGAAATAATTTGTTTAATTTAAATTAATAATTCCATTGTTCTTCCAAAATCAGTTAATTCCATTAGTTTTAAGAATATTAGACATCTTCTTCCACAATCTTTCTGATTGAACTTTTGCAATTGAAAAGTTTGAAAAGATGGTATATCACCGAAGTAACTTATTACCTCAGGCATTGGTGGTGCTCCAAAAGAATCAAAGTAAAAACACCTGCTTCCTTCTTTTTTAAGTGCTACCCAATGAAATATTGCAAGGTCTGACTCTCCCGTATTACAAATAAGACACTCATTATCTAAAGGCTTTGTGAGTTCATCTCTTGCAAAGACACCTCTAAAGTTTTTTATATCTAATTCTTTTACATAATTATTTATTTCTATATCAGTCAAAGCTGATGATTTTACTTTTTTTTTAGTTTGTTTATCTCACTCTTAATCTCACTAATTATTTCACTTGTTCCTCTTCCAATTCTTCTTCCTTGAGATAAAGATCCTCTTCCAATTCTTCTTCCTTGTGATAAAGATCCTTCACCTACTGCAACTGGTATAGGAACACTTCTTAGTTTAACAAACTTTGATTTCTTTTTACTACAGATCGTACAGATTCCTTTTACCATTCCTCTCATTCCTTTCGTGCTATCAACCTCAACATACTCTTCGTGCAAGGTGTCGGTTGCCTTCTTACACTTCATACAATAAATCTCCATATACTATAGTATAGAAAAAATGCCTTTAGAAATTAAACCTTTCGACTGTGGGCAAAATATTGATACTGGACATAAAGAACCATTACCAAAAATACCTATTAGAGCGTTAGTTTTAGGTCCGAGTGGATGTGGGAAGACACAATTAGTAACGAATTGGATATTTTTAGGAGATCTTAGTTACGATGTTTGTACTATTATTGCTGCAAGTTTAGATCAGCCTTTATATCGCACATTTATAGATATGACAAAAAATAGTCCTGCTTTTGTTTGGATTAATGGTGTGGATGAAATGCCTGATGTTGATTCGTATAAGAAGTGTAAGAATGTTGTTGTATTGGATGATGTGATGACAGAAGATCAAAGTAATATATTTAGAGTATTTTACTAGAGGAAGACATAAAAAAATGAATGTGTTCTACCTTGCTCAAGGATTTACTAATGTTCCTAGAAGAACTATAAGAAACAATATAAACTTTATAATACTATTCAAACAAAACAATGATGATATAGAAAATATTCGTCTCTCGTACGTTGGTGATATAGATAGAAATCAATTTAAAAATTGGGTCAGTTCTTGTACAAGGAAAAGATTTGGCTATTGTGTTATTGATCTAACTAAAACTGAAGAAGAAGGAAGATTTTGGTCTGTTGATAAAGATGGAAAGCAACTAATAACAATTTTTAATAGTTAATAGGAAAGGAATGATTAACGGAAAGTTGTATCAACGAAAAAATAGACCATATGAAGGAAGTGTTCAAGAAGCAGTTGATTTAGAAAACTTGCTTACCAACTTGGAAAACTTAAATGTTGCAACCATACTTAACAATGGTGAAGAGATTTCTAGAATAGAAGCTGAAATTGTTGCTAGAGATCAAATAGAGCATAAACTAAATGAACGTGCTTTAGAATACTCTAAAAATGATTTAGGTGAAACTGATCTTAATAAACTTAAAAGAATGAGACCTAAACTTGCAATGCAAATGGAAAGTAATAAACTAATTGAAAAGGCCGCAGCAGCTAAAACAACACAGGATGTCTCTTTGGTTTTGAAAAAAACAATTAGTGATATTGCTTCTGGAAAACCTAAAAAGGCGATTAATAGAGTAAATCAAGCAAAGACTCATGCGGCTAATCCAGAAATAAAAGAAATTCTTGATGATGTTCAAAAAACGGTGGCGGAGAGTTTTAACATTAATCCGTCTACTGGTACTCCAAAGATTGATAAAGGAAGTATAAAAGAAATACCTACTACTAGTACACCGAAGAAGAGAGGAAGGAAAAGGAAAGTAGATTTACCAATTGATGAATCTGTTGTAGAACCTACCTCATCCGATTTTGCAACTGCTATTGAGCGTACAATCGTACTTCAAGAAAGCCCATCGACTATTAGGGCCGAATTAATCGAACTTACTAAAAAATCGTCTGTCGGAAAAATGAAAGCTGCTATGAGAGAATATATAAACGGAATTACAGAAGATAATGTTGGAGAGAGAGTTAATAGGATATTTATAGAGTTGACTGGAAGAGACAAAATGTCTAAAAAAGAACAAAGTATTTTAGATTATATATCGGGGTTGCAAGGATCAAGAATAGGAGAAGGACTAAAAATGCTTCCAGTGTTTGTTAAGAGCGATGAAGAAGTATTTAAGAAGATTGATTTATGGTTGAGAGAGCTTGCTGCTGGAAATAAAGGAGTTGTAAATTCAATAAGTGCTGCTGTAGATTATTTAGCCAGATCTAGAAAAGTACCAAAGTCTTACGTTGCAAAAATAAATAATCTATTGTTTAATATATATGAAAAATGAGCGATCTTTTAGTTGTTGCTAAAGAGATTCTTAAGAATATTGAAGTTATTAGAAAAAGTAGTCAAGCAAGTAAAGAAGGGTATGTGTTTAGTATTATTGGAAATTCTAATCCAATTGGTTTGCATCTTAACAATCCTATTTTATTGAGAAACAAAAACTTAAAAGTTTGCTTTAAGAAGTTTGTTGGAATTAATTCTATAAAAATATTACAACTTCCAATAATACTTTTGTTTATAGAAGTGCAGGTGGTTCTGAACAAACAGTAACTATAGAACCGGGAATTTATACTGTTGATAGTGATGACTTAAACACCGGTATTGTTGATAGGATTAATAATTATATAACTCAAACAGGATCAACAACTGATAAGTTTATAGTTGGTGTTGATACAGGTACTGCACACTCATGGATTACTATGCCCGTTGGATGGAGTTTTATTGCAAGTAAATCTTCTATCTCTAAAGTACTTGGATTTACTAAACCCGCTTATACAACTGATAGCAAGTTTTTAGAGTCATATCCAAATATTACACCAGTTGTTTGTACTCCAAATAAAAAGTTTTATTCAGAGGAACAGGTAAATATTGCTGATGTAAAACTTGTTCTTGTGAATTGTAATTTAGTTGCACCTGGAACTACTTTTATAAATGGAAAAGAAACTCAAGCTCTAAGAAGTTTTGGATTTGATTTTTATCCTTGGGATACGATGGTTTACGAACCAAATACACTTGAATACCATAACATTTCTACTGAAAGTATTAGTAATATAAGTGTTGCAGTTACTGATCAAAACTTGAATTTGTTAGATTTTGGTGGAGAACAAATTGTAGTTGTTATAGAAATTATAGAAATATAATATAAGGAAAAATGACTATAAGATTAACTGGCACATCCTCTTCAGATTATAAAACGTTATATCCTCCAATTAATTTAGGAGAAAAGTCTGGATATAATGAAGTTGGGTTAAGAAGAGTAGAATTTACATTTACTAATAGAGCAATATCGAATGTTACTAGAGGTATAAATAATCGACTTTGGTTTAAGTTTTCTATTGGAGATGCGGGTGATGCGACTTACATTGAAGTCGATTTTGGAAAAGAAGCTGATGATACTCCAAAAAATTCAGGAACTTACGATACTAACAAGATTGTTCTTGCTTTAAACACAGCATTAGCACTTAAGAAAAAAGAAGGTGGTGCTGCAGCTGTCACATCAGCTCTATATAATGGAAGAAGTGGGAGTGGAATAAAATTTAGTGTTGATACGGATGATAAGATAGTCATGCAAGTAGCTGGTGATACTTGTTTTTTATTTGGATCTAATTCTTTTACCACAAAAAAGATGAATTTTTTAGTATTGGAGATACGCTAGGTTTTAACTCAAATGAGCAAGGTACATTCGATAGGGACATGGTTGGAGGAACTCCTTATGAAGCAGTTGAAAAGGCTATGTATTTTGCTGGAACTTATAAAGCATGGAATAAAATGATTCAACCTGATAATGGTGGTGTAAAATGGATAAGTGTTGATTGTGACTTAGTCAACGTAGAGCTTAATTATATAGAGAGAAGAAAAGGATTTTTAGATCAATCAAGCTCTTTATACGTCATTGATGCTGATGATATTGCTCCTGGAGAAAAAGTTGATTTACATATTCCGAATGTAATGTACTTACCTACAAGAGGTGATATAGAACAACTAAATGGTTATAGTATTACATTAAAAGATCAAAATGGAAATAGAGTTAATACAATTACAGATGTTGTATCCACAATAGTTATTAAAAAAGTAAAATAAGTATAGAAAATGAAGATTAAATTAACGACAGCTTCTAGCAAGCAATATAAAACCAACTATCCTCCGATAATGCTTGGCCCCAAATCAGGCTATAAAAAAGTTGGGTTAAGAAGAATAGAATTTACTTATACATATAAATCCATCGTAAAAATTGTTGTACTTGAAAATGATATGCTTTGGTTTAAAAACAATCGTATTAATCCAAACAACTTTTCTGTTTCAGTTCCTCCAGGTTATTACAAAGCATCGTACCACTCGCTTTTCGGAATCCAACAGTCTAGAAATACCTCGTACAAACCTTAAATCCTTTGGAGACCGTGCATTTAGCTCGTATGCTCCCACAGCCTGGAACTTCCTCCCGACCTGCATCAGAACATCCCCTGACCTGACCACATTTAAAAGAAACTTAAAAACATACCTATTTAGGACAGCATTTAGTGGGTCCTTGTGATTCGTCCTCGATGTGCTTATGCGTGCTGACACTGTTCATGCTGCCACTAACCACATTTGCATGCTGACCCAGTGCATGTAACCCCTAACCATGTTATTCATTTTGTTTGTTTTTCAAGCATGATTTTACTTACTATTCTATTGCGTATCACTTTGCAGCAAATGTAAAGCGCCTAGAAAGAGATTAAGTTCTCTGAGGGCGCTTTATCAAGTGCAATATTATTATTATTATTATTATTACGATAGTGTTAGGCTTGTAGCAGCATTAAATAAAGCATTAGATAGTGCTGGAGCACTTTACAACCCTTCACGAAGAGTTAGTACTGGAATTGTTTTTAGTGTTGGTGAAGCTGATAAAATAATTATGAGAGTAGTAGGTGAATATGTTGTTTTACTAGCAAGTGATATATCTGGTGTTATTCACAACATTGGAGATACACTTGGATTTAATACAAAGGAGCAAGGAACGTATGCTCCTGGTTATGGTGATGGGATTGAAGAAGATAAAAAAAATGAAAAATCACATTACTTTGCAGGGACATACATAGCATGGAATAAAATGACATCTTTTAATAATAATGACGTAAAATGGATAAGTGTCGATTGTGACTTAGTCAATCCAGAGCTTAATTATATAGAAAGAAGAAATGGATTTTTAGATCAATCAGGATCTTTGTATACTATTGACACTAAAGATATTGCACCGGGAGAAAAAGTTGATTTACATATTCCGAATGTAATGTACTTAGAAACAAGAGGTGATATAGAATCGGTAAGTAGTTTTAAAATTACTTTAACAGATCAGAATGGAAATAGACTTAACGCGATTACAGATGTTATTGCTACAATAGAAATTTCAAAGTAATATAGAGAATGGGGAGTTATGCAAGGATTGGACACAGAGATATTAGAGGGAAGTATTATGGCTCTGGAGTTTTGGATAAAGTACTTGATGGCGTTGGAAGAGTAACACCTGTTTTAACTGGCTTAACCGGTCTAAGTATGAACATTGCTAATAAGGGAATTGAGATCCATCAAGCAAGGAAGCTTACTGAACTACAAAGAAAGAAAGAAAAGATTGATCAAGAATATGCAAATAAACGTAGAGATCTGGATGACAAACTTGAAGAAGAAAAAAGAAAGAAAGAATTAGAATATGAAATTGATAAGCGGAAGAAAGAAGAAGATTATGATAGAAAGATGAAAGAGATGGATCTTGAGATTAAACGTGCGATGCTTGATAAAATTAAACCAAAAAAATAAAAAAAGTCGTAAAGTAAAAATGGAAAAAGAAGTTGAAGAATATTCAGAATCTCTTAAAGAGAAAGACCCGAAAACATTTAAGGAAATTGATCGAGTAATAAAAGAAAAAACTGTTAGTTCTCCTTCACCTAAACTTGATGGCTATGGTGGAAGTATGAGAGAAAAAATTGGAGCTGGCTTATATAGACAAAAGTAAAAATTTTAGTTTTTTATATATAGAGAGAGAATGGCGAGTGCACCTATTCATAGTATACTTGAAATTGGAGATCCTGAGTTTCCTAATTATAGACTTAAAGACTATCAATTTAGAGAGTTTTATCAAAGTAATGGAAATGAAACGGATGTTGCTGCAAATAAATTAATCACATTCACTGTTCCTGGTGAACAACAAACCTGTTATGTTCTATCTGATGGTTATGTTTTACTTGAAGGACAATTGCAAGTTCAAACTGCAGCTAATGGAGCTTTTACAACACTTCCAAGAACTCTTTCTGTTGGTTTAGTTAACAATGCCGGCGCATGGATGTTTAATCAAATGAGAGTTAGACTTGGAGCTGAGGAAATTGAAAGCCTTACTCTTACACAAGGTCTTGGAAGTGCTTCAACACTAATGGGACTTCTATGTTATCCGAATGACTACAATAGAACTGAAGGTCCTGCGACTGGTTGGAGAAAAGATGAAGCAGCAGGGATTGATGATATGGTTTTAGCTGATTCGTATACAAGCCTAGCTGCTTCTGGAGCGACAGCTTCAAACATTGGTTTTGTAGTTAGGAGAGGTATCACAAACAACCTTGTAGATGAAAATGGAAACTTTAGTATTGCACTTCCTCTTGCTAGAATTTCTGGGTTTTGTGCTGATATGAATAAGATTCTTTATAATATTCCTTTTACTCTAGAACTAGGAAGAGCGGGTGTGTTTGATAAAGATGCAATTATTACTGGAGCATCTGGTGCTACAAATGTTCTTAGAACTAAGGGTGTTGACGGTGTAGCTGCAGATGGAACGTGGAATGCTTTTAAAATTGCAATGACGAAGATGCGACTTGTTGTTCCATGTGTGACACCAAAAGAAAGTATTCAAAGATCACTTACTGATATTTCAAGTGAGAAGGCAAAGAAAATAAGGTTGAATTATAGAGTTAGACGTTATGAAAATGTTACTATAACATCTTTTAACCAAGCAACTAAATTCACTAAAACTTTATCAGTCCAAAATAACATTGATAAAGTTAGGTGGTTAATTGTTGCAGCTCAAAACTTAAATAAGTATGATAGCTACACTGCCAACCCTTGCACATATAACCATTGTGATATTAAGAGTGTAACAGTTCTTGCTAATGGATCAAAACAATATCCAGCTATTGCAAGATCATCCGATCCTAAAAAAGGAAAATGTTCTATGGCCTACATGGACTTTACGACTTTCAGAAAGCAATACCTCGGAGTTAATGAAGTTACTGAACCTGTTGGAGTAGCATATCCTGAGTGGTTAACAATGTACCCAATTCACGTCATTGATCTCCAATACAATGATGAACCTCTTAGAGTAACTACTAGACTTGATGTCTCTGTTGAGTTTAATAGTATGCTACCTGCTGCTAACACGCCATCAATACTGCTTCACTACTTGACCATTTGTGAAAATAGTGCTGAACTAACTTCTAATGGAAGTGGTGCCAACTTGCAGCAAAGGAAATATGGTTTATGATGGAAAAGATTTTTAATAGAATTCAATCTAAAGTATAATGCAAAAAACAAGTTTTATTCAGGGGTCAGATGCTTGGAAAAATTCTATGAGACTTAATATTGGTGGGTCAGAAGTGTATTCAGTATTAGGAGATGATATGGTTTTTGGTTCACAAATTGATTGTGATGTAGGTTTAATTGCAAATAGAAAACTAAAAAAATATATTGCTAATTCTAAGCCTATGCAATTTCCACAAATGCTATTCGGTAAAGTATTTGAACCAATAGCAGCTAAATATTTAGAAATGAAATTGAATAGAAGTATTGAGAATTCAAATGAATGTTTTACTAGTGATGAGGTTTATAGGTATTCTCCAGATGGAATTATTGATCAAGAAACACTAATAGAAATAAAATGTTTATGGAGTAGAAAGATAGTTGAAGATAATATACTAAAACAATACCTTGCACAGTGTTTACTTGGTTTACACGTTTTAAAACTTAGTAGATGCTTTTTTTGTGAGTTTGAAATCTTTGTTCCTGGTTTGAATTGCTGTGATATACCTAAAGAATACATTGCGGCTGGAACAGTTAGAGTTCCAACTACTCATGATTTTGATATACCAATAGGTAAACCTCTTTTTATGTTTTTACTTAAAGATGAGAAGTACTTTGAATTTGAATTTGATATGATATCTAAATATGGGCGTTTTAACAGTAAACAAACTTTTGGTTATGATACTAAATACTATATAAAAAAGTAGAGATACAAGTAGTTGAAGAAGAAGACCCATTTAGATTTGTAAGAATTATTCCGGTGATTAAAGAAGTGTTAAAGAGATCTAAAATATTAATAAATGATTATATAGATGAACAAAAAGTTTCATAATGAAGATTATGTTTCGAAGAATAATGGTTTTATTCTTTCAGATCTTGATGCTAGTGGCAATAGGATTATTAATTTAGGTGATCCTGTTAATGACTATGACGCTGTTACAAAAGCTTATGCCGACGCTAACTTTCTTGTTAACTCTGCTTTAACACTTAATCTTGGTGGAAAACGTATTACAAATCTTGGGGCAGGTGTTAATCCAACTGATGGAATAAATGTTTCACAAGTAAATAATTGTGTTAAGAAAACAGGTGATACAATGTTAGGAGATTTAAACATGAATAGTTTTGCTATAACATCTACTTATTGGAATTCTGGAAATACTAATCCAGTCGTTCTAAATGATGACTATTGTGTTACTTACGGTGGAATGAAAAGAGATGTATTACTAAAGAACTATCCTTCAACAACAAATATCAATATGGGTGGCTATTCAATCACTAATGTTTCTGAACCTGTAAATCCTTCTGACGTCGCAACAAATAATTACGTAGATAAGACACTTAAAAAAATAACAGAAGTAATAGCAATATCAATGGACCCTAAAGCATTAAATTCAATACTAAATCTATCAACACCATATTCATGGACAAATAAAATGAGCCCACCAATAATGATCTTGAATGTTATGGTTGTTGGAGCTTCTAATTGTGTATTTCTAAAACCTAATACTGATACATCAGTAGTATCTGGCGATGTAAGGGCTCTAAATACTGTTTCAACAGGTGTTAATTTAAAGTACTATGTATATTTTAGTAGGTTACACACAGAGTATTACTTCGTTGATAGTACAGGGAAATTAAAGGTAAACCTCTTGGTTAGTTATGTACCCTCCTGAAAAGTATAAATGAGTTATTAAAACTATTAACTCTTTTAATTTTGTTGCTTTACGCTTACCTTTAACAACAGGAAACAACTTGGAAATGTAACAGATAGCTTCATGATCTAAACAATGATGTAAAGAAGTAGAACAACATTGTTTTTTTAAGTGCTTCTTAACCAATGAATATAGTTTAGTCGGTTTTTCTTTTTTATAATAATTAGAATCTATGTTACAGTAAGAGCAGACTATGCAATGGTTATTACGAAAAAGGTTTGAATCAAATTCAGTTTCTTCCATATCTTTGTCACAGATACAACAACGTATTTCATACTCCTGTTTTGGTCTTTTTCTTTTAGGTTTGCAAAAAGGATGACCTTCTTCAAGATATTCAAGCACACCAAATGCACATAAGCATGTGTCACAAAATATTTCCATTCTCTATAGATGTCGTTTTTAACTCTAAATGAAAGAAAAAAAGAAGGTAAGTTCAATCCTAGCCTAGATATAAGTCAAGTATTCAAACCAAGACCAAAGAACATTCCACAAGGTTTCTTTAATATTGTCGAGCCTAATGAAGATCATCAAGCAGACATTCTGTATATGCCTAATGACCCTGGATACAAATATGCTTTGAGTGTAATTGATGTCGCTAGTAGATATAAAGAATCAAGACCTCTTAAAACAAAGTCTTCTAAAGAAGTAACAAAAGCAATAATAGATATTTACAATAAAGGTCCTTTAAGGTGGCCAAAGAAAATGACAGTTGATCCTGGGTCAGAGTTTAAAGGAGAGTTTGCTAAAGAAATAAAAAAACATGAAACACAAATTATTGAAGGTACTAGTAAAAAGAGTGTTGCATTAGTTGAAAGAATGAATAGAACAGTTGCTGAGAGAGCGTTTATTGCTCAATATGAAAAAGAATTAGAAAGTATTAACAAAGGAGATTATACTAGAAATAAAGAGTGGGTTGATAATTTACCAAAGATTATTGAATATCTAAATAATAGTGTTACTAGAATGATTGGTGAAGAACCCGCAAAAGCAATAAAAAAAGAAAAGGTAAAACTAAAGAAACCAAAATATCGCGCAGAAAAGCTATTAGAACTTGGAACAAGTGTTAGATATTTATTAGAACATGGTGAAGGAGAAGATGAAAAAAGAAGAAGAGCTACAGACCCAAAATGGAGCTTGACTAAACATACTATTGTTAGAATAATGGTATTACAAGAACAACCGACTAGATATTTCTTAAATGATGTTAAGAGAAGTTTTGTTAGAGAAGAGTTACAAGTTATCAATCAATATTAATTTCAGATTGAGAATTTCCCAATAAAAGCCCTTCAAATTCTTCTTTTGTAACTACATCATCAGATAATGCGTCAGTAATCTTTGCGATTATTTCAGAATTGGAACTTAAAGCATTTCTTTTACGTTTGTCTATTTCCGTAAGTACGCCATCAACTGATACAAACATTACGGATAGTGCTGAAAAGACGGTTACTACATGACTAATACTTGGCATTGTTTGAATATAAGTACTTGAAACAGTTTCTCCTAATGCTATTAGAATGTTTATGAATTTAAGTACATATCTAACTCTTGTTAATCTTATTAGACATGATCTAACTTTTGTATTAAATTGAACAGTCTCTTCATATTTCTTAAGGGCAAAGTCTTTTCTTAAATCTACCATTTTTCTATATTAATTTAAATAAAAATCCATTATAATATATATAAGATTTCATGTTGTAAGAAAAGTCTAATATTAAGACGATTTCGTTTTCAAGACTTCGAAATGCGAGCGATAGCGAGCATGAGAAGGATTGAAAATGGATCTGTCTTAATATGAGACTTTTCTTACAACAGAGCGCCCAAGGGCGAATCCAAGCGTGGTGTGGAGCTTTACCTGATTTCTCCGCGATACCTTCGGGTATTATGCTGCTATCTCTTCTGTGACTATTTACAACCTATCCTCGGATATACTACACAAAACGGGACCTGCTTAGCATAAGGTGAGATGTTGTGGGCGTGTTGTCGCCGTCACGTGGTTCCGCCCCCAGCCGACGATCCGTCCACCCAACAGGCGCGCTCCTTGCCGGCACGTTACGCCTTCCTTGCCGCACAATTCACTTCACGCTTGTGCGTCGGCCTGTGCGCACGCTATCCACTTTCTTCTCTCTGAACATCACGTGCTCCGTAGCAGCACGCACGACGGTTGCTATATCAGTATGTACGCTCGCTCGCTTATGTTGATTGTATGCAGTATAATACAGCCGACGTCGACAGCGAAACAACTCGCTTGTGGTGGCTTCGCTCTTCATCGCGCCGCCATCGCAAGCCGACGAGCCCCTACAATGTCGCCATGAGTCGATACTTTCCGGCGGGCCTCCTTCAGCGGGTCAGTGTGAACCTCCCTGCATCTTGCGTTCGCCCTGTCAACGGCTCTGTTATCAAACCAACGAAGGGGGAAGTTTAAAGCGCTGAATAGCACCCGTTGCTGTAGTACCTCACATGCCATGCCTCAGCATGTTGTAACACGTCGACCAACGACCGTTACCAAGGTTTAATTCAAATTCAAAGGGGCTGCTTCTGCCAAACCGGCTACACGCCGACTTGAATGCAAGCCACTTAATCGGCGCCGTGTAGTTGTTAGACAGTCTCTTAAATTCCGCCTACTCAATGTCAGCTCGCTAAAACCCAAGGGGTTACTTATCTCCGATCAGGCTGTCCAGGAGAAGCTAGATGCATTTCTGCTAACCGAAACTTAGATTACCCCTTGTTCCAAGTAGCGGTACATCAGAAATCAACAATCCGGGTTCTCATTTCTTCAGTCCATGGGTTCTGACGATGCTGGTGGCGGGTTGCAATTGTTGTTCGTGAACCATTTGGCTAAGAAATATACAGTTTTTCGCGTGGGACATTGCTTGAATCAGTTTGAATCAGTTGCAATCAGGTCCTTATCAAAGACAGTGACTCTTACTGTTGTGTGTTGTGATATACCGATCTCCTTCTGTCTGTCTAAACTTGTTTCTGGAGGATTTTTCGGAGTTTCTCGCTAAAATAATTGCGTGCGACTGACCATTACTGATTACTGGAGACTTGAATATTCACGTTGAAAACCTTATCAACAGCCGGGTCCGCTCATTTCTTGACTGAATAATTTTAGTTTGGTCCAACACATTAATCATACCACCCACGTCGGTGGCCGTATCTTAGATTTCGTGATCACTAAGGACGTCTGCCCCTCTGACCTTCTGGTGTGCCCGCCGACCCTCTCGGATCATTGTTTAGTCTCGTTTACTTTTATCGCTCCGTTGTAGGGACAGGGTAATGCCTAACTTGCCCAGCGACGTAACTTAAAAAGCATTGACATAGGCACATTTTTTAAATCTTTTTGCAATGCAGGTCTTCTGGGTCGGAACCCAGAATCGCACGACAGCCTGGATACCCTCACTGATGCAGTGAACATGAAACTTAGGAGTGCTCTTAACAAGCATGCTCCCGTACATTCTATCCGTGTACAGAGTCGTGGAGATTACTTTTAGTTTACAAAATACTTCGAAAAATGTGCCGTGTTAAGCGCGGGCTTGAACGTCGTATCAAGAAGTTTGGGCTGGATGCAGATCTAGCCAATTTCAAACACTCCCTTCTAGTTTACACCTGGAAGCTTAAAAAAGCCAGGGCTTTTTTTTCACTCGGAAACTGAAGTCCTGCCAGTCAGACTAAAAACAGATTTGTAAAACGGTAAACAATTTAGTGGCTGATGCTGAGAGGTCTGACTCTCTAGATAGTAGCAGCTCAGCCAAAAGGTTTTCAGCCTTCTCTACTGAATAAATTGTGCACATTTGTGCCTCCCTTCCGAATAAAGCAATTGCTGAATCGCAACCTGCGACGTTACTTAGAAGATTTTCCAAGGTTTCTGCAAGCGATATGGCTACCTTAATAAAATCTAGTAAAAAGAGCTCATCTCCTGGAGAACCTATACCATCATCTCTGTATTCTTCACGGGCAGACCAAGTCAACCCTGCCATAACCGAGGTTTTAATGCTTCTTTCCGAAAAGGGGTCATACCCAAGTCCTTCAAATCGGCAATCGTTTGACCGATGCTTATAAATCCTGGATTAGATGCAGAGGTCTTTGCAAACTATCGTCCAGTTTCCCTTCTTTCTTTTTTGTTGGATTCTTGAAAAAATTGTCGTCGTGCATCTGGCGGCACACATTAAAAAGAAGGAAGTGCAGAAACATTTCAGTCGGGGTTCAAGAGGCAGCACTCCACTGAAACTGCTCTCCTCCTTGTTAACAATGACATCCTATGAGGCAACGATGACGGGAATGCCACTGCCCTAGCTGTGCTAGATATATCAGCTGCGTTAAGAAAATTGATCACGATGTCATACTTGAATGATTGAGAGCAACGATCGGTCTGGCAGACGAGGCATTGGCGTGGTTTAAATCGTACTTGTCTGATCGTGATCGATCCGTGCCTTTGGGGGTCAGGTCTCACCCACGAAACCGGTCACCTGTGTAGTCCCTCAAGGGTCCGTCCTTGGTCCCTTGCTGTCCTCTATTTATACTCAACCTCTGGCAAAAGGGATTAAGGCCCATGGAATAGGATATCACTTTTATGATTAAAATACTCTGCTGTATTTGTCATTCAAAATGTCGAAATCCGCTGCAGTAACTGATAAACTAAATGCTTGCTTTGCCGAAATTCGAACCTGGATGTCGAAATTTTTTTTTTAAACTAAATGATGATAAAACTGAACTGATGTTCATAGAAAACCCTAGGCGTGCCACTGGATTATAAGACTTTGCTATTCTAATAGGTGATGCTGTTGTGCGACCATCATCACGTGCTCAAAATTTAGGTGTCGTTTTTGATAGCTGCATAAATTTTGAAAACTTCATTCATAAGACTGCTTCTACAGCTACCCATCACGTCAGATGCCTATCTAAGACAAGGAGCTGTCTTCCACGGTGGCTTGCAAAAAACGCAGCTATCTCCTTAGTTTGGTCTCGGCTTGATTAACGTAATTGTCTTCTAGCTAGGCTACCAAAAAAAGCAACTCGGCCACTGCAAATGGCTATGAATATGGCTGGCAGTCTAGTTTGCAAATCCCAGAGATTTGACCACGTGTCTCCGTTGCTAAAAGAGCTATAATAGCTGCCAGTTGGTCAACTTATACAGAGCAACGTTCTTACGCTGGCCCACAATGTCCCCCACGGCTTGGCTGCTCTATACCTAGCTGAGCTGTTGCACCAGTTTCAGCCTCCTTGTGCCGTCAAATTCTTTATGGACAATCAGCTAACAACTCCATTCTCCAGCTATAAGACCTTTGGCGGCAGAAGCTTTAACAGTCGAGGTCCTAGACTGTAGGCCCACCACGGCTTGGCTCCTTTGTACCTAGCTGAACTGCTGCATCAGTTTCAGCCTGTTTGCGCCCTCAGGTCCTGTGTGTACAATAAATTAGCTGTCCCATTCCTCCGCTTAAAGACAGTTGGTGACAGAAGCTTTTGCTCTGCAGGTCCTAGACTGTGGGGAACTCACTTCCACGATTCTTACGCAACGACAACTACCCCCTTCTGCTGACTATGGCAAATCTTTTTTAGCTGTCCTGTGCTGCTACTTCCATGCTACTCACTAACTCAACTGCTCTCCTGACTCTGCTATGCTTTCCACTTTCTCTTTGTTGCGTGAGATAAAGCCTGTTGGCTACCGAATTCGTACCGAAATACGCTAAGGCTGCTAGTGGGCTTTAAAAAACTCTCCTGCGTAACACCCACATAGTCTTCATGACTTTGTGGAGTTACAGACAAAACTACATTAAATTACATCAGTAGCAGCAGTGATTATCTTGTCGCCCTCTTGCCTCTCGTTTTAATCAAAGAGAGACTTATAATCAATTTACAAATACAGAGAGCTTCGATACCGATTGCTCCCATACACCAATATACTTTGTATTTAGTCCACACCCAAACCGCTTGCTTGCACGGTCCTTGTCTCAAGCACCATACTGACTAGTTTTCAGAAGCTAGGCACAGAACAGCCGTGTATTCCTCAAGCAAAGCTTTCCCGACCAAAGAAATTCGACGCTGATTCGTAGGCGACGCAAACGCCATTAAAAAGGTCCACGAAATGCTACCCTGTATTATATTCGTATACACACATCAAGTGTTTATGCACTTGATTTGTGTTCACAATTTGCCTCTTTCGCTAGCATTCTGCCTATCCTCTGGCACGGTACTTCGGCATTGGTTGGAGTATAAAAGCATCGATGGATTGGCAGTTCTTTTTTCCTGACGCCTACTTCAAGCTGCTACCATATAATCGATGTCAATTATATCACCAGGCCATTAAATAGCAGTATTTGCAAGCACTATTCTTGTCAATTCATAAATGCCCTTTCATGCACGGGGTGCCTAGCCTGAAAGTGAAAAGGACGGAAATAAGGATCGCATTGACCTTTAAGAACAAGCCACTGTGAGTGGGCAGCTTGCTTCAAACTCCTGGCACGGTGCTATTGGCTCAGCCAGCTGTTTACAGACCCAATCCAGCTGTGACAGCCCAATCCAACTCTGACATGGAAAAAGAAGCCTAAACATAGCATCCAGAACTATGGCTACAACTCAGACTTGGTCATATAAGGATACTGCTGCAAAGCTGATCGCATACATTTGTGATGTCCCGTCTAGATTTCCCTAACACTATTCGGAGATCTTTCTGCCTGCATGTCATTATATTTGTAGATCGTATAAAAAGACTGCAGCTAGAGTTGTTTGCCGTGACCGTAACAGCTGCTATGTTATGCCACTTTTTAGTGCTCCGCACTGGCTCAAGCCTATCGAGCCGTGTATCGACTTTGTCATTCCGTGACTCACTTGAGGTCCATATGCTTGAGGTCATGTTCTCTTGCTCAGGTCTACCTATCTGAATTACTCCACAATCAGGCTAATCATCGTTAACCTAAGTTTCGGACTCTAGCCATTTAGCTAAATCTCTAATCAACCTCAAATCCTTTGGAGACTATGCCATTAGCTTGTTTGCTCTCAAAGCCTGGAACTAAATACTTGCTGAAGCTAGGACATCATTGACCCGATGCACTCAAAAAGAAGCTAACTTTCCTTATGTTCCTTACAGCAGTTTTTTTTATCTATATGTGTTGTAATTTAGGTGCTTATCCTGAATGTTAGCTTGTTGTTGTGTTATTGATGATACCGCACATGAAGCTAGCGTTCATGGAAAAAGTACCTTGGCTTGACATGTAAAAGTAGTCAAAGTCTCAGCGAGCTCTAACTCAAGAATGCCGTAATGGCACACTAGGTAAGGCGGTTGCTTTCACGACCTCGGTCCCGAGGTCGTGGGTTCGATTCCTGTGGTGGGCGATCCTTTATCGCCACTGCAAGTGGTGGTGATAGCCGTAAAGGCTCTTCTGTCGCTATACAAAAAGAGGCTGTTTAAGCAGCTAGGATTTAAGAATGCTATGAAATGCACCTGAGTGGACCTATAAACTGAAAGCTGGAATGAAGTGAGGCAGCCAATCACTGGCCAAGATACAGTGGAATAGCCACTGGTTTGATGAGTACGTGAAAAATAGCTGTAAGAATGCCGTCATGAATAATAGGCAATCAACTATAGCTCCGTACATGAATAATGATGCCACATGTATGGTACAACATTTTTCATATTGCATAGAGCTGTAAGTTCATCATAATGATCTTTTATTTATCACCCTCATGATCGTAGCCCAGATTATCCTTGGAGGTTTGAGCATATCGCAAAACAATGTTTTCCTTTCGAATTTTCTCCTCTAAATGTTTCTCCTCCAAACTTGTGGACGGTTCGAGAGCAGTCTCAGCATACGCCCAGCTCTGTATTGTACCCTTACCGAATATAAGGAACACGACTGCACCGAAACAAAATATAGCTGCCCAGATGTAGAACACTGTTTGCCATTCCTCTTGCGTACCCTACAATTCAAATCAGTGTTAGTTTTGTGTGGTGGCCTTCTCAGCGCTTGTAGCTTCTTTGCAGTTGTCGTTGGAACACTGCTCACTAGTTGTGGAGGTATTACTTGGTAGGCTGGGCTCTATTTCGCACATAACCGATCTTCTGTTAAAGACGCAGTGCTAGCACATTTGCGACGCCGCTCAAAAACCCTAGCCTGTGATTCGCTCAAAACATTCGTACTTTGGCCTGCAAAACAAGGATTGTTACGGAGATGATGCAGTACTCATGCTGATATAAAATCGCTGCATGTTCATTGTATACCAAAGTGAAAGTTACTAGTGGGAAGTCCCTCATATATGAAAGTCTCAGCATTATTTTGCTAGGAAAGCTGGTGCATGAGAATTACTAACCAGGAGTCTGTCGAAGGAATCCAGTCTGCAAATAGGTGAATGCTCTTGCAACGACAATCCAATAACCTATCTCTCGCAGAGCATCAATATGTGGGAATAAATGGCATGGCCGAATCCGTCGCAGCTCTGAGACTCTAAGTAGACTGACTTGTGCTACGAGCTGAGAGATTGAGAGTACATGTTACCACGCGCCTGGGAAGAAGAAACGGCAGATTCTTAGGAATCTACTCCAGCACGATAACACTCAATCATGCCTCGAAAACGTATCCGAATGCATTAACATTTCTTTAATATTCGCAAAGATCCCTTCATTAGCTAGCTGAAAGTATTTGAGCTACTTTTTATGTCTAACGGCTGGAAATCTGAATTGAAACCTTATCACATGGAACCTCACTTGCAAGGAAGGGCCGAGAGTAATCCTTTGGCTATACTGGTGCTCGTTGAGCCCGGAATCTTATGAGAGAATAGGGCTTAGTCAACCGACTAGTTTAAAATCACTTGTATCCATGTGGATAGAAAAAGATTAAGTTCTGTGAGGGTGCTATGCAAACATGTAATTATTATTTTTTATAAGTACATGCCCAATGAATTAAGGCCCTTATTGAAGCCCTAGATCTAGTCGGGTCAGTATCGTTCTTATGTCGAATCCAAAGCATTAAACAAGAAAATATAAATATAGATTGAAACTGACCTTCACGATGGCACTATGCAACCGGTTTCTCTGCAAGAATCTACTGGTTTCTCATCTGCATTGAATTCTTCCAAAATACGGTATTGATCTTAGAATTAGAGCGAGGTCTATGATGAACTCAGTACTGACAGTCACATATTGTGGCTTTTGGAGGTTTGCTGACCTGAGCAATAAATAATGTCAGGACTACAAGAGCACAAAGCCGTAGCAAGATTGCTCTTGGCAAAGGGGTACCCAACGGATCGGAAACGGCTGCATTACCCCGGAGTTTTTCTTGATTCTGCATGTGACATAGCAACGATTGTGCAGGTTGGTGCATAGAAAAGGACTCATTAGAGAAATTCAAGTAATTCTTATTCGAAGAGTGAGCAAGCCCTGGCTGAAGGATAGAGAGTGTTATCAAACCTAGAACTTGAGAATGGCCTCGTGTAGCAAAAGCTAGCTGATTTAAGAGCCTCTTGTATAGCGACAAGAGAATCTTTACGGAAATTACCACCACTTGCAGCGGCAATAAAGGATCACCCACCACAGGATTTGAACCCACAAAGCCACCGTCCTACCTAGTGTGCCATCATGGCTCACCAACTAGTGCTAGAACCATGGGTCTACACAACTCTGGCTGGTCACTATGCAGCAGCTAAGCCTACCAGTGGTCTAATTTTGAACGATGAGAAGATATGTGTACTAGGCTGTATCGGAGTTCAGAGAACTCCTGAAATATAATCGAGTGATCTACACAGGAGCAATCGAGGTATCTTATTAAATTAGAGACATCTAGCAGTTAGTGCTGCTCGTAGTCCACTAAGCTTCTTTTCAGCCAAATTTGAAACTCCGATAGACAAGGTTATCGAATCCTCTGTCATAGAATAGAGATTATGAAGAAACAGATGTCATAAATATTAAAGCTCTGACCGCATGGCAGGAGTGAGCGACGGTGAGCTCTTCTTTGAATACGTCTTGGTGATTCTACGCCAATGTTTCATAATTTGACTTCGTCGATGGCTGCCTGACGCTTACCAGTTACAGTAGTAAAAGCAGAATTCCAAGCCAGTCGCTATGCTCGATTAAAAGCTACGACCAGATAGAGATCTAACGGGCTACGAACAGATGGGTTCTTACAAGCCATCAACTTTTCTCTGCATCTACAGTTAGTGCTACAGGAGGCTGCACTTGGAGTCGCCTGGGGCGTGACAAGCCCAGTGTGGATTTGTAGCTCCCAAGGAAGGGCCGAGCCAAGTGGCAGAGTAAATTTTGCCTTGAGCGATACTTAACCGTGTTTTACTCCTATGGTAAACGTGAGGAAAGGATGCAGTGTCGCATGTGATCTACTGTTACTGCAGCCCTCACAATAGCCACTTTCCGCTGGGATTCAGGCAGTTTCAACGCGTGAGAGCTCCACTCAAGAATTCTGGCGGCTGGTCGCTTCGACAGCAACTGCTTCTAGAGCCGTCCCATGGGGAATTGCATTAAATCTAATCAGCAGCATGCTCGCGTACTCTGTACACGTTTCAGCGACACACAGCGATCGAGTCCGGCACTGTACTCACGTTGGCAGTTAATGAACTGACCAGAGGTGGCGAAACCATGCCCGGTATGGTGGCAAAGGTGTTGGTGAAGCCGAATAATTCACCAGAGAATCTAGAGCCACACAATAAAGAGAGTGCATTAGTTAAGTGCACACAATGTTCTTGGGCATTAAGTAGCAGAGAGAAAAGGTACAATGACTTATTTCGGCAGAAAGCTATTGATCACTAAGAATTGCAAGGATTGCAGAATCGTGCAATACCTTGAGACGGCTGCACCTACCTGGGAGCTATGTCCACGTGACTGACCATGTAACCCACTTTCGTGAACGAGTTGAAAGTCAGTGCAAGGACCATGAGCAGAATGGCAGTACCGCTTTCTTCAGCTGACACAAAGCTGATACCCACTAAGAATGCTGCCGGCACGAACAAACCTGAATCATGCGGACTGGAGTTGAGTGACACGAAGAGGGAAGAGAATGGCAGCTCAAAAATCGAGGAGAGAGATTAAGAGATAAAGAGAGAGACGAAGAGGAAAAGAGGTAGAGGCCAGAGCAGGGAGGGAGAGAGAGAGGGAGAGAGAGGGGTCAAAAGTGGAGCCAGAGAGAAAGAAAACGTACGTGAAAAAGTGTGGGATTAAGGGAGGGAGAGAAATAGAGAGAGAGAGAGAGAGAGAGAGAGAGAGAGAGAGAGAGAGAGAGAGAGAGAGAGAGAGAGAGAGAGAGAGAGAGCGCGAGAGAGCACGTGTGTGTGTGACCGCATGGCACCCTCATGCTACATAAAAAAAGTACAGCCTTCGACAGCACTCTGCCTGAACATGATCGCAAAAAAGGGAAAATCTTTGCAGGCATCTGGTCAAGAAAAGGAGCTAATGTTCAAGCAGAAAACAACAGCGGTTATTTCAAACGCAATATCGGCAATGACATTGCTTGGTATGCTGACCTGTTTGCTTTCAGCAAATGAGAAATAGTTTAGCTTGGTGGTATTCTCCTTGGTGGTGTTGGTGAGCAAAAGTGTATTGGACCATAGATCAGTTGTTTTTTAAATTCGCATGATATGGATATCCGTGGCGTGGACGCTCTGGCTGCTTCGGCTCCAGCCAAGTTGGAAAAAACGAGACCCAAATCATTCATTGCTTAGAACTTTAATAGCTCACTTTGGACATATGCTACTAGTAGTTAAAATCCTCCTTCGAAAACTAGTAGTTTCAAATTCCTACCGTACGACCGAAAAGAGTTTTCGGCACTTGTATATGCTCTGAGAAAGTTCAGACACTATCTACCTCTTAGGCTACCTATTCAAGGCGAGATCCACTCGCAACGTGGGCTTGGAAGGCCAGACAGCGTGCCACTTATTTATTTAGCCGTTCACTTGAGTATGCTTAAAGAGTCTCTGCCGTTACTAGAGCATCTTTTTGCTTGTGTGAATTACTTTCAGATTTTGAGACCATGAGAAGGCTCGAGAATGTCAGTAAAGTTAACTTTCTGACTTTGGAGTAAATGTTTCTTGGCAGTGCAATTTCAGGTAAATATGAAAAATTAAAAACAACGGAAAGAGTGAAGTGGGTGCCCGAAGCAGTATTGAGCTCGGTATTCCAGCAGGCAAACCCCAAAACGATAAAATAGTCAACGATTTCTGAATTCGGCATTTTTAGCCTTTTTTAAAATTAAAGTTCCCAATATTGCAGACATGTGAGAAGGTTTATCTTGCATATTCATCCATATGGAGATTTGAAAGCCGAGTAACTATCAACCGGAATTAGATTTTCCAGTATGAAAAACCTTTTAAAAGATCGCCAGATGACAATTTTTACTTTATTGCATGGCGAACTTTTCATCTTGGCTTTGAGAATGCGTTTAGTCACTTCCGAATGCATCCAAGCCTCAGTAGAAAAATTTATTAGGCTGGCTGCTCTTAGCTTTTGAGTGCAATCACAGGTTTAAGTAAATTGTGGCAGCCCTAGCTGCACTTTAACAAAAATTGCGGTAGCCTGGGCGTAGAATAAAAAGCTGTAAAATGTCAACCCTATCAAATAGCACAACCTTTTTAGGATGAAATTCACAACAATTATATAAACCTAACAGAAAACGAAGAGCTTTCTAGCTTAATCCTGTGAAAAGTCACGGGAAATTTCAGTGTTTCATTACAACGAGGGCCTGGCTGTCCCCTGACCTAGTGGTAAGCCCAACCTAGCTGGTGTGCTCGAAGTACTGTCGGACAAAAACTCCTTACCCGATCTGGGTCGTGAAGTGCTCGAATCTTTTCTCCAGTCTCTTTCTGTTTTTGACTTTATCATTAGCAAGACATTAGCTGCCCTTGGATAGCACATCGGTCCCTGGCTTTTCTTCAGTCTCTTCCTGCTGCAGAGTTTGTCCTAATTGACGTTTCTGGTGAGTTTCGGCAGTGTCGCGCTCAGTGGCTTACTGTATTACTTGTTTTTCTCGTCGTTATCTGCGCTAGGTACGCTTATTTACTGCTCACTTTGCTCTATTTTGTTCCCAATTCGTTGTATTGAAAACTCGTCTGCCAACCTTGGTGGGCCGACATAAGCCAGACATAAGGATATTAAAAAAACAGCCGACAGGCCCTGACCTTCGTGGGACTGACCCGATGCGGTGAACTTAGCGTCGTCGATGGGACTGACCATGCTCTCATTGCATCTATGATCAACTGTCTGAACAGGATTAATATATGACTCCTTCCTTGGCGTAGACCGGGTGCATAAATTCTATGGGATCAAAAAGGGGGATCTAACAAGGCATTCCAATGCGGGCGGCCCGCATAGCAGATCATGCTGGGCAGCTTGTTTCCTGTAGGTTTAATGGGGCTGATGTGTCCCACGAAGCTGCCTTTGATATTGCTGCACAGTGCGACTGCTTATTGGCCGACGTTTCCTACGCTGATCGTGCCAATTGGCACGTGCGTTGATGCTGGCCCACCATGCCCATTCAGCTGCATCGAGGTGAACGCGTGTCCAGTGGATCAATCATTTCCTCTCCCTAAACCGTTACATCTTCAGTCTGCATTGCTATGGTGACAGGTTTCTCAGTAGTTGTCATATACAGATGCCACGATTAACTTTTAAGCAGCAGAAGCAATGCAGACAGTCTGTTGACACACAGTCATGCTCAACAGTGGTAGCTACAGTCTTTACTATAATACATACCAATTCCCATCGCCCATTTCCTGACCGCCGTGGTTGACATGCCTTTTTTCCTCAGAAAATCGGCAATTTCGCCAACGATCAATGTACCGATAAGAAGTCCTACCTGGGGAAGCGCACTGTACAAACCATTCTGCAAGAGATCAAAACACGTCGTGTTCTCGGTTTAGGTACGAATTGCAATGGTCAAACACTGCTGTACCAAATTACAGTTATTAAAAACGACGAGAACAAAGGCAGTGGCAGTGGTGGTGATAATTGTTGTGGTGAAGCTGGCGTTGACAAGCGTGAACTGTCCTGAGGCATACGTTTCGCCTGTGCATCGGTACGAATGCACTGTACTGCACTGCCCAGGTTTAGGTCTAATCCGAGTGAAAGATTTCTGGGTGCAGATATTACCAATGGTCCTCCGATGAGCCCGTGGAACATGTGGTACTCCTGAGATCTGTTGTAGGCTTTCATTCTTGCACAATTTTACCGGTCATCCTCTTTTGCCATTTTAATTGCAAAGTAAAACAGAGGCTGCCGTTTCTGTTCAGCAGATACACATCCTTAAATTTACCTCGATCCTCCTCGGAATTAAAGCCCCATAGATCTTTCAGCACCCCTTGCAGCTTGTATTTCTGACATTATTCTTGAATGACAGCTAGCTTTCTTAAATCGAATGGCGACACGATTTTCGCAAAAATATAGTGTTAGTCAGAAATTGTAAAGCCTAATCTTTAAAGATTCCTCGTCCAGTATTTCCCGCATGGCATCTGCATGGAATTCAGATGTCCTATTCAAATGGAGTTTTTAATAGACATAATTCTCTATCTAGTGATACATAGAAAGTCTCAGTGGTCAACTCTCAATTTTGAAATAATAACATGAAGCCTGCAAATGGTACGGTACTTGATTTATCCATAATTAATCCGACTGAGTTCACATATTCCAAGTGATGAGTGATATCCTGCTTTCCTTATATCTCAATTTGGAAATGGGCCAACTCTCTAACCGCATCAACAGGCAACCGAAGCAGCATCTAATAATTCGGAGATTGCTCCGAATCAAACCAATGACCTTGACTTAGAACGAGTGCCCCTCTTTCACAGCCCTCATACCCGGTACGACATCTACTCTCCAACTGCTGACTATGGCACATCTTTTTCAGCGGTCCTGAACTGCTACTTCCATGCTACTCACTACCTCAACTTCTCTCCTAACTCTGCTATGCTTCCCACTTTCTCTTTGTTGCGTGAGACGAAGTCTGTTGGCTACCGAATGCGTACCGAAAGCCGCTTAGGCTGTGAGTGCGCTATACAAAACTCTCCTGCGTAACACCCACATGGTCTTTATGACTTTGTGGAGTTACTGACGGAGATACATTACATTACAAGAGTGGCATCGTTACTAATAACCAGCTACACGTGTGCGTTTATTGGCCAAGGCTGGAGTCTATGATTGTAAGCTCAGTCTAGCGATGGACCGCTTAAATCGCTTCATCATGGATGAACTAACTCGTTCTTAAGCCAATTTCGGATGTGATCACTGTAGTGCATTTCTTACCGAGCATTTATTTCAAAAGAAACTCTTAGCTTTAAGATCCGATTACGCTCACCATTTTCTTTAGTTGTCCCTTCACATCGCCTTTCGGGCCCACACCAGTCCTGTCAACTTGAGCAGACGCTACATGTTCTCACAGAAAGGTGCCGGCCCCAAGTACTGATGTTAGGTTGCAGCATATTGCAAGGGTTTATAACTAGGTTCCTAGGGGGCTGCCAGGGATGTCACCCACCAAGGGGATCCATTATTAAATATGCACAATCTTCATTATTATTTACGTATTTCAGCCCTATCAAGCCATATCGCATCAAAGATCCTTGTCACACAAGTGTGCATAAGGTTTAACAGAAGGCATAGCGACGTGGAAGGTTGTTACCTCTGTGATGTCGAAATGAAGGACTTCTTTCATGTATGCCGGCATGGTCGTTATGATCGTGTAATTTCCAAAGTTGTTGCAGACGTGACCAGCAGTAATGGCCCAGACTGCTGGCGACCCGAGGATTCTGCACCACGGTACCGACTTGTTCTACAAGTGAGAAAAAACGATTACAATTTTAGGAGCGCTATCATCGACCAGTCTTGTTTTTCCAATAACTACTCAAAACTTTACGGATGTAGCACGGTTAATTCAAGTTCCAATGTGCCACTCAAGGTCAGTCAAGATTGGACTCGGCCAAGCACTCCCCTCTTCCAAAGGCTGACAAAATCCACTCCGTTTCAAATTCCTGTCAGCAAAGCTTCAAAGCGAAACGAAACGTATAGCGGCTATGACCAGTCAGAGCCCTCAGTCGGCATTGACACCAAAAAAAGCGACCTAAGACAATCGCAGCATCAAGATTTTTTAAAGGAGCTAAGCACAGACGTGTCTGGTAAAAATGTACAAGTTCCATCTTGCTCATGCGCCTTATGTATTGGCAACACGCTCGCCGTTTAATCGGAGAAGGAACTCTATTTTTCACCACGTCTAATTTATACAGAAGCGCCGACAAACCTAATCGATATGTAGGTGATAATGATACTGATTAGACATTTGAATTGCCCCCAAGAGAACTAAATATTTTCCTAGGCACTTCAAACATGCTGAAAAAAGCATGTCCATTGATTGGTGATAGCATGTGCAAATTCAGCACGCATAAGGACAAAAGGAAAATTTCAAAATTCACATGGACAGGGGAAATTTTGTGCGGACCAGGTAAATGTTTAGCTTCAAATAACTAATGTCACACGATCTGGGGTGCCGTAGTGTCAGTGAGTAGAGTAATGATTTTGATGCTCTGGGAACATGCGAACTGAAGGCCTCGCTTCATTATGTGGAACTTTAACAAGTAGCGAAGTACGCAAGAAATAATATTTTAGTGCTACCGGGGCTTCTATCTGCATCATCCATGACCCTATGGACAGGCTGAACGTGATAGAAATCTCGACAAACCAAGGTGAGTATTCAAATCAAACTGTTCAAATTAGAGCAGATTTCGCTTGACCATTTCCCGAAATCAATGCTGTCGAGAAAGAGCTGACACCTTTAAAGCGTACATTTTACAATTTTAAATACCCTGGAGTTTTATCGATTACCTAATATTGATACATCGGATGAACCTTAATCGTCGTTTTTCAACTGGATTATCGTAGTTTTAGTAAGAGGATTATACGTCTGGAGTTGATAAATCTTGGTGTGTGTGCGTGTGCGCGCACTCGTGTGTGTGCCCTAAGAGGCTTTCGGATACAGCGCCTTAGGCATGGTGATAAAGGTTAGCTAAATATTCTAAACCCCTTTTATAAAAGCGGCAGGCTCAAACTTGGTTAATGGAGGATGTTGTGCACAAGAAGCATTTTAGAAATTATTAATGAAATGAAATGATGAATGAAATAAATGGAATAAATGAAATAGACATAATAATAACAATGGTAATGTCATCTGCACAGCGCCCTAAGACAGCTAAATTTCTACTCAGGCTTTTTAGAAAGCACCGTAAGAGAAGCAAAACGTAATACCATTGAGCGCAAGGTGTCATGCTTAGGCAAGCGTAGAAAGCACACAATAGTCGTGCTCAGAAAAGCACGCAGAAGCGCAGGAAAGACTCGCGGCAACTGGTTACTAGGACCCGCGGTTGGTAGCACTTGCTCAAACATGCATAGGTAAGTGAAGCATGGGAAAAAGAGGGCTTCACTTGGGAGCTTCACAAATACAGGCAAAACATTTAAATGCCAAGCGTGTTTATCATTTAAAAAAAAATCTATTGAAGATGTAAAACAAGCTGAATGGCGTCAAGCAAACTAAATTGGAATGACTACACCAAGTATGATAGGTCGCAAGCAAGATCAGCTACCGAGTCTTCGAATCAAAATACCAATCAAGAATAAGGTAACAAAGGCACATTGACTATAACAGTTTATCGGTTTGTGTATAAATCAAAAACATTCTACCTACACTCCGTAGATTGCTATCAGTCGTCTGTATGAGTGGCTAGATTTTCCTCTGCACTGTGGTTTTCCTTCTTTATCCGAGGCTCGTCACAGCTCGAATGAGCCAACATGTGACTCATAAAGCTCGTACGATCATCCTTCGTAACCCCAGAAAAAAAATACTGCTGATAGTATAATATAACAACTTAATTCATTCGTATATTACCATAAGAAAAATTAATTTCTGTTCGGAACCTTATATATGCCATGGGACACGAGCCCACGACCTCGGTCATCACCCATTTACTCGGTGATCCAATTCGGCGATCTGTCATAATCGCCACTAATGAAGGCACTGGTAGCAAGTACCAGTTTGGTTAGTTTTCATGGCAACTATAAAGCTCTAAATAACCAAATAGCATAAAACCATAGCATTTTTTGCTAGAGAATACTGCACAAAATTTAGACTTCATACAGTAGCTGACCATTTTCTAAGCCGTCGACTGTCACTTGTCTACCTCTCGGAACCCGTCAGTCGATACCGTTTGGCCACCTCAGTCCTTCTGAGGCGCAGATAGTGACTAAATGAGCAGGTAAAAACATCCTCTGCTCAAGTCGGGGAAATAACGAGCTAGAAATTCTCAGAGCTGTCTTGTATACCTTTGGTCCTAGAAGTCGGTCAAAACCTTTGACGATAAAAAAAAACTATTTCTCATAGAAAACCTAATTGTAACTAATAGGTGACTCTGTACTCAAAACTCGAGGTTTTGTGGCGCAAGCATCACCGAGTGCTCGTAATTGGGGTGTCGTATATGAAGAAAGCCTACCTCTTACAAGCTCTATTCAGAAGACCTTCACATCCAGCTCCCATGTTCCATCGTTATCCAGGATTAGGTACTAACTACCACAGTGACGGACTAATGATTACATGCTTTCTGGATCTCTCTCGGCTAGATTTCAATAAATACGTAGCGGCAGGATCACTGAAAAGTAGAAACTAAGTCTCGAAAGTCAATGGCGAACATGGTCGTTTGGTCAATCGATTAAAGAAATTCATTCACGTGACTTCCTTGCTATGGGAGCTAAACTGGCTCCCGAGTGATCGACAGATGCAGTGCAAGGCGCTGAACTCTGAACTCCAAGACCTGCGAAGTTTTAGCTACTTCCTACCTTGCTGAAAGCAACATCAGCTTCAACCAACTAATAGCCTCTATTACTATCGAGATAATAGATTGATTAGCCTTTATTTTGCTTGTAAAATATTTCGGCGACAGAAGCTTTGAGTCTATGGATCCTATATTGTGGAACTAAATTTAAAAACTCAGGAAGTCCTACTTAAGTCGTTATTAGGTCAACTGCACACAAGTACACTCTGGCTGCAAAGAGAGAGACTGGAGCCGGGATTCGCGGAAAGACTAATGCAGCCACTCGGCGCCGCCATTGTCTGCTAAAAGTAATCGATGCAGAAAAAACCTCCCTTAATTGTAACTAATAAAAAAACGCCACGAAGAGTATTGGCTAGGCCAGCACAGCTGTGAGATTCCCTGGGTAATACAATTAATTAGTTTCGATGGAAGCACGGTGGGAGCTACCGTACACAATAACATGATACCTGTAAAGAAGCCGAGCTGAAGTAAGCTGAGCTAAGTAGCGGAATGAGTTTCTCCAGAAGACGGATCCAAATTGGTTTTCGCCGAACAACGACGTCGGCACGACAGCTAAGACTCGAAATCGGAAATGGCTGTCGGATTTTGCAAAGGTGGCTATCTTCTATTTTAGGGGCGCCAGGAAGGCCGGGATTGTTACATTCGGACTGCTACCAAGAGGCTCGCCGAGCCCACCAAACGCGTCTCTCCAAATGGTAAGCATGCTTTCTTTGTTGACGAGTTGGTCTGAACGGGGCTTCCAAACGGCACATCTTAGGGTTCTGAGCTGCCAATCTGCGCAAATACGGAATGGCAATTCAAAGAGCATCTAGAGAAGCTTTCATTCTTTCTGCATGATTATACTTCTAGGCCGAAAACAAAACAAGGCCCAAAGAAGATCAACCGTAGGCGCCGTCAAGGACGTGCTTCTTCATTGCTTTGAAAGTGCCTTCGGCTCGTCGCTAGCGATAGAAGACTAACATGAGTTGATTCAGCTGATTCTTTTGCATGGCCGCCGAAGAGAATCGCGAGCTTTTGGCTCGCTCGCATCGTGCAGTAAAGAGTTGCTTGTTGCTTGCTTGTTTCCCACGTGACCGGCGGCGTGCAGTTCTATTGCCTTACCAGTTGGCTTAAAATAAAGTGCTCCGAGATGGGACGGACAGTTTTCTTTATTTATCTTGACTAAAACGCAATGATTTTGAGCTGCGTGCCCTCTGTGAGAGCGTTTAAGCCGCTTTCTTAAGGGCAGGTCATCATTTTTCGAGATGCTAAATACGTAATTCTTCGTTGGACACGTCTAAAAACGCCCGCCGCGAGGCACCTTCAGCGAGAAGCTTCAAGGTCTCCTACTAGCGTGCACATTTTTTGATTAGATGAATCAGTTTATAGAGGCTTCGGCTTTCGTCCTTTTTCCGTGTGAGTTGTGGGTTTCACTTTTCCAACTGGAGAATAACCATATTATGAGAGCTAAGGAATCTTTCCGGCGTGATTTCAAAGGGAAAGCGTCAACTTTGTGTTAAGTCCCTCCAAAAAAAGTTCCGCCTCTTGCTTAAACCCAGGCTATTTTCTTGTCCTGGTTGTCCAAGGTTGTTGAGCCGCTGGCCGCCGTCTTGCCGGAGGCCCAATTACTGCTTCTGATATCGTCCAGACACGTGCTCGTAATGCAGCCAAACATTCCTCTATACTTTATTTGGCTGTAATACCATCAGTCGATTTATGGAAGTTCCAAAGATTTTTAATGGTTTCTGCATTATAGTAGCTAGAAAACAGATATGGCATGCATGAGATTCTAAAACCCATCCAAGCGATCCAAAGTTGATCACTTGCACGTTGCTGGCTGGTGCTAGGCACCAGTAGCCCTTCTGCCGCTGTCCTATATACAGCTATACGCAAAGATGCAGTTGCAATTAAGGGACCGGGTCATCTAAGTCACTGCGGTTTCGTTTTAGGCTAGCGTCCGTAACGAGCACGGCGTTGGATGCGAGGGAACGTAGCTCGTATAACTATAGCGTCCGTAACGAGCTTTGGATGCGTTGGATGCGAGGGAACTTGGCTCAGGAGTCGGTAGTGCACACAGTGCATTCCTGCTAAAAGTCCTTAATCTGCTAAATGGTGGCTTCAAAAAACGCTGCTCGGCGCCAGCTCCCACTCGTCCACATGCACGCCTGCCGGTCACTTTGCCGCACACTTCCATGAATTATCTTTCTACACGCAAGCCATTGATTGTTGAGCACCGCGATCGGATGAATCGAACCAATCAATCAGATTAGGCAGGCAAAGCCACTGAGGTCAGTGGAGCCACTGAGTCTAGTTCTTGCCAGAGGTACTGGTGGTGCTTCTACTGCTCACAGATCTGGCTCTGAATGATAAAGCAGCCTGCACGAGTCACGTACCATTTCGGCAGCACTCGAGCCTTCTTCCAGCGAGCAGGTGATGTATTCTCGCTCCGATGGCTTGATGCGAGGATGAAGCAAGGGCGAGTCGTAAACGCAGTAGAACCAGAGCCCACAGAATGCCACACCCACAATGCTCGGTGCGTAGAACAGGGACGGCCAGCCGCCGTCAAACGACGTCCACTCGCACATGAACCCACCAAGGCCCAGGATGACGATGTTGCCTACGGTTGTTCCTGTTACGGAAGATTCGTAAGATAGTTTTTGCAAGCTTGAGCGGCGACGGAAGGGGCTGGGCGCCTGAGTGCCACGCCGGGCTTCATCAGCGGCCTGATGGTTTGTTTTCGGCTGCCCTGTGCAGCAAATAACTACCGCTCGGCCTACGGATTGCACTTACCGGCGTAGCAAAATGCCAGCAACTTGCTACGCTCCAATGGTGGTGCCCATTTTCCCCACAAGCTGTTCATTGCCGGGAAAAGAGGACCCTGCAAATCCAAGGTACATAACAGTCAGAACCGAAACAAACTCCGACCCGACGATCGGGTCCAGCAAATACGGCACAGTCATTGCCAAGATCACGATAAAGACATTTCTTCAGGTTATTGCACTGCATCCGCATCTAGCAGAGTATCGACTTCAAAGTTCTGTCTCTCACATTTAAATCCCTTCCTTCTCAGGCTCCTTCCGGCACTTATCCAAAACTTCTGCCCATCGGGCTGACACCCATGCAGCACCAGTCTTTCCTCATGGTTTTGCTCATATAGGCTCTACCTCCATCCAACTTCAAATTCTTAGCTGACCATGCCTTCAGCTCCTATGCACTCACAACCTGGATGTACTAAATGACTGACATTATGACATCCTCTGACTTGGCCATACCAAAAGCAAAGCTAAAGGCTCACCTATTCCTGACGGCATTTGCTTCGTCAATTTGAATTGGTGCTTACGGTCATCCGTACAACTGTATGTTTCATTATCACTGATCAGTCGGTAACAGTTCTTTTTAGCCTACGCGAACGTCTACAACGATGAATTAACTCTCTTATGTATTAATTATTATTACCATAAAAACAGGTACAATACATTTCCCCATATCTTAGCAACAGGACATTTAGAAACACTGCACGTAGCAGCAATTTCAAATGAGGGCGCTGCTTACCGTTGACAAGCCCATGACCGTTCGGAGTGCAATGACAAGGTAGCCTGAAGTTCTGTAATCCAGGCCGTCGTATCGAGCAGCCACAGGTAGAAGAAGGTTGGCAGCCACATTGATGGCCATGCACACTCCGAAGACGAGCCTGCCACCAAAGCGACCGGCCAGCCAACCGCCGGGAACTTGGGAAACTATGTAGCCATAGAAAAGAGCACCGAGAATGTAGCCTTGCAGCTCCTTGTCCCAGTCCATGCCACCCACAAGCGGCTCCTGCAAGAAAAGAAATGAGGCCTTGAAGGCTGCAACAATGAGCTGCCCGGGGCTGAGAGGGGAAAAAGGGTTGGGCGTGCAGGATCTCTTCAATCTAAGAGAGCTGATAAAGAAAACCTCTCCATTGGAGATCGAGGCAGGGCAGACGCCAGCGATAATTAAGGAATTTAAAAAGAAGAACAGTCGGGAAGCGCATGGACACAAAAAAAAGAAGACTATGCTGAAAGCATGCCGTAGTTTATATCTGCTCGAACATCATGTGTGGAACTCAAGACAAACATTCAAACGTGTAATTTTTACTCTCATGAGATCGTTAATTACTGCCGTTTATAGAACATGGAAGCCATCGACGAATGCTATACACGATAAAAAAAATTCACCCTCAACCGCTTGATCAGCACACACGCCAATGGAATATCGGTGGCACGCTGAAAAAAACATCACCGGGATTTGAACCTACGACCTCTGAAATCAAGGACGAACCAACTCCTTTTTGGCTGATGGAGACAGTGGCAAGGTCTTTAACTGTCACTGCCACTGTGCATACCAAGTCGCTTGCGTCTGGCTCAGAAATGCATGCGTCATTCTGTTTGTTGTGTCTTGCAAGCAATGTTTATACGAGAAATAAATACGCATTTATGAGAGAAATTGTAGAGTACACTAGTTGAAGGGTGTTGCTGAATTTTGGCATGGGGCTCAGCCTCGACATTGAGGGACATGGTAAAACATCAAGACGGTCTTTTTAAAGTCATCTGGCAAAGCTTTTTCGCCTTTCTGAAAGATCCCTACTCTCTGTCGAATGTATGGTCCGTGGGCGAGTATACATGATGGTGAGTCCAAAGCAGTACGCGAAGGAAGATCGCCTCGGAGATCGTAGGCCTGAATTTCGCTGACCATAAGCTCCCAACGTAGTCTTGATCACATGTCGCACAACGGCGACAATCAGTTCACCATATGAGGCGGATTAATTACACAAAACTCCATAGTTTGAAGGAAATTGAATCGCTGCACCAAACACACAGTCCGAAAGCTTCTTAGACCATTCATAAAGAAAACTGAAACTCTATCCATTAAAAGGGCCTGAATCTGCGCTTCGCTGGCGCCAATCAATAGGCCTCCAAAGACGTGCGGAATAAAGATCGTCTCGAGAGCTATGAAAATATATCCAATCCCTTTAATTTAAACATAGGCACTTTGGAGTCCAACTCTACCTTGTGCACGCAGATGACGCCACATTAGAGCAACTTTCTAGCCTGCTCTTAAAGTTTGTGGCATTGCCTTTAGGTGAAAAACCTTGAAACCAGTCACCAAAGGCTCCGGAGCCGCTCTCTAAGTACGGTGACCAACCTAAAAAAAAGCCTTAAAATAAAGCCTTAAAAGCCTTGAAATACTTTGGGATGATGCAGATTCTGGACCGATGAGGCGCGATGGGGCAGATTTAGTCCGAGTTTAAGCAGCCAGGAACAAGGTTGCAAGGCGTTCCCTGGACATTTCTCCCCTAACATTCCCCCCCTGGTGGACCCTAGGACATTTCCCCACCGGATATTCCCCGGGGTAGGAAATTTGCCCCTATGTTGAAGAATAACTAAGAGTACAGATACATATATCCATGATCAAATGAAGTTCACACTCTATTGAAACCAAATCATCTCAGTATAAGTGGCGACTCGATAGCACGACCGACGGATGCCAGCATGGGCCATCGCACCAAGCCTGGCACTAATTTGAATTCTCTTGGAGATAGAACATTCAGCCCGTACGTACGAAAAGTCTGACACTCACTTCCGGGTAGGCTCTCTACTGGCACTGACATGCTAATAGCCTCAGCTCCAGACGCATCTGTTCGGATCGGCTTTCCCTTCACTAAAGTGAATTTGCCTTTTTCTGGCCTGCTGTGCGAGCGAACGGTCAAGTGTGCATGATTCTGAGCATGTGACTAGCCACAGGTTCTACTAACTGACGGTCATCAGTATTCTCACGTTTGTCTTGCTACGCTGGCCTAAACCTGACACTTGTTTGCTTTACATGTCTGACTGATATCGTGCATGCATGATACTAACCCTTGCACTCTTGTTATCTTGCACTCTTGTTATTTTGCAGTGGGTTGGAATCTCCTGGGTAGAGGTTAAGCTCTCTTTGGCACTAAACGAATAACCTTTAGTTATTATTATTCATATTATATTAACGAATCGAAGGTCATGCGGGCTTCAGCTTTTGGGAACTGAGGTTTGGCTGGCAGAGTGCGGCTAAAGGTGTCTACTCCTAACTTCCGCTCACCTCTTTACCATATCATGCTTGCTTATTTATCAGCACGTTTACAATAAGTGGCCAAGCTTTCATCTTGGCGAATGCACGCTAATACGTAAGCTAGCTAAAGGAAATACTAGCATGCGCAAATTTAACTTTTCCCTTCCTGAAGTTTCGGTACTGAAGTAATGGCTCTTTGGGCGATCGGTGTGCTCGCACAAAATGCAAGGTCAAACAAATGAATAGCAGGCAAACTTGTCCTACAGCAACCCACGAGCATTGTCCCCGTGGATAGAAGTCCGGAGGCAAAATTGATATCATGATGAAATAGCAAAGTACCGTACTAAATTAAATGATGCGCCTCTATTCACGTGCGATTATATTGACCTATACGCCTATTGCCGATTCTTTGCACCCGAGCAGTCTTGCATCAAAAAAGGAGCACAACCAATGTTGAAGCCCTTTGAATTTTTAGTAGCCATCGAGTCAACTTCTCACGGTCCTTTCTCTCTGGCCTTCGGGTCGCTTCACTCTCGCGAACCAGCTCGCTGCACCTATCCGACGTTACTGTTCGCTCTGTCTCTCATACCATCCGCACCTCAGCTTAGGGCCATCTTGGCATTCCTAGCGCTAAATTAAAGCTTTTTTGACTACCGAACCTACAGTTTGTAAGCACGGCAAAGTCAGGAACTCGCTTTTGGCTTTTTGCCTCTGACCAATGTTAAGGTGAATGCATTTGATGACTATGGTCCTGGGCTCAAGCCCGCGGCAATTGTAATGCTGCACCTGAATAAAGGTTTTGTTGTCTCAGGGTGCTATGCAATCAATTATATTTTTCATCTTTACATTCTGTCATGCCTGATTGACTTTCTATCTTTTCAGCTCCAGCTAAAGACTCGTCCTCCGCTCAGCTTTCTTCTGCAATCCTACGAACTCGTCATTTTCCTGCGTGATTCGAGTTCGTACCTGTTCGCGCTTCGGCACATCTTATTACTCGGATGTTCCACTAATCAGCGGCCCTGAGGGGCTAATTGAGTTGAGTGCTTTGTGTGGCTTGTCTAACCATTATGCCTCGCTAGTCCTTAACTCTTGGCTACTGCTTCTCTTGCAGCGGGCTGCAAAGTGTCTGGCTAGAGACGCGGTTCTCTTAGGGTGCAATATAAAAAAGGCTTATTATTATTATTGTCATCAATAAGAAGGAGCCAACTACCTACCGAGTCAGTACTGTCGTTAGAATGAGCGGGGCTGGCTGGCTGCAACGAGGTGCTGTTCCATGCTCGACTAGCGTTCGAAGGCGGCCGCGAAGGCTTGACCATGCACACCATGGCTATGCTGATGTTGGACCTCGTCATGTAGATCAGCATCGACCCGAGCAGTCCGACGTACGACAGGGTCCAGCGGCATGACGTCAGCGCTTCAGCTGCATATCGAGAGGGCAGACTCTCTCGTCACTCGATGCCGAGCAATATCGACTGACGAAGCCTGCCCACGAGGGGCAGGCACTGGGCGCGTTACGTACAGGCCGCATAAGTGCAACCACGCCGCCCGCCAAATGGCCTGTGGTGAAGTAGCTGCCGGCTTTATGTATTCAAGCTGAGGTCGAGTTTGACAGGATTTATAATGGATAATAATGCACAGGTTCCCTAGCTCCTTAGCGTGGGGCTTCGGTCAGCCGTGCCTAGATGCAGATGACGCAGGTGACACCACTGGCTGGGCGCTCCTGTCTGACTTGGCTGGTACAACTGCGGACAACCGCTACTAAAAGCCTTATCTTGATCGGAGTTCAAGCACACAACAAATCTGCTAGGTGATTTAAAAGCAATTATGCAGTCCTTGTGCAACCAAGCGAATGATATGCCTATGTTTGTTTCCTATCGGTCCTGAGTGCTGCCAGACCACTTTCAGTAGATAATAGTCCAAAGGTAGAGACATAGCCTAAAGACCGCATGCTCCAGCTTACATGTGCATATGGCTTATTTTTTGCGCTAAGACGCTAATTTAGCTGTTTCGTGTCAGGGCTGCTGTAAGTATATACCTAAATAAATATAAATATAATTCATTTGTATAGCGCCCTAAGGGAGTCCAATCTCTAATCAGGTGCTTCACATAAACTACAGGGCTCGAGCCTACGACCTCATCCTTCAAATACGTTCTCCTTGACCTTGGTCGGGTCCAGCATCTTAACCTCGAACCAAGCCAGAGATGCGTGGGTAAGCGTTTCAAAATCAAAGACAGTATCGACACTTTTGCAGAGAACCGCTGAAATCTTATCATGGACAGGAAGGGCTTTTTTTAGGGAAGCGTCCATGCTTTAAAGAAAAATCCTTTTTCTTCATGCGAACAGATGCCGAAGATTTTGGCATACCCAAAGAATTCGCCTATCACAACCCTCTTGCACTTATCTAGATCATTCAGCCTCGGGCTTTAAGGAAACATGGTGTGTCTCGCTTTTTGAGATGCAGAATGGATACGGTAAAACCGCTGTCCCTAAAAATAAGCTAGCTTGTAAGCACTGATGACGAGTCTTACGCAGCTTCTTAAAAAAATACTCATTTAGCCGCAGATTCTAACCAGGCTAGTCCAATTGACAGCCACGAAGTGGTTAAAAGACAAAGTAATGACGGAATACCCGAATTTCGAAGAAAGACCAGCACTTTTCGCGTATTTGGAAAACTTAAGAGCTAGTTCTAGAAGTCCGATATTGACTTTTTTAGTCTCATTATTGACACACATTATTTCACTCCCTTTGCAAAAAATGTAAAGCGCTTAGAGAGAGATTGAGTTCTCTGAGGGCGCTTTATCAAGTGTATTATTATTATTATTATTATTCAATTCTAGGGTAGAAACTTTGAGATCCCGCGAGAAAAAAACGGCCTCCTAACGTCGCCCCGAGTGGACAGCTGCACAAACACGATCCGAGTTTTTTCTGACCATTTTTCTGACCAGCCCGATTGTCATTTAAGTTTGCCCAAGATCATTGCAGACCGTATTGAATATCAGACAAAGTCGCATGAGGCGGTCCTAAAATAGATTGACCAAGTAATCGCAGCTTTAGGAATTTGGAAACTAAGATTATTGAATGATTTCGTAGCCATAGGGTCGGGCCAGCCTTTATCAACCCTACAATCAACGCATTGGCCTAACAAGCTTGGACCCAGTGCGACAAATAATAATAATAATAATAATAATAATAATAATGCACTTGATAAAGCGCCCCCAGAGAATTTAATCTCTTTCTAGGCGCTTTACATTTGCTGCGAAGTGAAATGCAATTGAATGGTAAGTAAAATCATGCTTGAAAAAACAAACAAAATGAATAATATGGTTAGGGGCGACATGCACAGGGTCAGCATGCAAATATGGTTAGTGGCAGCATGCACAGTGTCAGCACGCATAAGCACAAAATATAATTCATTTGTATAGCACCCAAAGGGAACTTAATCACTATTCAGGCGCTTCCCATATGTCTCGGGGCTCGAGCCCACGACCTCAGCCAGACCTTGGTCGGGGCGAGCACTTTAACCGCTGGACCAAACCAGCTCGGCAAATAAGGGACCTGGTGTTTTAAGACGACGTGCTCGCATCGACCAAAATTGGCAGTAGGTTTCAATTTACCTTTTTGTCTTAAGTAAAAACTGCGCTTTTTTAAGACCAATTGCCTAATTTAAATGTAAATAGCTATCGTTAGGCGGAAACGTTGCTTCCATGATCAGGACAATGATATTTTGAAATTCTCCGGTTTCGCTAATGAGCAGGGAGAGGAAGTCTGGTTCGCTCATACATCGATTCAATGTGGCGCTAGCCGATTTAGTGATAGTCTGGTGGATAAAACACTATAGGACAGTCTCCATAGAAGCGAAAAAGTACAGGTGCCTTGCATGGAAATTTCAGGGGGATCGCTGAGTGACTTCTTCCATTTGTAACATTTCTAGTCTTCCCTTTAATGAAACAGAATCTGAATTGAAACACCCACAGAACGCCTCCCCAAAGGATGTCTTTAGCTAGCCGCCTTGCCAGGTTGACGCAGCCCGACTTTGTTCGTCGAGCACGAGCCGTCTCGTTAAAAATCTCTGCTGCCCCCGCATCTAGTAACGCTTGGCAAACCGAATTGCTCAACTGTTCGCCAACATCAGGCGCCGGAGCCGCGCCAACAGAACGCCCTCTTTAGGGCCTCTAAAAAGTAATGTGTAACTTCCTGTAGGGGATCTAGGCCTTGTGGCTGAGGCACCGATGCGAAGCCGGCTATCTTTCGACCGTCTTAATGCGATCGGCGGCTGCCGGTTAGCCTCTGGGAAAGTGCCCCGTGGATTCGCCTCGAAATTAGGCCGAATTTCTTGCCAAATCTCCCCTCAGTCCTCCCATAGAAACAGCTGCACGTCGTTGCGGTCAGGCCCAAAGCAAAGTGCCAATGACCCGCCGCACTGCAGGTGTCTTTAGACCAGCGTGACACGAAATTGCTAGCCTCGTTTCCAGGGCTTGTACGTCATATCCGCAGGCGCACCTACCGATGCCTTATTTGACGCTTCTAAAAAGGGCAAACTTTTAATCCCTTGGAACGTGCTATCGCGCATTCTTAAAAGAAATTGTAGGCTACTCTGAACTTGACTCGACGAAAGCGCACCGACCCAGCCTTTCCCGCCCCGTCTAAAAAAAGATGTCAGCCCCATGGAGATTAAACGCTAAGCCGCTCAGCGAACACGCACCGTCCATTGAAGCCTTTAGAGCCGTTCTCAATACATCTTCATGGAATCCTGCTTGCCTCTACATAGGGGTTTCCGGGCGTGGAACTGTGGGGGGGGCGGTATGGAGTGCCTTCTGGGGGTGCTAAAGCTCCCCGGGCGCCCCATCCCCAAACCTTTGGGTCTGCTGCCTGCAGACCTTTGCCTTGTGACCTGGTCTTATTTATGGTCGCTCCACCCAAGCTCGGCATTTCTGATGACACACCAATCCAAGGGGTTAGAGAGCCTTGAGGGTAGGAGGGGGTCTTCGAGAAGTCTCAATTTCTGGGCGTACTGTGCTAAGCAACGAAGCGTCGTTACGTCCTTGTCGCAAAAGAAGCAGATCATTTTACTCGCTTAGCCGGCATAGCCGTATCCAATATCCGCTATCGTAGCGTTGAAGGATTGCAACATTACTGGCTGTGGCTTAGTCACTTGCGCCTTGGTTTGTTCGCCTGACGTCGGCATATATATTCACATGGTATCCAATAGTTTAGTGTTTACCTGCTGGACGTAATCCAGATAGTCAGTTAATCGCCTCGTCGGCTATCCCGGAAGCCGCTACCATTACAATTATCAACAAGGGCACCAGGCTGCAGAGTCTCGCATATATTACGCTGGTGACTCGACCACGATTTTCCGCTTATATTGATAATATCGACAACGAGCACAGAACTGTAATTGCCACCCACGTTTCTCGTTTTTCATTGGGCATTAATTCAGAGCGGCTAATCTTCTTCAATCGTGGTACAAGTTTATAAAAAAAAAAATATTGCACACTCTTTGTGGCTCCGTACGAACACAAAAGGTTAATGGAGGAGAACGTCACTCTCCAGTGGGCACGAAAGTACCTCAAGCCTCTATTAGAGAGCGAAATCACGCCCAAAATGCCGCCATCTGCCGCCACTGCACCATCTGCCGCCGCTGCTAAAGCAGCGACAATCTGCTGCCACTGCACCCTGCCGCCGCCGCCGCCACCAAACGCCGTGCAATCGCTCGCCGTTGAGGCTCGCTAGAGCGCCGAGCTCACCTATCTGCTTGCTGCCCATTCTTCGACCTCCCGCTGAGGAGGCGGCGGCCGCTTCCACTGGCGTAATGGAAGCTATGCTGACGGCGATAGGCTGCCGGTGTCTTGCGGCAGGAAATTAGCGGCCGAGCTCGCTCGGGCTGCAACCGCTGCAACCGCCACTGCTGCAATGGCCGAGGCGGCTGCCTATCGCGATATGCGGACAGCGGACACTATCTGGGAACCAATCTTATCCGCGCTCGAGCCTAACGTCTGGCGGGCCACCGCTCGAGCTAGAACGTCACGCGGTTCTCGTCGCCACTGATGCGCCCGCTTCATTGACCATTTCTGCGTCTCCCTTTCCCCTAAGGCATCGTCGTACGCTAGAATTCTACTGATTTGACTCGATATTTCAGCAATCGCTGGTTCGTTGCAGGCGGAAGTGTGCAGCACATTTCATCGCGAAATATTCGCAGGCATTCGCATTGGTGGGTTTCCACCGGTTTCCGACCCGACTTTAACTCATTTTTATCCACATCCACAGAACTCCTACTGTCGCCTCCAATGATGCGCCTGCAGTGGAACTTGACTAGCGCTCCCATTTCAACCACAAAATGTAAATATCGCGGCAAAGCCTCGTCTGCATTAGACTGATCAGCCAGAAATCTCAGTGCTCTTTGATAGTGCTAGTCCTCGCAATAGCGAGATAAATACTAAAAACGCTGCCGCTTAGAAACGAGCATGTATGCCAACGGTAATGATAATAATAATAATACATTTGACATAATGCCCTCGGAGAACTCAATCTCTTTCTAAGCACTTTATATTTGCCGCAGAAGAAGCACGATCGGATGATTAGTGGTAGCATGCTCAATAAACAACAAGAATAACATGGTATAGGGTCAGCATGCAAGGATTGTTAGTGGCAGCATGCACAGTTTCAGCTGGCATAAGCACAAGAAAGACAAATTACGTGGACCCACTAAATGCTGTGATAAATAGATTATTTTTTAGCTTCTTTTTTATGTGATCAAGTCAGGGAATGTTGTGACGCAAGGCGGAAGTGGGCGAAGCATGAGCGGAGAGTGCCCATATATTAGTGTGCTGGTTTGAGCTGGTTTGATCCGGTAGTTAAGGTGCTCGCCCTGACCAAGGCCTGGGTGAAGTCGTGGGCTCGAGCCCTGGGGCACATGTGAAGCGCCTGAATAGAGATTAATTTCTCTTGGGGCGCTATACAAATGAATTATTATTATTATCATTATTATTGTTAAGGTAGAAAATCGTCGTACTGTTAGAGCAGTCAGTTCGGTAGCCGCGGAGGGTTACGTGCATACAGCAACCCTCGTGCGACACCAAAAACCGCTGCTATTGAAACAGGTGCACAGTCTCGAGCGAAACTACCTCCCCCCCCGGCTCGAATTCTACAAAACTCTTAGCTGATTTAGCAGCTTCATCTGTGTAGCGGCAGATGAGTCTTATCGGCAATCTCCACCGCTTGCACTTGGCAATAAAGGAGTGCCTAACAGCAGGATTCCAACCCATGACCTCAGTTGTGAACTTTGCGGCAAATGTAAAGCGCCTAGAAAGAGATTAAGTTCTCTGAGGGCGCTTTATCAAGTGCATTATTATTATTATTCTAGCGAGCACCTTACCTCCTGGGCTATCGTAGCCCAGCACGGCACGACTCAATTGTGTATATAACCTTACCATGAATTGTCACATAACCGGTTCCCCGACATTGAAATTCAGGAACCGAGGATATTTCAGCAGTCATAATTTGGGTGACCTTTCGCTCTGTCGGTGCGTGCGGTAATCCTTTTCCTCTACGGTACCCAGCCCGCTGCCTCAGCAACTGTTACGAACTGGGTGTAGCGGCTTTCACGTCCGGGCACAGCTAAGCCGCAAACGAAGCGCTCGTGATGGCGCTAGTCTTAGCCGGCTAGTCTCAGCTGGCGAGACACAGCTTTCACGTATCCATAATGTAGCGAAGTTTATTTGACAGCGACAGAGGGCTGCAGGCGTTAAACAGCCGCCGTGATGAGCAGCAACTCTCGTACGGCTCAGAGCCTCGAGCTCAGATGCCAAGGCCACCTCCTAGTGCACAACTGACTCCCTGCTCCGTGGCTTGGTTTTTTATTCTGCCGCGGCATCTGCGATTATCGCACCGCCGGTTATTAGCACTCATGATTAAGAACTGCGAATAATCAACATCAGTTATAATGTGGCCGATTTAGCTGCCGCCGTCGAACTGCTGCTGTTGCATGAATCGTGAAATCGAAGCAATCCGTGTGACTAAGACGACAAACGTCATGCTAAGACCTGCTTTGTGAATCCTGCGAGTCCGTTGTCCGTAATGCGGTTGGAATTCGTCAGAAATAGACGTATGTAATTGCTCACCGCCAGCCACCGCTTTTTCGTCATACAAGTCCACTATCGCCGTGCGTCTTCTCTCCGGCGCCCAGAACTAGCCAATACGAATGTGAATGCTCGCTGTCTTTTAGTGCTCATTCAGGGGGAGGTATTTTCGAGTGTCGAGTGCCCATCTTTGACTGGACTCACGAAGTAGTCGGGGCGATGAAGCGGCGGAGAGCTAAATCAGCCACACTATGACCAATATTTATTATTCATCGTTCCTGATTGGCAACGCTGGGGAGTGATTGGGCATAGGAATCTACGGCCTAGGCCGCATAAGTGCTGACACCGCGAGGTGGTTAGTCGATTTGTCTGTCCGAAGATTGCCGAGGCATTTGAGGTGATTTGAGCTCCAGGTCACGGAGCCATTATTATACGTCACGATCGCTAACGTACGCCTGTTACACCCTCTTTGTAGCAGTCAAGTAAACTTGGATACGCTACGAAAATGGACTTGCCAAGGTAGAAAATCTCTTCCTCGCTGCCGTATTCCGCTACTGTCTGCTTACCTGAGTGCATTGGTACTGCATCTACAAGATGCTAGTCGTGATTAAAGGTTCAAGCGTTGCCAATATGCGTCGCGAAAGGCTGGGACTAGTGTGGTTTGATTATATGCAGGCCGGTACCGCTCATAAACAGCTGTTGGGAGCATCATCGAGAGGGGCCTGTGCACAGCTGTGGTCAACTTCTAATGAGGCGTGGACACAGGCCGATAACCCGCCGGTGAACAGATGGTAGATTCGCCATCGGGTTCAGCCAATGCACAGCCGTAGTCGAGGAGAGGGCACTCGATTGGGAGAGAGGGGCGAAGGGAGTCGTGCTCACCTCTGCTCTATGAGTCGTATAATAAATGTTTGGTGTTGGTCCTCTGCCAGCGTTCTGTGTGCGGTGCGAACAAAATTACAACTAGTACCGTTACGAGCGATGGGTTTACGGCCTATGTCTGTCCGAACGTGAAAGCCTCACTCAACATTTACAACATTAAAAATTAGGGCTGTACCGGAATTCGGCTCCGGCTCCGGCTCCGGCCGAATTCCGGCCAATTTACAAATCCGGCTCCGGCTCCGGCCAAAACTTGGCCGGATTTGGCCGGATTTTTCGAATTTTGGTTGAATATATTACTCGTTCCATTTATAAGAGGAAGGAGCTGGCCCGACGTCCCTGCGCTCTGCGTCGGGAGAGGGTGGGGAGGCCGAGAGGACGTTCAGACGCTGATTGAGCACTCCGACGTCAGGTCGTAACGACATGGTTTTGACCTCGGCTCGCGGCGGAACGTTTCCGAGCGCGGTTAGATTCTCAGACGTCAGAGCGGAACGCTGCGAGCGGCAGCCCGTCGTCGGTCAGGCCGCACCATAGATTCGTTCGCAGTGCATTTGGTCTCACGAAGCCGCACTTGGCGGAAGCGTGCGGAACTTCTTCACGGTATACCTTCATTGCAATAGCAGTCACTCTGCAGCCAAGGCGAGACAACTTGCAAATCCGTGCAGGTAACAACACCACTAGCACTGTATATCTTTTGCGCTTTTTTCCGAAATTTGAGTTTTGCGTAGTGCGCAGTGTTGCTAGCGCCAGACCGCGTCACTACAGAAGTCACTGAACACATTTTGGTTGGTCTGGTGTGCCGCGACAGCTTTTGGCAGTTAATCGCGCCCCGCAGAAGTACGTAACCTAAAACGGGGCTGCATTCACGTATTTGAATTCTGTACATAGGACCAGGTCAGTGTGACTGCCGTGGAGAATGCGTGTGTGTGCGTGCAGTGCGCATAAATTGCTGGCTATACGCGTAAAGGGCGGCCTTATAAATAAATCCAAAAGTCTTTTAATTGTGTTTTATTTTTAACTAGATGACAGACAAAATGAAAAACAGTCCAGTTTGGGAATACTTCAGAGAAAAGGACGGTGACAGCTCAAAATCCCAGTGTTTGCTGTGTCCAAGCATCTTGTCACGTGGTAAACCAGATGAGCCCAAAAAATTTTCAACTTCGGCCATGCTGACGCATCTTCGCTCAAAACATTATAAAGAATACAACGAAATGCAAACCAAAATTGCTAATGCAAAGAAGAAGGCTGAAACTGCAGCACTGCCGAATGTTACACCTGGTGCAATAGGCAAAGTCATGATCCAGAAAACGATTCCCGAACAAGTTGCATGCATGAAAGTATGGGATATCAATAACAGCTCATCAGTGAGAATTCACCGTGCCATTGCTAAGATGATAATAACAGATATGCAACCGGTTCAGATTGTTGAGAAGGCAGGCTTTGTTGAACTCATGGGAGTTTTAGAGAGGCGTTACACTGTTCCATCACGAAAATATTTTGCAGAGAGAGTCATTCCTGAAATTAATGATGAAGTTTGCACCCAGCTGTTGGTAATACTCGATCCAGCAACTACTCCGTTTCTGTCCTTTACCACTGATACATGGACAGCAGACAATACTGTGCAATCATTCATGGGCTTAACTGCCCATTGGCTGACAGAGGAGTTTGAAAACATGAGTTTTGTGTTGGATTGCATGCCATTTGCTGGTCATCACACTGCTGCTGGACTGATGACTGCCTTTCAGCAGATGCTTGACAAATGGAACATTAGCTTTGGACGCTGTCATGTCGTACTTCGAGACAATGCGGCGAACATATCAAAATGTTTTCGTGATGCCAACATAAAAAGCTTCGGGTGCTTTGCACATACCATGCAGTTATGTGTGCATGACGGATTGCTCAGTCAGCGGGGAGTATCAGACATAATAAGTATCGGAAAGAAATTAGTTGGTCATTTTAAACATTCTTCATCTGCGAGTGGTCGGTTCAAGGAGTTGCAGGCTGAACTGGGTTTGCCAGACCACCAGCTGTTACAAGACGTGAGCACAAGATGGAACTCAACGTTTTACATGCTGCGTCGTCTATGTGAACAGCGTCGTGCATTAACCCTCTACTGTTCAGAAGTCGTTGGCACTTCCTGCCCAACTGCACATCAGTGGTCCGTGGCTGAAAATGCTGTGTCCGTGCTTGCTCCGTTTGAAGAGGCAACAAGAGAAGTTAGCCGTGAAGCAGCACGTATATCACTAGTTATTCCTATTGTAACAGCTCTGCGGAACCTGTTGAAGAAGGACTGCACAGATGCAGGTGTAAAGACTATGAGGTCAACCCTAATCAACTCATTGAATGAACGCTTTGACAGTATCGAGCAGGAAGCCCTGTATACAGTGGCGACAATGATTGATCCACGATTCAAAACAAAATTCTTCTCATCAGAAGCTACACTGACAGCTACAAAAGCAAGGGTTCTGCTTGCATTCAATGAATTGACAGGGCAGATAGAAACTGTGCAAGATGGAAGCCACAAAAATCAGTCTGAGCGGCAGGTTGACACAAATGAAGAAATTCCAGCCAAGCAAGCCCGGCTGGATAATTCTTCTCAATCATCAGTACTTTGGGAATGTTTTTGATGACATTGTTCAATCTACTGCTGGTACCACAGGCAGTGAGCAACAACCAGACATTGACAGTCAGCTGAACAAATACTTGGCAGAGCCATTAATAAACAGAGAGGCTGATCCACTACAGTGGTGGAGACAGAACAGGGAACGACTGCCAGCTCTGGCAACAGTAGCTCGCGTTTATTTGGGTGCTCCACCAACAAGTGTACCTTCAGAACGTTTGTTCAGTGTTGCTGGGGAAGTCCTCAGTGATCATCGAAGTTCACTTCTGCCAGAGAATGCAGCTCGACTGATATTTCTCAAATATAATTCAAAACTGATGAAATAAATTTAAGAAACAAATGTATGAAAAATATATAAAATTACAGTACTTATTTTTGTATTTTTGAATTTTGAACTTTAGTCTCTTTTCATTTTTTTTGTGTTATTACCAATATTATGATGTAAAAAATGTTTACTCAATTTTTTAATAAAATGTCACTGCTATACGATTATCACTGAGGTCTCCCACAGCAACACCTATTACACAAAAATAAACAAACAGCAAAAGACAATGATGCTACTTATTATTAATAATATTTTTTTAATTAAATATTTATTGTAGTATATATCCTCAAGTAAAAACTTGGTAGTACAAATGGTAAAAATTTGTCCGATGAACAAATCCGGCTCCGGCTCCGGCCGTATTTGTCATCAAAAATCCGGCAAATCCGGCTCCGGCCGAATTTGAAAAAATCAAATCCGGTACAGCCCTATTAAAAATATAAGAAAAATTATTGAAGTAAGGCTACACAAACAAGCGGATTGTCCAAGCGATGGATAAAAGAAAAAGGATACCAGCGCTGAAAATTTAATTATAAGGTACTATTCCTTGACGTATGAGCAGCAGAAACGAGGTACCATGAGCGAAATCTAGTAAGATAGCGATAGCAGAGGTTACATTCAAAATTCAATATGGTCGGACCCAACTGAGGCTCTTATTTCGATTCACATGCACAAGCTGTGAGCCTCATGCTCAAAGCCGAGGTAGTAAAAACATGTTCCTAGCATGTTTAGTGAAATATATTGGATATTTATTTATTCCAAAACACTTATTTGTTGACATGGCATAGTGGCAGCCATTTTAAATGACTGCACGTGCCGAGGGGCACCCTAGTGCCAATGAGTGTGTGGAAATAAATACAAGTACCGGCATATCATTTCCGCGAGCTTCGCCGATGTGTGATAGTTTCTAATTATCGAATGTATCCAACCTTTGATTTATATTCCTGCCTATTGCCAAAGACTTGACCTGCGCACGAGCCGAAGGGAACATGACCTGCGTACGCCTCTTTCTCTTTAACAGGCTTACTAGAGCCTTTCGAGTTTATTCCTCCCGACAGGATATTGTGTATCTCTTGTCAGTGCAAGCTCTCTGAGGTGCTTAGCTCAGTCAAGCCTCCCATTTTTGAGAGTTTTTGAAATTGTTTGAATTTTAAAATTGGTTATAGAGCCGACCAATAAGTTATTTCTTACTATTCCGGCACCTGCATAGGATATGGACAATTGGCAAGAGCGTTAGCAATATACAGCGAAAAAGTGGATTAAGGAAAGCCACACAAAATTTTCAAAACCTGGCTAAAATTGGTATGCTCCCGTATATTATAACTCTGTACAGGCTACATGGAGGATGTGGCTTTGAGACTACGTTTAGTCAAAAGGGTGCCAGATTTTATTCCAAATGTCAATTTGAATTCGCAAATACCGGAAAAGCTTTAAACTCCTTGCGGCAGTGACAGCAGCAGCAGCACCTGAAGGCTTTGGGTAGCATTCGATATGGTATCGTAGTTAAAGAGAGTTAAGCTTTTAGGGAGAAATAAGCAAGTTACTGGTAATGCTTGAGGTCTCACATGTGCAATCAGTGACGCGAAAAATATTCTATATGACCTAACGAGTTGAACAAACTTTTCAGCTCGATAGTAAATTTGAAGATTGTGCAACTGAAGTGAGAGACAGTGCCTTGTTGTCAAAGCTAAGAGCTAGTGATGTTATTTCAGAGGAGTTGAAACATTACCTGAAATAAATAATGCATCCCTGCCGCCAAAGCAAGTCGCAATCGTAAGACAAGATTAGAAAAGTATGAACGAGGATAATCCTACACAGATGCTTCATGGCGAATGAAGAATTTGAAAAGCTGGCTGATTATATGCAAGAGAGGAGAAGAACAAACACCGGCAAGTCTGACAGCAAGGCGATTGCGGCACTTAGACTTTGAAACTGACTTCTCTGTGTAAGGGCAAGCTTCTTTCTATGGGGCTATGTAATAACAGGATGAATACAGCCCGGCTGATGCAGCTTTTTTTGGTAAGATTTCCTGCCACCAAGGCATTTTCAGAAGGACCACGCGATTTCTCAGATTTAGCAACACGCTTAAAACTGCTTTAAAACCCGTACACGGACAGGACTTCAATGATGGAGCTACTGTTTTGGCTCGAGTCGCTCAAATCGTGGCTGGTGGACATCTTACGCATCTCGAGGATTTTACCGTGATCTTTCGATGGGCATTGTCAAGAAGACTGTTCCCGAGTCTCTCCTGGCACTCATGAAAAGGGTATCAAAGGGTATCCTGACTTCCGGCATCCATTTTTTTCTGGTAGAAAAGCCACTTTGCCTCTGTCCCAGAACATCAGGTCTAATTGCAACAATTACTCTCCGGCCATGAGTAGAGCATCGAAGTGCCAGTGTAAGTAGAGGATGAAGCGGCTGCCGCTTTACATTGACACAGCTGTCCAATGCCCAGATGCTCAGACTCGCAAGCGAGGGATAATCACAATGAATTTCACCTTGGGCTTGAGCAAACGCCATAGCAAGAGTCCTGGAAATTTCAGCTGATGTCTTCGAGAGAGCTTGCCAGCAGTTTTCTAAACAAATTACTTGCTATTTACTAAAGCTCTGAAGTGGTTTTGAAAGTTCACCCATATATTGCATCGACCGTAACCTAATGAGAGTCGAGCCATGGAACTTCGATGTCTCTGTTTCAGCATCCAAAAGAAACTCCCTGGGGAACAGAGCGAAAGCATTTTATGTAATGATAAAAAAATCAAGCACTTCACAAATGCAGTAAGGGAAGCATTTTAATATGGTTAGGGATAGCATGCACACTTTCACCACTCAAAGGACAATTCACCCGGATTAAACAAATGCTGTGATGAATGAACAAGTGCGTTTTCAGCTTCTATTTACAAAAACCGATTAGACATCACAAGTAAATGGGGCAACCCGAACAGATGGGGCAACCCAAATAAATGGAGCGAAGTGCAGAGCTAGGCCGGATCTGCCTGCGTCCTGCCATGAAAAGCCATCAGTTCATTTAAAAGCACGAATGGAGTTTCACTGCTATAAAGCCGGCAGTTCAGATGTGTCTCCATCTACAACTCCACATATACTGCGTGGGTGTTACGCAGGAGAGATTTGTATAGCCCACTCACAGCCTAAGCGGCTTTCGGTACGCATTCAATAGCCAACAGACTTCGTCTCACGCAACAAAGAGAAAGTGGGAAGCATAGCAGAGTCAGGAGAGCAGTTGAGGTAGTGAGTAGCATGGAAGTAGCAGCTCAGGACCGCTGGAAAGGATGAGCCATCGTGGGCAGCAGGAGAGTATTTGTCATTTCGCAAGAATCATGGAAGCGAGTTCCACAGTCTGGGACTTGCAGAGCTAAAGCTTCTGCCGCCAACGGTCTTTAAGTAGAGAAACGGGACAGCTAATTAATTGTCCATTCAGGGCCGGAGGGCACGAGGAGGCTGAAACTGATGCAGCAGTTCAGATAGGTAAGGAGATGCCAAGCCGTGGCGGGCCTTATGGGTCAGTGTAAGAACTTTGCTCTGTACCCGTTGATCAACCGGCAGCCATCTCAGCTCTTTTAGCAAAGGAGACACGTGGTCACCTTTGGGACTTGAAAACAGCTCTTGCAGCCACATTCATAGCCACTTGCAGTGGCCTGATTGCTTTTTTTGGTAGCGCAGCCAAAAGAGAATTACAATTATTAAGCCGAGACAGAACTAAGGAGCTAGTTAAATGTTCGCAAGCCACCACGAAAGGCAGCTCCTTATCTTAAATAGGGATCGGACGCGATGACTAGCTGTAGAAGCAGTCTTTTGAAAAAAGCTTTTAAAATTTAGGTAGCTGTCGAAAACGACGCCTAAATTTTGAGCAGGTGGTGATGGTCGCACAACAGCATCACCTATGAGAAGAGCAGAGCCTTTTAATCCAGCCACACGTTTAGGGTGTCTTATGAGCAGCAGGTCAGTTTTATCGTCATTTAGTTTTAAGATATTTTCGGAACTCCAGGATCAAATTTCTGCAGTGCAAGCATTTATTTTCTCCTTTATCTCAGATTTCCTCCTTTATCTCAGATTTCTCCGATCTCATTTCGATTCTGTGTGCAAGAAATTGATCCTTCCTCGTTATGGGTGATTTCAACGTTCACTTTGATAACTTATCTGACGCTTTAAGCACCGAATTTCGTGCATTGACTGACTCATTGTCTCTTGTGGCTCATGTGCATGGCCCTACCCACATCAAGGGTCACACACTCGACCAGATTTTCTCATATAACTGCACTTTGTCATCACCAATTATTACCAAATCATGCTTATCTGACCACATGCAGATCTCATTCAATCTACAGTGTGTGCCCACATCCTCCTCTAAAATAACCTGTGAATCGCGAAACCTCAAGACCCTTGACATCGATGCTGTCCGTGCGAGAATATCTGCTTCACCTCTGCTGCTCAATCCTCCCTCCGATCTGTCATCATTGGTAGATAGCTTCAGCACGACACTAGATGACACGCTAGACGAGTTTGCCCCTCTGACAAAGCGCACTGTGCGCCCCCGCCCAGACGGCCTATGGTTTACCACAGACATTAAACTAGCCAAGTCTACTAAACGAAAGCTTGAAAAAGCATACAAAAGATCCGGACTAACTGTCCATCGACAGGCATATGAAGACTACTGTAGGTCGTACCAATCGATCCTAGCAAAGGCCAAGTCTAGTTTTTATAAAAACATTGTTGAATCACAGATGCACAATCCAAAAATGCTGATGTCGACAATAAACCATCTCCTCAACCGTTCCCAGATTAGCTCCTTACCTGATGATCCTTGTGATGATCTAGCCGATCGCTTCTCTCGATTCTTTGTGCAGAAGATAGACAAGATCAGGGAATCCATCCCTGCGATGACAACCTCCCCACTAGAATGCTGTTCCTCGGTTCCTGGCTGCACCTCAATGTCTGCATTTAAGCAGGTCACTAGTGATCTAGTCCTAAAGTTCGTATCTCAATCAAAGAAGACAACAAGTCTTCTGGACCCTATTCCCACTGTCCTGCTCCTACGTTGCATTGATCTGCTGCTGCCATGCATAACTAACATAATTAATATGTAATTAGCCTCAGGTCATGTCCCAGCACCTTTCAAAAAAGCTTTAGTCAGGCCACTTCTCAAGAAACTACACTTGACCAAGAGAACTTGAGCAACTACCGCCCAGTTTCCCTTCTACCTTTCCTATCAAAGACACTCGAACGGGTCGAGGCAGACCAGCTGAACTCGTATATCGAAACCTCACACCTTGCTAGTAAGTTCCAGTCTGGCTTTAGAGCTAATCACTCCACTGAGTCAGCATTGCTTCGGGTATACAACGACCTACTTAGGAATGCAGACATGGGTAGAGTGTCTCTGCTTGTTTTGCTTGATCTTTCGGCAGCTTTTGATACCATCGATCACAAAGTTCTTCTAGAGCGCCTCTCATCTCGCCTGGGCATCGCTGGCACTGCTCTGCAGTGGTTCTGGTCTTATCTCAGTGGGAGACACCAGAGTATTGACGTGAATGGACAAAGATCATCTGAAGTACCTCTGAAATATGGAGTACCTCAGGGCTCCGTGCTAGGTCCGGTCCTTTTCACCGTTTATACTCTTCCTCTTGCTGATGTGATTGCCAAGCACAATCTAGGCTTTCACTTCTATGCAGATGACACTCAGTTGTACCTTTGCTTTAATCCCTCCCAGCCTTCGAGCACCTCAAATTCTCTAAACTCACTAGCTGCATGCATTGATGCCATCCACACATGGATGGCAGCAAATTTTCTAAAACTTAACGACGATAAAACTAACTTACTAGTTATGGGCAAACCCAGTGTGATCCAGAGATTGGAAAGGCTGACTCTCAAAATTGGCTCTGCCAGCATATCTCCAGTTGAATCAGCTCGAAATCTAGGTGTCATATTCCAAAGCGACCTCTCGTTAGACGACCATATCAGCTCCACAGTCAAATCTGCCTTTTTTCAGCTTCATAACATTGCTAAAATTCGGGCTTGTTTAGATAAAGATACCACGTCTAAGTTGGTCCATGCATTCGTGACATCCCGTCTCGACTTCTGCAACTCACTGCTTACTGGCCTACCAGCATGTGCGATCAGGCGATTGCAGCTGGTGCAAAACTCTGCAGCTAGGCTTGTCTGTCGTGAGCGTCGCAGTTGCCACATTACTCCACTTCTCGCCGACCTGCACTGGCTACCAGTCAAGCAACGGATTGACTTCAAGGTTTTGTCGCTCACTTTTAGGTCCCTTCATTCTATGGCTCCAGCCTATCTGTCAGATATACTGCCCCATCAGGCCAAGCATCGTACAACCAGCTTTTCGGAATCCAACAGTCTAGAAATACCTCATACAAGCCTTAAATCATTTGGAGACCGTGCATTTAGTTTATATGCTCCCAAAGCCTGGAACTGCCTCCCGACCTGCGTCAGAACATCCCCTGACCTGACCACATTTAAAAGGAACCTAAAAACACACCTATTTAGGACAGCATTTAGTGGGACCCTGTGATTCGTCCTTCATGTGCTTATGCGTGCTGAAACTGTGCATGCTGCCACTAACCACATTTGCATGCTGACCCTGTGCATGTCACCCCTAACCATATTATTCATTTCGTTTGTTTTTTCAAGCATGATTTTACTTACCATTCAATTGCATTTCACTTTGCAGCAAATTTAAAGCGCCTAAAGAGAGATTAAGCTCTCTGAGGGCGCTTTATCAAGCGAATTATTATTATTATTATTATTATTATTATTATTTTATCATTTGCTTTAGCAGATTCCGATGGTACTAGCTAGTTCAGTTGATACTACCTCCTGCGACTGCGAGTTCTCTCAATCCCTCCGGAGCCTGGAGTATACCGACATTCATCGGTTCCACTGGCCGTGATACATTTTTATCCATCAAAATTGAGTGGGGAAACAGACTGCTTGGAAATGTTTGAACACTTTAACTCATTCCATAGCTACTTTCTGAGGAATCCTTGAAAAATATTGGCTAATTTAACAGCCTCATTTTTAAATACCGGCAGAAGAACCTTAACGGCTATCACCACCGCTTGCTGTTGGCAATAAATATACAACCACTACAGGATTCGAACCCCAAAATTGGTCGCGAAGCGTCCTCAGTACTCAAGAAAAGATCGTAGAAAAGATTATAGACTTGTCAGAGAAAATTTTTTAGTCTATAATACTACTATAGGGCTTCGTCTGTTTTCCAAAATCGCTCGACCGGTGGAGAATAGTAAGCCCATCTCTTGAGCAGCACGTAAGGCTCGCAGTTTTTTCAGGCTTCGCGTGTCCGAGGGCACAATTTTGGCAATAATAATATTATAATTGCCAATAATAATAATAATGCGTCTTTTTATAGTGCTCAAAGTGGATCATGCCACTGCTCAGGCACTATGCTATTTGGTTCAAGTGCTGGTTTGATCCAGCGGTTAAGGTGCTCGCCCCGACCAAGGCCTGGCTGAGGTCTTCGACTCGAGCCCCGAGTCATATTCGAAGCGCCTAAATATAAATTAAGTTCTCTTGGGCTCTATACAAATGAACTATATTTATATTTTTATATTTGCATATTAAGAGGAGAAATATCTACGAAGTAATGACAAGCAAGGTGTCACGCTTAGACAACGATACAAATGCAAACACGAAGAAATTCACGTCCACTGACTGGTTAGTCGGACCGCAAGTCTGTTACCTGCGAGAAATCATTCACCGGTAAGCGAAAGATCACAAGAAAAAGAAGAAAAGTCCAATGGGGTGCAGGGAATGCTAAGCGGAGCATGTGGATTTTTAGCTGAAGCTTAACTAATGCAAAGTCACCGAAGGTCAGAAGTCAGAAGCCAAAAGCCAGATAACAGATATTTGGTGCATCCGAACTGAAAACGGAATGGACATCAGACTCAATCTTATTGTGAGGCGCGGTGAAACGACAGGAATTAACAGTGCAGGCAATGCTAGATCACACTGGACGGGCAAGAAAGTCAGATAGATGGGCTGGTGCAAGCGAGTGACGTAATCTCTCAACCAAACACCTGGATCTTAAAGTCTATGCCCCAATTGATAGGGATCCGGCGACGTTCGGACCGAAGCGGTGTGACGTGGCAGCTCGCATTGATTGAAAGATAAACGAGCTACTTGGATTTGCACCGGTTGCAGCTAATTAGAGCACATGCCGAGAGTTTCCAATATAGGGAATTTTAATATCTAAAAAGAAACGGCGATGTTGTAAATGCGAGAACCAGTTTTTTGTCTAACTCTTTTATAAGTGATCCTGTTTTTGCCAATGTTAATCTGTCAAAAGTAGGCTGACTTGACAGCGGATGCAGTGTGCTCATCCATTGGCGCGACGTTTCGGAAAAACCCATCCAGATTACGGCCAGACGTGGAGAATTTTTTTCCATGTAAACCATTCTTGAGGGTGGGGTTTCCTAACTTGATGGGTAAACTAATCTATCCATAAATATGAGGTTTGGTTTTTCCGCTGCTGAGGTTCAGGAGGTTTGTGGCCATCCAAGTGCTAATGTCGTTGATAAAGGCTGAAAGGGGTGCGGGTGATTCATACTCGGAGCGAGGCTGCGAAGGGTCAAAGAATAGGTTAAGCCGATCGTCACGGATGTGGAAACGAAAGCCGAGATTTTGCTTGGCGATTACATTGATCCAATCAGAGGTTGGTATTGATATTGTAAAGATTTTGTTCTGAGACCCGACCCTGAAGTGACTATAATTTAAGGGCTACCGCATGGCCGGCAGCTATATTAATCGATACTTTGAAGTTTATCCGCGATGTAGTACCTAGCCCAGTTTTTTGTCACTGTGTAAGTTATTCTTAAGGGGGTCAAGAGGCTCCCTAAACGGACCCTATATCTAGCTATTACCGCCTTCCTGATTCTTCCATTTGGGAGTGGAAAATTTAAGTAGGTGTTAACAGCTTTTGTGGAAACAGATACCTGAAGCATCTGAGCCTTGTAGGGAGCCGACGAGGTATGCATGTGCTCGCGGATGCAAAAAGTGGTGTAAATGAGTTATATAAAACCTTCCGTAGACGGGATTATTAACTGGCGATGATGCACTACAGAGTCAGTTTATATTTAGGCCACTGCAGATGTGGCTGTCAAATATTTCTAAAATAGTTTTTAATAAAATGTATTGCTCTCATCATATGAGCTATTACCTGTGCAGTGAGTTTCACACATGCAACCAGCTAGCCCTTTCACCCAGTGTTTACTTTCGCTTTCGGCAAGTCACTAAAGACTCCCTTGGTCACCCAGACTAACATTGGCTTTTATTTTGGCTGGAGATACTTTCTCCTGCTACGGCACATATAAATCTAGTTTAGATATGGCTGCAGGTCCAATTCTTGTAGCACTAGGCGTGCCTAACTAAGCAGTAATAGAAAAAACGAGCCACCATGGCGGCCGTATCGGACTACGGACGACACGGTTCTACGTCAAATTTTAAAACGTTTGACTGGTCTTTTTGTAGTAATATATCTAGGATAACTTCGTTAACTACTAAAAGTACACTTTACGATCGGCCATATGACTTGTATATTGTCTTTATAAGCATTTTTTGGTGCCTTGGCTGCCAAATTGAACCACGTCACATAATCCGCCTCAGAGTTGGTTGAATTTACGATATCCTTATCTCCAAAAGTGCTTTAAATACGCAGATCAAGATCGTGCATATGTAATCTTTTACATTAAAATTTATAAGCATTCTAGATTTTGGCACTCCCTCTATATTCATTGGCACTGAACAACAGTTTTAGTGGTTGTTGTTTTAACTAAATGGTAGACTTCAGAGAGAGAATTTCAATGACAAATGCTCATCCGGCAAGCATTTAATGTCTGAGGTACACTTGGAATCTCCTGTAGTGCTAATGTTTTTTAAACTGTGTGCTCCTTGTTGGAAACTGAATTGCTGAGCACAAATTCGGCTTTTATTAATATACTAATGAAGAGTAGCTACTGTGCTTTGATCTAGTCTCCAGTATTTGCCAAAGATCTCTTAAATCCCACGGGGGTTGTAGTGCTAATATTTTCAATTGGATTCCAGCAAACTTGCTTCAATTGAGCGCTTGTTAAAAATCTAACTGAATAGTTATTGGCTAACCTAGTTTTTCTGCGAAACTAGAAAGCCTAAACTCACAGTTGATTAGCTCGGCCAGCATATTCTTGTAGCCTCTTCACGGAATGTAGTAAAATGTTACGGAATGACCCTTCGCTTTGCAGACAAACAGCCAAGCTTTCTTTCTGTGAACGTCGCAATTGCCACTTCAGAGCAAATTAATAACAATCGGCACTGGCTGCCTAGAGACTAAAAGTTCTGTCATTCATTTTTAGATAATTGTACTCATTTTACATTCTTTCTTCAGCTTTATTATTATAAATCCTTATTCTTCTGGCTTCCACATGCTCCTGTAGCATAGAAATACCTCTAATACTAAATTCTTTTGTAAAATCTGTCTGGTTCCTATGACTCACGACTGGCTGACGTCACAAAATCACTGAGTTGACATTGAAAAGGTCAGACCCGTCCTATTACTCGCACCATTTGCTATATGTTGGTATAACTATCTCCTGTTCTCTTGCGTCTTGAATCTGTGTATGTTATTCTTACCCCATCAAGCAAGTTTTTATACAGTATGCAGACAGAGATCTGGTTTTTCATGGCGCTTATAAATGTTTTATCAGTCTTAATATCAATGATGGACTCGGCAGAAAGAGCTAGAAAGAGGTTTAGTGTTTTAAGAGCTATACACATTTTCTGTAGTGCGATATCGTTGGCAGTACTTTCGCCTGGTGGGCTTGTCTGGCCTTATGTGCTAGTGCCCAAGTTTGAGGGATATGTTCATTTATTACATCTGCGGTTAGCCAATTGCAGTAGATGACAAACCACGGTCAGCTACTTCCGGGAGAGGACTCACTTGCTTCAATTCATTGCAACCCTGCCGAATGAATCGTAACAGCTTTGGGTTAGGACCTTTGCAGACAAAGGCCCGTGACTCTCTCTCTCTCGCAATATGAGTGCTCTAGAGATCTATGACTAATCACTTGCGACTGCTATCATGGATGTGAATGAATTGAGAGTTGGCATACAGTCTGCAGGCTAACGTCCGCTCAGATATACGTATCACAAGTAGAAACACACTGGATCACAAGATGAGGAACTAGGTGGGTTGCATTCAAGGACGTAGATATAATTTTGGTATATGGGCATGTTGCATCGACCCTGAGTGGCGCGGCACAGGGTTGACTAATTATCTCCTTAATCTGCACAGACAAAGTGCCTTAACTTCTTTAAAAACGTATTGCCTTATATCTCACGGCTACTTTAAATGTATACTTTAGTTACTAGCTTTTTAAAATTTTCAAAAGCTTACAGCTGTATGCTGAAGGCGCGTGATTAGGGAATCAATTTTGAAACAAATAAAAAGAAACTCGCACCACTAAACTGAAAGCCTGAGACATGGTATTGAAGGTGCAGCGCTAGGTTTGCTTGTTTAGAGTTATCTTAGAGAATTGGCCTTACGGGAATTAGATCTTAGGCCTTAAAGAAATGATTAGCAACTATTAGAAGCTCTTGAAGATTGGCACCCCCTCTGAGAACGACGCTAAGCGTGATAGCCCAGTAGGCCGTAACAGCCCGTAAGGTAAGGTACTCGTTCTTCACGATCGAGGCCTTAGGTTCGAATCTTTCAGTGTTTAATCCTATATTGCCAATTTCAAGCGGTGGTGATAGCCGTTAAGGCATTTCTGCCGCTATGCAAATTAGGCTGTTAAAGGGCACTTGCCGAAAGCGAGCCCTGCGGGTCTTTTAAGCCCTAATTATGAAAAGTGGCTGCTACTTCTGAAGAAACGTCAGAGTTTGCAACGCCTCTAGAGCCACGATGTAGATAAATTACATTCAATAATTTCATTCACAAATTTTCAATCCTGTTAGTCAAGTGGCGCTTTCGAGATCAGCCGGAATATGACTGCTGAAATACTATTCGTGATTCCTAAATTATAATTACTACGGACTGGCTATTTGCTGGTCTTCGGGTAGGCAGTATGAAAGCCTGTGCACGTGATTGGTAGCGGTTGTGCCATAGCGTTCGAGACGAGCCAGGCGAGAGTTGCACCACCAACCCCCCCCCGGAAGTTGTGTACCAGTCGGCAGTTCAGTGGAGCTCTGGGTGCCGCACGAGAGCTGCCGTGCACCTTGGCTAGTGCCGGTTGCATGTAACCACTCCTCTGCATCGAACAGACCTGTCTATGCTTTTGATCTGGGTTTGTATTTTATGCTATGAGCGTACTTCCTTACCAACACGTTCTGCTAATGTCGGCATGCTCGAGCGCATGTTGCTGCTGCTGTGACAAGTCACTAGCCGAGCTCCAAGGATCGGAGCTTCCCTGCTCCAAGGATCGGAGCTTCACCGCTCTAAGGATCGGGGCTTCCTTGCTCCAAGGATCGGAGCTTCGCCACTCCAAGGATCAGAGCTTCACCGCTCCAAGGATCGGAGCTTCACCGATCCAAGGATTGGAGCTTCACCGCTCTAAGGATTGGAACTTCACCGCTCCAAGGATCGGAAATTCACGGCTCCAAAGATCGGAGCTTCGCCACTCCAAGGATCGGAGCTTCACCGCTCCAAGGATCGGAGCATCCCTGCTACAGGGATCGGAGCTTCACCGCTTCAAGGATCGGAGCTTCACCGGTAATCGTCACTAGTTGGCAAGAACTAGAATTCATAACTAGCACTCGTTTGCGGTCAAAGGATATTAGTGTAGAAGCCGCTACACCTGACTAGATGACATTATAAAAAGAAGCTAAAAATGCACCGTTTCCTCACAGCATTTACTGGGTCCCTGCGAATTGTCTTTAGTATGCTTATGGGTACTGACGGTGTATGTGCTATCAATAACCACATAGATATGCTTTCCTTACAGCGATGCAAAGTGTCTAGAAAAGAGATTGAGTTCTCTGAGGGTTAAATACAAACGTAATTCTTATTGCTATTACTACATGCCATTTGCAACAATAGCCTCCTCTCTACCCTGGTTTGGCACAGGGGTAAGTTGCTCAGTTCACGCGACCGAGGTCGGGGAGGGGGGCTAAAGCTCTGCGGGATTTTAAATAAACGCCCGAATAGAGATTAGGTTCTCTTGTGGTGCTATACAAATGAACTACATTTTTGTCATGGTGGGTATCCGAAGGGTGTCCCTAAGGTTTTTTTATTGAGGGGGTCTAAAGTTTCACAAGACACTACACGATTGGCCACATTGCGGCACCACAATAGAACAACTAGGAATGACGTGGCTAAATGTTAACATGCTCAGTTGGCTTACTACGATTAGTGCCCGTGAGACGACGCTTGTTAGAAGCCCACCGAGCTTATTTAAGAGTTGAAATTACTAGCTATTTCTTAAGCGGAGGGTGACCCCAAAAGACCGGCTTGAAGCTAGAGCTCTGGAAGCTCGTCACGCGAATGGCCTTTGTAGTATCCATCTATGTAATGTAATGTATCTCCGTCAGTGACTCCACAAAGTCATAATGACCAAGTGGGTGTTACGCAGGAGAGTTTTGTATAGCGCACTCACAGCCTGAGCGGCTTTCGGTACGCATTCGGTAGCCAAAAGACTTCGTCTCACGCAACAAAGAGAAAGTGGGAAGCATAGCAGAGTTAGGAGAGCAGTTGAGGTAGTGAGTAGCATCTAGACCAATGGGGGGCAGATCTGCGGACGGACAGACCACGAATCTTCGCATCGACGAGCACAGCGTAGCTTGCCTGGCTAGCCTCTCCTCCGTAAGCACGTGTAGCAGTTTCAAAAGAAATAGTTTCAAAAGAAAGGAAGAAGCCTTTTCTTGAAGCGAGTTCCTACTCTTCCCGCCGAGGAAGCGCCGACCGATAAGATTGACTTTTCGGCCCATCAAGTAGGTGCCTACACCCTACTCGATTAAAGCCTCAACATCTGCATCGAAATAGCGCCGCCCGAAGCCTTTTAAGAAGACGCACGAAGAGAACTCGTTACGCCCACTTGTTGAGCCTGAAGCTACGCTTGGGTGGGCTACTTAATTTCATCTTAGCACACCAGATGCCTCTCTCTCTGAAGAAGCAACCGGAAGCGTTCTTTTCGGTGCGCCGCTCAGGAGGACTCTGCAGCATCTCCCTTAAAGTATTAATACCCTTTTTGGGTGAGCCTGAAGCTCCGCCTGCGAATGTACGCACCCCACTTTGAAAAGCCGGCAGGTGCTCGCCGAAGACGCGCCACTCGGAAGGCCTCGTTAGACAGGTCTTAAAAACAGTTTACAGCCTCTGTAAGTCTAAATAATGTAATTATCCGCGTAAGTGGGAATGATGGCTCCCCATCTAGCGTCCTCCAAACTTCATCTAAGAGAAATTGTAGCTCCTCTGTAAAAAAAAAGCCTTTATTCCGTGCAACCGCCCGGCTAGCCTCCAGAGCGCCTCTCCAAGCCTGGCGGAATTGTAGCGGTGCGTCGCAGAGAAGGATGAAGCCCCCCGTACGGGGAGCGATAATCTCAGTTGTGTCGGACGCGGGCGGGTGGGCTAAGATACCGCTGCTGTTGGATAGTCGTTGGCGGCGTGCTGGCTGCTGCTAAGCAGGAAGGAAGAGAGCAGAAAATAGCTTCCGCGAAGGCCCGCCGACTGGCAGAGTCGCTTGGGGCGGACTGTAGTGTGGTCACATGACCACGCGCTCGTGCACCGCCGGCGAGCTCGCGCTGGGTGGACGCGTCGTGCGAATCCGGTTGGAGGCGTGACGACATGTCGGCAGCGGTAGCTTCCCCCCAGGAATTCCTGTTACGCACTGAAGACTGCATTGAGCTGCCGGGCTGTCTGTCAAAGGGCCTTTTTCTGTGGGATTGTTTATGGATAATGATGAAGCTGGAGCGCTTGTAATGTGGCTGGGGCTGTCCAGCTTCGCTTCGCTGCGACCAGATCCACAGGGAGCTTGAGCGCTCCCACCCGTCCCTCCCCTCCCCCGACTTGACTCTTTTTTCCGCCCTCAGACGGCCTCCGTGGACTACTTACTTACCCACGGTTCGTGAACAGGTTCAGTGCATTAAAACTCGACAAAGCTGAATGCTCCCGGGGCTTAATTGACTATACAATGGACATATGAGTTGGCAGGAGCTATTAAAAAGCAAACTGAAACGTTTAGAGCGAATTGTATAGCTGGTTAATAGCTGCTAAAGGTTTACTCTGAAGAAATCTGGCCTGCTAAAGCAAGGGTTAGCGGCTTTGCGACTAGATGATTTTCTGTTAACGACTTCGAATGCTTAACCATCTCAAGATAGCACTAGAATTTACCAAGGCTCTTTAAAGTATTAATTATAATAAATAATGCGTTTGCACAACACTCTCAAGAGAACTAACTTCCTTTCTACTCTTTTTAAATATGCTGTACACAAAGCCTGTCAGTATGGTTACTGATCAAGTGTGCAATGACAGCATGCATAAGCACACACAGGACGATCCATACGGACCCAGCAAATGCTTTGAAGAACTGGTACATTTCTAGCGTCTGTTAAATGTCGACATTTCAGCAGGATGTCATGACAACAGTTGGAAGTTAATTCCAGGCTTTAGGAGCATGCACAAAGCTCCGGCGTGAGTGCCAATATCGACAACCGGCCTGGGTTCCAGCTGGTACACAGAAAGAAAGCTGATAGAACGTGTTATTACCGCACGCAAGCAAGAATGTGTGGGCTTTTGCGCTCAATATCAGGTGTCTTGCCTTTGCGATGAACCACCAGTCTGCTCAGACTCCTTGCGACTCAGGATTTAGTAGGAGCTTTTGTGACGTATATGACGGCATCCGAAGCCTTGCCGTGTCGGGGGGGGATGTTATATTACTGCGTATGTCATCGGGTCCATGCAATGTACTTGGTACAATGCCTACAAGTGCTTATAGAGATCTCACCCAAGGCCAACTAAAAAATTAGAAAATATTTGCTTTTTGAGATGACTCTCTCACGCTAATGGAACCTATTTTCAGAATTGTCGACCTGCTGATCAATTTCAAAGCTTGCATGGAAATTAACCCATAGCAAAGCCACGGGTAAAGTACGTCGTTCAAAGAGTATGTTCAATAGACCACCTGCAGAGGACAGATATATTAATGCTGTTTCCCACTCATTACTGTATCAAGATGGCTTACCTAACCCACCAAGCAATAAAAAGCCAGTGACCATTCGGTGCTGCCTTGTTTTAGATAAGGATACCACGGCAAAGCTGGTCCATGCGTCTGTGCAGCCTACCGAGGCTCATTACTTACAGGACTTCATGCCCCCTCCAGCAATAACAGGCTTACATTCGGTGCAAAGCTCTGCGGCTGGGCTTGGCTGTCGTGAACGTCGTAAATACCACAATATCACACCACTTTTCTGCGACCTTCACCGGCTAGCCATCAGGCAGCGCATCGAATTCAAAGTTCTGCCACTGACTTTTAGATTCGATCGTCGCAGATTCCATCTCCATAGATTCTATGATTTTCTTGCTGTGGCCTACTTCTCCGAAATGCTTCCTTTTTCGGCTTCGTACAGTACCACCCGCTCGTCGGACTCTATTCATTTAGTGGTGCCTCTAGCAAGAATGAAATCCTGTGGAGAGCGTGCCTTCAGTTCATGCATTCCTACTGCTTGCTACTCACCCGAGACTACCGTCACGATATCTCCTGGCTTCAAGACGTTTCCAAAGAAGCTAAAACACACCTGCTTCTCACAGCATTTCCTCCGTCTGTGTGGGTTTTTCTTTGCGTTTCTGTACGTGCTCTGTCCCTGTGCATGTTATTACTACTGAAGATTTGACATGCTTCCACTCTATCAAGCATATGCATGGTGCCTGGAAAAATATTTATTTCCCTTGGGCTACTATGAAAATACATTCATCATTATTATTATTATTGGAATATCTGGAGATTCAACTACAAATTTTCAACAATTTCACAACTGTCTTCAAATTATAAATTGGAATGCGTCAATCGCGCATGGACTATCAATAACATTAAGGTTAAGTCTAAGGCTTTAGTTGACCATGACAGAAGTTGCGAGTTATTTTCTCATATTTCAAATTATTTACTAAATGATAGACTTCTATAAAGTAAGACTTGGCTGCCAGCTATTTTCCGGCTGCCAGCTATTTTCCGCAGTACCTTAGCAATTGACCGGGCACAATGCTTGTCAAATATTGTTACTTGGGTTACAACTAATGTAGCTGGCTTGTCATGAATGACGTAAAACTTTACCGGAAGGCAGTGAGAAACAGATGAATTTTGCTCCTGAAGTTAGAGCTTTAAAGGCTAGCGAGAAATTTCTGAGAGGCTGTCTATTGAGTTCGGTACGTGTAAGCCGCGTTCGTGTTTAAATGTTTCTGCTACACACCAAAATAAATTGTTTCTGGTCTCCCGTAACCTCCGATGCTTTATATTCTGTAATCGTTTCTAATGATTAGATGATATTGCCAGAAAACCTGCTAACTCCTCACTCGAGCTCTTAGAATACCACAAGCTATGCCATCGAATATGCGGTCTAGTGTAAAGCCATGTAAAGCATCTTCATCTGTAACTTCACATAGCTACAAAGACTACGTGGGTCTGTTACATATAGCAAACTCAAAGCGTAAAAAGCTTTCAGGTACGCATTCGGTAGCCATCAGAGATTCTCTCACTCGACAAAGAGAAAGAGAGAAGCATAGCTGAGTCGGGAGAGAAGTTGAGGTAGCAAGTAGTTTGGAAGTAGCAGCTCATGGCCGCTGGAAATTATGTTCCATAGTGGGCAGCAAGAGATTAGTTGTCGTTGCGTAAGAATTACTAAAAATAATAATATCGATATATAATAATATCTAATCTGATATAGCACCCTCATATAGATCAATCTCTTTCTACTCACTTTACATTTTCTACGAAGGAAGCGATTGAATGGTCAGTGGTAGCTTGCTCAATAAACAACAAGCATACCATAGTCAGGAGTGTAGGTCAGCATGCAAATTTTGCTAGTGGCAGCATGCACAGTATCAGCACTCATAAGCACGTAAAGGACGAATCACGGGACCCATAAATGCTGCGATAAATAGATGCGTTTTTAGTTTCTTTTTAAATGTGGTCAAGTCACGGGATGTCGTGACGCAATTCCGGAGTGAGCTACGGGCTTTAGGAGCATACGAACTAAATGCACGGTCTCCAAAGGATTTGAGATTAGTACGAGGTGTGGGTAAACAGTCAGATTCCGAAAAGCGGGTTGTAAGGTGCTTAGCCTGTTGTGGCCGTAGACCTGATAGGTAGGCTGAAGCCAAAGAATGAAGGGCCCTAAAAGTGAGTGACAAAACCTTGAAATCGATGCGTTGCTTGACTAGGAGCCAGTGCTGGTCGACGAGAAGTGATGTGATATGGCAACTGCGACTCTCACGAGAGACAAACCTAGCTGCAGGGTTTTGCACCAGCTGCATGAGCACAGGCCGGTAGGCCAGCAAGCAGTGATTTACAGAGGTCGAGACGGAATATCGCAAATGCATGGACTAACTTAATTGTGGTATTCCTGTCTGAACAAGCCCAAATTTTAGCAATGTTATGTAGCTGAAAGTATGCAGACTTGACTGTGGAGCTGATGAATATCGTCTAATGAAAGGTCACTTTAGAACATGACACCTAGATTTTGTGCAGATTCAACAGGAGATATGCTAGCAGAGCCGAGTTTGAGCGTTAGCATTTCCAATTTCTGAATCACACTTGGTGGGGCCATAACCATTAAGTTAGTTGTATAATTCAATTTAAGAAAGTTTGCTGCCATTCATGTACGTATGTCATCAATACATGCACTAAAGGAGTTAAGAGAATTCGACATACTGGAGGGCTGGGAGGGATTAAAGCAAAGGTACAACTGAGTTTCATCTGCATGAAAGTGAAAGCCTAGATTTTGCTTGGCAATCGCGCAGGCAAGAGGGAGGGTATAAACCACGAAAAGAAAGAAATCAAGCATAGAGCCCTAAGGTACCCCATATTTCAGAGGTTCCTCATGTGGTCTTTGTCCATTCCAATCAATACTCTGAAGTCTTCCACTAAGATAGGCTCTGAACCGTTGCAATGTACTGTCAGTGATGCCCAGGCGAGATGAGAGGCGCTCAAGAAGGACTTGGTGATCGATAGTATCAAAAGCTGCCGAAAGATAGAGCCAAACAAGCAAAGATACTCTACCTAAGTCTGCATTCCTAAGTATATCGTTATACATCCGAAGCTATGCTTAATCTGTGGAGTTGTTGGCTCTAAAACCAGACTGGAACTTACTTGCAACAATTGAAGTTTTATTAATATGGGTTCACCTGGTCTGCCACGACTCGTTTCAGTGTCTTTGATAGGAACGGTAGAAAAGAGACTGGGCAGAAGTTGTTCAAGTTCTCTCGGTCTAGTATTGCTTTCTTGAGTGGTAGCCTGACAACAGCCTTTTTGAAAGAATTTTGTAAGTGTGTTCCGCAGTCTATGTCATGCAGAGCGAAAGCTTCTGTCGCTAACGGTCTTAAGGTGGAGCAATAGAACAGCTAATTTATTTTATCGTCTATATAGGACTTGAGGGCACGAGAAGGTTCAGATAGGTATGAAGTCGCCCAGCCGTGGCGGGCCTTGTGGATTAGCGTGAGAACTTTGATCTGTATCCGTTGATCAAGCGGCAGCTGTCCAAACTCTTTCAGCAAAGGAGACACATGGTCAAACCTCAGGGATTTGCAAATTAGCCCTGCAGCCATATTCATCGCCAGCTGCAGCGGCCTAGTGGCTTTTTTTGGTAGCTCAGCCAAAAGCGAATTACAATAATCAAGCCGAGACAGAACGAGGAAGATATTTAAATATTTTGAAAGTTGCCGTGGAAGGCAGTAACAAATCTTAGATCGAGATTGCACGTAATGGCTAGCTGTGGAAGCACCCTCTTAACGAGATTTTCAAAATGTAGGCTGCTGCTGCAGATGACACCTAAATTCTGAGTGCAGCGTGATGGTCGCACAACAGCATCACCTGTTAGAAAAGCAAAGCCTTCTAGTCCAGCCACACGTTTGAGGTGTGCTATGAGTAGCAGTGCCGTTTTATAGTCATTTACTTTAAAGAAATTTGCCATCATCTAGGATCGAATGTCTGCAAGGTAATAATTCAGTTTACCATTCACTGTAGCAGATTCCGACTGGTTAAACGACAAACATAGATGTGTATCGTCAGCATAAAAGTGATAGCTTACTCCATTGGCCCGAATCACTTTTCCGAGAGGTTGAGTCTTAATGGAGAACACTCAAGGACCGACTACTAACCCTTGAGGAAATCCACGGGTGACTGGTCTGGTGGGTGAGACCTGACCCTCACACGACACGGATTGATCACCTTCGAACACGTGCAATTTAAACCGCGCCAACACCTCATCTCCCAAACCGAGCGTTCTTAATCATTCTAGTAGGATATCGTAATCAAGAGTATCAAAAGCAGCTGATAGATCTAGCAGCGCTAGGGCGGCGACATTCCCGTCATCGTTGCTGCATAGGATGTCATAGATTACATGGAGGAGAGTAGTTTCAGTGGAGTTCTGTGTGGTTTTGTTTATGTATACTGCAGTCTGCGACAGCACCTAAATGTGGCTGTCTGCCAGTACTAGGCAGGGTGGCCCTCCCGACCACCGGCTAGCCAATCGGAGCGCAGCTAGGCGTTGGCAACGGCGCCAACGAATGAGAGCGCAGCGTTCCGGTACCGCAGGCGAGAGAAGCGAGCGAATGTCTGCGGGCAGGAGTAGCGCTTCCGCCGGCTGAGTGTGTGAAGGAAATAAACCGGTGGTGTTCCTCGTCGGCTAGCGTGCTGTGCCGCTCGCGACGACAATTTAGACTACATTCTGCCGCTTGGAACAATGTTTCTCAGAAATTTCATCCTTTTCAGTGTGAGCTACCAGTTGCTGAGCGACAATTTTTTCAAGAATCTTTAACAAAAATAAGGACTGAAACAGGCCCATAGTTTGCAAACATTTCAGTATCTAATCCAGGCTGTTTAAGTATCGGTCTAACGATGGATAATTTGAAGGACTTGGGTGCAACCCCTTTTTCCAGAGAAGCATTAAGAATTTCGATTTAAGGCTGGGCTAAGAATGTCTGCCAGTGAAGACCACAGGGATGGTGGTACAGGGTCTTCAGGAGACGAGCATTTTTACTCTTTTTCTTCTTCAACTCTTCTTTACTTTTAGACCCCATAAAGATAGCCACATCGCACGAAGAAACTTCAGAAAATCCTTCAAATAAAGTCACTAGTTGAAATTCAGCAATTGCTTTAGACAAAAGGAGCTTTACGGAGGCACGAATGTGCACCATTATTTCATGAAGAAAGCTGAAAACTCTTTGGCAAAGCCTTTAAAATCTGGGCAGCGAGACCTCTCAGTTTTGACCAGTAAATTTTTTACCGTCTTATAAATCTGTTTTGAGTCTGACTCGCAAGACTTCCGTTTTAGAGTGAAAACAGTCCTGGATTTTCTAAGCTTCCGAGTGTGGACTTGAAGGAAGTCTTTGAAACTGACTAGATCTTCATCAGACCCAGACTCCTTAAAGCGGAGTTCAAGCCTGCGCTTAGCACGGTGCATCTTTTGAAGTTTTGGGAAATTGAAAGGAATCTCTGTGACTCTGTAGCTGGACAGAATGTATGTAAGCGTGCTCGTAGGGCGTTTCTAAGTGTCATGTTTATTGCATCAGTGAAGGTATCGAGGCTGTCGGTCGGGACAGGGTGCAAATCAAGAAGACCTGCCACACTGACAGACTTCAATGAGTTGTCCTGGTCAATGCTTTTAAAGTTTCGTCGCTCGACAAACTGTACGACTTGCCTCAGGGTCCCCAACAGCGACATCGATTTTAGCCGTAGGAGAAATTTTAGATTTTAGACCGACTTTAGCAATAGCAATAAAAGAGTTAGCGTTCGATGGTAACTCCTTAGGCACGTCTAATAAATGCAGGCGGCGCGGCTGCCGGAAGTCAAGGGTTACCGGTCAGCATGCGTGTATCGCCGCCTGTAACATTACAGAGCTCTGCACAGACTAAACTGGCTCTACGCTGGGAGATGTTTCTGTAGCCTAAGTTTGTTTTGATTACAATTAATATTAATTTAAAAGAAAGAAGCAGACCGGAGTCAGAAGAGGCAGCCAAGGTAGCGAGTCTCATTAAATCTCCAATCAGTAACAGCACGGGACGGCTGAAAAAGATTGGGAGCCCAGGGTGGCCAGAAGGAGAAAGGAATTTGCGCATAAGAGTTTTGGAAGAGAGTTCCGTAGTCTAGGTCCGAAGAGGCAAAAGAATTTTTCGCCAGCAGTCGCTATACGGGAGAGCAAAGTAGCTGATTTATTGTCCTGCGAGAACATGGAGGGCTGGAGTAGGTTTATACTGATGGTGTAGCTCAGCTAGATGTGAGGAAACAAAACCACGGTAGGCCTCGTGGGTTGTGTAAAAATCTTTGTTCTGCATCGGTTGACCAACGGGGAGCCATCGAAGGTTTGGCAGGCAAAGAGATATATCGCTGAAACTTAGTTGTCAAATTAACCAACCGTTAGCCATATTCATCTCCAGCTGTAAAGGCGTAACGGCTTTATGGTGGCCCGCCAAAAATGAATTCCATTAGTTCAGTCAAATGATGACAATGATAATAAATCTCATGTAAAAAGCGCTAAGAGTAGCGAGTCTCTATTCAGGAGCATTACATCTCGTTACAAGGATCGCACTTGCTAGCAGCTAATTTTAGGAAAGGTGTCATGCTTAGACGAGCAATAACAAGATCATCAAGTGCTATCAAGGAGCAAGTAAAATGCGTAGCCAGCCATTGCGTTAGTAGGTCCCTAGTCTTGCACAGGCATTGAACAAGACGACTCGCTGTGAAAGCGGTCTTGTGAATGAAAACTTAAAACGTCAAGCAGTCAGTCCACGAATGGGAAATTGTTTGACGTCCCGTATTGAATGTCTGCAAGGCACGCATTCGGTTATTTAGTCACTTCATCTGACTAATAATAATAATAACAATTTATTTTAGCACCCTCAAAGAACTTAATCTCTTTGTAGGCATTTAAAATTTGCTCAAATGGTAGAATGATCGAATCGTTGGTGGTAATACGCTCAATCACAACAAGCACAACATGGTTAGAGGTGACATGCACGGGTCAGCGTGCAAATGTGGTTAGTGGCAGCATGTACAGTGTCAGCACGTATAAGCACACAAGGACGAATCACATGTACCCACTAAATTTTGTGGTGACTACTAATGTGATAACACACCACTGTGATAAATAGGTGCGTTTTTATTTTTTTTTTAAATGTCATCAAGTCAGGGGATGTGGTGACCAGTCGGCAGTGAGTTCCAGGCTTTTGGAAGATATGGTCTCCAAAGGATTTGAGGTTTTTGCGAGGTGAGGGTAAACGATTAGATCCGGAAAAGTGGGTGGTACGACGCTTAGCCTGGTGGGGGAGAAGATCTGATAGGTAGGCTGAAGCCATAACGTTTCCCGTGGCTTAAATGTCAGGTGCAGCCAGGCGTCGTATTATAGAGATGATAGCCGATGCCATGAGCCCGTATCACGTTTTCCAGGAGGTTCAGAATAAATAGAAACAGCAGCAAAGGGCGGGGAGGAGAAGTTTCGGAGCCGGTAATGTGCTCTCTGGGTGAAACTCGACCGCTGCACAAGCCGTGCTGGACATGATCGGACAAGTGCCATTTGAATCACGTCAGAGCCTCGCCGGCTAGACTTATCTTCCTCTCAATTTTTAAGTTATTTTATTAATTTTGGCTCCAGTCTGCACCTAAACTCACAGCACGACTGACCAGTTCCGACTCTTTGATTTCGAAAAGGCGTTTGCCTCGATTTTGATGACGGGGCAGCCGCTTGCGGTGGAAGAACTGTGCGTCCTACAAACGAGCAAGTAAAGAGGCTACCTGGGAGCGAGCAAGTTTTGGCGGATCGGTGGGGTTGGCAGAACCTGCGGCAGAAGACCTAGTGACTGGATAAACGACTAAAGAGTTCAAATGTCGAAGTACATCCATTATTTTGAGACTTGAGATTTGAGCAGGGCAAAATCGCCTAGGCGTCAAACGAGCGCCAAGACGCGTGGACGGGGGTCCGCGCGAGATCAATTGCCAAAGTGAAAACAGGTGGTAGCCCCAGGCTCGGAGCAAGCAAGGTATTCGTTTTCGCTCGCTAGCGAAGGAGTTTGTCGCGCCACCTCACCAGCCAGTGCACGGAACCGCTGGTGCACGTCATGGGCGCCGTCGAACGAAACAGACTTGTCCACGTTCTGGATATGGATTTACGATGTCATGCTAAGGTACGGGGCGCTCCTAGTCGCTGCTATGCTTCCGCTGTACTGTCAGCATGCCTGCGCGTGCACCGCAAGTCGCTGGCCACGATACGCGGTTCAAGCGTCGCCGGCGTTCGTCGCTCGCGAGTCGCCCGAGATTAGCACCATTGAGAGAGCTCTGCCCTTTCGGCCAAGTTCTGCCCGGACGTGAAGGCTAAGCATCCCGTTTGTAAGTATACCTCGGCGCTAGAACTGAAATTTCAACCAGTCAGTCGTTACATCGGGTCTCATCGTCCTAAAGGCATTTACTGAAATCCCTCCTTGGGGGTTACACAATCGATTGCACAATCGATTGCACAATGAAATACCGACTGGCCAATGATAGCAGGCGACCCTTTATTTGTTCGGCCGCTTATCACCGAATCGCCATGCGGTTGACGTCATTCTCGGCGGCGAGTGAATGAAAGTAATGGGGCGACTATAGATGCATTCCCACGAAGTGCGCCGCACCCTTACAGCCCGCGAACGCAAGCTAATTGCATAATAATAGCACACGAACTGTCTCGGAATCAAGCAGCCCCTCCCCCATAGCATTGGGCAGCACGTGAATGGAAGTTTCGCTTACCTTACGCTGACTCATGATAAGGTGGCTGTGTCGATGCAGCAACTCTGGCAGCTGCTCGGCGACACCTACCGGTGGCTCCCGGCTTCCCGCTACGCGAATTACTGCTGCAGGCTCAATTACGCGAGTGCAATTACTTTACGCCATCCGCAGGATAGGCTGCTTCGCGGCGACTGAGGCAAACAAACCAAAAGCGAAATAGCTGCAGCCATGCTGGTGAAGGGGCAGCTCACCGCCTCCAGGTAGCCATTGCCCAGGCCAGTGGTTCTCAACCTTCCTAATGCCGTGACCCTTTAATACAGTTCCTCATGTTGTGGCGACCCCCAAGCATAAAATTATTCTATGCAAAATGTGGAAACGCGTGTTTTCCGATGGTCTCAGGCAACCCCTGTGAACGCTGTTCGACGCCCCAAAGGGGTCGCGACCCATAGGTTGAGAACCGCTAGCCCAGGCGGACGCGCCCTCGCGTCTCTGGGGAGTTCCAGCAGACGGCACTTCGAAGTAGAAGACTTCCCTGACCAGCCCACAAGATCAAAGGCAACCATGGTGTATCAAGGCTCCCATTAGGCTGCAAGACACCCCGCACAGCTCATTCGACTCAGCAAGCACATTCCTGTGAATTAACAAAGACTTGCACTTAGTTGTGAGCAGCTTATTTCCGGATATTTAATCCGTTGCCCCTTCACGAAGAGTTAAGTCTTCCCTCAATTGAAGGAGCTTCGAGCAGCCACCCGGAAACACAGTAATACATTGCAGCATTGGCATAGCTTGAACTCAAACTCTAGAACGACCCCAGTCGCAGACTAAAACGCTGGTAGAGAAGGGCTTAAATAGTAGGGAATAGCTTCAATCAGATCCCCAATAAGTCCGATGGAGGCACTGAGACGCACCATCTACTCTCGTGGGTGCAACGGTCCCTTCTTGGGTCGCTTGTGCGATGCTGCGTCAACTTCTGTGCACGGCTAGTTTTAGACAGGCGGCCTCCAGTAATTCGTTCGAAAAGTTCGTCATTCTTGAGACTAAATGAAGTATTAACAGTATTAACCCAAGTAAGTTCCAGCTGCACTTTATCTTTTTTTCCAGCGGTCCTCCACAGAGATGACAGTTGGATTTTGGTATTAAATCTACAGCTTTAGATTAGGCAGGTGAAGTTAGGCGACGGCTGGCCACATTGAGCTGCTCAAGCAATGCAACAGTCTTGCAAACTTGAAGCGAAGCCTTACCTCAACTGACACACTACACTAGCCATTGCCTCTTTCTCTGTACAGTAAGTTTTATTTAGCACCGCCGATGTCTTCATTGTACTCCTCTTCATCCCCCATTCTTCCCTTCTCTCATTTTTTTCTCTGTTTGTAACCATCTTCATCATCCCCGGTCTATATTCACTTTTTCGTACTATGCTGACTCTGCCCACACATTTACTGTTCATTCTTCTTTTTGTTCTTTATCCCTTACACTCTAACCTGCTCACTTTTAGTTTTGCAAGCGTCCTTAGCCATGATTAGGTCACTTTCAATTTCAGCTCGCTTTCTGTTTCACCTCCTTTCCAGTTTCACCTCACTTTAAGTTTCACCTCACCTTCAGTTTGGCCAGGGTTCTTAGTCAACTTTCGTGAGTTTAATGCCAAGTAATGAAAACGTTAGAGACTTTTTATATGACACTTTTAATATTTTCTGGCCCTTTCCAAATTTTTGCTGCTGCTCAACCTGCGTTTTAAATATAGTAGGGCCCGGTAGAGCAGTGCCATGGGGAGCTAATCTTGTCCTACTCTCCTCTGGGCACTCCTCCTTGGCCCAGTGGTTCTGTACGGACAACACTTCTCACCGACCTGCACTGGCTACCAGTCAAGCAACGGATCGGCTTCAAGGTCTTGTCGCTCACTTTTAGGTCACTTCATTCTTTGGCTCCAGCCTATCTCTCAGATATACTCCCCCATCAAGCCAAGCATCGTACCACCGGAGTCCAACAGTCTACAAATACCTCGTACAAACGTAGAATCCTTTAAAGACCGTACATTTAGTTCGTATGCTCCCAAAGCCTTGGAACTCCCTCCCGACTTGCGTCAGAACATCCCCTGACTTGACCACATTTAAAAAGAACTTAAAAACACACTTATTTAGGACAGCATTTAGTGGGTCCCTGTGATTCATCCTTCATGTGCTTATGCCTGTTGACACTGCATGCTGCCACTTACCACATTTGCATGCTGACCCAGTGCATGTCACCCCTAACCATGTTATTCATGTTTATCAAGCATGATATAACTCACCATTCAATCGAGTTTCCCTTTGCAGCAAATGTAAAGAGCCTAGAAAGAGATTGAGTTAATAATAATAATAATAATAATGCACTTGATAAACCACCCTCAGAGAACTCAATCTCTCTCTGGGTGCTTTACATTTTCTGCAATGGGAAATGCAATTAAATGGTGAGTAATATCATGCTTGATAAACATGAATAACATTGTTAGGGGTGACATGCACAGGGTCAGCATGCAAATGTGGTTAGTGGCAGCATGCAGTGTCAGCACGCATAAGCACATGAAGGATGAATCACAGGGACCCACTAAATGCTGTCCTAAATAGGTGTGTTTTAAGTTCTTTTTAAATGTGGTCAGGACAGGGGATGTTTTGACGCCGGTCGGGAGGGTGTTCCAGGCTTTGGGAGCATACGAACTAAATGTACGGTCTCCAAAGGATTCTACGTTTGTACGAGGTATTTGTAGACTGTTGGATTCCGGTGGTACGATGCTTGGCCTGATGGGGGAGTATATCTAAGAGATAGGCTGGAGCCAAAGAATGAAGTGACCTAAAAGTGAGCGACAAAATCTTGAAGTCAATCCGTTGCTTGAATGGTAGCCCGGGCAGGAGAGTTCTCTGAGGGCGCTTTATCAAGCGCATTATTATTATTATTATTGTCATTAATAAACTAGCTGTTTCATTACTCTGCTTAAAGACCGTTGGTGACAGAAGCTTGAGCAGGTCCTAGACTGACCTCGCTCCCAAGGTCATGGGTTTGAATCCTGTGGTGGGCGATCCTTTATCGCCACGGCAAGTGGTGGTGATAGCCGAAAGGCTCTTCTGTCTCTATACAAAAGAGGCTGTTAAATCAGCTAGTATCTTTTGAACTCGCTTCCACGATGCTTGCGAAACAACAACTACTCTCCTGCCGCCCACCACGGCTCATCCTTTTCAGCGGTCCTGAGCTGATACTTCCATGTTACTCACTACCTCAACTGCTCTCCTGACTCTGCTATGCTTCCCACTTTCTTTTTGTTGCGTGAGATGAAGTCTGTTGGCTACCAAATGCGTGCCGAAAGCCGCTTAGGCTGTGAGTGGGCTACAAAAAAACTCTCCTGCATACACCCACACATTCTCGGTGGCTTTGTGGAGTTACAGACGGAGATACATTACACAGTTAACTCGTTGTGACTACGTTCAGTTTCGTTTGCCTTTACTTGCTCCTACAATTCGTCGGCCCTGCTGCATGGTGCTAGTTCTGCCAGCATCGGTTACTTGGCAGTTAGGGCTGGCAGTCATTACATATTTCAGCTTGTTTTCCTCGGATTAGAATTGCACTTTCCTGATCTCTTAAAACTGTTATACTCTTATAAATAAAAATTAGCTATCATTTCGCATAAAGGCTTCTTCTGCGGTCAGCACGAGGATATTTTGAGTTCACGTTCAAACGTATCGAAGTTGTTGCTCCAGAACCTTAAATAGACACGGCTACTAGAATAATACTCTAGAGAGTAGTATGCATAGAAGTGTACATGTAGAGGTGCTTTACACGAGCCTCAAGCAACCGCCATAACTCATCTGAGTAGAGACTGGTGAGCTGAAATGGTTCACTAGGTAAGGCGATTGCTTTTCACGGCCTCGGCCCCGAGGTCGTGGGTTCGAATTCCGCGGCTGGCGAGCCTTTATCGCCACTGCAAGCGTTGGTGATAGTCGTAAAGGCTCTTCTGTCGCTATACAAAAAGAGGCTGCTAAATCAGCTAGTATGTAATATACAGGACGGCTGCGTTTTCGGCGCGTACCCATGTTGATTCCCTAGAGAGAGATTGGATTCTCTAAGGACGCTATACTAGCGTTCTATTATTAAATTAAGACTGAATACGAGTTACCGCTAGGAAGATGTTGTAGATATCGCATTCCGATTTCATAAATACGGCTGAATAGAAAAAGCCATACTTACCAGCCAGAAAGACCTCGGCGATCTAATCACAGACCTTGGTGTTACCTTGTCCACAGCTGAGCTTCTGATATTTGTCTCAAGAAGTCAAACTTGTACAAAAGTGTGACAGCAGCAGGTCAAAGACAGCGTCACTAACTTGTTCCAACAAATTTTTTACATTGTGGAAGTATATACTACATTCGCTCTGTGTAGCTTCCCTTATTTAGGTCTTTCTATTGCGATGGACGGTTAGTATTACTCAACATTTTAGTTTTGATTATTAAGTTCACAGCCATTGTCTAAGAGCCCGAGTTTACTTTGTCGTATAGTTTTATGGGCTACAGTTTTTCGTCCATATGTTCAGCTAGATACCTACCTTGAGCTCGTTTTCTTGCTATTCTTGACAAATGCACCACTTGTTTTTGCTTTTAAAGATTGCATGCGTAGACGTTTGTAAAGAGCCCTGACGGCCATTTGAGACTGGCGAGACGCTATGCAGTTTTGTGCTCATTTAGTACCGTTGACTTCATAGCCATTAAAGACCACCGAGATGAAGTATTGCAAACTTTCAGAATAAGGATGTCTAGGGAAATTTTCAAAACTGCTTTCCGATCTATAACTTGGCCTTACAGTAGAGTTTGAGAAAGTCAAATAAATCCTTTTGGTAAAATAAAAAAATTGAAAAATATTTAATCAAAGCTTGTAAAAGAATAGAATAACGGAAAACAGCGGCATTTTACTTTCACGTCACAATTTACTCCGTCATTTGTAGAGGTGACCTTCTTTGTTTTTAAGGGTCTTGGTTCATACGCAAAAATATTGCGCTTTACAATTGAGGCTATTTTAGCCGTTAATAGAGCTGATTTTAGGCGGTCACGACTCTGATAATTCGGAAGCAGATCGGCCTTTATTCACCGGCCTCCCCGAATTGCTTGTGGGCTACAGAATGAGAGTAGCTTGGTAAAACATCGGTTAGCTAAATCTGTCATATAATGACTTATATTAGTTATTCGCGGTCCCTGAATTGTAATGGCTACTAATCTATAGCAGAGGTTGCATGCATACAAGCCGATGCCATACGATGGGCAGTCAATTGTGTTTCCGGAGTCGGCAAAGGCATTTTAGCTGGTTTGAGCTAAACGCCACAAAGCCTTGTTGTATGTCATGGTCGTTGTTGAACGCCTGTAACCCACTGCTGCTGTCAAATTGACGTCTCTACATTGTGTATACCATTTACATCATTTTTTAAGAGCCCCCAGAAAGGCATTAAGTTCTATGATAGTGCTATAGAAATTTATTACTACTAGTATTATTATTAAACATCCACTGTTGATTATTGCTATTCTCAGATTACCGTACTCAACTTTACACTTCTTTATACTCTATACTGTATACTTCGTACTTTGCAGATATTTAAATAAAATGGTTTCACATCTTGATACTCAGTTTTTATTCTACATTAAATAATGTGCGAATGGAAATTTAAAAGTTTGCAGAAACATAATCTGAAACAGACTAAGACAAGCATGTTTAATAGCAACCCATCTACTTCGAGAGCCTAATTAAGGCAGCATTTCATTAGGTGAAGGCACTGTTACAAACATGGCGTGCGACTTACACGTCCTGATACAACTAGGCAGCTAACGCAATGCTCGTACCAATGGCAGTCTCAGCCGACGGGTCACGAATACTGGGCGACGCCTAAAAATGGCAAGCAACTTTTAAGTGCAGCACCAATACACGTGGGTATGCTAAAAGTAACAGGAACAGTACTAACATGCACAATGCCAACGACCATAACATGGTTAGATGTGACACGCATAAGGTACGGGCGTGTGCTGTTGACGAAGATTTCGAAAGGGCCTAACTGATGCAGCTATGACAAGTGCTTGCTAGGCTCGTGATATGTCAGCTGTCACCTACGTCTGCCATGCCCCTCTTTCTCCTCTCCTTGTCCGTCGTTGGCCTTTCGTCATTCGGCCGGTAGGTAAGCCTTCGAGTAGCCGTTCGATAAGGGTAGCTGCACATGGCTCACTGACCAGACGAAACCTAGCCATCGTGGGCGACGTAGCTTGTCGGGCACTTTTTTCGGGGACCCATAAAAACAGTCCGGTATACGTGGCTGCACTAGCAAGCCAGATGCTGAACACTTCGGCATTCGGCTCGGCCAACCTTTGCTCTGGGAATTCAGCTGCCAAAGGATCCCTGTTAGGTTCTCTGTGCGGTTGGGAGGACTTTGTGCGGGCACACGGCATCTAATTTAAACGTACAGCACGTAGGCAGCAGCAAAGCACAACCGTCAGGCCTTTGGTCTTAACGAAGTTTCGCACGGGCTCGTGGTGGGAGATCAAAAGGTCGCTGCTGGTGGCGGTTGGCAGGTCGCTGTAGCCTTGTTGCTGAAGGGCAGTGAAGGTGGCACGAGAGGCAAACGAAAGATCGGCATTAAGCGTGACCAGCGGATTTTTTTCGGCTGTGCAGACATGTCACAGCAAATCATCAACTGGCAGCGAAACCGAAAATATGGGAGCCTAAGCGAATGCTTGAGTGCCTGAGCATTGCCTAAATATCAAGCTGGATCACGTGCTGTCAAGTACTGGCAGCAGCACATCCAGCTACTAGCAGCAGACTGCAAGCAAGCAGCCGCATCAGGAGTAACTCCAAACCCGTCTAGAAAATATTAGCCCGGGTACGAGAGATAGGTAGGGGCAGGTGGCAACTGAAGGTTTGCGTTTACGAGGGCGTTTGAAAGCATTCTAGACACGCACGCTGGCTACACAAAATGATTTGGTATGCCTTTAGGTGCCGATCCCCTGTCGCATTGTAAATGGGGATGCAATATGCAGACAGCTTATGCAGATATGCACGCCGGTTTGTCGTGCACATCCACGGGGAGCAGCGAGACCAGCCCGGCGAACACGGCAGCCGCTGGCAAGCCACGAGGGGGGTCAGTGCTACCGGCAGTGCAATCAATGAGCCCACGATTTCGGAACTCTGCAGGGCCGTCTGCCTAGGCGGAGGAACTGCAGCGGAGATAGCGCTCGCGGGTGCCACGCCTTGCCCAAGCAAAAAAGCTGCAATTAAACAGTAAGCCAGAGCCGGCCGAGTCGATCTGAACAATTGGCGACATCATTACCTGACAGTATTAGACGTCGAGTGCACTCTAACACTTACAGGTAAGATGACTCCAAAAGTACATGGCAGCAGGGAGCAGGACGGTAACACGACTCCAAAAGTACATGGCAGCAGGGAGCAGGAATGAGCATTGGCCTGCTATAATCGCCGGCAGCCAAGCTCACTTGCTATCGAAGCTGCCACTGCTGCATCAGCAGCAGCATCAGCACCACCTGCAGCAGCATTGTGACAGTGGCAGCATTGTGTGACAACATTACCTGCTGCCGGCTGTGTGACTGATGTTACCGAGGCTTCAAGAGTCTGAAGAGCAGCTGCAAGTGGCAAGCAAGCAGCGGGTGCAAGTGTGCACGGCACACGTGCATCTCCATCTGAAACTCTATGGAGCCACCGAGACTTAGGTGGCGACACAGGTGAGCGTTTTCTTACGTGTGCTCAAAAGCTAGGCGTCTTTCGGTGTGTGTACAGTAGCCAATAGACTACATCTCGTGCATCAAATAGAAAAGGAGAAGTATAGCTGAGCCTGGCGAATAGCTGAGGAGTCGACTAGCATGAAAGAGGCATTTCACAGGACAGATTGGAGAGGATATGCCCGAGTTCGGTGGCAAAAGAGAAGACGTCGTTGAGCAAGTATTGAAGGCATCAGTTTCACAGCCTAGGAGTTGCAGGGCTGAGGGAAAGTGGACAGAAAACGATGGCAACAACATAAGGCAAGCAGAGAAGCAGCACGACGAAAGCTTGATGCAAAATTAGAGGTTAGCTGATTAAACAGTCTCGTTTTAAAAGCTATGCAAAAGAGCCTAGAGTGGCTGTCACTCCCTCTGGCAGCAGAATAAAGAATCACGTGCTGTATCACTCGACCCATGCTCGTGAAGGTCGTGTAGGTCGTGAAGTGCAAGCACCTTAGGCCTAGGCTAAGACCAAGGCGAAATGCATAGTAATGGGTACATAAACTCACTTAATTTTATCGCCAGTTTGATGTGAGTGACTCAAGCCTTACACACAAGGATAATATATTGAACCAGTGGAACCAGTTTCCTATTACTAGTGCCGGTAATAAAGCAGAATGGTCCTGTCAGATATAGCTGTGAGCATCATACAGAAGGCACCCGAACCACGCAGACCAGGTGTACGTGCCACCTCGGCAGCATTTGCAAGTCACGGTTGAGATTGGGGGATGGAAATGGCCAGGAAAATGATTCCATTGCATGACTTAACCCTCAATCGAAGTCGCAATCTCCCGGACCCCTTCAGTCAGATGAGTCACTAACCATAGCCTGAGCATCAGCTCAAGGAATGGTAAACAGTGGTTTTCATAGTGCTGGCTTGCCATGTGGCCACCCATGTGGTTCACAGCATGCAATCAAGGCATCGCCGGAATGCTTAACAGATTCCAGACACAAAGACCACGTGCACATACACGAACCGGTTAAATTGGGATCTCGAAAATCCGTGCAAGTACTTAAACTGCTTTGATGCATACGAGCTACGAATGCTGCTGCTGTAGACAGTAGTTAGGTAATTCGGCCACGTGGCAGTTCTTATCGCTAGCATCCATACGTTTCAGAAATGAAGAGCCACAGATCGCTCTTATCCTACCAGTCCGGTCGATTCACTTTTCGCACGAACCGTTCACTGATATGACCACTTGTATCAGCAGGCCTATCTGTATGTCTATCGGATTGGTCTAAGGGAGCAGGGTGTGATGCTGGCTCCTTGCATATACTAACGACGTCCCAAATACCGCTGTGAGTATTTCTCTCTCTCTCTCTCTCTCTCTCTCTCTCTCTCTCTCTCTCTCTCTCTCTCTCTCTCTCTCTCTCGCCCCACACTTGCTGCTACTAATCAAGAATCAGGGAGCAGCCATACAGGGATTGAGGATTTGAATGGCTTCCATGGGACTAGTCCTTCACCTGCTCCCGAGAGACCCAAACGAAGCCTGCATAACAGCCACAGCCTGAGCTAAGGCCCCCCTTCATACATTCCGGTTTAAATTAAGCTGATTCACTGGCTACTGGCCTCTTCGAACCAGTTTTCTATCAATGAGCCCTGTATGGAGCAATTATCTAATATACCGTCTAGACAGGTAGACAGATGCTTATTGCTGCTCAGTGGTGATTTCGCAATACTAGAGGCCTGCAAGCAGACCATGCGCACGGTTCCAACAGTATGGGAGTTACAGCCTGACAACCTCTAGTTTCCCTAGTACCCAAATCCATGCAGCTCCAAGTGCCCCGAAAGTCTTGCATGTAGCTGAGTCATGATAATGGCTTCTGCCCTACCTCTGGGTGGCCGATCCCGGATAAAGGTTGGGCAGAAGGGTGGGACAGACCGTGTCTAGTTGCTTAATTGAGACACTCCCCTTCCTACCCACTCGGTGGTCAGTACTCAGAGTTGTACAATAATTGTTGGCAGTCTTTGGAATAGCAGCAGTCTGCCAAAACAGTTCAACCAGTACACGAATGAAAAAGTAAGTGAATGATACCCATACTGGATCGGTTGCCATTACTAGCCCTACCAGAGCGATCTTATTCAGTCGTTTTGATTTATATGGAAGCCTTGTATAGCAGCAGAGTAGCATTGATCAGGCGAAGAACTTGAGGCTCTAATCGAAAAAAGCAAGGGTAACATGAAAAGTTAACAGATTTTCAAAATAATCCAGCAGCAATTCTGAGAATGAGAACCTCGCGAACACCGAAATCTACTCCGCCAGCTATTCCTTCGGCCGCCTAGGCGAGACAGAGGAAAGTCAACATCACCCCCTCTGCCGTCGGAGCTGACATCGAAAAAGAGCAATGCAGGCATCACGGTATCAGAAGCAGTGCCAAGGTAGTTGACAAGTCATCACGGCGATCTAGCCAGTACAGATGCCACCACAAATCTTCTTTGCCTGAGAAGCATTTCAGCAAGCAGCCGTGAAAAATGATGAAAAGAACACACTTCCAACTAGTGATTGGATTGGTTGCAGACCGAGAACATCCAGGCTTGTAAAAGCTATCGCTCCAAACGCCACTGCGAGCCTCCGCCGTTCAGTGCAAGCATTCACTCAAATAGTTGACCTGCAAGCTGTGCATGGGTGCTCGTGCTTCTTCGGTGCACGGAGGTGTATGTACTCTTATATATATGCCTCTGGAATATATGTACTCTTACATATGCCTCTGGACTATGTGAGCAAATAGCGGCATAGAAAGGCATTCGCTCGCACCTGGCTTACCTTAATCCCTCTTGCTGGAAAGACAACAGAGGAGAGTGCCAGCAGACAATGAACTGCAAGCCACGACGACATCGGGCTCCCTTGTGCTTTCGGTGGCCCTGTTAGCCAGCCTGGGTCGCACACGATCCAGCCGGTCGGCAGTTGTTCTGCTTTGCCTGGCTTCGTTGCCAGGTGTATTGGCCCTTCCTGACACCGAGCTGCAGATCTGCTGGTCGGCCGGTTGCTGCCTGGCACCACAAGCTTCAGCCGCTGTGTGTGCAGATCGGCAGGCTTCTCTGGCTGGTTATAAGCTTCTGCCTCTTCATTGGCTGATGTGGCTATGGCCGGCTAACCAACTGCAGCAGCTCGTGTGGGCGAGGCCCTGCAGACAACTGGTGGGCGAATGGCAGCCAGCTGCAAATACGTCGTCCTCGTAGGGCCTGCGGCCGAGCTAGCGCTGCTGCTCGATCAGCCGCCGACTAGTGAACAGTGGCAGCCCAGCCGGCAGGAAGTGAATCATCGCAGCTGCATTAGGAGGAGTAATCCCTGCCCCATAGCAGCCCAGCACGCCCGGCAGCACCGACTGCGTAGGTGTAGCAGCAGGCTGACACTTCCGGAAGATGACGATACCAGCATTAGTCGATATGCCACTCCTCCACACACTTCCTCCGGAAATCATGTGAATCAGAGTCCCTAGCTATTGTACGACGACACTGATTCAGTCAGAAATCAACCAACAAGCTGGGGAAACAAGGTGGGAGATAGGCAAAAAGCGTGGGCCACGAGCGAGCACGCTATGGAACACGGGCTGGCTCGAGCGCACACGTGCACATGTGCCTATACATAGCTATCCTACCTGCATCTCCAATGGAGGGAATAGTGACGTGTTAGCAAGCATACTGATGAGCAATACCTGGCCCAGGCGGTAAACATTCTCAAGAGCCAGTTTGCTTTTTCCATCGATTTACCTGTCGGAACAACTGTCTCTGGCACTCTTTGCCTGAGTGCTGGTGAGGGATGTCTGAAGGGAGGCCAGGGGTGTCTGAAGTCATGAACTCTTGCCGAGCACAACTTTACCCTCGTCCACACACTTCGTGTATACCCTCCACAGCATATCTGGCAGGAGTAAGTTAACTGTTGCCAGCTAGCTATTGGTCAGTCTTTTCCTACATCGGGATAACAACAAATACACAAATACGAAATGCTGTGAGCATGGGGCATGCATCATACAGCCAAGGCACGCAACCGTGTAAGTAGAGCTATACTAGAGCGCATACTATACGATACTTATACCGGAGCTTCGAGAGTGAGTGCAATATCCAACATTTGAACTTGCGAGCTACCGAAGGACGGCAGTAGGTGTAGCTCACAGAGCGAATCTCGGATATGCCCAAAGCTAGACAAATACTCACCCAAGCAAGCCTGAGAAGCTACGTCTGGCCAGCACCAAGAGCCTGCTCGACAAACCTTGCTGCTGGCCTCTTACCACTGCACTGTTCTTTGCTCCGTGGCAAGCAGCCATTGGCTGAGCTAACAGTGACCGACTGAACCGGCCAACAGTCTGCAGGTGCTAGTCAAGCTGTTTTAGTGTGCAGGCTCCTTAACTTGATATCACATGACTCATTTGGGATGGGCTTTGTTTGCTAGCTGCACATTGTGAACCCATGCTGCAGTGCCCTCCCACAGCAGCTGCTGCAGGAGGAGGCTCATACCTGCAAGAGTAGCATTCCAGCTCATCTGCACAACCACCGATAGGATAGTGGGAGCAGAGGCACCTAAAACATCCCGACGCAGAGAGAGAGAGAGAGACAGAGAGAGAGCAAGAGAGAGAGAGAGACACAGAGAGAGAGCAAGAGAGAGAGAGAGAGAGAAGGGGGAGAGAGAAATCTCACGGCAGCATGGCCAGCTGGCAACGGCATGTGGACCCTCTCAGCCAAACGATGCCCATATCAGCTGCCGGGCCTTTGCCTGCTGGGAAAAAATTCTGGCTAGCTGTCGATACTAGAATAGCCTCGTGACGATCAGCCCAGCCAGTACGCCTAGCATCCCTCATCGCCAGACCTAGACCACGCCTAATAGTGCAGCTGCTCCTTCGAGCCGTCTAGATTAAATGGTTTGCTGCCAGGGCAGGTATGCTGCCTGTCCTGGGCATAATGAGCTGGCTTGGATGCTCTGCCGGCTCTCTATCCACAATCGAGTTCGTATAAGTTAGCAGCCCATTTCTCTATCTGCCAGTAGGAAGCTAGGTTTGGTACCACCGTTTTCTTCACGGAAAACACTTTTCTCGTCCTAGACTCGTCTCTAATTTCCTCAGAACCGAGAGAGAGAGAGAGAGAGAGAGAGAGAGAGAGAGAGAGAGAGAGAGAGAGAGAGGCAGAGGCAGGATTTTCAGGTTAGGGGCAAGAATTCAGGTTGGGGGAGGCAAGGGTCCCTTGTGCCCCCAAAGCCGGGGAAAATTTGCCCCAGGATATAGGTAATCCCCTCTGTGTTTGGGGGAGGGCAATGGTCCCCTTATCCCTGGCTCTGCCACTGCATGTATACAGAGAAGCCAGGATTGAAAGGCCAGGGCTGCTCGAGGGTATGGAGAGGCAAAGGGTGTGTGGGGGCAGACCCCCAGCGTCTGCTGGTGTCGTGCAGCCTGGCCAAGCGCCAAGAGGCCGGCAGCCGCACGTGTACGTGTGTGTGTGTGAGTGTGTGTTTGTTTGTTTGTTTGTTTGTGTATTCAATAATTCTTCTATCGCATCGACTTTTGCATTTTGGCTCATTACTTGGCATTAACTTGATTTCCAGCTGTAGCTATTTCACTTGCCTTTGCAGGAGTCCATGAGGTATGCTTTTACAGCTGAAAATTTTGCTTTCAGGCTGCAGATGTAGCCTGAAAAAATAGCAGCCCATACTTGTATGCAGCAGTGTATGTTTGTCAAATTATACCTCAATAGTTTCCAGAGTCTAGCCAGTTTTCAAAGCTTCTTGGATACCGGACAAAGATGAAATTCGTTCAGCTTCATTCAGCCGACGGACAAAAAGACAGCACGACACTTGGCTAAAGTCATCTAAGCATGATGACTGATCTAGAAAATGGAAACCATTGCAATCCCTCTCACTGATTTCGTGACGTACAAAGCATACAGTGCCAAATTATCTCACCTGATTATCTACCACGAGGTCTGAGACTATCAAGGATTCTGTAGCTGCTTACCTAAGGATCTTAAAAATGTTCTGGCTGGAAATGTATGGCTCACTCTGAGGCATCAGTAACTGTAGAAGAAACATGAATTGACATTAGTAGATGCTTGACGTCAAAAACTGCTGAAAAACAATATTTAACTAAGTTGATGACGCCCGTAGGTAGATGCCTTTGCAGCCAGCATACAAGTGCCACGTGGTCCATTCAGCATTTGCAAATACACACGTGTCGCAACCGTCGATCCTGGCGTTCAGAATTCCCAAGAGGCTATGGCTGGCAATGACGTCACACACTTACTGGAAGTGGGCACTGGCGTCATCGGGCAGTGATCAATGGCGTTGCAGCCGGCTATATGCTGAGCGTGTGTACATTCAGCCTCCATCTCCAGGCCAATGCAACCTGACTGCAAGGTCGGAAGGCTGCAACTGGCAATGAGCCCTTGTCTACGTGTAGCTATGCAAGCACTTGGCTAGGGAAACTGACCCTCTGTGATCCCCATCCGACCCCTATTACTATGCTCGGCTCCACTTACATGGCGCAGCACGTGAGCTCCTCTGAGATGGAAAGCTCGCGATCGCCCTCTACAAATGTATGTCGTCAGTAACGTCACGACACTCAAGGCAGTCTAGAGAGCCATCATCATGTCACCCTTATTAGTGCATGGCCTGCGAAACGGCGATAGGCTCACAATAGTAACAGTGGGCAGACCTGCTTCCCAATAGCAGAAAAGCAGTGCCGGCTCGGTTACTATTGTGAGCACGTTATCACTGTTATCAGCAGTTATCATATACATATACAGCTGTTACAGCTTGCAAGACAGGGTTCATCCTTTAAAACACCTCACAATCTTCGGCTAACGTATATCACTTGCGCACTCACAACGATCTCACTATGCAAAAAAAATCTTCGTCGTATCAACAATACGTTGCCTTTCGTCTCCGCTAACAGTAGAATAAGTTGAAGCTCTGTCACGTATGCCGAGTCCTTAAAAGTGTCTATCTTGTCTAGCCCTTCATTGCGGCTCTTCTTATTTGGTGTACTTCTAGACTTGAACTCTCTCTGAACCCAACGTTCGAAAAAGTGTATGCGTAAAGTGGACACAAAGTACCTATTTTTAGCATACTCCAGAATCTTTGTGAGTTCGTGCAGCTGGTCCGTCTGGAATCTGGAAGAATGAACAACGACCAACTGCAGCAGACAAAAATAACCTGTCGAGAGATCTTTGTGAAAAAATCTACCCTCGGACCCACATAACCTGCAGTCTAAGCAGCTGCTTAATCAATTAGGCTAACTCAAGATCTCCAGCCTTTTTAAGCAGAGAACCGAGATGATATTGTTGAGATATTATGCCACTTACTTACTCGACTGCCGCTGATTGGCATGTGCTGAGCGAACTGCTTGAGTATGTTTGTCCGGGTGCTGAGCAACGACAGTGAAGACAAATGAGAGAACAATCTTGCTCATGGATTTGATTGTTGGGTTGACATTGCAGAGGGCAAGATGGCTGCTGAGAGTACATAAGCCATGCTCTAAACCTGATTAGCGTCGATAGTGACGCTAAGTTCTATCAGTGTGTCACATTCCAAAGCCGATGTAAACGCCTGAGTACACCTGGGAGAAGACGCAGTGGGTGATACGACCGCTGGCACTGGGGGGCCGAATAAGCGTAATCTGAATTTCTTCCGGAAAGTGCCTCGGACTTAGCTCGGCAATGCAATTGCTCCGTGGTGAAGTCATGTGTGTACCCTTCGGGCAGGCTACTGAACACGAATGCCGTACCGTATCTCGCCACTTACTTTCAATCTTACCTCGAATTATATAGATATTCATAAATTTAAAGATGCGAAGTCTGTCTCACTGTGTGGGAAGTGATGACACTATGCATGCTGCCGATAACCATACTTGCATGCTGACCCTGTGCATGTCACCTCTAACCATGTTATTCATGTTGTTTATTGAGCATGCTACCACTAGCCATTCGATCGTTCTTCCTTTGAAGCAAATGTAAAGTGCCTAAAAAGAGATTGAGTTCTCTGAGGGCTACGTGTATATATATATATATATATGTGTGTGTGTGTGTGTGTGTGTGTGTGTGTGTGTGTGTGTGTGTGTGTGTGTGTGTGTGTGTGTGTGTGTTTGTGTGTGTGTGTGTGTGTGTGTATATGTGTGTATTTTTCTATATCAAATGTATTATTATTATTATAAAAATAAAAAGTGAAGAGGCTCGCCAGCAAAGGGCCAGAGGACTCAAGTTGGCGAGCTTCGTGCTTCCACTAATTTCCGGTATACACCAGGGCACTGCTTACAGTACCGCTGACTTTGGTGTGAAAACAAAGACCAGGCCTAATCTGCATACCATATGACCTCACGCGCTGCTAAGGGCAGCAAGGTAGATGCCATAGTTGTTCATGAACTTTCCACAAATGCCTTTATACTTAAACTCGTAAGCACATAAACGACGAATCACAGGGACCCACTAAATGCTGTAATAAATAGATGCGTTTTAAGTTCCTTTTTAAACATGGACAAGTCAGGAAGTGTCGTGACACAAGTCGAGAGTGAATTCCTGGCTTGAGAGCAGACGAACTAAAGGCACGGCACACTAGGTAAGGTGGTTGCTTTCATGACCTCGGTCCCGAGGTCGTGGGCTCGATTCCTGCGGTGAGCGATACTTTATCGCCACTGCAAGCGGTGGTGATAGCCGTAAAGGCTCTTCCGTCGCTATAGAAAAAGAGGCTGCATAAGCAGCTAGGATTTTTTGAAAGGATTTGAGATTTGTACGAGGTATGGGTTAACAGTTAGATTTCGAAAAGTGGTAGCACAATGCTTAGCCTGGTGGGGGTAGATCTGATGGGTAGGCTGGAGCCAAAGAATGAAGGGACCTAAGAGTGAGTGACTAAACCTTGAATTCGATGCGTTGCTTTACTGGGAGAAAGTGTGTTGGCGAGAAGTGGTGCGATGTGGCAGCTGCGCTGCTCACGACAGACAAACCTAGCTGATACTTTGCATGCTGCCACTGACCAAACGTGCATGCTGACCCTGTGCATGTCACTCCTAACCATGTTACTCCTATTGTTTATTGAGTATGCTACCACTAACCTGTCGATCGCGCTTCCTTTGCAGCAAATGTGAAGTCCCTATTCCGTGAGAGCTGTTACTTTTGACCACGTACAGCTGAACAGATGATCTCGTACCTCTGCAGCAAAATAAAACGAATTCGTATCTCATGTATTTCCGCCAGCTACTCGGTAAAGCCACAAGCACTAAGTTGACGTTAATCTTGAGAGTTATCTATTGTAAGTATGATGGCAAGCTGGAAAAACAAGTCTCTTTCTAGACACTTCCAAATCCATGAAAGAAATCGGATATCAATTGATTCGTGTTAAAAAAAGAAGCACACTTAAGGCATGCGTAAACCCATTAAAATGCTTTGATAAACTAAGCAAATGCAGAGGGTTACGTGGATTTTTAGCATCTTTAAATGAAGACAAATCAGGGAATGTCTGAATTTCACAGGCTTTAAGTGCATAGGTACTGAAGGCAAGATCTTCGAAGGATTTGAGTTGAGTTAGAAGCAGAGCACAACGAGCTGAGCAAGAGAAGCAGCTGGTAAAATGAATGCGACACCAAAGTGGTTGTACTTCCGATGGGTACGCCGGAGCCATATAATGGAGGAGACTAGGAGTACATGATTAAACGTTAGTGTCGACGACAGCTAGACGGGATACCGGTGCAGGTCTCGGAGAGAAGTGGTGTAACGAATGCAGCTGCACCTGTGGTCGCAACAAAGAAGCCTAGCTAGCCACCGAAATTAGCACAGTCAGTAGGTTCAACCCACATTTGCTACAGCCGGTATCCTTAACTAACCTAGCCTGATTGCTTGCTAGTAGGTAGCTGAAAGAAGGCACACCCGACTGTGCAGACCCTCTAGCGAGAGCTCTTTGTTTGATCGGGGTCCGAAATTTCTTGCATATTGCTCGATTTGCCAAGAACTGTTAGGTTGGTTGTATTGCCGCTTAATTTAGGAAAATTTGTCGTTATCCAAGTGCAAATACTATGGAATACTGTACGTGCGGCTCTGAAGTTACGAGAATCTGAGGTGCACAGGTTAATCGGACAATGGATCAGGTAGAGTGCACAGGTAAAGTGCACAGGCAGAGAGCCCAGGTAGAGCCCAGTGTTGTTTGCATTGAAGCGAAAGCCTCGATTTAGCTTGGCAAGTAGATTGGCTTGAGGGAGACTATGTAAATCGTGAAAAAAAAGGAGCGGAATAGTTCGCTGGGCTACCCCGTACTTCAAAAGCTCACCGGGTTACCGGTGGCCCTTGACATCTACGCTCTGAATCTGGAACTCAAATATGGCCTAAGCCACTACAATTTTATTCCAGTGATTCCCCGGCGAGATGATGGGCGCCCAAGAAGGAGAATTGGATGACCAAACTTGAAGACCAATAGTAGTGATAATAATATGTTTGTATAGCGCCCTCAGAGAACTTGATCTCTTTCCAGACATTTTACATATCAAACTCAGCCAAGAAACACAGAAGAAATAGCAAAGACGTAGCCGGCTGAGCCACTCTAAAACCCTTATTTTAAACAAATGTTGTTTCTGAATGCGACGGTTTACATATGATGGCGGAGGCCAAAACTTAGTGCTTCCCGATACACAGAGTAGTCTCCTACGTGGCCGAAGTTCGATCGCTGATGGCTAGACTGCCTCATCTGTGGTTTAGGTGACCCTGCCACCCACACACCCACCCACCACTCCTCCCCGACAGTGATGCAATTGTCTAATAAAACTATCCGGAAGCTTTTTCTGAATAAATATCTTGACAATATAATTGCATACGATAGTCACCGTTCAACAACCCACCATGCAAATAAAGGTTTCCAGCAGGTTAATACAGAACACAACGGCTAAGACTTTCAACAGCTGGGCGCTTGACAGTAAAGCACACCTATTTAGGACAGCATTTAGTGGGTCCCTGTGATTCGTCCTTCCTGTGCTTATGCGTGCTGACACTGTGCATGCTGCCACTAACCACATTTGCATGCTGACCCTGTGTATGTCACCCCTAACCATGTTATTAATGGTGTTTGTTCATTAAGCATCATATTACTCACCATTCAATTGCATTTCCCTTTGCAGCAAATGTATAGCGCCTAGAAAGAGATTGAGTTCTATGAGGGCGCTTTATCAAGTGCATTATTATTACTATTGTTATTATTACCATTCCATGAAGACTTATCCTACCACTAAGATATGCCCAGCAATATACGAAATATATTATAAGACCATCACAAAAAGATCAGGGGCGCTTCTATGTACCGGGTTATTTATTAATGGTCTTCTAACCGTAGCTCCTTGTCGGTACGAGTAGTCCATCTAGCTTTGCTTGGATGAATTAGGTCTTTAATTGTCAGGACCGCCTTATGTGTACAGGAATTCAAGATCAGAGCAGAGCAAGCGGCGTGACCCGGTGACGTGAGCGACTACAATCGCCGCCGTCGGTACCGGCAGCGAAGCTGAGCGGACTAAGACGAGTGAAAATCTACGGATGGACAGCAACCGTTTCCTCGGCACGCCAGTTGACGAGCCGAAAGGTAGAATACTGCAAGACGAATGCGCTAAGCGTTCCAGGGAACATATTCGAGAAGGAGCATTAAGGCAGCGCACAAGCACGCCGCGACTAAAAGCAAACTGCTCGGCAAAACCGAGGAGAAGCCATTACAGACACGCAGGCAACGTCGGCAACGTCGAAACCCATCGGCAGCAATTAGATAAAGCACACGTGCTGCACTCTGCCGCAGAATGAGAAGCTGTATCCGAAAAATTGAGATGTACTTGCTGCGGGTATATATCTACTCAGCTGGCTCGAGAGTAGCAAGTACAAATACCTGGCACGTGGCCAGTATGGAAGGAAAGAGAAACCAAAAGTACCTGAGCTCTGCAGTTAGTGAATACAACGAGAATGCAAAATTAAACTCAATTGACTGCTTAAGTGGCTGTCGCCAAAGAAATCTTCCAGGCAGCACGGCAGCAGTCTCATCAGCCAGTTGCACTAGTATGCCTTCAGAACTGACCAAGTTTGAGAAAAACTTCCACCATATTTCAGAAAGCAGCCAAACCATCAAGAACGTTAACAATCCAGACTTACTGAAACTTGCACGTATAGTTTGGACTCCGCCTCCGTTAGCATTAGCAGTGTCTCTGACAGCAGCGGCTGAGCTGCAACGCTAGTGCTGCCGCTAAGGAAGAACTCTCGGAATTAAATTCTCACTCTGTCTTAATTAAAGAGTGTGCTCGAATTTTAAAATGAGTTGACAGGAAATGCAAACATTACAAGCAGTGAGATAGCGAGCTCTGAGAAACGATTTTGCCTGCCAAAGAGTACAGGCAGCCTTTCGGCATCCAGCTTTAGAAAAAGTTGTACATTTGATAGCGGCATATAGGACGATTAGTTACATAAACAGACACCGGTTCGGAGATCGGTGTTGATAGCCTCTCAGACAAGGTGCGAGGCAATTGGATAGTAGCTAGCACGTTAGCATTTTGACACCACATCAATGAAGACACGGCTTGGCTCCTCCTTACCTAGCTGAAGTGCTGCACCAGGTTCAACCTCCTCGTGCCCTCAGGTCCTGTTTGGACACTAAATTAGTTGTTCCATTCCTCCTCTTAAAGATCGTTGGCGACAGAAGCTGTAGCTGTGCAGATCCTAGACTGTGGAACTCGCATCCACGATTCTTTCGCAACGACAACTACTCTCCTGCTGCCGACTATGGCTCATTCTTTCCAGCGATCCGGAGCTGCTACTTTCAAGCCACGCACTGCCTTAACTGCTCTCCTGACTGTTCAGCTTCCCACTTTTTCTTTGTTGCGTGGGGTGAAGTATGTTGGATACCGAATGCGGATGGAAAGCCGCTTGAGCTGTGAGTGCGCTATACAAAACTATCCTGCCTAAAACCCACATCTTTGTGGCTTTGCGGAGTCACAGTCGGAGATGCAAAGAAAACAAAGTAAAGTTGTTTGTGCCTTGACCTTTGAATTACATGAGACCAAAGAGAGACTGGAAATCTTGACTCTGATGATGATTAATTCATTAGTCCCCTGTTGCAGATAAGAAAAAAGTGCCAGTTCGCGTATGCGGTGCCAAAATATTGTTCGTGCAAAGTGCTAATAAAGACCTGGTACCCCTGGTTGCCGGCTTCCTTCTACTCCTAAACCCCAGTTTCCTATAGTTCCCGAGTTATTTATTGGAAGCCCTTGAATTTGAAATGCTTCAGGAACAGTATGGTAAATGCAGCATTAGACTCATCTGAAGAACATTTCCCCTCGTGACAAACCCACGTGTCCATGATTTTCAGACCGAGTTTGCATCAGGATAGAGGAGTGTACTGGCAAAACCTGGGTCCTCACCATCTGGAATGTTGTTGGGTAGCATACCTACTTCACTAGTCACGGCAGCTGATTTAGTTGCCCACACGCTGGAATACTCAGCTGCTGCAGTCTCAACACTTTTGGTTGCTCGTGACACAGCCCCTGCATCAAGCAACAAGTGAGCCAGGAAATTCACTCCTAACAGCAAGGCATTTAAAGATGCGTAGCAACCGAAGGCGGCCTTCCGTCAGGCTTAGCACAGGCAGCGAATCCAGTGTCATTCTCTACTCCTCCGTATTAGAACAAGCGAATCTTAGTTTGCCTGAACGTGCTTGCTTCGGCTGCTAGGGCTGCTATTGCGGCGGAGCTGCTAGCAAAACGGCAGCAGCGTTCGTTGCTGCTGCTGTTACTACTGCTGCTGCTTCAACTAGCTGCAGCATAAGCTGCTTGACTACCTGATAGCTCCAAAACCAGTGCATATGAAAGAAGGACAGCGTGGATGAAGGTACCTGTCCGAACTGAACTAGTGGCATCTTTTTTTTATAAATTTTCCAGGTAAAAATGAATGAGGCCAGATGGATCTATATCTAAAAGAGTATCAAATTCTGAATAGCTCAGGTTAATTGCCTAGCAGTTAGTGAAAATTCGTTAGCATTGATCTAAATATCTAAATGGTCCAGCTACGTGCAATTCCACGGCTCACTTAAAACGGCGCAGTTACATTTATCAAGTAGCTTGCAAACTTGTCTAGACAAAAATTACAGCTAAAAACTACATGTATCAGCGTGTGCACAGGCAGCAGTCAGATGGTGGTGGACTTGGGAGTAACTACGGTTGGACTACGGTTGACAGTAGACACCGTTGTAATTATGTATGCAAATCTGCTATTGCTCGGCACAATTGTGCAGACACACACATTTTGTTTGGTTTCGAGACTAACATATTCGTAAGTGTTTGAGAGCATAACCAACTCGGCTTTTAGAGCTTAAATATTGAAAATGTCCCGCTCTTATGAATCATGAGTTTAGCCGCTGACTTTGGAAAGCAGAGAGAGAGAGAGAGAGAGAGAGAGAGAGAGAGAGAGAGAGAGAGAGAGAGAGAACTTATGGAATAGCCCCGATAAGTCGAGGTTTACTAGCAGCGAGATGTATAATTATGCACGCAACGAGATTAATGAATACCTTACCACCTGGCCAGTATATCAGGCTGAGCCGGATCGGAGTCGCTCCCTGGGAGCAATGGTCTGGCAGTCGGCGAGTCACAACAATCAAAGGTTCTTCCGGAAGCTCTTCGGCGGCAATTCAATTGTGGGAGGCAATGCGGTGTGGGCGAAATTTGCCTCGGGTGGTGAAGGGGACCTTGGTCAGTGCGAGGACATCTCGAGGCCATGAACCTTTGAACTAGATTTACGAATGTATGTATATATATCTATGTGTGTGTGTGTGTGTGTGTGTGTGTGTGTGTGTGTGTGTGTGTGTGTGTGTGTGTGTGTGTGTGTGTGTGTGTGTTTATATATCTGAGCTCGAGTTGATTTAAGCTTGTAAAACAGACAGTCGTAAGTCTCCTGCAGTACCAGCCGTAAAATAATACTGACGATTCGGCTAATGCGACGTTGCTCTTAGCGCTGCTTGCTGGGTTTTGGGCGATGCGCCATTGCACCGCAGAGCGTGCTGTGAGCGTCTGGTCACCATATATTGCACGCTTTCACCGCTACCCGAGCTATAGAAGGGTATATCGCTGATGTAACTTGTAGCCATGTGCAACTTCGAGGCATTTGCTTTCCTTTAGCATACGAATTGCATCGCATGACGAAAAAGTGTGGAACTCTTTCTTCTGCTCGTGTGTATATGTGAATCTCTACAAGTTGACTAGTAGCTCTCGATGAAGATTTGACTCCAAAATACGGCTCACGGAATACCATGGAAATTATGCATCTGCGCTTAATGCTTTCTCATTATTAGCTGCTGACATCAGTACGTTGAAGCGGCACACTGACCTTGTGAACAATGCAGAATTTTAGTCGAACCAGCGCCCCTACCGGTCTGTGCCAAGGTATATTTGTACCCGATCGATCCTCTGTAGTTGAGCAGACTGTTCTGTCTTCATTCGGTGCCGGCGGACCAGTCTCTCTCCTAAATATAGGCTGACATTTGTCGACGCCCCCTCTCCTGGATGGAGTCACAGCCGCAGCTTTACTGAAAGACGATCTTGTTGACAACAAACGCTTGTTTCATTGAGTACAACGTCCGTTAAATTCATCAAATAAGAAGTCGCCGAGACGGCGGCCCGGGTTTCTCATGATTGATTTTCGGCGACCGGACTGTCACTTTATTCTCGCGTGCACCATTATCTTGGGTTTCTAAGAAAGTCGAGAAAACGTTGCCACCAGTGTGATTGAATTACCTTAGCAATCACTTTTCTAAATGGGTCATCTCCCACGCATCTTGGCTACAAGACTGGTAGTATCTCAGGGAGAAGACTGGTGAAACGACGTACCGATTTATCTACGAAGTGCGAAGGTCTGCAGCACAGCCCATGCGAAGTAAAGCTCGGCTCGCCATATCTGGACGCTCAGTGCCTCTCAGACTAGGCCTTGTCACTTTACCAGATCCCGCAATAATCTACACTTAGGAGGTTGAAATCTGTTGGCCTCCGCTGGGACGCCTGGCTGCTACTCCCCATCTTGGAAATAAGCTCCTCGTGCCCTACTGGCTCGACGAATCACAGCTGCCTGGGCTTGCCGTCTTCAGCTCCATGAGACCGGCGGTCGTAAGCTCGCGGCCAGGGATTGACCGCTCGCATGGTCGCAGCTACCGAGATAGAAGCGGGAGAAACAAGCTCTTTCTCTCTCCCTCTCTTTCTCTCTCTCCCTTTCTATTTCTGTCTCTCTTACCTCTCTCTCTCTCTCTCCCTCACTCTTTCTCTCTCGTGTTATCTCTTTTCCTCTCTTTCCCTTTCTCTGTATGTCTGTCTTCTCTCACTCACTCACTCACTCTCACTCTCTCTCTCTCTCTCTCTCTCTCTCTCTCTCTCTCTCTCTCTCTCTCTCTCTCTCTCTCTCTCTCTCTCTCTCTCATATATACATATAGAGAGATAGAAGCAAGAGAAACTCTCTATCTCTCCCTGTCTCTCTATCTCTCTCTCACTCTCTCTGTCTCTATCTCTCTGTCTCTCTCTCTGTCTCTCTCTCTCTCTCTTATGTATAGAGATAGAAGCAAGAGAAACTCTCTATCTCTCCCTGTCTCTCTATCTCTCTCTCACTCTCTCTGTCTCTATCTCTCTGTCTCTCTCTGTCTCTCTCTCTTATGTATAGAGATAGAAGCAAGTGAAACTCTCTATCTCTCCCTGTCTCTCTGTCTCTCTCTGCCTCTCCGTTTCTCTCTGTCTGTCTCTCTCTCTGTCTCTCTCTCTCTCTCTCTCTCTCTCTCTCTCTCTCTCTCTCTCTCTCTCTCTCTCTCTCTCTCTCTCTCTCTCTCTCTCTCTCTCTCTCTCTCTGTCTCTCTCTCTCTCTCTGTCTATCTGTCTGTCTGTCTGTTTCTCTCTCTCTCTCTCTCTCTCTCTCTCTCTCTCTCTCTCTCTCTCTCTCTCTCACAAGGAAAGCGGCCTGTCGGGCGAAGAGTCTATCAATGCGCAGCTTCCACTGCTGGTTTCTGCTGTGGCTGGGCATCCGCTGCTTCGTGGCGCATGTTTTTCTGTAGAGATAAACGAGAGTTGCGGCGATTATAATTAATTTCTCAATCGTACCGCGAAGCCTCTACGAGTGCCCTCGCAACACAGCGGGCAGGTTGGCTAAAGGTCTTGCCTATAGCGGCGGCTTGCATACGACTACGATGGAGCATCTGGCGTGCAGCAGTAAGGAAATCGATTCTAAAGCTACGTACATGCGCTAGCGTACAGTAGATTCGCTAGCGGTCGATGTCTAGCTAATTTGTTTGCCAAAGTGCAACTCATTATTATTAGTAATCGCCAATACCATCCGCGATAGATGTGCAATTGATTATATCGCACCGACGCATGCTCGCAGGTAGCCTGCAGAAGATAGCGCAACGCACTACCGGAAAGAGGTCACTCGGACGTAGCAGACCGGCTGGCTGCCGCAGCTTCGGTACGCGACGTGCCGACTAGCCGCTGCGACTACGAATGTGTGCAAACGACGACAGACGCGACGTTGCGACACACGGTCACACCTTCGCACGAATCGATGCATTCGCACAGCGTTCTCCGGCAAGGAGTCACTCATCTCATCCTGCCGAATCAGCGGACTATATATATATATATATATATATATATATATATATATATATATATATATATATATATATATATATATATATATATATATATATATATATATATATATATATATAAATATCTATATATATATATATATATATATATATAATTCAGCTCTGTTAGGGCATTATACATCATACAGCATATATATATTATTTATACTATTTCTGTTATATAATGCCCTAACAGAGCTGAATTTTCCTCCAGGAGCTTCACACATGCCGCATGGCTCAAGCCCACAACCTCGGTCATCAAAGGGCAGTACCTAATTTCTGAGCCAAATCGTGGCGGCCATCGGATTGCTCCCAGCACAGGTTCGCTAGGTGGCGCTAGCGAGTCAGCGGAAAAAAGCGTACCGATAACGAACTAGTAGCGCAATTAGCTCGACGCTCTCCGCCAAAGCGCCTCGTCGATTTCTCCACCATTCCAAGGCTGCGCCAGCCGAACGAAGGTCTCACTACCGAGGGCAGCCTGCCGGCGGCCAGCGATTGCCTTGCTGCACCCGTCAAAACCAGCGTCCGGCTTCCGGCCGCCTACTTACCGTTCTGCGCTCTGCTTCTTGCAAAGTTGCCCCGGGTCTTAGCTGAGGTGTAAGGTGCTCCCAGTTCGCGACCCGGGTCGTCGGTTCGAGTGCAGCATTTGCAGGCAATCCTATATTGCCCACTGCAAGCGAAGGCGATAGCCGCTAAGGCGCACCTGCCCCGCTGTACGAAGGAGAGCTAATGAAACCACCCGCCGCCATCCTCTTTCTATGTTTCTCCACTTTCTGGCGTGGCGCGGTCGAATGAGCGGCGAGAAGTCAATGGGCACGCCCGGGCGCGCCCGATTTCCGAGCCGCTGCTCCCGAGAGGAAGCGAGCCCCGCGACTACTAGTAGCGGCGCGACGGAGCAAGGGCGGCGCAGCGCATATCGACCGACTCCGGCTCAGCGGCCGAGAGCCCGAAAGATGACTGCCGTGATGCACGATTGCTCTCAGTATGCCATTAGGAAATGCCTTCGCGGCGGCCGATCGCGTGCGAACAGGGGCGGCTGTCAAGTACGACGCAAGTGGCGCTTTATCGCCGATAGCTGAGGGATATTATGGCCTCGTCGAGCTCGTCTAGTGTCATCACACCAGTGTGCCGAGTGGCAATCCCACGCCCGCGTTCCGCACGTCGCCCCATCTGGGCGGCGGCCGCGAAAACAACCGTTCGATTTCCAGGAATAGCGAGCTCGTCGAGATAGCGTCGGCTGTTAGAGACCGACCCGGCCCTGGCTTAGAATAACGCTCAGTTCGGATCGCTCGCTCGTTCGAACCGCGCCACGCGTCCATCGTCAAGTCATCGAGCATTCCAGTCAACGCCAGATCGGAGCGACGAGGCCAGCAGCGGAGGCGGCAGCTGCAGCAGCAGCAGCGACGGACCGGTCGATCGCGCGGGGCTTGCCGCATTCGCGTCTACTCAGCGAAGCGCTCGCTCGCCCGCTCGCTCGCCCGCCGCTCGAGGCGCAGCGAGGGGCGTCCTACGCCGAGGCGACTGCGTTTCGTTCAGGGCGGCGATCAGCTTCGTCGCGCTGCGATCGGCTCGTGCGAGAAGGATCTCGCGAGAGTAGCTGCATCCGCGAGCGGCGGGACGCCGGCTGGCGATGATGGCGGCGAAGGCGTTCAGCGGGAGGCCGCCGCGCTGAGTGAGCGTCGTCGCTGCCAGCGTGCCGACTGGCGTGCCCTCGTCGCGGAGCACACGTGCGCCTCGGAGGGCTCCCTCGGCCCTCGGCGGCGCACCGGAGGAGTGCCGCTTTCGAGAGGAGAGGCCGTTAAGCGGGGCCGCGAAGGACTTCGCTGCGTGGCAACGCCCGGCAACGCCCGCCAGCTCGTCGCCACCGCGAGCGACCGAGCTCCGCTCGCGAAGCGCGTCCGGAAGGAAGGCCGTCGCTCTCGGATGGCTGCCCAAGACGAGCTTGCCGGTTACCGGCCGCGTGGGAGTCGGCAGCTCGCTGCCCGCGAGACGGCTGCTGCGGCCCGAGCATTCGACCAATCGATGCGTCGGTCGGCGAGGCCACGCCGCTGGCGTCCGGTCGCCTCGTCGCGAGCATCCGCCACGTTTTCGCTCCCGTTCCGCTGGCGCTTCCGTTCGCGCTTGCGCTTCGAACCTGCTCGTGCTAACGGTAGTGCGAAAGTGCGGCATTGCATTTATATGTAATTCATATGTAGAGCGCCCCAAGAGAACTTAATCTCTATTCAGGCGCTTCACGTGTGCCTCGGGACTCGAACCTGTGCGACCTCGGACAGACCTTGATCGGGGCGAGCACCTTAACCGCTGGACCAAACCAGCAGCATTGAGCGCGGAAGGACCGACTGCTAGTCCGTTAGGCTTGCTTAATTACGCCGCGAGTCTCTCGACCTGGCGTTCCACGAATTACCGCTGCCCACGCCAAAAAGCGAGAATTGGCCTGATATTGGCATCGCAAAGCTCGTATTTTAAGTGAATATTGCAGTACACTGTTCCTGTAACGTGTCTGCCGAATTCTACACCGTTTTGCTAACACGTTCACATGAAAATGTGCTGCCAAAAGCCTGGCCACTACTGCAATTCATTGCAATCTAGTGGAAGGCACCAAAAATCCATAAAAATTGGTTTCGCGAAGCTGCAATTTGGATTGCATTTGAAACAACACTATTATTTTAGAGTACCCGCAACAATTCGCGTCATTCCTGGTAGTCCGGTATCGAGCAATGCACTGCAATGGACTGCACGAAGCTTCGCAATCGCTGCAGTGGATTGTAATGCAATAAAGAACATATACTTCATTTGTATAGCGCCCTATGATAACTCTGTACCCAGGCTGGGTTTGGTTGGCTGGGACCGGACGGCCATAATGAGGGTTAGGGTCACCGGCTAGGCCGGGGTCGGACCTACGGCATGGCCGGATGTGTGGTGACGAGAGGTCACTGGGCCTCTTGGGAAGGAGAAGTTGGCCAAGTAAGTCGTGGTGTTGGAGGCTCCCGGTCTCGCCGAGTTATGCACCTGGATTCGTACAGGCGTGCTCCGGCAATGCTGCCACGTACGCGAGGTAACGAGTACCCAAGGCCCGAGCTGAGCTAGATAGCTCGCTCGTTGTTGACTTGTATATTCCGCGTCCCCCGTGTAACCTGTTCGTGACCCCCCCCCCCCTGTGTGTTGGCGTCTTTCGGTGGAAGCTTACGACTGTGGTAGTTGTCGACTCGGACTAGCCAAACAGTTACTCAGCCAGCCGGGTTTCGGACGGCGTACGCTCGTACTGTTGGACTCGGAGTCGGTACAACGACAGGACTGCAGAAGCCGACTGACCCCAACTAACACGTTTGTTCGCGCTTGCTGCGTCGTCTCGCGCCCCCATAGTGTACAGTGTATAGGACCCTCCTTGCAGACTTGTTTAGTTCCCCTGTTGTTGCTGGCGCATGCGTTGTTATAAAGAGGTATAATCTTACTGCCGCTCGTCTTACCCCAGCTCGGCGGCGTGGCGAGCGGCAGCGTGGCCGGAGTATCGCGGGGTTTGGCGGGAACTAGCCTTTGACCCCTGGAACTCGGTTACATCTCACTCTATTAAGGCGTTTCACATAAGCAGCAGGGTTCGAGCCTGCGACTTCGGTCATCACGTGGATTCGCCTTGACATTGACCGTCGAAGGTGAGCGCCGTAACTCCTGAGCCAAACCATGTAATGTATACCCGTCTGTAACTCCACAAAGCCACACAGACTACGCGGGCATCGCGTTGGAAAGGTTTTCATAGTCCACTCGAAGCCTAGCGGTTGTCGATACGTATGCAGTAGCCAACAAACTTCATCGTACGAAACAAAGAAGAACTGCGAAGCATAACTGTATCAGGAGGGCAGTTGAGGTAGTGAGTAGCGTGGAAGTAGCAGCTCCGGACGGGTGGAAACGATGCACAGCAGTTAGTATTAGGTGAGTAGTTGTCAGTGTCGTTAAGTCAGAATGGCCGAGCAGTCCAAGGCGCTGCATTCAGGTCACAGTCTGTCTCTCCAGGCGTGGGTTCAAATCCCACTTCTGACAAATAATTGTAGGTGAGCCGCGATGGCACACTAAATAAGGCTCTTCATGACCTCAGTGCCACGGTCGTGGTATCGAATCCTGCGGTGGACGATCTTTGACTGTCGCTGCAAGTGGTGGGGATAGCCTGTAAGGCTGATCGGCTGCCATACAAAAAGAGGCTGTTCAATCAGCTGGTTGCGTAAGAATTGTGATGTGAATGCCGCAGTCTAGGTCCTGCAAATTAAAATCTCCTGCAGAGCAAAAGCTTCTGTCACCAATGGTCATTAAGCTTAGGGTAATTTGTTGTACCCATCGAAACACATACTCTGCACTCGCTTGCTATGAAGCAGACGACATACTAACAATCTCCCGTGCTCTGGCCAGCATTTTCCCACCCCTGCAGCCAATGGTCTCGAGGCCGACGGTCTCGAGGTCTTCTTCGCTTTCTAAAGGAAAGCTTTCACATGTGCCACCCGGCTGGAAAAGACCCGGCGTCTTGTAATTTCGCGAATGCCCTAGACACGACGCACTCTACTTACCGTCCGGCGTCAGGCGAATCCCTCCCATTGCTACCGCCTACGCTGTCAAGCATACTTCGCCAGCCACTGTGCGCCGGCGATTAGGAACGTTAAAATGCATGTAATGCGGTGAAAGATCCTCTCATAAGAGACCGCACTTGTTGTTAGACTAGCGAACTCTGGTTTTCTTTCATTGCTGTTGCCGCTTCCTTCAGCTCCTCACTACTGGGACACAATGGCTGTTCGTGCTGTTCGGTTACTCGTCCCTTTAGTAAGGCCGCGGACGGTTTAACTTATGTTAACCTCGATCGCGCATCGGTCTATTTTCTCTCGCATCTCCGCCCTATTCTTATTTCTTGTCGATCCGTCGGTATAAGTAATTTGCAAATAAATCCGGTCTTTTCTGAAACCCACGCCGACGATCTCTAAAGGCAGAGCTGATGCAGTCGCTTTGCCGCAATTGCAAGCACTGTCACTCATTTGCAAGACTTAGCCGAAGCTCAAGTGCGACGCGAGCAGCCGGAGCCAAAGCCAAAAGCTGGATCCGGAAGCAAGTCTCAGCACACAGCCTCGGTATCGTCGGATCTGTTGGCTTGCATTCCGAGCTGATTGGATTGACGGAGCTCACTAGGACTTGGCCGATCCTTCACTCGGACACTCGCGATGGAACACTGCCGAGTGCGAAAGATTAAGTGGCGGGTAAGCTTTCAAGTGAGCGACTTCCATGACGCATTTAAAATCGGTCGGATCAGCTGAGCCACACAGCCAAAATGTGCAGCAGCTGTGTAATTTTTTTCTTACGATGCTTCACTATTATACGCTTACGAAATATCGTCTTATACTTCATAGTTGAATTCAATGGGTCAACGAAACATTGATCATATTCCTACTGCCAGGGCAATGGACACATTAGCAGTGCACAAATCGTATAGCAGCAGTCGAACCTAAATTACTTAGTATAAATCAATGGCTCTGACGGCTATAGCTAGAGAAAAATATTCAGCTTTGCATTGAGCTACAGCTGAATCCAGAATGCAGATGACCTCCTAAGGCGGGTGTCTTATGGCTGCTGCTCTGCTGAGCGTTTGCCATTAGCAAAGTTACTGTCAGTGTAGAGGTACTAAGCTGATCATTTAAACTGGTTGCTCTGTCGTACCGCATTCCTATTTCTTAGGCTCTTTCAAACTCCCCCAAATATAATAATCTGCGCGACTATAGATGCGTCTTACTCGTGGAGTTAATACTCAATACTTAGTCAATACTTTCGGTGAACCTTGATACACCACATTTGCTTTCATTTGGACTTGGCAAAATATTCTATGCGACAATTTCAAAATGGTAGCAATAGCTGGATAAACATCTAGTATGCAGTAGTTTTCGTGAGAGTCGCACAACTGCACAACAGGCTTTTTTCAACGATGGACAAACTGTAGGCGAGATGGATGGCTGATGTGAATGCTGTACGCTTTGACATTTACTCGGTGTTAAATTTGGACTAGATCCGTAGTAATGAGTACAGGACTTAAGAGGGCTACGAAGTAGGCCAGCAGCCACGCTTGCCCTGAAATGCCGGAAATACCTACCACTACATGTTTTCGCTTCAGTGTTACGCAGCTGATCTTCCGCTTCTCCTTATATAGTTTTCTTTAGATTTGAGTGTGTGCACTTTGTAATTTTATTTTGATAAATGCACTTTATTCTATTTAGGACAGTTGGCAATTATTGCCTTTTGTTCGCCTAGTCAAACCAAACGCTACATAACCTAAACAAAACTACTGATAAAAAATAGCTAAATGTATGTACCTTTAGCTTTTGTAATATCTTTTCGCTAGAGCAAAACTGAACAGGACCGGGAAAGAAAGTGCTTCAGTAATGAAACTTGTAGCTTCCGATGAGCTGGTTAGCCAATATAAGGCAGGCGGTGTCAGTTTCTTGCGTCGTGTTTCGTCTTGGCGTCGCCAGTTTCGTGCGAGTTAAAGACAAGATTCGCAAAGAGGAATCACGCTACGGTCCCCCTTCGGACCCGGTTTACGGCCCCCCTCGATCCAGACTTTTGGCGTACATGAGATAACTTTGGACTGAAAAGCGCGAGCGCTTAAAAGAGACTTACACTAACTCAACGTAATGACAATTTTAAAAACTCCGAAATCAGTTTGGAAGTTTAACAACGTTCTCCATATCAAGCTCCTAAGTAGGGACTCTATATTCATACTAACTCTCGGTGGTTTCGCTAGGCGAAGTCCATAATTGACGCTTGGATGGATGATGGGCGAGACTAAATCTTCCCCTCACATTCAAGTGGCGAGGAAACGAAATAATACCACAGTCGAGCCACTGACTTAGACTACAGCTAAGCATGACCGGCGCCGAGCACGAACGCATTTCGCCACACGTGATTTTACGGCTATCTGAGCTGGTAGGACCGGCAAAAGTGATCGATCGGCATCAAAACAGCTGCGGGCTTAGCCGGCATAGCCAATAATACTCCGAAAGGTCGAGCCGGTTGAACTACTATTACCTGATGCGAGCTTTGACCTCGAAGGGACACGAAGTTGGCCAGAGCTCAGCAACGGAGCCAACAGTAGGGCTAATACGGTACGGCATCCAAGCACGATCGTTCGGTATAAATCAGCCCACGGGGTTTGGGTCATACACACTGGTTTCTTCGTCTCCTGCCTCGGCTAAGTCTTGCACGGTGCTGGCGCATGTTTCCCACAATACCAAAAGCCGCGTAGGCTTTAAGTTCGCTAAAGAAAACTCACCTGTGTAGCACCCACTTAATACTAGCGGCTTTGTGGATATACCGACTGAGATACATGCATGCATGCATGCTGGTTTGGCCCAGAGGTTAAGGTGCTCGCCCCGACCAAGATCTGACCGAGGTCGTGGGCTCTAGCCCCGTTGCATATGTGAAGTGCCTGAATAGAAATTAAGTTCTCTTAATGCGCTATACAAATGAATTATTGTTATTATAAATACATGCATACATACACGCAGTATTGCAGTGGTACCTTGGCTTACGAGTTTTATTAGCTCCGTTACGGCGCTCGTAACTTAAACTATTCGTACGCCAAATCAATTTCCCCCATAGAAATAAATTTAAATGCCATTGATCTATTCCAGACCCACAATAGACACAGCGATTTTTCATGTTTTTCAACAATTTCTTTCTTTAATTCAATGCACGTTCTCCGCTTCTTCTTCTCAGCACTGCCCTTCGCACTCAGTTTATTCGGTTACCTGGCTGGAAAAACGAAGTTTTGAAAGTAACTGCGGGCATAAATGCGAGAACGACACAGATGCTTCCGCTGCGAGCTAACCGTGGAACTTCAAATAACGCACTGCGGGAGTCATCGGGTCAGAGCACTGCGTACCTTCTTTGGCCCTTCACGCCAAGTAAGCACTGGCAATGCAGGAAAGGGAGCGCGGCAGGCAGGCGAACGTACAGCCAACACGTAGCCGAAAGAACACTTTATTGGCCGGGCGTTTAGGCGAACGCGCCGATTGTTATCAGCTACTCGAGGAATTCTCACACAACGGTAATGCTTAAGTAAAGTACAGTACTTACTTAGCTGTTCCTGCCGTATTCGGATTCAACACCGGAGTCTCGCGATCTTTCGCATCCAAGCACCACGATGGCTCGCTCGAGTCTGTCTGGGCGCGAAAAAAGGGCCTGAGCTTGACGTCCCACCCGGGTCATCGGGCAGCGTCTTGCAGTGGAACGTCTTTCGCTGCCCGAGCCTTGCTGTTCTGAGTAACCACACAGCTCTACTCACCGCCGTCTTGCTTGCGTCGCTGACGCACCCACTCGCAGTCGCATACATGAGAGCGATTCCGTTTCGACGGCTTAAAGTAAGCGAGTGTGGCACGGGATGCTGGGCGGAAGTTGCAGCGCTCACTGCGACGTTCGCAGCGGCAGCTTGCGGTTAGGGAATCAGAAGCTGGCTCGTAACCAGAATTTTAGCTCTCAATTCAAAGCACAAAATCGGCCGAGAGACAGGTCGTATCTCGAAAAACTCGCAAGTTGGGACACTCGTAAGTCAAGTTACCACCACCGTATGATTTTGTTCGTAGCCTCCTCCTCCTCCTCCCTGAGCTGGAGCCCTCGGCGAGCCAAACCGAGCAACCCTAGTGAGACTCCGTCACGCAACCACTGTCGTACCAATGTCGTCACGGTTTGGTATTTGTAGGATAGCTGTCCGGCCATTACGATATTGCTCCTGTCCGAAAGTGTCCTCGTCCTTTTGGAAGGCTAGCTTCGTTAATAATAATAATAACGCACTTGATAAAGCACCCTCAGAAAACTCAATCTCTTTCTACGCGCTTTACATTTGCTGCAAAGGGAACGCGATTGAAGAGTGAGTAATATAATGCTTGATAAACAACATGAATAACATGGTTAGGGGTGACATGCACAGGGTCAGCATTCAATTGTGGTTAGTGGCAGCATGCACAGTGTCAGCACGCATAAGCACATCAAGTATGAATCACAGGGACCCGCTAAATGCTGTCCTAAATAGGTGTGTTTTAAGTTCTTTTTAAGTGTGGTCAAGTCAGGGGATGTTCTGACGCAGGTCGGGAGGGAGTTCCAGGCTTTAGGAGCATACGAACTAAATGCACGGTCTCCAAAGGATTTGAGGTTTGTACGAGGTATTGGTAAACTGTTGGATTCCCAAAAGGGGGTGATACGATGCTTGGCCTGGTGGTGGTGTAGATCTGTAAGATAGGCTGGAGCCAAAGAATGAAGTGACCTAAAAGTTGTTTCGTTGTTTCCCACGACCCCACAGTAGCCTGATGAACAAACCTAAGGGTTCCACAGTAGGACTGTTTAGCTTCCTTGTTATTGTGGGCGTACGCAATATTGTTTCAAAGAGGTATAATCAAACTGCAGCTCGTCTTGCTCGAGCCCTGCGACGGCGACAAGGCAGCAATGGGCGTAGGTGGGACAGATAGCGGTCGGGCAGGAAGTAACCTGTAACCCCCAGTCTCGGTAACACTGTTACAACGAGCTGTACAGGCTTCGAAACTGTAATTCTTTGCCACAAAGACAACATCAGCAGCATTGTTAGTCCTCGCATATGCATGGAGAATTATACAGTACAGAATGTCGATCATTTAGACTAATCTACTCCATAACCACTCGGAGGCACATACATAAAACACCTGCCATAGTGGACAACTCGCATTTTTAAGGTAAACTGATTTAACAGGCTCGTTTTTATAGCGACAGAAGAGCCTTAATGGCTATCACTACCGCAGCTGGCAGTGAGCAATAACCGCTAGCTCACTCGATTCGAACCCGAGACCTGGGTCGTGAAGAGACGCTTGTTTTGCATTAATAAATTGTCTATATAGTGAGCCAAAAGAACTTAACCTCCATACAGGCACTTTACAACTAGCTTCAAGAGAATCAATTCCCAAGAGTTGGTGACCTGCTCGGTATCACATGCTTCGCTGGTTTGGGTCAGTGGTTAAGGTACTCGCACCGGACCAAGGTCAAGGCGAATGTAGTTAATGACAAGTCATGGGCTCGAGCCAAGTTGCATATGTAAAGTGCCTGAATAGAGAATAAGTTCTCTTAGGACGTTATTAAAATGAATTACATTTATACTTATTTACATGTGTATCAAGCATTCAAAAGAAAACAAGTAAGCAGGCTCAGGCCAGCAAGCTAAAGCAAACGTGAAGACTCGCACGACCAAGACGATCGTTAGGATCTCTGGCAAACATGTAACATGCCCCAAATCCTGTACAGGCAAGCACGCACTCAAGGCTCACAGCAACAAAAAAGAAAAGCATACTGGGGCGAAGGGAAAGCTGGCCAGAACAAATGTGTCTGTACTTAAGTCCTAAGAGCTGCATAGTCTTTGCATGTAGTGACCGTAGCATGAAGCGAGTTCCAGACGTTTAGCGAACACAAGCTAAAGGCTCGATTGCCGGAGGATTTTAATTCACCGCGAAGGACGGCAAGATGACAAGACGCTGAGGAACTACTAGTGTGAAAGTTCAGTAGGGGGCAAGAAGCTCGGATAGGTCAAGGCTGGTGCAAGCGAGTAAAGCGATCTGTTAGCCAGATTGAGAATCTTTAAATCGATTAGAGGCTTGACAGGGAGCCAGTGAAGCTCAGACAGAATAAGGGTGACGTGGCAGCTATGCCTTTGACGACAGACCACCAGTCGAACCGCTGAGTTGTGCATCAGCTGCTGATTATTAAGGGGACAAGTCAATTGTCTAAAGAGACTTGTTATACTAATCGCAATGCAATGTCACAAACGCATGAATTAATTTCGCTATATATTTCTTCTAATAATAAATAATAAGAATTCACTTGATAAAGCGCCCTCAGAGAACTTAATCTCTCTCTCTAGGCGCTTTAAATTTGCTGTAAAGTGAAATGCAATTGAATGGTAAGTAAAATCATGCTTGAAAAACAAACGAAATGAAGAATATGGTTAGGGGTGACATGCACAGGGTCAGCATGCAAATGCGGTTAGTGGCAGCATGCACAGTGTCAGCACGCATAAGCACATCAAGGACGAATCACAGGGACCCACTAAATGCTGTCCTAAATAGGTGTGTTTTTAGGTTCCTTTTAAATGTGGTCAGGTCAGGGGATGTTCTGACGCAGGTCGGGAGGGAGTTCCAGGCTTTGGGAGCATATGAACTAAATGCACGGTCTCCAAAAGATTTAAGGTTTGTCTGAGGTATTTGTAGACTGTTTGATTCCGAAAAGCGGGTGGTACGATGCTTAGCCTCATGGGGTAGTATATCTGACAGATGGGCTGGAGCCATAGAATGAAGGGACCTAAAAGTGAGCGACAAAACCTTGAAGTCAATCCGTTGCTTGACTACTGGCAGCCAGTGCAGGTCGGCGAGAAGTGGAGTAATGTGGCAACTGCGACGCTCACAACAGACAAGTCTAGCTGCCGAGTTTTGCACCAGCTGCAATCGCCTGATCGCACATGCTGGTAGGCCAGTAAGCAGTGAGTTGCAGAAGTCGAGACGGGATGTCACGAATGCATGGAGCAACTTAGATGTGGTATCTTTATCTAAACAGGCCCGAATTTTAGCAATGTTATGAAGCTGAAAATAGGCGGATTTGACTGTGGAGCTGATATGGTCGTCTAACGAGAGGTCGCTTTGGAATATGACACCTAGATTTCGAGCTGATTCGACAGGAGATATGCTGGCAGAGCCAATTTTGAGCGTCAGCCTTTCCAATTTCTGAATCACACTGGGTTTGCCCATAACTAGTAAGTTAGTTTTGTCATCGTTTAGTTTTAGAAAATTTGCTGCCATCCATGTGCGGATGTCATCAATGCATGCAGCTAGTGAGTTTAGAGAATTTGAGGTGCTCGAAGGCTGGGAGGGATCAAAGCAAAGGTACAACTGAGTGTCATCCGCATAGAAGTGAAAGCCTAGATTGTGCTTGGCAATCACATCAGCAAGAGGGAGAGTATAAACCGTGAAAAGAACCAGACCTAGCACTGAGCCCTGAGGTACTCCATATTTCAGAGGTACTTCAGATGATCTTTGTCCATTCACGTCAATACTCTGGAGTCTCCCACTGAGATAAGACCTGAACCACTGCAGAGCAGTGCCAGTGATGCCCAGGCGAGATGAAAGGTGCTCTAGAAGAACTTCTAGGTAGACCTTGATTTAATTATCTCCCTTAGTTGTAAGTAGGCCTACGTCGCAGTGAAGGAAATGCACTTATTTGATGATACTTAGTTTAGGAATAGTACGCTTAGAATCCGAGCATGCGTTACAGGAGTGATGCTAGCTAAACCAATTCTTAGGGCTCGGTCTTCCAGCTTTCGGGTGACGCTGGGTTTGCTGTAACTATTAGGTTGGTCTTACCGTCGTGAAGCTTCGGCAAGTTAGTAGCCATCTAAATGCGAATTTCACTGACGTAAGCAGTAAAAGAACTCGAGCAAGACGGATAAAAAATTATATTTATTATATTGAGGAGCAATGCGTTGGACGGTAGGCTAGGTAGAGTTGGCTATCATTGACCTTGACATGAAAGCCGAGAATATGTTTGGTGGGGACAGCAGCCAAATGGAGAGCGTAGATAATGAAAGATACTATTTTTTGAATGGCTCCCTAGATGACCAAAATCCATTCACATTTACACTGACATCTCTCAGTGAGACAGAACCTAACCCATTCAATGAACTACGCCAATGGACACCTAGGCACGTGGAAAGGTGCTCTAGAAGAGTCTTGTGGTCAATAGTGTCAAATTCTCCTGAGATGTCAACGAATACGAGCAAGACCCTACCCTGATCAATTTCGTTCAGCAGGTCATTTAAAACCAGCAGCATAGTCGTTTTAACTGAATGGTTGGCTCAAAATCTCGATTAGAACCTGCGAGAAAAATCTGATGAATTGATGAAATCGCTGCAGAGGGGAAGGGACTTCAGCGGGAATATTATAAATTTACAATATTCCTTTTGTCACGGTGCGAAGCAGCATGTCTATGCAAAAATGTACTTAATTTGTGTAGCGCATTCATTTATATGCAACTCATAAGTAGAGCTATTGGTACAGGAAATAGAGTTTATTTTAGCCTGGGAGACAAGTTTAGCAACGAGTTCAGTAAAGGCAGACATGCAGGAGGTGAGAGAATAAGAGCAGTGTGATGATGGGTCTTAGTCCGGGGGGGTCGGGCAGTGATCGGATGACATAAGTAAGCCATTTTATCTTAGCCCATGAAGAATTTGGAGAAACGCTCTTCTTATTCACCATTGGGATCACATGAAAGTACGCTTGCTTTTTGGGATCGGCCGATTGCACCAGTACAATTATTCGCATCACGGCTCTATATTCTTGCCATGAAGCTTTTTAATACGATTGCCTACGCTGAGTAGCGCTTTTTGAAAACGCGTTGCCGCCGGTGCCGAGCTACTCGCTGCTGTACAGTAGGATAGCAGCAGTCAGCCCCTTTCTCGCCGCCCGGTCATGTCTTGCCGAGCCGCTCAGGCGGAGAGCCGCTGGCCGATTCACGAGCGAATCCCAGGGCCCGAACTTTACGGGCGAGAGCGACTAGTGGCAGTCAAGGACAGTGCACTGCTCACGGGAACAAATGATTCGCGAGCGACGCCTGACGGGCGCCATCGCTACCGTCAGGGGGAGCTCGAAGTTCAACGCCTGCTTCAGGGGAATACGCGCTCGCGGAGGCTAACTAATATGATGTATACCTTGCGTAAAGAGCGGCCGGAAAGCGTAAAGTTCACAAAACATCGATCCTCCCCCCACTATTTGCACGAGGGCAGCAGCGGCCGCATCTGGTCGAGTAGGCGGGGCTGAAGCAACCCGTCTTGGCGCAGAGTAAGCATACCTAGTTCGCAGTCATAAATGCGAAGATCCAAGTACACGCGTCCTCATTGGAAAAGTGCACGCATGGCGATGCGGAAATTGGCCGGTTAAGCGGCTCGCGGCAAGCTAAACTTAAGCGAGCGGCCTATCAGCAGCGTTTCTAACTTCCGCGAAAAAGGCGGCTCTCGGCAACATCCGCCCGGGCTAGAGCCCGTTAGCGGCGGATATCTTGAACTGCGTATCGCAACGAGATGCGGTGAAATATGGTTTATTCTGCGCCAGAGAGAAATAGCATGCTGATAAGTACACTGGAATCAAGCCGATATTGGAGCAGCCGTCATGATCACAGGTCATTCGTATCCTTCCTACTGCCGCTTTGCATAGCGACGCGCGGGTACCTGGTTAGCAACGACGTCGCTACGCCAATCCCAGTCCGGCTGCGTTGACGCATACTTTCGTGACCACGGCAGGCTCGCGAAAATAAGTTTTCCAATTTCGTTTGCATTGTTTTGACTGGCGTTTCGGCCTCCTTCTTACGGCCCGCGTGCGATCATCGCACTTGTTGCTCCTGCTCCGCGCCGTCGCCGGCTACTTGTTTCCGTGACTGTCACTGTCAGAGAAAAATGGAAGTTGCTTCAGGCGGAACATTTCGAACGTGTCAGAACCGAACTGGCCGGCCGTGCCGCTTACTTTACGAGAGGACGGCTCGCTCAAGCGGGCTATTCCTCGAGGAGCAGGTACTGTCCATCCGCACACGTGTGCTTGCCACCCGCTGCTGGTCATCTGAAACGTGTCGGTTTTTTCGTTTGCACTCTCTTTCCCTATCTCTAGACATGTTTGCCTCTCACTCTTCCCCTTCCTGCCCTCCCGCTCTCCCTCCTTTTCATCCTCCCTCTCTTCGTCTCGCTGTCCTTGCTTGCCTTTGTCTCACTTCGATTTTCTCCCACTATCTCTTATTCTCTCCTCTCTATCTTCCCGTTTCTCTGTGTGTCGGTCTCTCTGTACCCTCTTCCTCTCTCTCCCCTCTTCCTCTCTCTCTCTCTCTCTCTCTCTCTCCTCTCTTTCTCTCTCCTCTCTTTCTCTCTCCTCTCTTTCTCTCTCCTCTCTTTCTCTCTCCTCTCTTTCTCTCTCCTCTCTCTCTTCCTCTCTCTCGTTCTGTGTGTCTCGCTCTCGCCCTCTCTCTCCCCGGTATCGGTGTCTCAACATACAGGCTGTTGACTCCTTGTGCCGAAGCATGTAATAAACTATGCGTTGTCGATGACCGTCGAGTTGCGAAGGTTATGGTGGCCACGCAAGGTGTCTTGAGCTGCGTGGACGAAAATAAATTCCCGGCAGCCTTTTAGCGGAAAGCCGATTTTATGTAATGTAATGTAATGTATCTCCGTCAGTAACTCCACAAAGTCATAAAGACCATGTGGGTGTTACGCAGGAGAGTTTTGTATAGCGCACTCACAGCCTAAGCGGCTTTCGGTACGCATTCGGTAGCCAACAGACTTCGTCTCACGCAACAAAGAGAAAGTGGGAAGCATAGCAGAGTTAGGAGAGCAGTTGAGGTAGTGAGTAGCATAGAAGTAGCAGTTCAGGACCGCTGAAAAAGATGTGCCAAAGTCGGCAGTTGGAGAGTAGATGTCGTTGCGTGACGCTAAGCGGTTTCCCACCTCACCCAATCACCCCACGGTACCGAGCGATATTGATTGACCGAGAGCGTCCGACACGCAATTGCTTTCAGCCGGCGTCGAGGCAGCTGTGAGCTTGAGAATTCTGATGGCGCGCGCCTTATAGATTGCCGTGCCAGACGCCGACGGGAGCGATCGTAAGGAAGGAAACCGTGCCGTGAATTATCTTGGAAATGAGCCTGGGAAGCCGACTGTGTGTGCAGGTGCTGCTACGCGACACCAGCTAGCTAGTTTAGCCGGGAGCGGTAACGAGCGATCTGGACGGAAGGCACTTGCAGCTCGTGGCGAAATTTCCGATTACGCGACGGCTCACGTGCACCTTAGCGGGTTCCAACTGACGTGTTCCAACAGACATGTATTCCGCAGACGGTCGTGGCACAGCAGCATGCAGCTGCTCTTTCCCACGTCCACTTTCCGACTGCCTTCACCATCCACTTGCCCCATCCTGCTTGCCACAGGTGGCTGCATGGCGTCGGTCGTGTTAAGGGCGAACCCTACGTGCCTAGAGACTACATTCTGCCTGCTGCAGGCTGGCTAGACTATGTCGAATCAAGGGCATGCAGAGGCCGAGCGGCAGCCCACCAGGAGACTGCTGTGGCTGCAGACAGCTCGGTAGTCGTTCCTCCCTCATCCCACCCAAACAGCAGCAGTGGAGGTTTAGTAGATGCCCGTCCCTCTTAAGTCAACACCACGTGAGCATTCTGCCTCGGGACCTCTCTTATGCCAGGTCTCAGCTGGAAACAATGCTTGCTGCCCTGCTCTTTGATTTGCTGTTGATGGCAAACTGGCAGCTGCTTATGTCCCACTGGTATTAGCTTCGGCGAGCACTGGACAGCCGAGTGCTACCGAACTGGCTGCAGCCGGAGAGGGAAAAGTGAGGTGATAGGGGAGAGCAATGCATTCGGAGGGGAGCAAATGAGAAGGACTGCCGTGATCGCAGGAGAAGCAGCGGTGGAAAGAAGAAGAAGAAGAGAGGAAGCAGTGGAGAGGCGTACCTGTCAGCTAGCGGTGGCTGCTCTGAACCTCATTTTTTGCATCCTTTTCATCGCTTTTTGGTCGTTTGCTTTCTTGAAGCAGCTGCAGTTGTTAGTCGTTGGGCACTCCGATGCAGATCTCCCAGTGTCACGGCTTCCTTCATCTGCAGTTCGTAGGCTTCCAAAGCTTTGAACTCACTCGCACGACTGCTGTCACGACATCCACTGGCTTGCCGTTTAAAAGGAATCTAAGAACCGATCTGATCCTAACAGCACTTGCTCCTTCCGTGCGAAATGTCCTGCATTAACTTATGCATGCCGAATGCTTGCATTTTATCACTAACCAATCGATGCGTTTTCTTTCCATATAGATTTCCCCAGTTCTCTCAGGATGCTATGCAAATATTAGAATCTTTTTTTCTTTCCATTATTGTTATTATCACTAATATTATTAGCACCGTGTGTGTGTGTGTGTGTGTGTGTGTGTGTGTGTGTGTGTGTGTGTGTGTGTGTGTGTGTGCGCGTGTATGTGTGTGGGTGTGTGTATGTGTGTATGTGTGTGTGTGTGTGTGTGTGCGCGCTCGCACGCGTGCGTGTGTGGTGTTGGAATTCAAAACGCCATTGACCCGCCCCAATTCCGTATGTGAATGTGAGCAGATGTCTGGGCTCGTGCATTCGGTAGGTCGAATTTAAAAGCTCTGTGCAGTTGCTTCCTCGGGACGGTAGGGGAAGATGTCAGCAAAGATGGGGAGCACCCATCGACGTTGGATCTGCTACTACTGCACTGCAGCAGCTGCTGCTGCTCAGCTCTGTAGCTTTTTCGTGAATGAATGAGTATGTGGAGAGCATGTGCAGACAGTCGATGTTCGACTGCAATTTGTTTTAGGCAATTTTGGTTTTTACGGGAATGTGCAGCTGCCGATGGTGGCAGATCGTAGAACCTCGTATCAGACGTAGCCCAGAATAAGCCAAAGCTGAGGCTAGATCTTGAGGCCAGAGTCCATTGGGCCTCTTTCACCTATAGCTGTTAGTATGTGGCCAGTCGATTCGCTGAAATGAAATTACTTTAGTGCAGGACATTATTTCTCAGTATCTTTATGGTGATTGAAAAATATGCACCCGTAATAAATAGCCCAAGCTTGAAATGCATCCTGTTTACGAGTTAGTGCATCAGCGGTGGTAGTTAGATGGTTTTCGTATTTGGTGGATGATATGTCTTAGCATAGTATTGCATAACAAACGTACGACCTTAAATGTGCTTAGCTACTGCATCTTAAACATGCTTAGCTACTGCACACCTAAAAGAGGTTATGAGCACAAGTTTGGTCGTGCTACCGGTCACTCTGACCATATGGGTCGATTTGAATTAGTAGGTCTAAAAGACAGGCTAAGCTAAAAGTGGTTAGGATCATACCCATATTATGCAATTATAAGCTCAGAAGTCACTATTTTGGTGATGCTGGCACTAATGCTGCTATGCTGACTTTGAGAGTGAAGGCAATGTGTACTTGCAATATTGCTTTCGGCTGGATGTACTCCTGCACTCAATCTCTAGGCACAATAGCCGGAGGCTTTCTGAGGCTGCACTTGCCCCCTGCCCCTCTGCTCTGAGCTGGGCTGCCAGTGACCGACTTGCTTCTGCCAGAGCGCCGCCACTTGCTGTTGCAGCATTGGCTGCCATCTCTTCGCGTTTGCTTATGTGCATACCGATGGTGTGTTGTTGCTGTCCTACGCAGTGGAAGCAGCAGCAGCTGGTCCATCGATGCCAAGCAGCGGCAGCTCGAGGAGACAGAGGAGCTGCGACGACGAGCCATATTGACTATACGTAAAGCAGAGCTGCGAGATGCCACAGAGAGGTTCCAGCGAGCCACTTCGCCGCTTCGCTCACGCCGGCCGTCGTCGCCTGTCCGGCAGCAGCGTGAGTCCGAGTCGGCCACATCGCGCTAATGTGACACGGCAACGAACCCAGCTCTCATTGTGCCCTCACAGCTATGTGCTGCCTATGCGACACTCGTGCTGCTCTGCTGCTACGGCTAGCTGCAGGTTTGGATGTAGATTGCGTGAGAAGTCAACGGCCGGCACTTGTATTGAAAAGCACTTAATGACCAACGATAACAATAGCAATAATAATAATTTGTGCGGCACTCTCACTATCCAAGGGAGGTTGGGATGCCGACTCCCTGAGTAAGGGGTACAGACCCGGGACTGACTGGGAGGGGTATGCATCATCAGTCACATGGCCAGCTACGTTCAAGGTTCAGCCTTGTGAAATGTTCATGGTTGTGACTTTACTAGGCTCATTTTCGAAAGCATATAGTTTTTCGGCAGTTGCCATTTTTCCTGTATGCTTTTACCTCACAGTGCAGTTGCTATAACGTGCCAGTTATTGAGCATGCGTGCATATTTTTGTATATTCGTGTGTGCATTTGCCTGTGCATTTGTGTGTTTGCATGTGCATTTTTTGTGCATTTTTTGTGCATTTGTGTGTGTGTGTGTGTGTGTGTGTGCGCGTGTGTGTGTTTCTGTGTGTGTGTGTGTGTGTGTGTGTGTGTGTGTGTGTGTGTGTGTGTGTGTGTGTGTGTTCGCATGCGTACTGTTCGACGAAACCTCAAATAAGTAAATATGAACTTACATAAACCTGCTTATAGTTATGGAATGAAAATGTATTTAAATTTCGGGTGCATGCAATGCAGACAAGGTTGGTTTTGACCAGACACAAATTACCATGCGCTTGGAGAGTTGGCATGAAACAGTGAAGTGGATCAATCGAAATTTCTACCATTGAGTGAAAGGGTCTGGTGAGTCCAGCCAGTACCCAAGTGCGGGGGAAGCTCAAATATAAAATTTCAGACCTGCAGCTTCTGCCCTAGCCCTCAATCTGCTTCAGCTTCTGCCCTGCCCACAATCTGCTTCAGCCTACACGTGCTGCTGACAACTGACGTGGGCTGTGCCATGGTGGCAGTCGGCTTGCCTTGTGCTCGCCCGACCAACGTTTAAGAGAATGTATTTTATGGCCGAGGTCACGAGCTCGAGGCTCAGGGCTATACAGATTAATTATGTATATATATATATACATATATATATATATACATATATATATATATATATATATATATATATATATATATATATATACTTGGACTGTATGCACCCTACCTGCTTAACGATGGCAAGTAGTCGCCGAGCTCAGAACTGATTGCCTAGCTGCTGTTGGCAGCCATCGCTCCAGCAGCAGTCCTTTTAGTTGCTCTTTAGATGCTGCTTGGCTTCTGTTGAGCGAAAGGACCTTTCGAAAATAGGTGTCGTGAGTCAGCTGCAGGGAGAATACACAAGCCGGCAAGTGTTTGTGCTTGCGACAGCAGAATGCTTTGTATGCTGAATGTCTCTTCATTGTTGGATTAGTAAAGTTGTCCGAACATAGTCATTATGGCTTTGAGGATTTACAAGCGGAGACACATTTCACTGCATTGCATAAGTCTTTCAGGTTTGATAGAGCTAACGCCACAGTCCGGGTAGTTTATCTCGCAGCCCCTTGGTCTGAGCCCAGCGGCAAAGTGCTTGCACTTCGCGACCCGGGCCGTGGATTTGAATCGTGCTGCAGGCAATTCTTTATTGCCCACTGAAAGTGGAAGTGATAGGCGCTAAGGCGGCTCTGCCTGCTAAATAAATGAGGCTGGTGAATCATGTGACCTTTACTTTTTTCATTTAACTTTACTCTGCCTTTCCCCGGTCGGGCTGTCAGCAGCTCCATCGTCGAGCGGCCCATTCCTTTCTTCTCCTGCTTAAGCTTTCTGCACTCTGGCAATCTCCTTAACATATGCCGTGCAGCACTACACCGTGTCAGTAGAGCGAGCATGCTCCACTAATACCGTGCTCTGTCTGCGAAAGCTCCATCGATCGTACTTTAGCTCTCTATTTCTCCTTCTATGTGATGTGATGTATCTCCGTCAGTAACTCCACAAAGTCATAAAGACCATGTGGGTGTTACGCAGGAGTTTTGTATAGCGCACTCACAGCCTAAGCGACTTTCGGTACGCATTCGGTAGCCAACAGACTTCGTCTCACACAACAAAGAGAAAGTGGGAAGCATAGCAGAGTCAGGAGAGCAGTTGAGGTAGTGAGTAGCATAGAAGTAGCAGTTCAGGACCGCTGAAAAAGATGTGCCATAGTCGGCAGTTGGAGAGTAGATGTCGTTGCGTAAGAATTGTGGAAGCGAGTTCCACAGTCTAGGACCTGCAGAGCTAAAGCTTCATGTCTGTCAGCATCTCTGTCCGGCTTGCTGTCCTTGTCTGTCTTTCTGTCTGTCTGTCCGTCTCTCTCTCTCTCTCTCTCTCTCTCTCTCTCTCTCTCTCTCTCTCTCTCTCTCTCTCTCTCTCTCTCTCTCTCTCTCATTCTGCCTGTTTGTCTCTGTCTCTGCCTTGCGGTCTTTTTCTATCTCTGTCTCACCCTGACCTTCTGTGTCTTCCACGCTCCACTGTAATTTATCTCTTACTTCCTGTAAGCCCAGGCACAGGTACATGCAGACCTCTTAGGCCCTCGATACACCAGCTTCCTCTCTTGGGCGTCTTTGTTGCAAACCGGAAATAGCCTGTTTGCATCTCGTCAGCTTAAAACCTTCCAACTATGGCTAACAAAATGGGGCTATCGATCTGAGCATTGGATCTTTAGAGCTGCCTGGATTGCTGTTTTTCTATTGCATTTCGTCCTTCTGGCAGCCCCTTGGCAACTGCTAGCAGACACCGATTACTGAGTGAACATTGCCACACCGTGAGGTGGCTAGCCGTGCTAATTCTGGCTGTTCTATCCTGTGCCATGTCTGTGAAAGCGAACGGCCCCCTCCTGCTTGGCAGCCCTGCTTCCAGAGGACGAATGCCCGGTCTAATCCCGAATGGCAGACTTATGTGGACGATGTGTCTGGTGGTCTTGCCTATTCGCCGAGAGCCGGATAGGTGGTGGAGGTTGGGTGTTGGTGTCTCCATTCAGCAGTGTGGCTAACGTCCGTGGCCTTCTCTTGCATCGCCGGGTGCCTTGTTTTTAGCATATCCCGCCGTGCTATCTTATCACCGATGGTGGTCTGCATATTTTGTAACTGGCATGCTGTTGCAAACTGGTTTGCAATGGCAGTGCTAGGCGAATAGCTTCTTTAACCTCAGCTGCTGCTGACTTTGCTTTGCCATTTCCTGTCAGGGCACATGGTGCACGGAATTCCATAGTGCTGTCGTCAGGTGGCCACCGGCTGAGCTGTGAATGTGCTTGCTACCTCGCTCTTTCTCTCTCTCTCTCTCTCTCTCTCTCTCTCTCTCTCTCTCTCTCTCTCTCTCTCTCTCTCTCTCTCTATCTCTATCTCTATCTCTATCTCTATCTCTATCTCTATCTCTATCTCTATCTCTATCTCTATCTCTATCTCTATCTCTATCTCTATCTCTATCTCTATCTCTATCTCTATCTCTATCTCTATCTCTATCATCTCTATCTCTATCTCTATCTCTATCTCTATCTATCTCTATCTCTATCTCTATCTCATCTCTATCTCTATCTCTATCTCTATCTCTATCTCTCTCTCTCTCTATCTCTATCTCTATCTCTCTCTCTCTCTCTATCTCTCTCTCTCTCTCTCTCTCTCTCTCTCTCTCTCTCTCTCTCTCTCTCTCTCTCTCTCTCTCTCTCTCTCTCTCTCTCTCTCTCTCTCTCTCTCTCTCTCTCTCTCTCTCGTACTTCCTCGGGGACGAGCCACCTCATGAGTGTGTTTGCTTTTCTCTTTTGTAGCGTTTGTGTGCCCTGCAAATCTGCCTCTCATGGAGTGCAATAATTTATCTCTGACTGTAATTCCACGAAACCACAAAGATTATGTGGGTGTTACACAGGAGAGTTTTGCGTAGCGCACTCACAGCCTAAGCGGCTTTCGGTAGGCATTTGGTAGCCAACAGAGTTCATCTCACGCAACAAAGAGAAAGTGGGAAGCATTGCAGAGTCAGGATAGCAGTTGAGGTAGTGAGTAGCATGGAAGTAGCAGCTCAGGACCGCTGTACATGAGGAGCCATAGTCGGCAGCAGGAAAGTAGTTGACGTTACATAAGAATCATGGAAGCGAGTTCCACAGTCTAGGACCTGCAGACCAAAAGCTTCTGTCGCCTACGATCTTTAAGCAGAGGAAGGGAACAACTAATTTATTGTCCATACAGGACCTGAGAGCGCGAGAAGGCTGAAGCTGGTGGTAGCAGTTCAGCTTGGTATGGAGGAGCCAAGCCGTGTTGTACATGCTGTGCATCGCCCAGACTGCTGGCTACAAAGCAGTTAGGCTGGTTGCGGATGAACGGCAGTGTGTAGTGTGTGGGTGCCCACGCACAGTTGGCCTCACTTGGCATGCACAGCAGCACTGAGCGAGTCTGTCAGCCTTTCTGCTCGTGGCCGAGCTAGACTAGCTGCAGCTGTGTTAAGGTGTGTCGGATGCGTGGGCGGCTACTGTGGCCACGGTATTGTGACCGACTTGAGCCACCATGAGCCACCAATTGGAGTGCCACTCTGCAAGCCTGAGCATACCAGGATGTTCCAGGGCTGGGTTTCCGGTAGCCAGCTGCTGCTTCGCGACTTCGGTCAATCATAACGCCACTCACCACGGTTAAAGCATGCCATTGCCCACCGGTGGTCCGATGGATGTTCAGGAGAGCCGTCAACCTTGGCTCACTCCTTATACCAACACCCGGAAACCATTGCGAACGCAGTATTTCTGGAATGCTGGCATTAGCCATCCCTTCAGCAGCGCTATGATTTGTTGCTCTGGGCAAGGTCAAGGTTTGGCTCCTCCTCAGCTTCATCCTGGGTAGACGGCAGCAATCAATCCTTCTAGCTTGTCTTGGTCGTTGTGCTGCAGACAGCTTGGGAATGCTGGCTTCCAAGGCAACATGCACTGCTGCTGCCGCCACTGCTGCTTCCATTTGCGCATGCTAGGCCCCCCCTAACAGAACCAAATCTCTTTCTATGCACTTGGAATATATGCTGGTAAGGAAGCAGGTAGATCAATTACTGGTAACATGCATACTTGCTGTGCACATTAGCACAAAAAGGGCAGCTCACACGGACAAGGCAAATGCTGTTCGCTAGCATACAGCATTGCTTTAGCATAGCAACAAATAGCTAACCGGCAAAACATGCAAGCATCCTTCAGTCCAGCCTCTAGGTGCCTCTCTCCAGCATTTTCCCATCATTTCGTCTCGGTTCGTTTACAGATCTCTTGCCATAAAAAGCGTACTTTCTAGGCTCATTAAATTCGTCAGCTCTGCATGCTCAATGTTTCCAAGCAGCTCAAGGTAGCGATAAAAAAAGAACATGATAGTACACACAGCCACTTGCTTAAGTGACTCTCTGGCATATATGCCGAGATTTGGTGGCAACAGGGCATGCTCTTAGAGAGTCAGCTCTGTGCCGCGTGATGCCTCCGCTTACTTGAACTTGCGTGGCGGCCGCCTCTGGTGCAGCTAGAGAATTCTGCTTCCGCTGCTGCTGTTGCTGCGGCTGCTTGGCTCGCGCGAGGCTCCATTGAAGCTGCATTTAGATGCCCGCGTCCATGGCCCCAGTTCGATCGATCCAGTGGCTCTTGCCGTCGAGCTTGAGCTATGGTTGTTGGGGTAAGCCATGGGCTACCTGCAGCTTTCAGTATGCGCACGGCTCCTTTCTCTTCCCTCCCAGCTGCCTAAAAATCTCTGACTAGGGTTTGGTGCCCCACCCCTCCTCCTTTGCATTGTATGCCGGTCGCCAGCTGGTTACTGCTGCTCCCAAAGAAAGCTCTGCTCTCCTCTCGGACTCCCAAGTTCCAACTGTGGGACCCTGGGCAATAAACCAGCCGTATATTTCCGGCCGCAGGTTTTCCGCAATCTTTTCCCTAGTGACGGCTTTTCGGAAATGTGGACAAGTCGGATAGATAGAACTGGACAAGCTCTGCCTATGGACGAGTCAACGTGCCGAAGAGACTTGCTAGGAGCCAGCCGTCAGTTTAGTTTGTTTGTGTGCCATCGCCCGCCAGGCTTAGGGCATGCACTCGCGTGAATCTGTTGGGTCGTGCCTGCCATCAGGTCTGCTTTTCATTGCTGGCAAGCCATCGGCTATCTTACACGTGCTGCCGAAGCGCCTCCCTCTCACTTGCTGCCTTCTGATTTCAGGACCCGGCAGCGCACCGTCGCTGCGCTTGCAGCATCAGGCGATGGCACCCTCCATCCCTACCACTGCAGCCGCTGCCACTACCACCACGACGGCTCCCACCTTCATTTCGGCTCCTCAGCCGATGGTCGGCTACTGGGTGCCGGCTGCGGCCTCGGCTGATGGCAAAGCCAGCGCTGCATTCGCCCGGAAATATGGCTCGTTCCATGTCGAGCAGCTGCAGCCGGCCGCCGTGGCTGCCTTTGGATCCCCAGATGGCGATCACCTGCAGCCAGCCGAGCCGGCGAGCAGCAGCAGTGCAGAACCGAAGGCACACATGGCTGGCACGTCAGCAGCTGCCAAGCAGCAGTACAGGCAGAACACCGCCTGGGGTATGGCTACTTACTGCTCTGCACCGTGTGTCATGCCCACTTCATCGACAGTAGTGGGGGGATGGTGATAGTGGTTGAGTGGGCCATGGCCTGCGTGGGCCTTTCCCGTTGGTGACCCGACTTTCCCAATTCATAGTTCAAGATATATTGTAATTATAAACGAATAATAACTATACAGTAGTATTGCACTCGTAGAGAACTGCATCTCTATCTATGCACTGCATGTAGGCTTGATTAGCAGCTAGGGGATACAACTGTTCCTTCCTTAGGGATCAATCTTAGTACAGTACAAGTGAAATAAAGGACATGTTGGCTTATTCAAGTGCTACATTTAAATAGCAGCATAAAAACCATAGTGGCTATCGTGCTCCCTGCTTCCAGTTGGCATTAAAGCAGTGGCTCTCAACCTTCCTAATCCCGCGATCCTGTAATACAGTTCCTCAAGTTGTGGCGACCCCCAGCCATTAAATTATTGTTTGCGAAATGTGAAAATGTGTTTTCCTGTGGTCTTAGGCAACCCCTGTGAAGGGGTCTATTCGACCCCTAAATGGGTCGCGGCCCGCAGGTTGAGAACTGCTGAATTAAAGGATTGCCGTCTGTTGCAGGACTCGAACCCGTGACCCGGATATTCATGATCGTCCTGTAGTCTCTGCCAGTCTTTAAGATGTCAACGAGCCACGGCGAGCCAATGTCTAGAAGTTTTTCCAACTGTACCAGATTAGCCGAGCGTGCTTCGTGCCGATTTGTAAGCCAGCCACTGGTGCTAAAAAATCTATATGACAAAGCCTGTCAGAATCACCCTGTTCAGCCAGTACACCAGAAGCATGGGCCCTCAGTCAAAGCACTACGTGGCCTGAAAGTAGTAATGCAGTTGCAGTCGAACTAAAAGTAATAACATTCCGGATCCCATAATGCAGTAGCTAGTCTTGGTTGTTGCTTTATCCTCACTCTTTGCTCAATAGTTGCTGTGCCCCCCCCCGACCTATTTGCTAGCTGGTACACTGCTTTGCCAATTAAAAACTGCCTAGCGTTTAAAAGTTGATGGTCTGTGTAGGTGGTAATGTACTCTCCACCAACCCCAATGTTCGAGAATAGCAATCTGGCTATTACAGAATGCTTAAAAGTAAGTGGAATGCTGCCAGGCCCATGCATCCAATTTGCCGACACGTGGAAGGCCAGACAATATGCCGGCACGGCTTTGTTTGCTCTGGGGCCCCTCAGCCCAGCAGCATTGCTTCGTTAGGCATCCGGAAGCGAATGCAGATGCTGACCCGAACAGCGCAAGGCTTCAAATGTCAATTTTTGTCGGCAGTAGGTTGCTGCCGGGTCAGTCACTAGCAAGGCAGATAGATGCTGGTGGGTATGTATTTTTTCTACCATGTTATTACTTTCGACCCACTTATGCGGTTCAACCCTACATCTTATTCTGCTATCTCATGATTCGGCTTATGTTCTTTGGCTAGCCTGGTGTTTAATCCATCAAGTCGAGCAATGGCGAAAGGTTCACGCACTTCTATGTGCAGGGTCATAATCGTGTCTTGACCCGTGCTGCTGACAATCATGGCTGAGAGTGTGTGGAGCTGCTTTGTGCACGAGTATTTGTCCAGAAAAGCAGCTCCAGGAATCCTGACTATCGTCCAAGCTGCTTGCCTAACACTTGACAGAAAGTGGGAGGATTTCTTGGCGAAATGGTCATTCATTAAATGAGGCACTTCTAGTAGCTCAGACGATTCTTAGAGCTGCTTTATCTCACAAAACGAAACAGCAGTGCGGCTTGCATTACCGTGGAAGGGGAGCTGCCGTCTACTCTGTTGCCAGCAATGTGGCTTGCTCTAGGGTGTGAGGGTGGTAATGTAGAGGCTGCCACTCGGCTTCCAGCCTGCCTGAAACAATAGCTCATTCGTTCGTCTAATCTAGAGAGCTCGTCGACTTTCCTTCGTTGGAGGGCCTGTCTTGCTGCGCAGGCAGCAAGGCACGGTTGGGACGGTGCATCCATCGTTTTATCATAGCCGAGTGCTCCGCTTGACCCCCTAGCCGGCCGTAAGGGCAGAGCTGTAGGTAGATCATTTTCGTGGGTATGCAGCTGCATCAGAGGACTCTCGAGGATTTGAGAAAGTCGTGTCCAGAGAGACCGTGCTGATAGCGAGGCGGTGACATGTCAGAGAAGGTGGGAGCATGTGATGGCTTTCCTGGCCAGGTGTTGCTGCTGCTACTGCTGCCGCCACAGCCTCTTCACTGGATGCCTCTTGCTGAGGGTGCTGCCGTAGGCCGAGTTCAGTGGCTTGCTCGGTCGCACAGCTGCAGTAGCGAGGGTCGGCACCAGATTCATGCCGTGCTTCCCTGCGAAGTGAGCAGAGCTACTTTGCTTGGCCGAGCGGCTGAGCCTCGGTGGTTTTTTTGTAGCCTCATTATCGGCACTCGTGGAGGCGTCGAAGTTGCCAGCCCGGTCTGACGCAGTGGGCACTGCAGCCGGCTCCAGCCCGAGCTGGAGGCCAGGGGCCAGTGCTGGTTCAGCGACGGCGCCGCAGCGCATTCCCATGAGGCCGTCATCGGCTGGCGCCGTGATGATGACCGGCAGCTGGGGACCGAGCGCCGCCGGCTCTGCTCCCAGCGCCCGGCTTGGCACCGTCGTTCGACAGGCAGAGACTGCGGCTGTGACCATTCCGCAGGTCTTGGCCGAGCTCACCGACGGTTCGCAGCTTGATCGCAATGGTGACGAGACGGACCGTCTGGCCGGCACAGCCGAAGCAGCCTTGGACGAGTGGCTGGTAGCCGAGCCTGCGCCGCTGCCGTCCGGTCGGGCCCGGCTGCTGCACGTTCGAGGCGAGGCCGCCAGGCAAGCATGGACAGCCGCCGCAGCTGCCATTGACGACCCGCTGCAGTCGGCTGCGGTGCCGGCGCCACCTGGCGCGGCTGCTGCCCACGAGCTGCCCGGCCAAGCGCCGTTCACCCTCAGGACTAGCGATGGTCTGGGCATGCCGGGAGTCGTGGCAGAGCCCTCGCGCTCGCCTGCCTCTGCTGCCGTGGCTGCTGCTGCAGCCGCTGAAGCTGCTGAGCCCCATTCAAATGCCGCTCTGCGTGCCAGAGGGACTGGTTCTTGGCACTCGAGTGCCAGTGAGAGCGCCCCCTCCGCGCCGTTGTCATCAGACGGAGGCCTCAGGAACTCGATCGAGTCGCCCCACGTGGGCAGCGCACCGACGCCAGACTTCGGCGGGCCCCACGTGCCCGTGCCACCACCCGGCAGGCGAGCCGAGCGCTTCGCCCGGCGACCGACGTCTGCCGACGTGGCTCGCCGTGGCCTGGCTTCAGTGACAGAAGCTACCTCTGCTGGTGCTGGTGCTGGTGCTGCTGTGCCTGAGGCTGCAGCCACGGCTCCGTCTTCTGCTGCCTCCAACAACAGTGGCCCCACAGCACCACCGCCAACTGTTTCCCTCGCAGACCAGTCAGGGGTGGGCGGTTCGCGAGTCGACATGTTCTACATCAAAAGTCGGACCGATTCCAAGCCGAAAGTGACTCCACCGGGCCCGGTGGCGGGCAGCAGGGCGGGTCCAGCGCAGCCAGCCCTGGCTGCAGCTGCCGACGACGCGCCCTCGCGAGCTTCGTCTGATGGGGCGCGTGCCCCTGCGACCAGCACGCCGGTGCCTCCGCCAGAACCGACTTCCGCTGGCGCTGCCGCCCCGCTCAGCCGAGCACAAGGGGCTGGTTCCACTTCAGCGGCCACTGCGCTGGCGACCGGTGCTGTGGCAGCAGCAGCAGGCTCGCGCTTGCGACCGAGCTCTGGTATTCGGGCAGCTGCCGCCACCCGCGCCAACGCCGTAACCGGCGCTGCGTTTGCTTCCACCGCACCATTGCCGAGAGATGAGGCGGTGCGCCCCTCGGGCAGTGGCCACGGCTCGGAGGCCGAAAGCGACTTCAAGCAGCCACGCAGCATCCTCAAGAGGCCATCGTCCGGTTGCAGCATCGGAAGTAGTAGTGGGGCAAACAATGCCGACCATTTTGCCTCGGAAGAGTGGCTGTCTGGCCATCGGCATGCCAGCGGCTCGACGGCCGATGCTATCGTCGGCAGGCTCGACGGGGTAAGATCATCAATGCTCCTGCATGCCATCTCGCGCCGGCTAGGCGCAGCAGTGGCTATGGTGAATGGACACTCTTCGTATCTGTGCCGGCTGGGTCAGCGCATGCATACTTGCAAGTGGCCATTAAAGAACGTGCATGCAGGCGTGCAACGTTACTACAGCTGCTGTGAACTTATGTGTGTGCTTGCATACCGGTGTTTGTGTTCGTGTTTGTGTGCACACATCTGTGTGTGTGTATGTTGTGTGTGTGTGTGTGTGTGTGTGTGTGCTTTGTGTGTGTGTGTGTGTGTGTGTGTGTGTGTGTGTGCTTTGTGTGTGTGTGTGTGTGTGCTTTGTGTGTGTGTGTGTGTGCGTGTGTGTGTGTGTGTGTGTGTGTGTGTGTGTGTGTGTGTGTGTGTGTGTGTGTGCACTTATGCATGAGTGCATTGTTACAGACATGTTGTAGCTGTTCCTGAACTAAAGTTCCTTGGCCACAAACACAGCCCTCGTGACAGGTGCCAGTCCTCACAGACACATGACAGTTACCGGTAGAGCCACACCTCGAGGCACGGCTAGCAGGTCGTAGATTTTGCACCAATGCATGCAGATGTGCCGACGGTGGCAGAGCATCGGAGCAATCGATAATTCAAATACCTTTATAGAAAAAAATTCACGTTCTTAATGTAGAGTGGTGTATAGCAAAACCACAGACGAGCCACATATTGCTTTTTATATGGGCCAGGCCAGTAGATTATGGCATATGTGTTAAGCTAATTTTTTTAATTCTGTAACCATTAATATTCTCTTGCATGGTCGTAGTCGAATCAATTTAACATTCCAACTTTGTAGTGTTCATGCGCGTATGTGTGTGTATCTGGGTGTGCATGTCTGTATGTGTGTTTGCATGCTCGATGCACATGCAGTTTCTTGCAAGTGAGTATGTGCATGAGTGTGAGCAAGTAAGAGCTTTTCTTAAGCTTATCAGGGATTAAGGGTGCTACATTTTTTGGCAAAGCTATACTGCACTTCTGAATCTTATTTTTACTGTCGATGTGGCTCACTCAATCACCATTGTTAGAGAATTTGCTCTGCGGGTCCTAGACTATGGAACTCACTTCCACAGTTCTTATACAACGTCATCTTTCCTGCTGTTGACTGTGGCAGATTTTTTCCAGTCATCCTAAACTGCTACTTCTTCCATGCTACTCACTTCCTCCACTGCCTCTCTTTCTCACTCTTTCTCTCCCTCTCTCTCTGTAAGCCATGTGCTTGCGGAAAGTGCTCTGGTGTTGTGAGACAAGTTTGCAGTGAATCCTTGTTTCACTGCTCCACATTGCAGGATTTGAAAGTCAGACTCGTGCAAGATCGTGCATTTTACCCATTGCTCTATTCCTAATTGATACACTCGTTCATAAACATGCACACACTCAGACACGGAAACACTGTATCGGTGCACTGTTGAGCTATCTAATTGGAAGTGAAAGTAAAGCAACAGCAAAGATTGGAGCGAAGGACTGCAGAAAATAAATATCACTGTTGGTTGCATCGGACGAATCAAAATCATAATTGCCCACCCATCAGCTTTTGTATTATCGTTGCTATGGGGAAGCTGTGCAAGCATTGATAGGGTCGTTATGAATGAAGAAGCCCCTTCTGCTAGTCAAGTACTGGCAATAATCCTTCTTGTTCTGCAATCCTTTGGCAAAAGATGGTAGCTACGTACTGGATATAAGGATCTCGGTACATTCATCGAACCGAGCAGTTTCATATTCTTTGGGATGCAGCATTTTGAGAGATCAATCACAACTCCTGGCTTTTTCTGTCATGACCGATGCCTGTGCGAATACTTAGCAGGGGCGGGGAGCTTCTCTCCCCCCCTCTCTGCGAAGTGCCTGCCCGGAGGGTCGCCGCCTGGCACATCCCAAGTGATCCCTGCCTGCTAGTCAATGCCAAGTATCAGCAGCCCCTTAGGCAAAGTGCCTATGGCAGGCAGCGCGTGTACTGTTTGCCTACTGTTTGCTAGCTCAAGGCCGGAGATGGGAGACTAAGGGAGCTGCTCGAGGGAGGAGAAGGAGGAGGAGGCTCGAAGAAGAAGACCGAATCTTCTTGATTTCTTGAATTCTTGAATCATCTTGAATCTTCGAAGAATCTTGATTAGACACTTGCAGCTCTGCCGTGAGGCCATGAGTCTGGAGCGAGCAAGCTTTTATGCCTGAGGTCAGCGGTGCAGTGTCACAGCACAGCACACCGACTACCTCACTAGACAATCAAGGACTCGTCGGGAGTACTCATGCAGCTAGTCCCAGCGAATTCCAGCATGTCTAGAACGACTCGCCCAGCTGTGTGTCTCGAAAGCAATTGCCTGCACTCACACATTCCCGAGATTCTTGCTTGCAAGCAGGCCGATCAGTTTGGAGGCCGCGTTTGTCTTGCGTGCCTGCCCCAAGCGCTAGCAAGTCATTCATGTAATGTAATGTAATGTATCTCCGTCTGTAACTCCACAAAGTCATGTAGACCATGTGGATGTTACGCAGGAGAGTTTTGTATAGCGCACTCACAGCCTAAGCGACTTTCGGTACGCACTCGGTAGCCAACAGACTTCGTCTCACGCAACAAAGAGAAAGTGGGAAGCATAGCAGAGTCAAGAGAGCAGTTGAGGTAGTGAGTAGCATGGAAGTAGCAGCTCAGGACTGCTGAAAAGGACGAGCCATAGTCGGCAGTAGGAGAGTAATTGTCGTTGCATAAGAATTGTGGAAGCGAGTTCCACAGTCTAGGACCTGTAGAGCTAAAGCTTCTGTCACCAACTGTCTATAAGCGGAGGAATGGGACAGCTAATTTATTGTACACACAGGACCTGAGGGCGCAAACAGGCTGAAACTGATGCAGCAGTTCAGCTAGGTACAAAGGAGCCAAGCCATGGCGGGCCTTGTGGGTCAGCGTAAGAACTTTGCTCTGTATCCTTTGATCAACCGGCAACCATCCTAGCTCTTTCAGCAACGGAGACACGTGCTCAAACTGCTGAGTCTTGAAGACTAGCCTTGCAGCCATATTCATTGTCCACTGTAGTGGCATAATAGCTTTCTTTGGCAGCCCAGCCAAAAGGGAATTACAATAATCAACCCGAGACAGAACTAAAGAGCTAGTTAAACTTTTTACAAGCCACTGTGGGAGACAGCTCCTAATCTTGGATAGGGATCGGATGTGATGGCTAGCTGTAGAGGCAGTTTTTTGAATGAAGCTTTTGAAATTGAGGCAGCTGTCGAACACGACACCTAAATTTCGAGCACGTGGTGATGGGCGCACAATAGCATCACCTATTAGAACAGCAAAGCCTTTTAATCCAGCCACACGATTAGGGTGTCCCATGAGCAGCAGTTTGGTTTTAGCATCATATAATTTCAGGAAGTTTTTCGACATCCAGGATCGAATTCAAGATTATATTTGAAGTGTCAATCGTCTGTGACGTCAGGGACGACCCAGCCAACGAACCTAGCTTGTTGTGGGGGTAAATAATAGTGAAACATTTGTATAGCACCATAAGAGAACCAAGTCTGTGTCTTATGTTTTATATGTTGACACTGTGCATGTCACCTCTAAGCATGTCATGTTTGATGGGATTGTTCATGTTACTACTAATCATTTGGTCATGCTTTCTTTACAGCATATGTAGTGCCTAGAAAGAGATTCATTTCTCTGAGGGCGCTATACAAGCATGTTAGTATTATTAGCATTATCATCTCGTCACCATCATCACATGCACACGGCATGGCCTGACATCACACAGACGTGTGCACGCGCGCACCCGAGCCTTTATTCGGACCACCCTAGCTGCAATTTACTTTGATATTGCATTTGCTGCGGTCGTTCTTGGTTGGGCCACGAACCATGTGCACTTCCTTTTCTGTAGCCGGCGGCTGGCTGGCAGCGGTGTCTGCCTTAGCCGGACGGGCAGCTCGAGCAGTAGACAGGCACGCTCGAGCCCTCTTTGGGCCAGTGATGCTAGCGGGCTGCAGTCTGCTATACAGCAGCTGCTGCTTCCTGTCGTTGCAGGGAGCGAGGAGAAAGTTCGTGCGATTTTCTGATGACGACAGCCAGCGATTAGTGGGCAACATACCGGCATTGCTTGGGGATGCGAATGGATTGTATGGAGGAGGTTCGTTTTGCCGTCACTGTAATTCACTAATTAACAGCACATGCCCACAGAGGCAATCACTGCTTATAATTCTATCGATCAGATTGGGTCGATTCAGGGCTGTGTACAGCCAGCCGAGCCGGCACTCAGTGCATGAGGAAGCCGTGGGAGTGACGTCTGGATGATGGGCAGCGATTGTGAATGAGCATGCTCAACACTTACTGGCCTGCTGCTGGCATGTCTGATTGCATGCTTTCTCTAGCCTAATGTGCTAAGAGCAGTCTTGCTATGGTTTCTAGTCTATCTTTTCCCTCCATGTGCCATGGCTTCCAAGTCAGCTCTGTTAAGTATGGATGCCCGTGCCTAGTGACCTCTTAGGGCCCTCCCTCTATCGCCTCCTCTCACTGTCTCTTTCTCTCATTCCTTCTCTCTCTCTCTCTCTCTCTCTCTCTCTCTCTCTCTCTCTCTCTCTCTCTCTCTCTTGCTATATCTTTCTCAGTCTGTATCTCTGTCGCCACCTTGCTTTCTCATCTCTCTCGACCAATTTCTCTGTCCTTTGCTCTGTTTCTCTATTTCTTTTTCTGTCTCTTTCTCGCTTTCTATCTGCGTCTGTCTCTAGCTGTCTCTCTTCCTCATTCTGGCCCACTCATGCACTCCCTCGAATGAGCACACTTATGCAAACACACACACACACACACACACATTCAGACATGCACATACATGCACTCTCTCTCTCTCTCTCTCTCTCTCTCTCTCTCTCTCTCTCTCTCTCTCTCTCTCTCTCTCTCTCTCTCTCTCTCTCTGTCTCTCTCTCTGTCTCTCTCTGTCTCTCTCTCTCTCTCTCTCTCTCTCTCTCTCTCTCTCTCTCTCTCTCTCTCTCTCTCTCTCTCTCTCGTTCTCTCTCTTGCTCTCTGTCTCTCTCTCTCGCTTTCACTCTCACTATCTCTCGTACTGTCTTTCTTTTTCTTCCTTGATCTGTGTCACACTTATTGCATATTTCTGTTCAAACTTGGGCCTAGTTTCAGCCTTCTCGTCATTATGCTCTACTGTACAGCCGGCAGTCGAATAGATCTCCAGCCGGCCTGTTGCTATATCCGGGGTCAGAGTTTGCCGTGAAAGCCCCCACAAGTGCTAGCTTCGGCCATTGGCTCTTTGCTGGAACCATTCAGTGTACCCTAGCTCTCAGCATCTGGCCGGCAGCTGGGCCGTGTTGGGATCCATTAATTGATGAAACGAAACGGCTTGCCGAAAGATCGAGGGAGTAGCTGAGAGTTAGCCTGAGTTAGCCAGCCATTTGTTGGAGCATCTGTCTGCACACTTGCCATCTTTTTTTCTTGCCACTCAGCGTGCACTTTTTCCTTTTTGCAAGCAGCCATCACCGAAAGTTGCTTTGTTCGTCGAAGGTAGCATTTAACGTTACATTTGGTTGTTTCACGTTGAATGGGAGCATTTACAAATACAAGAGGTTTGGCCGTGTGTTTCTTTTGCTGAAAGAGCTTGGATGGCTGCTGGCTGATCAACCGATACAGAGCAAAGTTCTAATGATGACTTGCAAGGCCCGCCGCGGCTTAGCTCCTTTATACCTAGCTGAACTGCTGCACCAGCTTCAGCCTCCTCGTGCTCTCAGGTCCTGTATGGACAATAAATTAGCTGTTCCATTCCTCTTCTTAAAGACCGTTGGCGACAGAAACTTTTGCTCTGCAGGTCCTAGACTGTGGAACTCACTTCCACGATTCGTAGATAAAAGCTACTCTCCTGCTGCCGACCATGGCACATCCTTTCCAGCTGTCCTGGGCTGCTGCTTTCATGCTACCCACTACTTCAACTGCTCTCCTGATTCTGCTATGCTTCTCGCTCTCTCTTTTTTCGTGAGGTGAAGTGTGTGGGCTGCCGAAAGCCGCTTAGGCTGTGAGTGTGCTATACAAAGCTAATTGTGTAACACCTACATAGCCTTTGTGGCTTTGTGGAGTTACAGATCGAGACACATACATTATAAGCGTGCTTTTAATAAGATAGCACGATGCTGTGATCGTATGCTGAAGTTGTGTTGGCCAGACCTGTCTTCTCAGTGCAGAGTGGTCACTTTAATTTTCGTTTCAAGCTTCCACGGCGGCCCAACCATCAGGTTCTGCTGCTTGGCAGCATGGTTTCGATGCTTCGTCACTTCTGCAGCTACAGCTTCGAGCCAACATGGCGGTAAGAGGCAGCTGGTCGCCCGAGACTGCAGTGGCTGCAGCAGCCACCGTTGCATGTTATGCGCTGAAGGCCACACTCTGATAGCACCGATTGGCCGACGTCACCTCGTCCGGCGTCCACATCGGATACAGCTCGCGCATCATGCGCAATGCACAGCTCGAACTCTGCTTTGGGCATGCCTCGGCACGAATCCGGCACGAATCGCTCCAGCGGCGCAGGCCCCCTGTTTTGTCCGTTTTCGAAGGCGAGGCTGCCGGCACCAGCGAACTCCCCCGTGGACGATGACGGCATCGAAATCGGCGATGCAGCTCCGACAGCCGCTCGAGGCACCGGAGCGGCGTCCGCTGCTTCTGCTCCCGAGGGCCTGCTCAGGCGCGAGCAGCAGCCGCCGAGGCGGGTTCTGACTGCGTCCGTCCAGGCAGATGCGGCCATCTCGCAGAGCGAGCAGCAGCAGCCTTTGGTGCCCGGGCAGCTGCAGGGTGGCGCTGCACAGATGTGGCGCGGTCACGCTCCGGCGCAAGCACCTGCATCGTCGGCAGCAGCGGCCGCTCCCGCTGCTTCGACGATGCCCGCGCTCACTAGTCCGAGCCGCGCAGGTGAGGCTGCCGAGCTGTCTACCTGCGGCCTGTAGCGGCTGCCATGCACATGCGCCGAGGCTCGGTGCTTCACGTTTAGCGTTGCGAACGTGATGTGGCTTCTTCCGCAGCAATTTCCTTAAGCCGCACGCACAGCGCTCGAGACGGTGCTAGTTGTTGCCGACTCGCGACAAAAACCGATGAAGCTGCTCCGCCTCTCGTCGGCACGTCTACCGAGTCGTAGCCATGGCTGCCTCGATACATGCAGGTGCAGCCTAGGGCAACTGAACACGGTGGCAGGGAGAGTGTCTATGCCTACATGCACCATGCCCACATCTATAGCGTTGAGCAGTCGATTCGACAGTTGCAGAAGGCTGCAAGTGCCCCCTGTAGCAGCTTTAGCATCCATCGAACTCTCGTTTGATGCCCGGAGCGCAACTCAACCCCTGACTCGAAGCCAAAAACACAACTTGCTGGCTATTACAAGACTTAGGCTTTGTCGGTCTTCTGAGATTAGGTTACGATGCAAGCAGTTTCCAGTCGTTGTAATGTATGAACCACGAATAATAATTCGACGTACATAATCTGGATGACATAGCTCATCACGTTTGACTGCCCCTCCCTCCTTAAATCAAGGCCATCCAAAGCCGGAATAATGAAGGAACCGGAGCACGGCCATGGTAGGTGTCAAAGTTTGGCTTTTCCGCTCGTTATGCTGTAACATTAATTATTGATATGCCTTTTTTGGCGGCTCCCATCGTAGATGCCCTGTCTTCAAGTTCATCATCGACCAGCCGTCACAGCTAGTACAGTTGGGCTTCATTGCCACTCCAGAATCCATGGACGTTCTGGTCGTTAGCACTTCACTTTGCTGGAGACAGGCTCGCCTTCAGCTTCAGCTCAATTTTCATTAGATATCTGAAACAACTTCAAAACTAAAACACGATTAGTGCCCACAACATGATGAGGACTCACACTCCATGCACCGTTGTGCAAGTGATTGTGACTGTGACTTGCTCCGTGGCATCGTCTTGCCAATCCAGACTTATCTGCCTTCAAAATTCAGTTAGACCGTCTGTGGAGTGTGCTGGACAACATCCAGCACAGCCCTTGGCTGATTATGCACTCTCTTGAGCAATTAAGTTACTGCGAATCAGTGCAGTAGTAGCTTTTGCCATGCTCTGATTCAGCAACCATAGCATAGATGTAACTGCATTAAGTTGGTGGGCATGCAGGGGTACGAAGATCACGGCATCACAATTGCCAAGTTGAAGCCTCAATTTTAAAAGGACGAAGTCGGCAAGCAGTCTTTGACGCCGTCAGACAGTATCTGCATGTGAGATGTAGCATCGTTATCCCGATGAGCAGTACCAACACATGGTTTATCACCGTGCATGTAACTAGAGTGGGCAACAGTCACGTGACTCGTAATACAGACACCATCAGCTGCATTTGATTGCAGGGTAGCAAAGCAACTTGTCCAACATCCGAGCAGCATTCTATAAACTCAGCATTCAGTCTGTAGTAGTTTCAGGTAGTAGTCTTGAAGCAAGTTACAGTAGCCACCGGCTCCACAGTAGCTGTAATTGGCTCAGGGTGCTGGTTTGGCCCAGTGGTTAAGGTGCTCACCCCGACCAAGGTTTGGCCGAGGTCGTGGGATCGATCCCCGTGGCATATGTGAAGTGTGAAATGTGGCCTGAGTAAAATTAATTTTTCTTTGGGTGCTATACAAATGAATTATATTTTAGAGCCACTTCGTTCGTTACATCTTCAGTCAAGGTTCGATACCTGCACTTAACCAGCAGCCAGTTCCATACGCTCGTGGAAAATTATGAACTGGCTTTCCAAGCCGTATATAGAATTTCCCGATTTCGACGCACGGAGTTTCAACTATGGCCTGCACCTGTGCTACAGTGGTCAGCTTATCGCCCTTGGCATTACTTAAATTTCTAGATTAACACCAGTGAGTTCAATCATTCTGCCATCCTTAGCACACTCAAGCTCTGTCCTCAGCCCTGTCTCAGCTATACTCTCAGCAGACTTCTGGCTAGCTGTGGCTCTTAATTCAGGTAATAACTTGTGTATCATGTGTCGACACACCCAGTGGCAGAGCCAGGGGGTAGTGGGGCATTTGCCATTCCCAGCCCGGTGGGGCTGAGACCTGGGCTGCCGCCTATTCTTACACGGCCCGACTGTGACCAGCGACACATTTATGTCCCTATTCCTTCCACTCGATGAGCAACCGTCGAGTTCCTGTGGATTAAATACTATGATGTTGTGGATATAATTTATCATTAATCGCGGGTCTAGCCACGCCTATGTCAAAATTGTGTGGGTCTTAACTCCTATATAAAGATTTCGAAGGTCTGCCCCAGATGAAAATCCTGCCCCCCCCCCCCCCCGCCACTTGACACGCCTCTGTTTTTAGTGCATCTGCACTCGCAAGACAAGTGCGTTCAAATGCTACCTTTATGCTGCTGGGCAGCCAATATTGCCTCATGAACTCTTTTTAATGGGAGGTGACTCTGAATTCACCTTCTCTCCTGCATAACACCCACATGGTCTTTATGACTTTGTGGAGTTACAGACAGATACATACATTACTTTAGTTTGGCACAACACAGTTTTGCAAATGTTTAATATATTTGTTTAGCACGGTATCGTAAGTCGTATAATTTCCCCAGGTGATTTCTTTTTCGAATTCTGACTTTTAGCAGCGCAAGCAGCTACTTCAGCTTTCAAACACCTAATACTTCAGTCAGTATATACGTTAATCAGCCAATATAGGAAGCCGTGCTTCGGGTGCACAGCGCAGCTACTGTTACACGACTTTTGGTTCTTTTTGATCCTGCCTGACAATAGATCGTGACATAACCTGGGCCTTAACATTATTATTGAAGAAACGAAAATAGTATCTCGGCAGTTGTAATCGAGCTAATGGAACAATCCAAATGTTCACTAGGCAGAGTTGTGTCTCTTTTGTGGGACACGAACAGCCGCTGCACTGACGGGCAACCGGGATTAAATGTGCTCACTGTTCATTTCGTGCTGCCTGCGCACATGAGCTCTAATTATGGATGCATGTGACACTATCGCCCAAAAGGTCTGTAGATTTGCTTGGCCTTAGCCCAGTCGTCAGCGTTTGCAGATATGCATGGGTAAGTGTGTAAGTGTACAGTGTGCATGTTCGCAGTGTGTATGCCCAGCCTGCCTGTTGGCTTGTTTGCATGCGCACGATGCATGGTGGCAGCGGTAATGCAGTGTGGCACTTTGACCATTGAGTGCTACCAGTGTGCTACGGTTGCTTCCCATTCTAATCGCTGCATCGTTGCTAAGCTTTATCGGCTTAGAAAATGCTCGCAGTTGCCGGCTTGAGACTTGCGGATGCAGAAGTGCTGACACGCCGGCCTTTGTTTGCAGCGATGCCGACAATGTCGGCGTACCTTCCTGCCGAAGAGCAGAGGCTGCTAAATGCACTCGAAGTGCTCAACAGGAGGCTGAAGAGTAAGCGCTCGTGACGCTGCTGCTGCTTCCGCCGATACCGCTTGCTGCCCACTTTAGGAAGAAACCAAAAATTGCCACTTTGGCCAGACGACCGACAGCGGAACTTTGTGCAGTACTAGCTGTGCCATTCGGCAGTCGCAATTTTTCAAAATGCCAGAGAGAGTTGGAAAGATATTTAGGCTTTTCTTCTCTTCTTTATCAAGTCGGCTATGAATTTACGGAGCTCGTATCAGCAAGCATGGCAACACATAGGTAAGGTGTGCATTCACGAAATTGTGCCTACTGCTAGGACCGTGACGGTAAGGTCTGCTTTAGATGGTCTCGTAAGGGCTGCTCGTACGAGAGAGTAGTCGGCTTTAGGCACCGCTCTGGAATATATAAAGATGCTGGTCCGGCCGTCGCTAGTTCACCAGAGACTACTATACCAACAGTGCATTCGTATTTGGACTAAAAATGTCCTGCAAGTTTCCATGGCAGTGATCTCAATGGAGGTATATTATCTTCTACAGTAAAGCTAGAATTAAAGGTCTCAGTTATAATACTACTACCATTTGATGCCATCAAAAATTTAAGTCACACGAAATGAATTCCAATTGACGAAGGGACTTATGTATTCATAACATATACAAATAAACCACCTCAGTTTGATTTAGGGTTAAAGTGCTTGCTTAAATGGTTTGGGGTTATGGGCTCGAGCCCTTTGGCATGTATAAAGACCTTCGATAGAGATGTAAGTTTTCTGAGAATTCTATACGAATGAAGTATTTTCATGTAATTCATTTGCATAGAGCCATAATAATAATAATAATAATAACACTCTTGTATAGCACCCTTAGAGAACTTATCTCTTTCTAGGTACTTCACATTTGCTGCTACGGAAGCATGATCGAGTGGTTAATAGTAGCATGTTCAATGTCAACAAGCATAAGATGGTTAGAGGTGACATGCATAGGGTCAAGCTTGCAGATATTGTTAGTGGCAGCATGCACAGTGCCAGCATGCATAATGACACAAAGAACAAATCGCATGGACCCAGTAAATGTTGTGACAAAATGATGCACTGGTAGCTTCTTTTTTAAATGTTGTTCGGCGGGGAGATGCCATGACGCCAGTCGGAAGTGGTTTCCATGCTTTGGGAGCATACGAACTAAAGGCACAGTCTCCAAAGTATTTGTGGTTCGTACGAGGTGTGGGTATATTCGATTCAGAAAAGCGAGTGGTACAATGCTTAGCCTGCCGGTGGGGGGAATAGATCTGATTGGTAGGCTGAAGCCAAAGAAGGAAGGGGTCTAAAAGTGAGTGATAGAACCTTGACGTGGATGTGTTGCTTGACTGGAAGTCAGTGCAGGTCGGCGACAAGTGGTATGATGTGGAAACTGCGACACTCACGACAGACAAGCTTGGCTGCAGAGTTTTACACCAAATGCCTGATTGCGCAGGCCGATAGACCAGCAAGCAGTGAGTGGCAGAAGTCGAGGCAAGATGTCACAAATGCATGAAGCAATTTAGATGTATCAAAAACAGCCATAAAGGTGAGCACTTCATACCTGGATTAAACCAGGACTTAATAATAATAATAATAATGCACTTGATAAAGCGCCCTCAGAGAACTCAATCTCTTTCCAGGCCATTTGCTGCAAAGGCTAACACGATTGAATGGTGAGTAATATTATGCTTGATAAACAAAGTAACTTCCTCTTCCCCCCCCCCCTCGCTCTTTAATCTGGACTCGAAATCCAAGCAGAATGTGCAGTCGGTTCCAGTATCACCTACAATCGTCACTAGACAGAATTGTATTGCAGTCCATCATGCCTCCAGATTTCATTTCATTACGATGTGAAAAAGAAGAGAAAATTGGGTGAGGAAGAAATTTAGAAAATGGGGGAGAGAGAGAGTGAAGGATAAGGGCAAGACACAGAAAAAAAGAAAGGGAGTAAGAGAGATATGTGAGAAAGAAAAAAAGTAGGAAAAATTCTTGAGAAATTTTTGTTTCTGTTTCAGGGTGTATTTTAATTTTATGCTTCAACGAGTGGCACAGTTGTTGACCTATTAGCTTTCAGTTGGCACTTCTAGCTGGCTATCAGACTTGAGCATTTAAACGTATTTAGTCTCATTCTTGCGTGCAAAATGTAGATGCAGCCCTACCATCTATTCCAGATTTATTTCAAGTGTCTGCTTCATTTTTTTGCAGTAAGTGAAGACTTGGCAGCAACAGATGCCGTCGGTGATGCATCTACTACCAGGGTATGATATGTGTTGGTACTACTCTGAATTTAAAGATGCAAACTGCTCTGAAGCATGTCTGACCTCTAGTAGAAAGAACTTATGTCACTACCTAATGCTATTCACCATCTGTTACTTTTTTACTTACCCCTAACTGCTGTTATCGTAATGGCTACTGCTTATACAAGTAATAGGTGAGTCTTATTCTTATTACCTGTATTTGTTCAATATTGCAAAGAGCTGGTAGCCAGTGTGACCAGAGTTGACCACTATCTTCAAAAGAAGGCTTTCATACATGGCTTTGATTTCTCTTTTATTCATTTACATCTTGTGAAACTCAATTTACCACTTACTCATCGCCAACACCGACTCCATACTGTCGTTCGAGCCATGATTGATGTTGTGGTCTTTCTACCTTGCATTTCTGCTCAATGTGTATCTGCCCTTTCTATGCAGCAGCAGGCTTATGATACTCAGGTGGTCGGAGCATTCACAGGCATATCGGAGCATTCACAGGCATAACGTATTCTTTCATAAGCTAGGCTGGTTTAGTCCTGGGAGGGAAGCAGGCTATGGACTAGAGGCCTCCTCTAACTTGCGAAGCAAACCTAAGCTATATTAATGGTAAAGAGATACTTTTAAGTATAAATCTGTGTGATATCGGACTCATTTGATGTGCAAGTCGTCTAAACATTAGTTTCGACTCCAATGTTAGAGTGACATTGCAAATGCCTTACAGACGACGTTTACCTGGGAATTCCGTGGCAACTAGTTCCTCAACTGCCTTATCCTGCCTATTCGAGTTGGTCATTCGTGTGTTGGTGGTCCCCAGCTGTGGATCTGTCATGTTCTACAATAAGAACCTTAAATCAACAGATTTTTCTCTCGGCTCCTAGAAACTGAAAGTGAACGCGAGATCGTTTAAAAACCATTTATTACATCTGATCTTAAAATGATATGCCTCGAAATCTAAAGTGATTACATCCTATCAGAAGCCGTGGCAGTTGCAATATCCCAGAGTGGAAGTCGTAGAAATATGAGGTATACCATTTTAGTACTGTACTGTATTTATGCAGTCATGATAAGAACTGTGACCTTGCTTGCTGTAAGCCACTGTTGGATTTCAGTTATTAGGACTCTCGCAATCTTTTAGCAGTAACAGTCCAAATTTAACAGCTGCTGCATAAGATTAATTTCATATGGTGAGGTTTATGGTGCAGGCTGCACGTTGTTTGGTGCCTTTTTTCGCCCATCAGAATGTTGCCTGACAGTTGGAGCCTCTGCAGGTTGAATATTTTTTTTCTGCAGGCTGCCTTATATAGGGGCCATCTACCCTGGTCGAGTTCTCAGCCTGGCAGCAACAACAAGGGCCTCGAGGATCCACCTTGACCGTTTGGCGACGATGTGTGCCTCACTCGACTTGCCGAAAGCCGTCGAAGGTAACGGAGTATCTGTTGATAGTCTTCCATGGCTTGGAGTCGGCATTCGAAATGCTTCTCCACTCCATCGTGTCATGGACAGCTTTTCCAATTTGTTCTTCCACCGAAGAATGGATCGAGTTTTTAACGAAGCAGCTTCTCGTCGCTTGTATGTGTGAACGTACATGCATGTGTTTATATATAAAATCCATACATCGAACATTGTTGCCAGTCATTTTGTTGCTGATGCTGAAACACCCAAGCTTTTGTCATCTGACACCTGAGCTCGGCCCTGGGTCCTAGCCCAGGGGTAAGGTGCTTGCTCATCATGACCGAGGTCGTGGGTTTAAATCGTGCAGTCGGCGATCCTTTATTGTCCACTGCTAGCGCTGGTATAGCCGTTGGTATAGCCGTTAAGGCTCTTCTGCCGATATATAAATAAGGCTGTTAAATCAGCTAATCTTTAACTTGTTCACTAGTACAGAGTGCTTCCTGCGACAACTGATGTACAGTGAGCTATTGGCTTTCATAGAGAACTGTCGTTTATTCATGTACTGATAGCTCTCCCGAAATGCGTTCTCTACATAAAGGGCTTTTTTGAGTGCACCAGTACGTTGGACCTAGAATCGAGAACATTTCGTGACCTATGTTCAAGTCTGATGCCTCAGATCCCGATCTACTCTCGGCACGTAGTATCTAACATTAATGGCTATACTTGACTTCTGTAGCAGCATTAATAATGATAATAATAATTAATAATATAGTGGTAATTAAAAAATAATAATAATTAATACGTTTGTATAGCGCCGCTAGATAACTTAATCTCTTTCTAGGCATTTTACACAAGCTGTAAAGGAAGCATGATCATGTGGTTAGTAATAGCATGCACAATGTCAACAAGTATAACCTGGCTAAAAGGTGACATTTGCAGGGTCAGCAAGCAAATATAGTTAGTGGCAGCATGCACAATGTAAGCACGCATAAGCAACACAAAGGACGAATTACAAGGACCCACAAAATGCTGTGACAAATAGGTTCGTTTTTAGCTTTTTATTAAATATCATCAAGTCAGGGGATGTCGTGACGGAAGTGGGGAATGAGTTCCAGGCTTTGGGAGCATACGAATTAAATGCACGGTTTCCAAAGGATTTGAGATTCCGGTAGGTGGTGGAAAAGCTAGGCTATTGCCTTGCTTGGTCAGTAGAAATTTATAATAGTACTGACAAAAGCGGTACGGCCCAGCTAGTGTTAGCGATGCGTTATGTTAGCGGAGGGCTTTCCGAATAGTTCGTATCTCTAATTTTGAGATAATGTGTGAGTTTGCAAAGTACTGATAGTTTTCTACAAAGGGAATCAGTTGACCTGGGAAAAACTTGTCTCTGTTTAGTTATTTATTTTAATGCTGCCCTTACAGCTAGGGCTAAAATTACGGTGTTAAATAAAGAAAGAAAATCATATTTTTTCATAAAATGTATTTTTCTATTCAATCGCACAATTAATCATGATATAATCTAGCTCAATCAAATTGTAATAAAACCAAAGCGGCTAAGTATTCTATTTGTCTACCTCCATTGATGATCACTAGTCAAAGTCTTTAAGACATGGTATTGATCGGTTGTTTAAATGCATTAATACCTTGTAATTTTTAATACCTCCCTTCTTCATACTTTCCAATAACATAAACAGTGGTGTAAATGTAGGAGCCTTAAGCCCACCAAATCAGTTTACTTCTAGCTGCCTAAATGGATATATCTGTAGATCAGTGCATTTTCTGCGATGGCATCATGAGGCTGCAAGAACAAAGCAGACGCACTTAATTACTTTTGCGGCCAATTTGTCAAGACAGGTGCAAACAAATACTAGGTGGAAGGGTCTCTTTAGTATCAATCTCTTCTTTGTGAGAGGTTTGTGCACCTCAAAGAGAACTACGTCAAAGTTAAGACCTTTCTGGACGCCTAGAAGTATAATGAATTCGGAGGACAGGTCATCGAGAAATTTAAAATAGAGGCATTCCTGATGGGTCTCAGGAGGTGCTTTCCCAAGTTTCACTGATAGCCACAATGGGCCGCGGTCTTCATGGGGGAGCAATAATTTTAGCTGGGAGCCACCGGTGGACCTTTGAAAGTTGCTGATGCCACCAGCGCACATCAAGCTGTTGCTGGGAAACCATTTTTTTCAAAGCTATAGGTAAAGCAATCGGGAGCCTTCGAGTACATTCAAAACGTCTACCTAAACTGTCGTTAGCAATATTTAAATCGTGTGTCTATGTGGGTCCACGAAGAGCAATGAGTGCAATGAAACCCTTAGTATACTACTACGGCTAACGCAGCTTGGAGAAATTTGGTTGAGGTGGTTCCGAGCTTCTAGAGCAATCTGACTGTGTAAAACTACAAGGAGCTGGTTGAGACTACAGCGAAGAACTACCATACTGAGCTGCAGTATATCCTTCAAAGTTCAAGTTTTCTATGCTAATCTTGTTTAATTTCATACGAACATGGCCTTACTGAGATGGGAAGGGGAAGTTTTCACCAAGATTTATTTTACGTTTAACAATAGTACCCAGGACAGTATTACGAGAATATTGTTGGATGCCACATTTAGGAGCTAATTCTTAAAAGAGACAAAGTTTTATCATAAATCTTGAAATTTTGTTCTGAATCTTTTTTGGTCATTTCTATACGGCCTCATTAAAAGTACATTTTAACTCCAACTCATTAGCTTTTTCTGACTAAAGCAATGGCAATAGCCTGAAGTAATTCAGATTGGTAGGGCCGGAGCACGATAATGGAGGGAAAAGAAGTGGTTTCTTGATGCTGCTCGACGGGTGGGCCAAAGATTGATGAAAGGTGGTGCAATGTGGCAGTTGCAACGTTTATGTCAGAATAGCATAGCTGCCGAATTTCTGCCAACTGAAAGTGTCTCATGTAAAATATTTACTGGGACTAGTGTCTGTACATCAGCAAATGTAAAGCGCCTAGAAAGAGATTTGAGTTCTCTGAGGGCGTTTTATCAAGTGCATAATTATACACTAATTCATTTGCATAGCGCCCCAAGTGAACCCTAATCTCTATCCACACGCTTCATATATGCCACGGGCCCAAGTCCTCGGTCGCGGCGTGCACCTTAACCACTGGGCCAAATCAAATATTGATAAGCTTAAGCCTGGTCTTGACGGCGAGTCGTGCCTCTTTTCCTACTTGAGTCTTCGGGTTTGGAGGTTTAGAAGGCCTTGGATTTCTTGCTTTCTACTCGCTCCATCCACTGTGCGTTCAAGTGACAGCTGCAGCATCTCTCTATGGCCAAGCTTCCACTAACAAATTACCATTAAATGAATGAAACCTGTCCACTATAGCCTTTCCCAATCTTCGCCTCAAAATCTCATTATTTGTGAACTACTAGCTCAGAATGTCCCTTAAAACAGGGATTCGCCCGGAACGCATCGATAAGTCCACCTGCCAAGTCGCGCACCCATTCCTTTCGAAATGATCCAGTCGGCTTACCTGAACCGCGTCTATTACTTGCTACGTCTTGGCTGAAAAAGTAGAACCAGCTTTGGTTGCTAAGTCTTCACCAAGTTCTGGACGCCGCCGCATTGGTGACGTATACGCCGAAAACTCGAGTTAAGTAGGAAGCTGCTCGCCATCTACTCCAGGCTTAAGTCTAGTTTATCTCTCACTCCAGCAAGTACTAATTACCATTTTTTATCATCGCTTTTTTCGTAAAGCTCTTACAGTGCCGAACTCATTAGAATTACGATGCAGCTAAACCCTGCTTAAAGCTCATGTTTGTTTTGTCAGGAAACTGTAGATATAAATTGCCAATGAACATTATTTGTTTGCTGCTCGTGCCAGGCGTCCTGTGTACTTCCGGAGCTACCAACCTCTACAAATTCGCTGCCAGTGACCACATTACTCGGGTCTGCTGTGCATGCCTTCTGAAATTTCGCTCAAATGCATTTTTGGATGCAGCAGCTTCAGTCAGGGTTCTTGCATTGGTATCTACACGAAGCCTAGATGAAGATACAGATACAGAATGGAGGATAAATCAAGTATTGCTATTAGTACTTCATTAAGCACGGGTCGAAAACTGTACCTTTAATAGCCCGATCTAAGCATTGAAAACTCAAGCTGCTGTTTGATTGATAATACCGATCAATGAATATATAAGTTAGATCTGACTTGGGTTGTCGGGTGACAGCATCTATTAGCTGGCCTTAATCACTGTACCAGCATCAACTAAGAGATCACGATGGAGAATTTCCTTTACCTTGGTTCTGCAAGCGACTATATTGATACTGAAAGCTAAAGGAGGCATAGAATAAGTAAAACTTTGTCAGTAAGAATGGTAAAACTGCCACACAGCAGCTACCTGGGACGTAGAACAGCTCAGCAACGTAGATCAAACGATCAACGGCAATTCAATCACTGCAATAGCAAAGAACGCATAATTAAGACCGAGCACAACACAGCACAAGAAGAGGCTGTGCAAGCCAGCAAAGTTTAATTTTAGGTACACTCATTTTACTACAAGTAGCAAGTCAGTGCTACCAGCAAACCATATGCTGTTTGAAATGACAATCGATATAATGCTGGTAGCAAGTTTACTTCTTCCATTTCTTGTTTTCGTAATCCCAATGAGAACTGAGACCCTCGACTCTGCCTTGCCCTTGGTCGATCATTCGTTCTCGCTGAGCCTTCTGCCACTCTGGCGACATTGTGTGAGGCTGCATATCCTTATACATCGTGTTCCTCATTAACATGTACACCCAGCAGCTGATGCCAAAAAGAATAAGGACACCAGTAGTTATGGATTTCCACTCGCTGCTTGGTGCATCCATCTCAGCAAACGTCTGGCAAAAGCTGAAACGTTAGTGTTAAGCATATCATTTCACTGGCTTCTCAGCTATTATAACAGTATTGCTTAAGTAAGCACTAACACTAAAAAGGTCTAATAGTCACACATAAATTCGACCGACATGGATTCATGAGCAAAACCAGCTGGTATAAACGAGTTAATACTCAAAACTTCATTGAATAAACGAGTAGGCAAACAAAAAAGAAAACATTCACATGCCATACCACGAAAGTAAAAATAGTTAGCCGTGAACACGGGCAACAAAGACCGGCCAAAAAGGCAAACGAAAAATTCCATTTAAACGGTAAAGATAGAACCACGAAGCTTTCACGAGCAAGTAGAAGGCAGGCTAAGCTTAAAGGAAGGTACCAGAACGATTTGCACAAGTTCATTGTAGCCAATAGAGAAAACTATTAATTTGGCAAGAGTCGGCTAAAAATCTTAGTACCGGGAGTCTGGAGCACCTCTCCTGGTACAACCCAGCTCTCCCAATCTCAGTGGCCTCCACAGCTGATCAACCAGGAATAGCTTGATGGAAGCAAAGGAGGTAGGCAGTTTGGCAACAAAAAAAAACTTCATCTAGGGTCAAAAGATAGATAGGAAGACAGTAAAGGAGAGAGCTGAAACTTGTTAAGACTAACTCAGCTCTGCTAGCCTATCTTCACGGTAAGGTTTCAAGATGATTCCTACTCTTTACACATTAAAAAAATATACAACCAAGCTTAACAAGCTCTTGCCTGGTTCTAATCAGTAACAGCTACACGTCTCCCTTAAATCACAGTCAGCATGTATGCAAAAACAGCTTATAACATAAAAAACTATAATGACTTGCAGTTGCTTTTCACGACCTCGGCCACGAGGTCGTGGGTTCGAATCCTGCGGTGGGCGATCCTTTATCGCCACTGCAAGCGGTGGTGATAGCCGTAAAGGCTCTTCTGTCGCTATACAAAAAGAGGCTGTTAAATCAGCTAGTATTTATTTATTTATCAGTCCTTGCCATATCAAAGAACTTTGACAGTAGAGGTTTCTCAAGCAGTATACACATGGTTTATCAAGCAGTATACACAACAAGCAGTATGCACAAGCCGCAGATGGAGATGGCTAGTCATTTTGGCATATGGGGAAGTGACTAGAAAGACTCGGTTTTCTTGGGATGCTACAAAAATGCCTCGGTATTATTATTAAAAGCAAGGATTCAAAAAACTTTCGGTGACCATCAAGCCAGGGCCTGTGATGACCAGCTTAGCTGTTAATGATGACGCACCAAGCAAAAACTTGAACGATATTTTCGAATATTTTTTTGGCACTAGCAGCCAACGAGAAAGGAGAAAAACACAAGAAAAACAGACCGAGTAAACAGCATGGTTACTCGAGAGATTAACTTCAAGAACATGAAGGGCATCCTCAGGGAAATTCAAAAGTAGGCTAAGACAGGTCCTACACCAAACATGAATAAGCTCAAACCTTAAGCACAGCTAAGGACACATCAAGTGGTTGTTCTTTACATACTGTCACGGACAATATGCACTAGGAGGCATGCCATGCCAAAAGTCCTTCAGTAATCCCTCCGTAAGCCACCTGAGAGCCAGAAATTGTAGTGCTCCATACACCCAGCAGACCAGCAACAATGTTGGCTTCTGTTCCCCAATTGCAATAAAAGACTATGCCCATTCTTATACAACTAAATTTAACTACAGCATCTCACGAGCAATACATGTAACACGTGACATGGACACGGCTATCTGTCAAGCAGGACATTCCAAGAAACCAACACAGGGAAAGTAATAACAGGGTAATGCACATTAAACCGAACAATTAAAAAAGGCAGGGAAACACAGTCGAATAGCCTGGCTAGAGGTGGTCCTTCAAACTATTATGACCTAACTATTATGATCCTTCAAACTATTATCCTTCCAACTATTATGACCTGCTTAGCAGCAACCTGAACAGCCCAACTATCGAATACAGACGGCTGAGATGCAGAATTACGATTAACCCTATCAGAAGATGCCCCTGCGATAATACACTTAACGCTCTGTTTCACGTTGCAAGCACCCGTGTACGTGAGCATACACGCACACCTGTGGCAGCAACTTCGGCTAAGGCATAACAGAACAAAATCATTCAGACGTCGCCAAGAAAGGATCGGGTACGATTGAGATGGTAGTGACTGTCGAACATGCTCCAAATAAGGTGCAAAATTAAAAATTCTAGAGGGCCGGTATTAACACTGCCCTGGACTACAGCAGAAAGCAGACCTCTCGCTTCACCACAAGATATAGACACAAACAAATATAAGCACATCTAATTTAATGGCCTTGCTTTTACGGAGGCAGAGACTCCGTGCAGCTTTCACCCTGCTTGCAGTAGCCAGTGTTGACTGCTGCAGGACTCGAATTCACGACCTAAACAACTTGACGCTGGGCTAAAACTTAGGTATAGGTTAAAACACAAGAGTAAAACGGTATGAGGGGCAAATCCTGAAAGTTTCACACAATATCAACACTGGAAATGTGAATTAAAACTCATATACCTGTGGCGATACAGTGCTTTCTTTTCAGCTAGGCTCAGCAGCTTCCAGTCGCCTGTAGCTTTTTGCATCAAAGCATCGCTCTCGGCAGTATTGGAGCTGAATCGAATGGCAGGGTACGGATCCACGACTGTCTCGATGAAGCTGGCTGATCCATTCTTACCGTAGCCGACTATGTCACGATTACCAATTCTAAAAGCAATCAACAAAACTACAATGGCACAACGAGACTCAATAATGAAACCATTTCAGCCACCAATCCAAAAGATAACTAATACCATTGGTTCAAAACACAAAAACGATTGATGAAGACTAATACACCAGTATTGTGACATACACAAAAAGCACCAGGAATGTTAACTACAGCTAAGTACATGAACGAGGTGTCCCTATACAATGGTGTCTCTTCAGGTCACCAAGCGCCACTAGCATTTCCTGTCCGGTACAGAATTTTTTCTAAAAATAGATGTCACAAGGCTTGAATATGGAAACTGGTACAGCTAAGACTTTTTTAAATCATATCCGTTTGTTGTTTGACGGTTTCGCCAACAAACATTCATACATGGACGTATAAATACTTGACGTGCCTGCCGTCAAGTCAGCATGCATCCCCAGGCACGCCTTAGTATTGTGCTTCTGCACCCGAGAGGGCTTGACTACAGCTTTGCCGACTTGAAATAAGCTTACCATAACGTACGATCATGCATGGCTATTATCGTTTGCTAGCACCGTTTAAAGGTAATCCTGATTAATGCTGCCGCTGAGTTCGTGAACTGGGAATCTATCGCACGAGGCTCAGTTGCAGCACGAGAGCGGAGAATGCTTACTATTTCCAAAGTTGTCTCGAGCCGTCCAGCATACTCGTCCTCAAGCACTGCTCTGAATGGTCAACAGGCCAACCATAGTAATTCAAAATTGTATTTAATATTTTTATTTACAAAACCAACATTAATCTAAATTTAACAAATATATTCGTCAATACCGGGTTACGAATCGGCATTTAATTTCGTGAGCAGAACATAAAGACATGCTGATCAGCTATACATTTATATTAACTCCATTTTCCTCACAAGTTTCTATGCACTTGCTACCAGCACACTATTTTCCTCAAAACACAAGATTTAGATTGGATCTAACTCTGTAGCTGATAGGCAAAAAAGCTAAGAAATGTATAATTACGTGTAATTTGTTGGGTACAATCAATAACTTGTCGAGGCACCATAATTTTGTATGACTTCACCCAATTGTTTCGGCATCGACTCCACTAGCTTCCGACACGTCTCTGGAGGAATTGACACCAAGCAAGCCTTCAAAACCTCATAGAACCTATCAGGTTTCGTGCACTGGAGAACTTGGAACCTTCGATCGACTTCCGAGCACGGTCGACTTATTCCCACAGATGTTCTATTGGGTTCAAGTCCGGCCTATGGCTTGGTCACTAAATGACCGAAATTGGCTCGAATGCGTAATCTGGGGTGCTTTAAACTGACATTCTTTTTTTGTGCTGCACATCAACAATGGCTTGCACTTGGCTTTTAGTTCGGTCAGTCCTTGTTTGTTAAGACGGTGCTTTGGCTTATGACCGTTGGTGGGTTGGCAGAGACTCTGAGATTTGGTCTAGCGGTTAAGGTGCTTGCCCCGAACAGGGTCTGACTGAGGTCGTGGGCTCAAGCCCCGAGGTATATGTGAAGCGCCTGAATAGTGATTTAAGTTCTATCAGGGCGCTATATAAATGAATTATATTAAATGAATTATAGAATACACTAGGGCGACCCTGGCGCAGCAGTACCTCTGAGCTACCATAGTCCAGATGTTTGCTATTAATGGTCTTAACACTACCGGCCTCTCGATTTATTGGTTTGAATGGCCATTCCCGTGTAAGAACATCAAAATCGTTCTTGCACCTTCAGAAAGCTGTGCAATTGGCTGCATGTACTGGTCGAGTACCGAGCGTCATATGGGACAGGCCGGCACCAACCGGTCAATGAGACATCTGTGTACCTTAGCTCATCATTGGCCGAGGCATCGTCGGTGACGAAACGGGCCAAAATAGTTTCTGCTTAATGGTCTCCAATAGGGATGTGATAATCATGTGACCACGTGTGCCCATCTATTCACTCGAGAGCTGTTGACTCGGTTGCCGGCAACACAGTTACTCTCTAAGCCGAACGTAGCAAACTGCGACTAATGCCAAAATAGTATTGACAGATTGCGACAATTTAATAATTAGCGCTGCATAATGACTTACTCGAATAGGGACATGAGTAACACCGAACAAAGACCGAAGGACCAGGTTCGTAAAAACTTTTGGATGGCAGTGCACATAGCATGCCCCCACCCTTTTAGATTCACGAGCAGATTCTATGTGTGCATCTCCATCGCTTGCTAACCAAAGGCATATGCACCAGGACTTGAGGTCGGTCACGCTTATTCTTGCAGCTTTCAAGAGTAAGCTGCTGGAATGATGGCTACCCTCTGGAAAACCTTTTAAGCGCATACTCCGGCGAAGTTCTTGAATTTCTATGATCAGTATCAACTATGATTGTTCATGTTGCAGCTACATATGCAAATTAGCAAATTATCATCCTCTTCCCCCTTTGTTGATGCTCATCATTGCTGTACCAAACGCTACTTACTACGAATGCTGTACATCACGAAGGACTCAAAAAGTAAATGTTATGTTGGGGATGGACCAACAGACTAGCAGACTACTACAGGGGTTGATTATTTCAAATTAAAAAATACTCACTGACAACGAGCCTAGGGACAGTAGTTAAGACTAGCCACTTTTGACAGTTGACTACACCGAGTTGACTGACAAGACCAGATTACTTGGGAGTGGGATAGGGCTAACGTTGACCACTGCTCATCCCAATGAGCCTTAAATGTCCTGACACTACACTGCAGCCAACCAGCATTACTCACCATTTATCTGACAAGCAGGATCTCTCAGCCAGCTGGCGGCACCATCCCGATTCAGCCAGAACTCGTCTATGGAGGTCTGGCATAATGCAGCATATTTACGCTTAGTAGCAAAGATCATCATTAAAATGTTCAACTTCTGAGCTCTGCACTTCAAAGCCAGCAATAAGAAGCTTGCATTTCACGATCTGGGTTGCGGGTTTTAATCCACCGGCAGGCAATAAAAGAAATGCCTCTGCAAGTGAGTGAAAGTGCAGAGGCTCTTCTGCGTAGAAGAGGCTTTTAAATTAGCATCAGCAGCCATCTTGCACCCAAAGAGCTGTCACTTCCAGGTGAACCTCTATTATGCAGGAGCACCCATGGAGCTGTCATTTCAAAGTGAACCCTAAACCTCTGCGGCTTGACAATAGCCATACTAATCAAACCTGTATCTAGAGATGGAAACAAACATGGTCTGCCGAGTGGTCTGGTTTATGGCCAAGGACTGCATTCCTAGGGCTGGCAGGTCATCAGACGCTTGCAGGCTAGTATCATTATTCAAGAATTTCACATACGAATGAGTTAGGATGCTTACAAACATGCTATAACAGAAATACTAACCTACATACGATAGGCAGCAGCTAGTGTACCGGCTAAGCTATTTCATTAGCATCCGATGCACTTGTACTGGTAGAACGGCACAGCACTGCCTCCTCGTAGCCTAGGGGTGTGTTTACACTTCACCATGTGGGTCGATTCTTGCAGGACATTCTTTATTGCCTACTGCAAGCAGGAGTAATAGCCACGACTCTTCTGCTGCTATATAAATGGGGTTCTTCGATCCGATGGTGTGTACTTTACTTTTACCGGCACTAATCAGATACCTCAGTCCATCAGACATAGGTCAAAGAGGCGAGGTCGAAGGGGCCACCGAAAAAGTCTAACCTCAAACTGGTTCTAACAAAGATACGGCATTATTATCAGCTCGAGATTTGTACTGAAACCTTTATTTGGAAACAGATACTCGAGTTCAAAACCAAGACCAGAATAGAAAAATATCGCCTTCCCGGTCCTCGCGAACACTCAAAAGCACAAACACTTGGACGGTCTAGATTGCTTTATGTCCTGTATGTATTGTATGTCCTGCCTAATAATGATTAACACTCAAGTAAAACTTGCAAAAGTTATAACGCTAGCCTTAAATACAAGGCTTAAAAATAGCAACCTCTCATTTCCTTTAAAATGGCAGGGTTTGGCCAGAACCAAGCATCAAGAAACAACTTTTTGTCAGTTTATGCCGAAACGCTAAGGCTTCGCACAACCGGTAATTATACAGCAAACCCACTGAGCCTTGACTATTTAGCTGGGAAAAGACCACCAGTCCGGCTGAACATCATCCAAGCATCAAACTTCTTCAGGGATAAAATTATAGCGCTGCCAAGCTGGACACTCTTTCGGTCAAATAATTACTACTCTTATCAATGTAAGAGTATGGTTTGGACACTCTTTCGGTCAAATAATTACTACTCTTATCAATGCAAGAGTATGGTTTCACGAGTGAGTATGGTAGTGAAGACTTGGAGCTCTGAAATGCTTCTCTGTTGGGCCAGCCCCTTTCTACCATTAAGTGGGAAAAGACATCCTAGTCTCAGGTCTCAGGCATTAACTTGGATCCACAAAGCTGCTGACCAATAACCATTACATCACATTTTCTTTGCATCAAATGCCAAATGCCCAAAAAGAGATCGAGTTTTCTGAGGGTGCTATATCAAATGTATAATAATCATAATTATTAATTGGGATAAAATTCTAGCTGATTTAATAGCCTTGTTTTGTATAGCGACAGAAGAGCCTTTACGGCTATCACCACCGCTTGCAGTGTCGATAAAGGCTCGCCAACCACCGGATTCGAACTCACGACCTCGATGCCAAGGTCGTGAAAAGCAATTGCCTTACCTAGTGAGCCATTACTGCAATAAGTTACAAGGATTGCCGATGGAAATTCTTGTTCTTTTCGAACTGCAAGAGAGGGCTTTATGTACATGACCGACCTAAACGAACATAACTCACCCAAATACCTACCGCCAACGGTCAAACTCGTATGGAAAAAGTGGCACGGTATGGAGGTACTCCGGCAGAAATTGCACCTCAGTACTGCATCACATTCTAGGCATTATAATCCGGCATTTGCCACGAACTCCTTTCAGATCGCTGGACTCCGAAGAGTGATGGCACTCCATGGACCGGACTGTACTTTCCAATAGGACACCGACCAAAACACACTGTTGCCAATGTTAAGTATTCTTTAACAATTATTTCCAAATCCATTTGCCTTCCTGTAACTATTATGGACTGCCCGACTCTGGACCTTGACTCAACTGAGCAATAGGCAGCCATCGAGGTATCTGCCCTAGCCGTCCAAATATGCTTTTTGCTCTTGAATGTTTGTTCAACTTTTAACTTTGGTACTAAACTACATGAGACAAAAAACTCAGAGGTACCGAGAATACGAATACACAAAAGATGCAAGTGGTCGTATGTACATCAATCCCAGAGGTTTGACCGCATGCCTCCTATACTGAAAGAGCTTGAATGACTGCCGGTTGATCAACGGGTAGAAAGTAAAGTTCTTAAGCTGACTAACAAGGCCCACCACGGCTTGGCTTCTTCACACCTAGCTGAACTGCTGCACCAGGTTTCAGCTTCCTCGTGCCGTCAGGTCCTCGATGGACGATAAATTAGCTGTTCTGTTCCTCAGCTCAAAGACTGCTGGCAACAGAAGCTTTTGCTCTGCAGGTCCTAGACTGTGGAACTCACTTCCACAACTCTTTAGCAATGGCATCTACTCTCCTGCTGCCAACTATGACGCATACTTTCCAGCAGTCCTGAGCTGCCACTTGCAGGATGTTCACTACCTCACTTTCTCTTTGTTGTGAGATGAAGTCTGCAGGCTACCGAATGCGTACCGAAAGCCGCTTGGGTTTGAGTGGGCTACAGAAGACTCTCCTTTGTAACAGCCACTCAGTCCTTGTGGCTTCGTGGAGTTACAGACAGATACATTACAACACAGCAAACTTAACAGCAATTAGTCGTGCAGTCTATCTACGAACTAACCGTCCATGAAAATACAGAGCCCCCTCCACCGAAGAAGCTGAAATCGAAGCGTGGAAGCCCAACACTCGTGCGGCTATGCCAGGAGAGAGGGCCAACAACAGAAAGGCGCCAGTAAATCTAAGCTCTTTTGGCCGACTTGATCCATACACGTGGAAAATAAAATATACCAATTAAGCCGTGCCCTGCCAACCTTTTAATGCGAGCGCTTTAAGACAGCTCCATGGCAATGCCCACCCCTTTTGGAGCAACCGGTGGAGCCATATGCACACACCACTATGTAGCATTCTCCTTACAGCAGCGGTGCAGCCTGCTCCTACCACTTGCATTACAGAGCTCGCCGAGCAGCAATGCTCCCTACGACTCACTCGGATCATAGAGTATCCCTGCAGATTATAATAAATGAGATATATAAACAGAGACAACTCAATCCATGATGCCCACAACGAAAAATAACCGTAATGAAATATAGGCATATAATAACCGATGTGTTACATGCAAGTGCACACCCTGCTTCTGCCGAACTAGGAACCCAAGAAAAACGAGCCAATCACAAAGACAATCAGCATAGAGACTTCTCTTAAGTGGCTCGTCCTCCCGGGAATACAGTCAACTACGAGCGGCTAGCAAGTTCAAGGGGGTCAGCTCTCCGCTTACAAACTTAACCACTTTCCCGAGGCTTGGATAAGAACATTTGCTAACTTGGTCAGCTCTCCGCTTACAAACTTAACCACTTTCCCGAGGCTTGGATAAGAACATTTGCTAACTTGCTGTGACGAGAATTTATTTCCTATATTTAATGTGGGCTTGCTGCCCGTGCAGCCCCGTGTTCAGCTAAACGGGCTTGTATGTCTATGAGCTTAGTCAATCAGCTGGCAAAGCATTTTCCATACCTTACAAAAATATAAATATAAATAATGTATATAGCGCCCCAAGAACTTAACAGCGCCCACAGAACTTAATCTCTATTCAGGCACTTCAAATATATGCCTCGGGGCTCGAGCCCACGACCTCAGTCAGACCTTGGTCGGGACGAGCACCTTAACCGCTAGACCAAGAATGCTAGCCAGCAATAGAGCTGCTGCAACTGCTTCGCATTATTGTAAAGGCTTGTAAGCCTTGAACCCAAAGCCAAATTTATAATGTACACATAACGGCAATCGTGCAGCTAGTGATTACAATTACCATCACTTGCATTAAAGCATGGGACACTAAAAATGGCTACTTTTTCAAGACCACAGAATAACTTCAGAAATGACTTGACAACATAAAAAAAATCACATACGTTTCTCTTTACCTGGGACGTTTGCTTTTAAAGATTCTATTCGTAAAGACTGCCAACCTTGAATAGCACATCTAATAGGTATGGCAAACACTAAATACAGTCAACTCCACATATAAGAATATCGGCAATAGGAATACTTTGCTTATAATGAACTTTGCTTATGAGAATAGCAGTTCTGCATCCCAGATTTTTCGCAAAGTTTTAAGCAATATTGGTCACAACCCAAATATGGGAATACTCTAAATACACAAAAGCCTAGCTTCTGGCCCAAGAATATTCTTATATTCGATATCGACTGCAAATGCACAACCTGGCAACTGACATCAATGGCTGAGCAATAATCTCTACTTAAGTTTGATATCTTAGAAAATTAAAAATGCTGTCGATATGCTTACCATATTCAGATGCCGGTCTGCCAAGTTCTTTGATGACACCTCAGTGCACCACAGTACCGTGTCTATTAACTTTTAACTACTACTTAGAAGTAATATCCCTTTATCAATGTCATTCTGGTCATTTTTCCAGGATATGAGTCTGGCTAGCTCCCCAATTCTACTAACACTGCATTAAACTTTAACAGGTGAGGTGAAGCAGAAACTTAACACCACATCACCAACACAAAATATGTAAGGGCTGGCTGCAGGCGATCAGTTGACATCCGTGGATTGTCCACAACTGACGGTTCCCAATTCCAAACAGCAGGAATATCGACTGGTTAGACTACAATATGCGACCATAGTCGCCCATCGAAGTAGTGTGGTGTCTAGCAATGCCAATACTGGTGCACATGTCTGTTAACAACGGCACCGAATGTGCTGCTTCAGCAATCCTTCGAGATCTAGACTAATGTTGGGTCCCTCAATGGCTTAAACCCACATACCGTTCTACTTCTGCCTAGCTAGCGTAAAACTGAGTAGCCTTGCTATTACGTGCATTCAGATGGACTTTATGCATATAAGTGGCTATGATGAGTTGCTTGCTTCAATCGTATGATCTTGGGGGTGGGCAGAACGAGCACTGTCTTATGATGGCTAGCCAAGACTGACACGTGTAAGTGACCTCAAACAAGCAAATTTCACCTGCACTGCTCTAAAGGCAGACAGCACAGCCCGAATGAGCACAAATGTGCATCGCCCAAGCTCATTTAAAGAATGGCATAGCCGATCAGCGACAACCCAAACTTCTTAATCGCTGTGGCAGGTCTCATATTAGTGTGTAAGTGGGTTGAACAAGTGGACGAGAAATTGCTAACTACGCCAATCCCTATTAATAATGAGACGTAGAGAAATGAGTTAACATTTTATATGCAATGGAGTACCAGCATCAAAATCAGTCCGGTATGCGGTTCTGGGCAGGTGCTTGCAGTAACAACGGCAACAACATGGATGACCAAAAACCATGAAAAACAATGCATTCCATAACGATTATCGATTGCAAGCTACAACGGGCTTCTAAGAACGCGGTCCGCATGCTTGCGGCTGGAAACAAAACTGCATTTTAGAAGGGAGAAGGGGAAGCTGATAAATTAGTCTCTTTATAGACCACGATAACCATGTTTACAAGCTGTTACGAGCAGCACGTCACGACATTCCGCATGCCAGCTACGGTTGATTCCAAATGCAGTGCACAGGCCACAGACGTCATCAGTTAGGGAAACTTCCTTGATGAATGAACTAACAGCCCTCCACTGGCTTTTGCAAATGCAGCTGGACACAACACCTACGAACCATGCTCAGTGCCTTCCGAGTGGCGTGATTAGACTAAGTTGCATACAAACGGGAACCGGAAATAACACGGGATTTTTTATATGAAAATCATTTTACGTCTAAAATACGTACTGGGATGCTTTGAGCATAGGAACAGGCTGGAAATGATTCCGGTTTAACGGCGAGCGGTACACATGACGACCGAGACGCATACCTTGGGTGAATACGATCTCTGGCGGGTACTTCTACAGTTGCTGCGGCTCCAAAACGAGCTGCCGACGATGCGATATCTCTTCGAATAACAGAAGCAGACCGCGAGACGACAATCCGCATGTAGTTCACGGCCATTCTCGGGATCGACCAGCTACCGGCGAAAAATGGCGTCCGCAGCTCCGGAACTAGTCGGGCGGAGCTGGATCCGCCGGAAATCAATCGGCGATGGCGGGAGGGGGCGTTAATCACCACTACCCGAGGTGAAGTGCCATTTGACAACGACTTGAGAGTACCCTCTGCCTGCAAATAAAGCGACATCATACGTGTTAATTTGGTTTTCCTCCGAAAAATTCACGCGCGATGATAGCGGTAAGACTCCCATGCCATTTCATGTAAATAGGACCTGGTTACTGTCGGTTCTCAAAAGGTCGCTCGTACGGAAAGGTTCGGCCGAGGACGCCGCGGCTACTCATGCAAATTTTGAATTTGGCCCACCAACAGGTTTCATTACTGACAATTTATTTTAGTCGTGAGAGCAGATTTCACTACACCGTACGTCTTTAGGCTAGCACCGAGCGGAGCGTGCACGCAATTTTTCGAGCGCACGAAGGCTCTGTTGCCAGCGTCGCCTGGCCCAACGCTTCCCCAGTGAACGCGAGGGGCAAGTGTTCTCTTGCTAAGAGGGCGTTTAGCCACTAACAGAAAGTTCACTCCGAAAGTGACTCGTCCCGCAGCCGTTCCCAAGAGGCTACCAGGGACGGGCGACAAAGCTTGGCGAGCTCTCGAAGCGGGCTCGTCGCGCAGCGCGCCATTGGCGTGCAGCTACGAGGCGCTTATCCAGCGACGCGGTGTGACGGAGCCACCACTTTTGTTTTAGATAGGCTGCAGAGGCTGAATCGCGGCGCACTTATGGCGCGTGCCTCGAGGTGTGTTCCCAGTGCACCATCACTTTTTTAGGGGGCCGTCACATACAGGGGGATGTCATCCGAAGCAAAACGATAATTACAACTGCCGCACTGTGACCTATGGCACCGTACCGCTCAATTGTTTCAAGAAGTTAGGCGCATTTGACAGCTGAAGGCCAAGATCCTCCCGCCTGGAAAAAATTACTCCCTACATGCACGGGGATCGCTACCATTATTAGCAGCTCAGTAGGTCACGCCGCAAGCACGAAGCAATCTGCACGCAGCCGGATACCAACAGGCTGCGTAAGGAGCGAGCTCCCTGCATTTCAAGAATGGAGCCCCTAGCTCGCAATGCCATTCGCAAATGATTTGAATTATCCTGGCAGCTGGGTCTGCCACCCGATCCTTTGATATTTAGTTGAACCTTGAATTTGTCACCTGTTTAACCATTCCGTTAAGAGCTTCTGTTGATTATTTTTGCAAGAAACGCCGTATATGCTATTTCAATTATCCTTATCGTAGAGGAATAGGAATTAGGTAGGAATTTCACTAATAGGTCAGCATTTTAGATGCTTCGGACGCGCCAGATGCTGCCAAATCAACTCCTGCTTGAACACTTTGTGCAGGTAATGAGGTAACCTATATTCATGTCCTGTTAAGTCAGTAAGGTTATAAGCTACCGTATATCCACGCGGCTCAATTAGCAGAAGACTGTCACCATAACGAGGGTGGAGAATATTCTCAAATCGTCATTATTTACCATATCTTTAAAGTGCACAAGAAATATTTCATAGCAGCACCCTGCGGATGATAGACTTTGTAAAACGTCGAAGACCCAACCTGTTACGCAAGTCCTACGCCCACGTCAGGAATAGCTTCGTGCGTAGAGTGCTGTGTAGGCTTCGATATGGACTCGTTTCCATATGAAGTTCAAGCATTCAAAGAAAAACGCCGCTCTGCTAAATCTGCCTGTTTATGGCTGATATTCATTGTTCGCAGTTCCTGAATTATAGCAGTTAAGAACTGATTGAGCGAAAACCTGCGGTCAAGGCAGGATGAAAGCCTAAGCCATGCAATAGGCAGCTAGTTGCGCTCCAGTCCTGCAACGGGCAATCCTTTTTTGCCCACTGCAAGTGGTAGCGATGCCCTTCTGCCGCTCTATAAATTAAGATGTTGAATCAGCTAAATGTTTTGGAGTTCCAGAACTTGATTTGATTTGAGCTCTAGGCTTTTTAGCGGTACGAGAGTTATTGCACATCATGGCCACCGTGGGTGTCTGTAACCCTCTGTTGCTGACAAAATAGACTTCTTTCTGCTATGGATATGGACTTTTTATGTTAAGACGTGGGCGCTCTTTGTTGCTACTTTGTTCTGCTACGGTCGCCACACCTTCGCTTCGCTTATTAGCCGCCATACGCGACTCAGTAATGTCACCGATATTGTACGCGCGTCAGCTTGGACTAGCACAACTACAAGCGCTGCGATTGAGGCTTACATCTGTCCGGTCGCGGAAGCCGCTACTAAACCACGTTTTTAACGCGAGTACAACGAAGCTATTAATTGGCTATTTGTATCAAGTATCTTACATGGGTTTTAGAGTGCAGTGCTCACGCCGGTGCCTTGGTCCACGCGGGTGCCTTGCTTCCTGCTTAACGACGCCCGATTTATCCGCGGTCGGCTGTGGACTCACAACGTGCAGGTTGAGCTTGTAAGCGGCGCACACGCCAGCTTGCACTTTAGTCGTGTATGTGTGCGTTCACCTCGACATCTAAGCGAATTCCGTTCTGCACGCTCGTTAATGTTTGTGCCAACGGCGGCAAGACTATCGCTCCACCACCTGGCTATTACAAATTTCCCGACGTCTCTTTGGAACTGCGCTCGAGTTTTAGCGAGGAATGCGCATTAATTAAAGGCTTGCTAAGGCACCGCGCCGTAAATAAATGAGCAATTTCTCAGAGGTGTGATATCTCGGTGGGGGACTCGGTGCCTGAGGTCGCAAACTAGAGCAATAGTTAACGTCTGAGCCGCCCACCATGCGGTGCAGCGGCGAATTCCCCAAGGGAGGGCTTATTTTCGGTGAGCTGAAAATCGTGATAACGCTAGCATCGGTGTCGACGTCGCGTGTTTGAGTGTCACTATTCATAATGTCGCAAAAAGGCCTGCAACTGCGCAGCCTACACAAACGAGTGCATTGGGTCTAGCCAGAATTTTTGGCAGATTTTGGGAGAGTGTAACTGGTAGCAGCGAAAGTCAACAACTAAACTACGGTAGAGCTTAATGAGAAGTTTTCACGCGACCCAAACAAAGCACGCACAATGAGTGTGAACCAACACAAAGGCAAAAGTTTCTAGTTTACCGCATCGCCTCACGAAGAAATGTCTATACTTTGAATCATGAAGAAGTCTCAAAATCTACCATAAATAGGTACACGGCAAAGTTAGAACAGGTTTTAAAACAATGGGCAATTCAATCATTATCTGAAGAAGCTCTTAGGACGTTACTCGTCTCTCGTCTTGCTTTCTCTTGACGGGTATAGGCGAATGACTCAGGGCCTGGTTAAATACCCGTGAAAGAGCTTCTAAAAAGTCACTACTCCGCTCCATAAATATACGTCCTTCAAAGTACGCGCGTGTTTTAATATCGCCGAAGACACTGTCGACTCAATTCAGCGAGACTAAGTTCTTGACGTATAAATCGTAAACTAGCATGTCCGTGTATCAATGGGCCGAAATAGCCAAAGAGATAAGGTGCTTGCTCTTCACAACCGAGGTCGTGAGTTCGATTACTTGGGTTTACATTCGATTATTTGCAGTTAGTCGTTTTTTTATTGCCAACTGCAAGCGGAAGGCTCTTCTGCCACTATAAAATGAAGCTTTTAAATCAGCAAAGATCTTACTTTTTTAGATGCAGCTATTTTCTATGCGGGAAAATATTATTCACGTAATCGACATCACAGTTGGCTCTTAGTTGGATGTCTGGGTTAGCAGCCAGGTTGAGATATCAATTCCAGCTATTCAAAATCCTGTTAGATAAGACCATTTTGACTTCCATTTGGATTTTGAGAACGGATAATCCTAGCGATCATCTCTCCTACGACCAGGATAGTCCTCCCGGAATTGAACTGTTTAACGGGCACAGTTGAGTGCCGACGAAGTGACTAATTACAAATACTAGACTATTTGATAGCTTCTTTTGGATAGCGACAGAAGAGCCTTAAAGGATTATCGCCGCTAAATGGCCCATCTGCATTATGCTTTAATTTGAAAACAAATGTGCACCCTATGGATAGCCTGGTTTCGGAAAGCTCGGTTAGCTAAGATGCATCATTATCCATCAATGCTGCAATATGCTGGTTGTCCAGCTTCCAGAGGGTATCGATCGCGGCCTGCCGAAGATGTGCTCCAGGACTACTAAAAGCAACCTGCAGGGTTTCGTGATAGTCGCTGCACTCCATTAGCACTTTTGCAGCTAACCTGTACTCACCATTGCGATCTCTTTAGGCCATCGAGTGCTACTTGATAATCTCCGTAGAGATTCGCCGTCTATCAACGTCAGAGCTCGCTCAGCGCCGCTGCTACTTACTGCTGCGAGCAGTCAGTCACTCTCGCATCTCAGGCTTTGCGAGATTTCGCTGCAAATAGTTCTGGCGCAGTCTCATCACCTGGCGTTTCACCGACTTTCTCGGAAAGAGCGTCGTCGCGGTTTCGAACGTCGGCAGCGACGCCGGATCGTAGATTCGGCAGTTTTAGAGCCAAAATCAGGCTTATAACGGCGATGAACTATTTAGATTTAGCCGCCAACTTAGTCCTTAGCAGATCTGGAACCTGAATATGGCCGTCGCACTCGATCATTCGGAAACTAGAAATGTCTCGCCAGCTCAGGCCTCATGGGCGGTTTTCAGGCACTGCCACATGCGTACAGCAATGTTTGAGGCACACAACTTTCGCTACACCCTCGGGTCAAAATCTCAGGCCACAATTGCAATGATGCAACAGTTATCTAACCGCTTTGTTAGTGACTACTGCTCTCTGCAACACCAATCTGTAGATGTGTGCGGGGTGCCGCCGGCTGATAGTAGTAATAATAAGAATTAAGTCTTTCATACAGCCTAAGAGAACTTAATCTCTATTTAAGGCCTTTAACAATTGCGGCAAGAGAGGCAGTAGGCAGTAGTAAATGAAGAACAATGTAATCTGCTTAGATAATCACGCAAAAGCTCACACTTATCATGCGAAGACAGGCACGCAAACGCTCGCAAAGACTCGCGGCCGCTGGCTAGTAGGACCCCGATAAGTAAAACTCGTTCATTCATGCACTGGCAAGCGAAGCATACAGAAAACGGAGAAGTATACTGGGGCGCCGAGCTGGTTTGGTCTAGCGGTTAAGGTGCTCGCCCCGACCAAGGACTGACAGATGTCGTGTGCTCGAGCCCCGAGGCATATGTAAAGCGCCTGAATAGAGATTAAGTTCTCTTGGGGCGCTATATAAATGAATTATATATATATATATATATGTGTGTGTGTGTGTATGCACAAGCATATCGCTCCTGCCCTTAGTCGCGATGTGCGCAGCAGTTTCATAACGCGAAACCGCAAAGAAGGGCATTTCATTTGGTCCGAGCTAGGTCTGTTTGGAACTGGTAGGCTTTCAGCTTCATTTTGAATGTCTTCAATCCAGGAGATGACGAGGTGTCAGTCGTAGTGAGTTCTGAGCTTTGGTAGCGTGGTAGCTAGAGGCACGGCCTCCGAGGGATTAGTAGTGAGTTTATGGCACAAGTAATCGACCGGAGCCAAAAGAGCCGTAAGAGCGACGTGAGACCCGCAGTTAACCCATTAATTCAAATAGGTTTGCCTGCACAAGAGATCGGAGGGACGCTATTACGAGCTCCGTGTTTGAGGCCCATGTTCTGACCCGACGTGGAAGCCGGAAAACATATTCGTAACAACTCTTATTAGTTACGGCCACAACATAAAAAATGTATTCCTGGTACGCTTTAATGCCATACTTTCAAACGAAGGTCGTTTTAAGGAATATAAAAACGGGAAAATATGACTCTGGACTAATGAGGATCCTGTAGATCAGTCGAAGTTTCTAATCTATAGGTTGAATGGCAAGTGCACCGCCGCCATTATTCGAAGGCGCTGTATTTTTACTTGAACATAGTTCTTGTTCCGGTTAATGGTCATATATTGATGATATCCATAGAGTCAGAAGTTCCTAAATTGAATTAGCTACAATATTAGAACTTACTGACGCTTAGCTTACGCAAACTATTTTAGTCGGCTAGCTGTTGGTCGGTCACCAACTTGGGTGGCCAGATGTAAACAACGGGCGAGCCCATTAATACCCGCGCTTGTAATAGGCATTCGCACCCTCATGGAGACCGCGGTGCGGCTCGGCTTGGATAGCTGCTGGCACGAGGCTCTCAGGTACCGAGTGCCCTTGAAAGGGAAGATAAACAGCTGTTGGATTAGTACGTCAAGACGCAGAGTTTTCTGTTGGAATTTCGTGCTAAAGCGTTACTAATTTATTTTTAGGGAGTACGATTCTCGCTGTTGGGTTTCGTGCACTCGACCAGGTAAACCGCAGAGACTGGCAAGTGTGCGCCGGCCGCTCTATTTGTGTCGATAATATACTAAATTCATTATAAAAAGATGGCATCCGACTAGCGCTTAATTTAAGGTATTTTAGTTTTGAAGGTTTTACATTAGTAGCAGGTTTTGAGAGTACTCAGCTCGCAAGTCGCTTCGGCGTTTTCAGGCCAGACCACGAAACACAGCTACTTGCGCAGCGTCGGCCTTGGACTGGACGGCGTCCCGAGGGTACAGACAGATGACGGATTCGCCATTCACGAAATATCAAAGGTGCGAAGACTGATTAGTGATGTTGAAGTGACAGCTAGGCAGTCAGTAGGGCAGTATCTTGCTTTAGGCCGCAGATACTATGCCAGCATACTTTTTCGAGGACCCGTACTCCAAATCTAGCCCGTCTTTGGCCTGGAAGGTATTGTTGCGCGCTCAAATTCAAGCACTCCCTTGCCTCTATGTTTTATTATTATGGTCGGTGGTCAGCAATAGGTTGTATACGAAGGAGGCAAAAGCGAACCGCCACGAAATGCGCCTCGATATTTGATGTCGGATACATTTACCATTGCCAATGTGGATTCGCTGTGAAATTAATGATTTAGATTTTATGGGGCATACCTTCATTTAGTTATATAAAACTTTTGCGACGGTCTTCGTGACGGCATCGGTAGTTAGGGATATATATATATATATATTTACTAATCACTAGTAGGCCTTCTAACAGCCTGGTGTCGATTTCTGAGGTCGACCAGAGGTAGTCAACTTTTTCTTGACCCAAGAATGTGCGCATGGGTCTGACAGTGTAGTATAGTCTGCCGGTGATTCAACCTCATAATTCTTTCTCGCGGTATAGTAATGTTGCCGAGAGCTCATATTGCCTATATTACAAAGCTGCTGGCTCGTATGTAAGTGTGTATGCACAGCATGTGCCTGTATCGTTTTGTAACTTTAAAAAACCCTTAAGATTATTCAAGCATTGCACTGGGTTTTTTTCTATATTGCACACGAAACCCGAGAGTCTTTTGGTTAATGTATGGTAGCCAGCAAATTTCATCTTAAGCGATAAAGAGGAAGTGACCCACACTGAATCAGTAGGACAGCCTAAGAAGAAATTAGCATACAATTAGTTCCGTATGCTTGCTGAACAGCAAGCACAACTGTGGGCAGAAGCGAAGAAGTTATGGCTGTACAAGAGCTGCGAAATCAATCACCCGAAGACAGTAAGGTTCTTTCATCGAAAGTTCTTTGGCAAAAGAAAAGCAAAATGAACTAAGAGCTCCTCAGAGGAGTTGAGAGTTCCGAGCGCGTGAAACTAGTGCAAGGATTCAGCTAAATGTGAATGAAATAAGCGGTGATGAGCCATCTGGATGATACTGGGACTGTTGCTTTGGAGCCACTGATCAACCTGGAGCCATAGCAGCTTCGTTAGCTAAGGGGGTACATAGTAAAACTCTTGGATTTGAAAAACCACCAAGTGGCTCTGCACATCACCCACCAGATACTCCACGGCTTTCTATCCTCTGCGCGAGTCCGAGTATCTTTAGCTAGCCTTTGCTGTTCTTGGATAGAGATCGAATAGGATAACCGGGCTTGGAGTCAGTCTTCTGATTAGAACATCGGTGATTGTCAAAGACGACACCAAAATCACTAGCACTCGACTGGTGGTCGAATTACATTACGGTACCTTCAAAGTGTAGAGAGGGCTTAAATGATAAGCACACATAGCTGGATGCTACCAGCAAGAATTTATAGCTGGAGGTCGAGGTCGGAGAGGCCCTCTTGATAGATGCTGTATAGATGGAGCGGTAATGGACCCGAGAAGCACCAAAGGTGACGAATCAGCTAGATGAGGTTTGGTGGTGGTCTCCTACCTAGCAAAACAGCTGGTGCTGACCATGCAAAGCAGTTAAATGGTTGCGTCTATGTGCATGGCAGAAGCATAGCAAGGACTTTTCCAAGGCTGGCGAGCCTCATGATATGCCATTTCGGCTACACCGAAGCTACAGCATAATTTTACCTTTTGCTATGCACGTCATTAGACTGTTTTTCTTTCTTCTGAGATGCCTTACACAATTAGCTCCACTCCTAAATGTATAAAAAGGTGCAGTGACCTCAATGCCTTTCACCTGTCTCGTCTCATATGCTGCTCTGGAGTAATTAAACAAGGCAATATATTCTGGCAATTATATTAATTATGCATAGTATATACTGCTATGTCTGCTGTTTGATTTGTCATTGTAAATTATACAGCATAATACAGTTTTTACATGATTCCTGTGCATCACCTAGGTAAAGTGTCAAGAAAGAGATTAAGTTCTCTGAGGGTGCTATGCAAATGTATTATTATTGTTATTATTGATGTGACCTGTCATATAATCTAATTGCTTATGTTTGAACAGGTTTTCCTGTTCTTTCACGCTACGAGATTTCAAATTGTGCTTTTTTGCCTTTAATAGTATCTGTTAAGCTACGTTCAGCTCTTTGTCTGCTGCATCAACGAAGTACATTGGTGAAACTGCTGGCAGTTTTCTGTGCCAACAGCAGAAAACATTAGTGGCTACATCCTCCTGGAAGTTGCCCTATCAACAGAAAGCATTTAAGAATATATCTGTGTTTTACAGGATCGCTTAGTGTTGGCATATACTGATAGTTGGGGCTCTACGAGCTGCGCTTTCCAGGCACCGGTTAGCAGTTTTGCAGTCCATGGAAAATCTAAAAAGGTATGTACAAGTGACTTTCACTCGCATTCCTTCGGCACTCTGCTGACTGGCTAATGATGTGTTTATACTTTTTGCAAATGTTTGCCAGCCAATATTCTGGTCAAGCTTAAAACCTCAGACCGAGTTAGTAGCAAAAACCATCGATTGGTTGGTCAAAGATTTACTTACTAGATGCCATTCAACTAAGACAGTTGGTACATAGGATGTTCTGATTAAGTTTCTTCCATCATATCATGACCTCGAGGTGACGATTGCACCGTGGTGGCAGTGTGCAAGCATACAGCTTAAAAAATTCGCAGGGCTTGAACAGGTGCCTGGAAAACTATTGACAACTGCACGGCATAAGCAGATGTTTGTGCTTCTTGCCATAGGTTCTTCAAGAAGGTTATAACTGTTGCTCATACTTCTACCACATTAGTGTCTATTAACCAGGCTGTAAGAATTCACTTCTTCCTTGATTTTATAAAAAGATGTGTGGTGATTGCATTGAAGCGTCATGCTGCACAAGGGCTACATGTTTAGTGGCACCAATTTATTGTGGGAAATGGGCTGCCAAACGCAAGCTCTTGTAGTTAGTTATCAATGGATTTCTTTGGATTTTTGAGCCAGTTCTCATGAATGTGCATCATGGCAACATCAGTTTTAGTCGTACCAGCAGCCACTGTGCATTCCACTTCTCGTTTTGCATATTTGGTAGTAGATGAATACTGTATACATGCTTTGTGGGCCGCATCCATCGAGGTCAGTTTTTTGGGTTTACATGGTTAAGCAGGTATTGTAGATGCTGGCTGCAGTTTTATTGCTTTGTACTAGGCAAGTAAACGGCATCTTCCTATTGCTGGAAACTAATTTGGTGTAGCATTGAAGTATGACCACGATAACTGATGGTTGATGTAATGTACTGTAGTAGTAGTACTGCATGTAAAGCAGATACAGACCCAGTGAACCACTAACTAGCTTAAATCTCTGTAATGGATATGTGCGACGGTCAACCTAAATGCTTAATGATCGATGTAGAACTGGTCTGGGGGATCGCTAATGTGTGAATGTGAATTTCAATTAGCAACTGTACGATGTCATTAGGGCTAAACAAATGTTTCACTCGTGTCTATTCTTCTGTTCACTCGTAAGTACATAAGATTTGGTGTAATAGCTGCTTTCAGTGCCATAAAGGTGAACCGGCGTGAGCACATTTCTAATGATCACCAGCATTGCACATGTAGCTTAGCCGAATGAAAGCTGATAGCAATGCTGAGATGGAAGAAATTTTGGCCGAGCAGCTCGATTGAGGCAGGAGGCTTAGCAAAGCCACTGGCTTTGCACAAATAACTGCCCACGTGAGTTCTACAGCCTAGAATTAGGGAAGCCAAAGCATTAAGAGTGAATGCTTAGAAATTACTGAAAAGACTGGTCCAACAATTGAATAGTTGTTGAGATTACATTTAAAAAACAAACATGTGAGAAAGGAGATCTGAAGTGTTGAGGATTTCCACATAAAAGGAAACCATTACAAAAGCTATTTTTTGTCAAAGTGTTTCTATCCAGGAATTAAACCTGAAGCAAAATATCTACAAACGAAATAGTACCGATCTATTCATCAAAATAAAAGAATTGGTTTCCCAACGTGTTAAACCTTGTACATTGAAGTACTTGTTTGCTGCTTCTTGAGGTTCATGCTTGTGACTTAAATAGCTTCATTTACAGAATGGCTTTGTGCCTTTAAATTTGAAAACTCGGCAATACTTGACGGACAATGCTGAAATTTCAAATGTGGGTGCAACTCTGCATGTCCTATACTCCAGTAGCTCATTTTAGATTTCGGCTGGATAGCATTTTGCTATATGTGTCATCAAACGCCCTTGAACTTTATATTCTGAAATTGTGGACATGTATAGTAGAAGTTCTCTAACAGTAATCAGAAATGAACTACTGCAGTGGATATTTTAAATTGCATGTCGATATGTTAAGTATTAGCCGAGTTATGTTTAAAAGTCACTAGCATGTACCTCAACACACTACAGACATACACCTCGATGTACAAAGGTTCAACAAGTTGGGATACAATTCGTATACTATGCAGAGATCAGTAAATTTTATTTCTAGATATTTTGCTTCCTGTTTGCTTTCCGGTTAGATATGCTTTTCCAAATTATTTTTTGTAATATATCATTTTTATGTGGAAATCGTCAAACTTCACACCCCATTTGTAGCATGATTGTATTTTGAAATATGCTCTAAGCAATTATATGATTGTTAGACAAGTCTTACTCAGCATTTTCTCCACATTCACATTTAATCCCAACTGCCTTTAGAAGCTCGAGAACACTGTTTTATGCATATGCAGTATTGTTGGAAAAAGGCTGTCAACAGGTGAGCAGCATGCCATTTTGAGATCAGACCTGGGCACAGGCTCATTATTGGCTGCTATTCCTGCATTTGTGAGACAATTGTCAGTTTAATTTTTTCTGACCAGGTTACTTGTTTAGATGTCACAACTGGAGGCCTTGCAGTATCAGCTGCTGAAAACGACTCTAATATCAAGCTGTGGCAGACTTCGACAGGGGAAATACGGGTGAGAGTATCTTTGCCAACATTATTGTAGTCGGCTTGGCTGCTAGTGAACCGTGCATCAATGCTGTGTGGTAACATATGTGTAAGCAATACTCATGTCTTTTGGAGTGGGGCAGTTGCTAAAATGCTCACCTTCCTTGAGGTCCAGCTTTCAACTCACGAAATTATCGAGAAACGGAGAAAAATAAAGTGAAAGATCACGAGTGGCAACTTTCATGCTCACGTAACTTGTTTTTGACTCTACCTTTCGTTTGGCTTTATGAATATTTTCTAGACTTTATCACATCACAAGCAATGCCACAGGGTTTGCATTTTCAGGAGCGATAGTTATTATAGAAAACTGGCAGCTGTTAAAAAGAGTATCATATTCATTCCCAATAAAGGGGTGCCATCACAATCTGCATAATGTCCCAAACATTAAGATATCTTATTGCGACCTATCGTCTGCTTTTAACGATCTCGATCCATCAAGAAACTGAACTTTGCTGCAGGTACAATGTGTGCTGACCTCTTTAGTTGTCCTACAATAGTCAATGTCGAATCTGGCAGGATTGTCTGCCTGATTGGTTTTAAGGAAGGAAAATGAGTTGCTGATTGAATAATATCACTTGTATAGTGACAGAAGAAACATGACAGCTGTCACACACAGCCTCTGCGGGTAATACAGGGTTGTCTACTTAAGGACACGATCGTACGACCTGGGTCGTGAAGTGCAAGCACTGTTACTCCAGGGCTAAGTGGTTTGCTCTGATTACTCTCGAAATATCCAAGTTGCCACCCCCCCCCCCCGCCGAAAGCAGGCGCTCATGGCTGCCAGATGGATTGCTACGGTTGCTGCAACTGGGCTTTTGTTTATCTCTCAGTATCTCTACAAAGCCACAAAGATAAAATTAGTTACTATGCAAGTGTGCTTTGTATAGGGCACTTTAAGCAAATGTATGTGCATATTCGGTAGCCAGTAGACTCCATCTCATGGAACAAGAAAGAGAAAGTGATGAGCATAGCTGAATCAAGAGGCAGTGTAGGGACTGGGTAGCATGGATGTAGAAGTGCAGTGTGGCTGGAAAGGATGTGCCAAAGTTGGTAGCAGATGAGAAGCTGCCGTTGTGTAAGAATTGTTGACCCACGATCCACAGTCTAGGACCTGCAGAGCAAAGTTTCTTTCACCAATGGTCTTTAAGGGAAAGATTGGAACAGCTAATTTATTTTCCCTACAGGGCCTTAAGGTACAAGGAGGCTGAAACTGGGGAAGCAGTTCAACTAGGTATGCAATAGTGCCTTAAATATGCCTTGGTGGGTCTAATGGGTCAGAGTGAGAAGTTTTCTCTGTCACTGTTGATCAACAGGAAGCCATGGTAGCTCCTGTAGCAAAAATAACACATTGTTGAACCTCTGGGATTTGTTTGCTAAACTTGCAGCCATATCAATCACGGGCTTCAGAAGCCTAATGGATTTTTGGTAGCTCAGCCGAAATGGAATTACTACAATCAACTCTCGACAGAATGAGATGCTAAGGTAGCCAGCCACGACGATAGGTTGTCCCTAATCATGGACAATGATCGAACATGACGACTAGCTGTGGAAGTAGTCTTGTGGATGAAACATTCATACGTCAAGCAGTCGTCAAAGAGTCTAAAGTCGTCTAAATTACAAACTCTGCATAATGGTCACACTGTAGGATCACTGCTTAGAAGAGCAAAGTTTCTGATTACTGCCACACGTGTCAGATGTCTTATAAGGAGTTTTGTTTTTCCTCGTTAATAATGACAATAACAAGTTATGTATTGGGGAAGAGAACTGAATCTTCAGCTTCATAACATTGCTAAAATTCGGGCTTGTTTACATAAGGATACCACGTCCAAGCTGGTCCATGCATTCGTGACATCCCGTCTCGACTTCTGCAACTCACTGCTTACTGGCCTACCAGCTTGTGCGATCAGCCGATTGCAGCTGGTGCAAAACTCTGCAGCTAGGCTTGTCTGTCGTGAGGGTCGCAGTTGCCACATTACTCCACTTCTCGCCGACCTGCACTGGCTACCAGTCAAGCAACGGATTGACTTCAAGGTGTTGTTGCTCACTTTTAGGTTCCTTCATTCTATGGCTCCAGCCTATCTGTCAGATATACTACCCCATGAGGCCAAGCATCGTACCACCCGCTTTTCGGAATCCAACAGTCTACAAATACCTCGTGCAAACCTTAAATCCTTTGGAGACCGTGCATTTAGTTCATATGCTCCCAAAGCCTGGAACTCCCCCCCGACCTGTGTCAGAACATCCCCTGACCTGACCACATTTAAAAGGAACTTAAAAAGACACGTATTTAGGACAGCATTTAGTGGGTCCTTATGATTCGTCCTTGATGTGCTTATGCGTGCTGACACTGTGCATGCTGCCACTAACCACATTTGCATGCTGACCCAGTGCATGTCACCCCTAACCATATTATTCATTTTGTTTGTTCTTCAAGCATGATTTTACTTACCATTCAATTGCACTTCCCTTTGCAGCAAATGTAAAGCACCTAGAAAGAGATTAGGTACTCTGAGTGTGCTTTATCAAGTGCATTATTATTATTATTATTAGTCTGTTGCTTCACAGTTCAGTGCAAGTTATGCAGACCTTGAATCAAAGAGAAGTACCCTGCCTGGACAAGGATATAAAACCAACACAGGGTACTCATAGCTGATATCCTGAAGGACCCTTAGTCAGAAACATGCACGGAATCGATGCACTGGCAAGCACCCAAAGAACAGGAACAAGCTAGAAATGTTCACCGGGGCGCCACAGAAAAGCTTATCCCTCTTGACCCTGGTCATGGCTTGCACAGTTCTGTGCAAGTACACAAAAGGGTAATTTAAAATGACTGAGGAATTCGTACGTTTTTAGCTTCTTTTTGACTGCCATCGAATCAGATGGTGTGGTATAGGTCCTTTGTGAGTTCCAATCTTCGGAACTCACTGAAGGCACGATTTCAAAGAGATCTGAAGTAAGTTAGGGGCACACCCAGTCGACTAGAGTTGGAAGACCCAGTCCTCATGTAAAACTAATGCATGTATTGTAGGCCGGGGCGAGATAATGGTTGGACCTAAATAGATAATGCGTAATCTTAGACAGGTACCAGAGTTGGTGGCTAGCAGTGGAGGTAGTGTTCTAAATGAAACTCAAAAATTTAAGTACTAAAGGCTAGTAATAGAATCGTGAAGTAGATACTTTGCTTGATAGGCTGCCGGTGAAGATTGATGGGCATTGTTTTAGTATAGCAGTCGGGGCGTTTATGACAGTTAAGCACAGCTGCATAGTTTTGCACTAACCGTAAAATAGCTGCATAGTTTTGTACTAACCGTAAGCCTCTTTTTGTACTGGCTGGAAGACCTACAAGTAAGGAGTTACAGAAGGTGATCTTCGAGAAATTGGCTGACATTCACGATCAAATGTCTGCATAGCAGGCTCCCATTCGATTCATATATTTACAAAGACAAGTAGAGCTGAGTATTGCTGGCAAGGAATTGATAGCTGATGCTAAGGGGCCATAATACTTTTTCGAGAAACTCTATAAATATAGAACAGTAAAGGGCCGAGACATTTGCACTTCGATGGCCACTAACCTTGTGAAGCTTAACGATGATTAGACCAACCTAATAGTTTTGGTCAAGCCTTGCATCCATCTAAAGTTAAAAGATCTCACCCTCAAGTTTGACTTGTCTAGCATTGCCCTATAACATCTACCTGTAATCGGGGCATGCTCAGACTTATGATTGGATGAGCATATTATCACCTCTGCCAGTTCGGCATACTTTCAGGTGAGAAACATTGCCAAGATTACAGCCTGCTTGGACAAAGTACGACAGCTAAAATTATTCATATTTTTATGACAGTGGATCGAGATTTCTGTAATTCCTGTTATTCAGGATTGAGGATCTATGCCCTTTTGTGTGCCTGTAATGTAATGTAATGTCATGTGTCTCCGTCTGTAACTCCACAACGCCACAAAGACTGTGTGCATGTTACGCAGGAGAGTTTTGTGTAGCGCACTCACAGCCTAATCGGCTTTCGGTACGCATTCGGTAGCCGACAGACTTTATCTCACGCAACAAAGAGATAAGCGAAGTACGATTTAAACCTTGCCAGTACCTCGGCTGCCAGACCGATCGTTGTTCTCCGTCATTTAAGTAGGACATCGTGATCAATGGTGACGAAGGCAGCTGATAGATCTAGCAGAGCTAGGGCAGTAATATTCCCGTCATCGTTGCTACATAGAATGTCATTGTTAATACGGAGGAGAGCAGTTTCATTGCAGTGCTGCCTCTTGAACTCCGATTGAAATGTTTCTGACATTTTATTCTTTTTAATATGTGCAACTAGCTGCTTAGCGACAATTTTTTCAAGAATCTTGGTAAAAAAGGAAGAAGGGAAACTGGGCGATAGTTTGCAAGGATTTCTGTATCTAATCCAGGCTTTTTAAGTATCGATCTAACGATTGCCGATGTGAAGGACTTGGTGTTCTGCCAGTAAAGACCATAGAGATGATGGTATAGGGTCTTCAGGAGACGAGCTCTTTTTTACTAGACCTTATTAAGGTAGCCATATCGCATGCAGAAACCTCGGATAACCTTTTAAGAAAGGTCACAGGTTGTGATTCCACAGTTGCTTTACTCGGACGGGGCTTTATGGAGACACGAATGTGCACAATTTTTCAGTAAAGAAGGCTGAAAACTTTTCGGCTGAGCCGTTAATATCTGGGGAGTCAGACCTCTCAGCATTGGCCAGTAAATTTGTCTTAGAAATCTGTTTTGGGTCCGACTGGCAGGAACTCGGTTTTCGAGTGAAGAAAGAAGCCCTGGGTTTTTTAAGCTTCCGGGTGTAAACTCGAAGGAAGTCTTTGAAATTGACTAGATCTGCATCAGACCCCGATTTCTTCAAACGACGTTCAAGCCTGCACTTAATACACAAGTTTTTTTTGTAAATTGAAAGGAATCTCCACGATTCTGTACAGGGATAGAATGAACGGGAGCATGCTTGGCAAGAGCACTCCTAAGTGTCCTGTTCACTGCATCTGTGACTGTGTGATCTTTTGCAACTGGTGCAACAGCTTATCTGGTCGGTCGTCAATGGTATAGCTGCTGCATCACACCACTTCTGACTGAGCTCTAACGCTTTCCTATCAAGCATAGAATCACTTCCAACATCTTTTAATCTACAAGGTGGTGGTCACTTGTTATTACTGACCTATCCACCCGACCTTCTTGCTCCTCCAGTGGGCTCTAGCACCTCCCTCTCCCCGGCTTCAAGTCATCTCGTTGTTTTTTGCATTAACTGGAAATTCGTTTGGTGATCTGACTTGCAGTTTTCATGCACCTAAAGTTGGGGCATCGCTTCCGGACTTTGTTTCTACCTGTAATGACTTAGCATCATTTAAGTCCCAACTAAATTCACGTCTGTTGCGCTAAGCTTTCCCTACGTCCCAATAAACTTGTCTTTTGTGTGCTTGGCTTGCTTGCCTCTGCTTGTGGAAGTCCTCCATTGACGGCTCTGCTGGATGAGACTTGACCATCAAACGATATGGGTTGGACACCATCACACAAGTATGATTTGACCCACGTCAGAGCTCCATCAGCCAGATCGTTGTTTTCAATCGTTGAAGTTAGGTATTGCCTCACGCAGTATATGAAATAAGTATTGAAACAAAAGCCACCTGTTTGGACTTACTGACGTTGATATAAATTTTATTTTGCAAAGCAACTCGAGATGTGAATAATCATTGGGTTAATAGCCAAGTCAATCCATCTGTGAGGTCATAGTCACGTCCCACGTGTCCCCTTTTGTGGAGGATCACTAGAGTGGGAGACAGTCAACCTTTAGTACCACTTCAATTGTATATTGGAAGGGCAGCTTTTTAGCACCAACACAAAATTAAACAGTTCGAACAAAATCTCATATGATATACGAAATGGAAGGAATTTACAAAGTTTTGAGGCAACACATTTTCAGTGTGGTCATCGAGATAAAACATGCCATCGTATGACTTCTGATAGGAAGTTCCTGAAAAGTTTATCTTGGGGAACTAAATTATTCACATTTTCTTAATCTTTCGAATATGCTCGGCATAACCAAGCAAGCTTATATTGATTTTGTTATTGGAGTGGAAGCGTGTCTGTTTCTTAGTGCGTGATGGCAGGATAATGGAATTAAGTGTATTATTTATTTCATTGGAACAAATGCCACCCTATTAGCTCAGGGAAAAGCACCAGAGTGGTTATGCAAGTTGAAATTCTTATATGCTCTTATAAGTTGATTTATACAGGTATATTCACGCCCATCCAATCTTTACCTGTGCATAAGGCATTAATACGTCTCAGGTATTGGGTTAGAACCTCCACCAGCCAATGCGCACTGGTTACCGCAGGCGAGAGTGACAGCTGCTAAGGCTCATCAATTCCCTCATTTAAATGAGGCCATTGAGCTAGCTGACCTTGACTTTTTTCCTTTGCTTCTTAATTTTAGGGAGCAGGTTGGGCCCAACACAATGCTGGTGTAGGCTATCCTTTTTGGTGCGAGTTTCGGGGAGGCATCTGGTAATTTTGCTTATTAGAGAATGAGCTGTCTTCTACTGGAGTCTTGCTGGCTGAAAATCTCGAGATCAGCCAACGAAGTCTTATTCCTTGAGCATTACATGGAAGTCTAGTGATGCTAGTTAAACTAGTAACATCTCACCCAGATGTCTCAGCATCACGGTGGATCAAGACAGCATCCTTTGATGTTCTAAAAGTTCAGTTATTATGCCTAACAGGGAAATTGAGTTGCTAGTTATTGTAACGCCTGCCTCGTCAAGAGAGCATCAGCTTGCATGTACTGTCTAGTTTGGGCTTGCTTTTGTTGCTGGTACTTTCGATCAATGATGCTAAAGCCATGGTCGTGCCTTCGACTGTTGCTGACCGTTCTCAAAGCTGTAAGAACTTTTTTATGCCTACTGACGTGGCGTAGGGAGTGGCAGAGTGGCTAATTTGTGACCCGCTTGTTGCAGCGTACACTGCAAGGATCTATCGGAGATGTCTATACATGTCGCTTCTTTCCTTCGGGTGCGGTGGTGCTGACAGGTGGAGCTGATATGCGTCTGAGAGTGTGGCCTGTCGAAGGTGGCAATTGTGCTGCAACCTTCGTTGGCCATCTTGGGGGTAAGAAAGTAACAGTAAAATGAAGGCATTAGCATCGCACTGATTTGCATCCTTCGGAACAAAGCAGTGTACCTATGCTTGCAGTAGTTTTGCAGCTTTTCCAGTGGTGAAAGTTTTAAAGTCATAATAAAATTGCAATTTTTCTTACAATGCCTGATTGTCGATGGTGGCGTTCCAAGCAGATGGCTTCTAAAAGTGTTGCAAGAATGTAAACCCCCACGAGTAGTTGCCTTTCATTGTCTTGTTGTCATGCTGGTGCCGCCTGGTGTCTTATTAACGATTGGCTTCATAGACGTGGCCCAGTGGTAGAGAAGAGGTGGGGAGGAGAGGGAGGAGGTGGAGAGGAGAGAGAAGAGGTAAAGAGGAGAGAGAAGATGCAGAAAGGGGAGAGAAGAGGTGGAGATGAGAGAGAACTGGAGAAGTGGTGGAGAGGAGAGAGAAAAGGTAGAGAGGAGAGAGAAGCGGAGAGGAGAGAGAAGAGGTGGAGAGAAAACCGTTGGTTGTAAAAATGAAATCCTTTGGTACGTTAATGCTATGTTAATTATTATTATTTTTATATTGTTTATATTTGTATTTATATTTATATTGTTTATACTGTAAAACTTATTGTTTATTTATTATTGTTGATTATTAATGATCTTAATGGATACTTTATGTAACTTACTCATGTTGGTATGGGGATGGAACTTTCTTTAAGGAAGATTGCTGTCTATACTCGGAGGGGGCATCAACTAGATAGTGTTTCGCTTTACTTTGACTAGTCTGCCTGACCAGCACTCACACCTCAAGGAAACCAGAAAGGCTGGCAGTGAGCTGATATCATGCAAAAGTTGCTGTTTTCGTAGTTCTTATATGATGGCTAATTAGGAGATGGTAAAGCAATAATTGTTATGACCTTATTTATTGCATGGACTCTACAAACCAATCTTGCAGCCTGGTAGCAGCATTTTTAGAGCACCCTTCACAAGTTAGCTCCTCTGTAGCTCTCGTTCGGTAATAGGACCCACCAAAAGGCGTAATGAGAGTTGTCAGGTTGCTGTCGCATCTCAGATACTGCTTTGTCAGTGTATGTTGCCCTTTTAAGGTTGACACCATGGGTGCCAGTGGCACCAGATAAAAAGCAGCAACCCGAGGAATTATCCGAAGAATGCTGCCACCCAGGCCACCGGGTCTGTGCAGTGCATTGGTGCCTGTTAATTAGGCCATGTGGTATGCCTTATTGGCTTTTTATTACCTACCGCATAGGTTTTGTTACTAGTGATAATAATTACCAGCTTGTAAGTCTCTTAAGTAGCCCTAGGGGCTAACAAGGTGCTGATAAAGAACAGTTAGGACAAAGCATTGATAAGCAACTTTATTCCAGCTTCTGCTTTAATGAGACTTTTGGTTTTTGCATAATATTAATAGGAAGTGCAGGGAGGGAGGAGAGAGAGAGAGAGAGAGAGAGAGAGAGAGAGAGAGAGAGAGAGAGAGAGAGAGAGAGAGAGAGATAGCAACAGTTGACATATCGCAAATCAATTAGCTCGCTAGAGAGATGGAGAGGGACCGAGGGAACAAGAGGAAGAGAGGTGAGGGAAGAAGGAAATGAGCAATTTAGCCAAAGGGTTAGGCAGAGAGGGAGAGAGAGAGACGTGAGGGAGAAGAGAGGGCAAAGGAATGTGGAGAGAGAGAGAGAGAGGGAGAAGAGTTTTGGAAGGAGTAAGAGAGATTATCAGGTGTGGCAATTTTTGTTGAACTTCACTTGAAAGGCATTAGTACTTAGCCGAGCTGGTTTGGTCCAGAGGTTAAGGTGCTCGCCCAGACCAAGGTCGGGCTGAGGTCGAGGGCTGGAGCCCCGAGGCATATTTGAAGCGCCTGAATAGAGATTGAGTTCTCTTGGGGCACGAGACAAATGAGTTAATTTTTTTTTAGCCAACCCATTCAATGTTAGCCAATTTAACAGCCTCATTTGTATAGAGCTGCAGAAGAGCCTTAACGCCTATCGCCATAGCTTGCAGTTGGCAATAAAGGATTGCCCACTGCAGTATTCGAGCCAATGAAGAGTGATTCGTGAAGAGTGAGCACCTTCCCTCCTGGGCTATCTAGAGCACGAGGTGCTATAGTTTCTCCAATTGAGTGTATTTCAGCCGTGTGTAGACTCCTTTAGTCCTTATACTAAGGACCTGCATTGTGCTTCCACTGTGCATGGAGTTCTGTGAGGTAATGGCACGAAGCAGCAGCAGCCTGTACTAGTCTATGTTGGCAAGTCCTTATTGGTCCCTCCTTGTGAATGGAAAGGGCACAGACTATAGGCACCTCGCCATGCCTAATCGTAGGGATTTAGTATATATAATAATAATAATAATAATAGTAATAATAATGCACTTGATAAAGCGCCCTCAGATAACTTAATCTCTCTCTAGGTGCTTTACATTTGCTGCAAAGGGAAATGCAATTGAATGGTGAGTAAAATCATGCTTGATAAACAAACAAAATGAATAACATGGTTAGGGGTGACGTGCACAGGGTCAGCATGCAAATGGTTGGTCATGTACTGTCTCTAACAAGTTTATTACATGTGAGACAAGATGATTCGATGTGTCAAAGGTCTCCATATCATCATCTCATATAGTTCCCCAAAGATTCGTCGTTACAATGGTTACCTAAATTGTGAATGTCGGATCGCATACTACTGCTCGACCCGCTTTCGTAGAAGGTTGCGTTTATGAGACCGGTAAATCATTATTCTCATTGGATTAAAATATTCTCTCTGGTGGGCATGTTTTGCTGCAGCTCTGCTGAAAGCAGACTACTTATTTAACGTGGGCTTTGTACTGGTTCCTGCTGTTGAAAGCGCTATTGAAAGACCATGCAACTTCTTAGATATGGCAATATAACTTTAAGATATAATTTGCTTCGTTTATCGTAGTACCTGTCTTATTTTTAAGAAATCGTGTACTACTGCTACATACTGACAGGTTGCTATGTGAAGCAGGACTCGTAATGGGGCTGTTGCTTGTGAATGCTCCGGAGTCTTTGAATGCTGAATAAGTTAAGATAAACTCAACAATATTATCGGCATATAATTGAGCCTAAGCCAATGCCGTGGTTGAACCACGTGATCTTTCTCTCTCATCCTTGCCCCTCCCCAAAAATATGACGTACACTTGTCGGTTGATTAGCTTGCCGTGTTTGACTGTCGGTTTGTGGCCGTGCCCTACAAAATCAGTGATCTGGTTCATGGGATTGTATTTGCTGACATGTTTATGTGCAACCATAAATAGTCTCTAAATGCCTATGTCGGCTTACTTATAATGGCTGCTCAAAGTCAATCGCCATCTAACCGGCCACCAATTCCTTGTAGGAAAATTTGTGAGCAAATTATACATGTGAGCAAGCTTTTGGTATGGGATAAAAGTAAAGAAAGCATATCACGGAAGAGTGAAGCTATCATTGTCCCGAGTCTTAATGTAGCTGTTATGTTGATACCGGCAGGATGAGGGTGATGTCATCCGAAGTGGATGAGCTGCCTCAAGTTTGACCTGAGAAGGGTCAGCCAGACCCGATTCAATCCTCTAACATTACAAGTAGCGTTATTAAGTGGTTGAGGGTGTGTCATTTTTCTGTCTCAAAAGTGGAACTGTGATGACGTGCTGAAGATTGCCAGTCTTTTATTGTTAGCCACAGGAATTTGTATCTATCGACCAGACCCTTCCTGCTCAGCAGCTCTCTTTTAATGTTCTGCTTCTTACAGAATATTTTCTGCAGTTATTTAAGTTGCTAGTCTTCCGACCATTGTATCTATTTCTTCTGCTATCTCCAACCTACATTTCTCATTTCAACTCACTTAATTGCTGAACTTTCCATGACATACTCCTGTTTGCCTTTGTAGCCACCTGTGTTAGGACCATGCTGGGTAGACAACGGTGTCTGGTTTCTGATTGACAGAGAGTAGAACGAATGCATGGCCATGCAGGCATTATGTGGTCGGGATGAGGGCAGAAAGCATGCCAAAAGAGTGCCCAGCAGTCAAGGTGCTGACCACACTCACACGTGGAACCGGTGCACTCTGCTCGAGCTGGAGGAACAGCAGGAGCAGGGCTTCTGCTGGGTTTGCCTGTCTTTGACCACCGCACTTAAGGTGCCCAATTAGTCCGACCAGATCGGCACAAAGAGTCTGCATCCTATTGGCTTTCGTTTATACTGTTCCCCGATATTGCGAATCATTTGTGTTTTGAGATGGGAATGCTGTTATTGTGCTATGGATTGACTACTTGCAATGATATGATTAGCAGCTGAATCCTTAGCAGAAAGTTAAAAGGTTTAGTGCTTTTTTTTGCCGGGGGCAAGCCATGATGGAAGGATGGAGCACTCTGTAATGTGGGTAATGGAACAGTGAAGCTGCTGTTAGCCTGATAGCTCGGTAAGGTGCAGGCCAGGTCAGGCCATGACAGACCCACCTGATATTAGTCAGCAGTGACCTCGAGTGACCTTGTTTCTTAGTATCCTACGTGGGGCCCCACCTAGCTTCTTAAAGATAAAACTTGATCGGCATCTAGGTGCTACTGGAGTGACCACTCTCCGAGTGCAGTCGTAGGCATGCAATGTAGGTCGACAGCCATGCATGTAACAACCCGGCAGAACTTGCCGCCTAGCTGTTGCACACCAGGCTCTCAGCCTTCGATGAGACTCTCGGGTCTCGGTCTTGACTAGAACCGCAATGAAGGCAACCGGTTGGCTTCACTGTTTTAGGTAAATGTGCTGCTTATTGGGATCTGCTCATAGATAACTGTGTGTATAGGGATGCTATTTTGAATCAAGTTACTTGATAGAGTGTGATCAAGGCTTAGATGGATGTCAGTGCATTAGCTTAAGTCATATAGGGTTTATGAAAGTCGGAAAACGGCTTACTTGTGCAAACTATGAGGGGCTGCTAGTCACACACCTTTTTGCAGCTTGGATCTGCACAGATTGGGGATACCTTTTAGAGGCTGCACATTAATATGTGATGAAACCCAAATTTGCTTTCAACGGGTGGTTGCTCCAATGCAGTGCATATCACCTCAGGGCCTAGGCATTTTCTCAAGATTTGAGTTGGCTCACCCTGTCTTCAGCACAAGCATAAGTCTTTTGAAGAGCAAGGTTCACTCTTGCTGGACACCAGTAGTACCCGTAAAAATAATAGCTTGCACACAGTTAGTCGATTGTAGCCACGTGCAATTCAGAAATTGGCATGCACTTCATGCAAATAATACAATGAGCAAGCTTTTGGAAACCGTACATCGTTGACACTGTCTAAGCTTCTATTGAAGCAGTAGATTGCAACATACACACAAACAAACAGGTAAGACATACCAACTCGATGTCCCCATGTACACACAGAGAAGATATTTGTACGACTACTGTGATGGCAAGCTGGCTATGAGCAGCTAGTAGTACAGATTTGCATTGTCTTGCTGAAGTGAACATCTCAAACTCTATAGAGAAGCTGCAGTCTGGGATGCAAGATGCAGAATGACTCTTGTGAGTGCTGAATTCTTGCACGAACACTAGTCGTAATGGTCGACCTTCAAGCTGGTGCTTGGCGCTACGTGACCCGGCCTGAGGGCTTGAGTTCTGCAGGAGGCAAATCTTCAAAATCGATTATTTATAGCCACCGTCTTTTATATCTCCCTTCCGAATGTCTCTGGGCAAAGAGCATTTGGCATGTTGCTTGTAGACTGTCCTGCAAATGTGGTCTGTACTGCAAAGTAATGTCATTACTAAGAATTATTTGTGCTCCAAAACTATCTGACTTGGTCCTATCTGTTCAAGCTGCAAAGAAGCCAGGTACTACTAAGCAGCATTCGTACTCACCGACCAACCAGCTTGGTCCAGTCTGTTCCAGCCATCTGCTGAAGTTATACTGTAGTCGCTGTGCAGTTAGTGGGTGGCAGGAGCCAATGGCTGGTGGTAATGTTGCTGTTCGGTGTTAGCGAGTAGCAGCTGCTGTGCTGCTTCTGCTCCGTGCTGCCACTGCTGTTGCCTTAGTGAACTCATTTCCAGTAACTGCAGGGAATAATGGAAACTGATCAGCCACCTCTTTCTGCCAGACTCGGTTAACTGTTCGATTGGAATGCTAGAGGAAATGTCGTGGTGACTGGGTTTCTTATTTTTGCTGGCTGATTTCACTTCCAAAATTCTTTTAGGTTCACCGTGGTGCTGGTGTAATGGCCTGTGGGTTTTGGTGCTTCATGGTGGTCCTCTCTAGAGCAGTGCCCCCATGAGAGCTGCTGAGCCGTGTGACTGTTCTAGAGGCTGCTATGCTATTATTACCCACTTTGGGGTTTAAAAAGGTTAAAGGTAAGGGTCGGCTGAATTAAATGCCTCAGTTATTTATCGGCAGAAGAGCCTTAGCTGCTATCACCCTACCTGCAGCTGGCAATAAAGGATTGCCGTCTTGTCCACCGTGACCTCACTTCGAATGGCATAGACATGCCAAGGAGTTTCTAAGTCTTGCTCAAGGCTAGTCCGGCAGCTCTCTTGGCTGTCCACTGCCTGCTTCACATTATTAGAAAGTAGCAGCTGTCCGAAAACTGTATTTCGTCCAAGATCAGCAGTTGCCTTTAGTTTGAGCACCCTCGTCAGTTTGAGCACCCTTGCATTGCACGGATGCAGCCATTGTGGTGTAAAGAGGGAACAGTGCACATGACTCTGGACGAGCAGGAAGTGAGTCGAAAAGCTGAGCTGGCTTTTATTGAACAGCAGCAGAAACTTTTGATTTTGCAGCTGCCAGGTTGTCGCTATCGATGTGACTGCCAACGGATGGACAGAGCGATATAACCTTTGGTTGCCTAACTGGTACTCGGTGGCATGATTGAGGTGTGTGCATTAAAGTGCTAGCTCCGAGCATCTAGGTATTTGCTGGAAGCTATTAGAGAATTAAGTTCTTAATTATTGTCCTTAAATGCTGCATTTTAATATTGGCATGTTGCAGCAGGACAGCTCATAATTAGTGATGGCATAGTTCAAAACTTTGTGATGCATGATCCAGGAGCCTTCTTACTCGACGTATGATATATTGAGTACTTGCAAAATGTAAAAACCTGTAAAAAAAACCATGATTTGTGTGTGTGAGTGGAATATGAAGTGGATGAGAGAGAGAGAGAGAGAGAGAGAGAGAGAGAGAGGAGAGATAGATAGATAGATGGATAGATGGAGAGATGGATAGATGGAGAGAGGGAGAGAGAAAGAGAGGGAGAGAGGAAGAGAGGGAGAGAGAAAGAGAAGGAGAGAGAGAGTGGCAGCATGCACAGTATCAGCACACGTAAGCACATAAAGGACGAATCGCAGAGACCCACTAAATGCTGTGATAAATAGATGAGTTTTTGTTTCTTTTTAACCGTGGACAAATTAGGAGGGGACATGTGGGCTTAATCTGGGCCATGCTCTTGAATGAATTCACGAATTCGCATGGACTTGCATAGCACCACATGATCCCGTAAGCTGTGCTTGAAATTTTGAAAAGTATTAAGGCATATTTTTTTTAAGAGAAAGCAAACAGAGTCTCGTCAAGTGCTCCGGAAACACTAGCTTGTTTTCAGTACCAATCCACATTAATGCTTTATAAAGGTGGGAAGCTGTAACTGTTGAAAAGATGCACACGAAGACAAAACACATTATTAATCCCAATCTGTACTCTCGCTAGATTGTTAGACAAAGTAAGCTTGGTCTTGAATATCTCCTGCAAGCAAATGGCCCACCAGGCACCTGGCATCAGAGGTGCCACGGCTTAGCATGCAGACTTCCTCTAAGGCTGATAATTAATCCACCGATGGCATGTCGTCGACACCCATGCGAGTAAAGGATATAAGTAGCTGGAGATGGGGGACCGGAATAAGCTGCCGGAGCTCAGCAGAAGAAGTATAGCAGCAAGCAATAAGGCTGCTTTCTTGGAGTCATGTTAGCGAGTGAGAGAGTGGCAGTCCAGCAGAAGGTGCTGTAGCAAATAAGGTCGTCAGGCTGACACATTTTCCATCGTGTACTTTGCTGCTATGAAAGCTTCAACTGCAGCTAGGGACTCTATCCACGTGTGTAAAGCTAGATTCACAGCTGAGCTGTGATTCTGGCCTTGCAATGTACTGTCGCCCGTGTTTATGCCAATATTCTCCAATGTTGCTTGTTAATAGTCGTATATTCGTTATATTCACGTACGTTGGCATGAGTAAGACGACTGCTACCCGAAAAAGCTGAGAGTGTAGGCCGGCACGATATCCTGCCAAAGCTGAAACTTGCCTAAGCAGTAGTCAGTTCATACGTGACTTGATGCATGTCAATGTTTTAACATTCTTCACAGTTTACTATGGTATGCAATGTTTAGAAATCTAGATAACATCTGCCAAAAGCTAGCGAAAGCACTCAGTCAAGCCACATTCGGTTCAGGTTCGTCAGTTAGCAGCAGCAGGTGAACTGCTTGCTGCCTGAAAGATGCCTAGATGCCTAGATGCCCAGGCATCTTGCAATCTAGATGCTTTGATTTTTGTAGCTCAGTTGGCCTGGTTGAATACACCTGCCTTTGTAGGGGCATGTACTTTAAAGGCAGCTGTGTGCTGTAAATTGCTCTCTTTGAAGACAGCCATTATGCAATGCAGCAGGGGACGTGGCATACGTGTAGGCTGTTATCCGGCAGTTTAGCTGCTTTTCAAGTTGTTCCTTGTCAGAGCCCTTGCCAGAATTTATGTTGTGCCGAGATTGTATGTGGAGCCTCATACCAAAAGACAGGCTTGAGAGCTATGCTTGACGTTGCTCCGAAAAAGTAAATGGAAACCTCGCCAGCTGTTCTGTGGATCTCGAATTGCAGTTCTTCAAGACATCAAGGTCATGTCAAAAAAGGCCAGCTTTTGGTTTGTTCGACCAATTATCCACATACGGTCTCAGAAGGTTGCCACGTGAACTGTTTTTGTCACTTAAAGTGAAACAGATTGGCTGAGCACAGGAACCTTAAGGAGACACAGATGGATGGGTTGGGAGGGAGAGGAAGAGATGCCAACCGGTGTTAAACATCGAATGGACAGTAATCACGATAGCTCCATCGTAAGAGCATTAAACTAGAGATTTTAAGATAGTTTCTCGCTTGCGTCGAAAGTTTTTGGTTTTCCATCCATTGGTAAACTTTCTTTCTCAGCAGTTTTGTGTGCACACCTGATTATAACTATAGCTCTTTGTCCGGTGACAAAGAGCTTGCAGTCTGTCCATGTCCGAGGTAAATTGTTGCTGTACTTACAGTGGCTGCCAGACTGGCAGATCTTATCTACACCTTCCGGGAGCTTTGAGCTAGATTTACGGCCTCTTCCCAGCACTCTTTGTGAGTACCCTGATCCAAGCAATCTTACCTATCTTCTGTCTGTCTGTCTGTCTCTCTCGCTCTCTCTCTCTCTCTCTGTGAGTGTGTGAGTGAGTTTGTGAGTGAGTGAGTGAGTGAGTGAGTGAGTGAGTGAGTGTGAATGTGTGTGTGTGTGTGTGTGTGTGTGTGTGTTTGTGTGTGTGAATGTGTGTGTGAATGTGTGTGTGTGGTCGTGATGTAAGTCCAGTCAGCCCCAGGCTTTGGGGGCATACAAACTGCATGCATAGTTTCCAAAGGATTTGAGGTTTGTCTGAGGCACAGCCATGCGACCAGAGTCGCCAGACTGGGGTGTACTATAGGGAACTGGTTTAGGTAGTGTTTCAGATAGGTAGGCTAGAGCTAGAGAATGAAGAGACCTTATAGTGAGTGGCGGGACCTCATTGCCATTACACTGTTTGACAAGAAGTCGGTGCAGATTGGTGACAAGTTGTAAAATATGACAGTTGCTATGTTTTAGTTAGACCAGCCTTTCTGCAGATAGTGCAAGTTTGTTCATTACTGTTTTTTCACGGAGACGGTAGGTTCTCAGGTGGAAGCATGTTAGTTGCAGCTGGATAAGCAATATATGGTGTTTTCTTCCCTAGAGCCTTTATCTGCTGCAGAATTCTGATACTCTTATGTCGAAATCGTGAACTATTTTATATTATGGTCACTTTTAACAATCGTTACGGTCACCCCATAGGCAGACAGTATCATCAGGTTTAGTGACTTGCACAACTGACATTGCCCATCTACTTTTTCCAGCGCTACAATCATGTCACTATCATTTTCACAATTTTTCAAGCTCTGTACAAATAATATAGTTCTATGCCTAAAATGTAGCAGTACAGTCCCTGACTTAAGATGCAGTGAAGCACGTAGGCCAGCAAACTCCATATGAGAGCTGTTGAACAGTACCGAATATTTTTCTAGGAGCTGATACGTCATCCCCGAGTGAAATCTGGTGAGATGTGTTTGGTGACCCGAGTTCAAGATTATTCTGAAATGTGCTCTGTGGCCAGCAGAGGCACATGTTGCTCTCCGATTACTAAGATAGAAAGCTAGTTCGTTACCAGCTCATAACGGTCAGCAGACCACGCTACTTCCATAGGCTGTAAAGTCTGCAAACTTTTTTTATTGGGGCACTCATAACTGATATTTGCTGAAGGGATCGGTGAATCGGTAAGCCTACAATTTGTCGTGTGTTGGCTAGCAGACTTGACCTGCTTGACTTCACATCAAACTCCACGGACGTCTTGTCCAACGATGCTGGCTGTAACCAGTTATGTTGGTGATGCTTGGCCTTTGATCATATGAATGAGTTCGTCTCCATCTCTATGTGGGGTGTCTCATGCTCAGATATTGAAGTCGTTGTTAGGTTTCTGCTCTGCATCTTATGTTGCTTCTGGTTTTTTGTGGAGTGTGTCTTTCTATGGCTTCTGTGCTTGAGGACGATGCCGACCATTTAACTTTGATGTGGTAGACGTTCATGGCCCTTCCCCACTTAAAGCTCATGATGTGGAGTTGCCCACCGGCTGCTCAAATGTGATCTCGAGCCCTGCATGACACGAGGCTGCTGTTTAATGTGAGCTTGATAAGGGAGCTTGTCGAAGCTCTGGCTGTAATCAAAATGCGATTCTGCCAAGAATCGAGCTTCATTTTGGGATGCTCAGCTGTGGCTGCAATGTTAGTGGTGATGTCGAGCGGCAAGCCTCCCTCACTAAGAAACCGGTGACCGGTGGCTTTGCAGCTATCTCAATATGCAAGTGTACTCGATGCCTAATAACGTTGCTATCAAAATAGGCTGTGCTGTGGTGCACAGCAGTCGCCTTCAGTTGGGACACAAGCTCATATTAGCGGCGTCTGCTTTGGAATTTGTAGCTTTGGTGATTTCTTGTAGTGCTGGTGAAAGGTACACGCCCAATAGCTTTGGTGATTTCTTGTAGTGCTGGGGAAAGGTACACGCCCAATAGCTTTGGTGATTTCTTGTAGTGCTGGGGAAAGGTACACGCCCAATAGCTTTGGCGATTTCTTGTAGTGCTGGTGAAAGGTACACGCCCAATAGCTTTGGCGATTTCTTGTAGTGCTGGGGAAAGTTCTCTCGATCGCTTCTCTCGATTCTTTGTGCAGAAGATAGACAAAATCAGGGAATCCATCCCTGCGATGACAACCTTTCCACTAGAATGCTGTTCCTCGGTTCCTGGCTGCGCCTCAATGTCTGCATTTAAACAGGTCACTAGTGATGTAGTCCTAAAGCTCGTATCTCAATCAAAGAAGACAACAAGTCCACTGGACCCTATTCCCACTGTCCTGCTCCTACGTTGCATTGATCTGCTGCTGCCATGCATAACCAACATCATTAATATGTCATTAGCCTCAGGTCAGGTCCCAGCACCTTTCAAAAAAGCTGTAGTCAGGCCACTTCTCAAGAAAGCTACACTAGACCAAGAGAACTTAAACAACTACCGCCCAGTCTCCCTTCTACCATTCCTATCAAAGACACTGGAACGGGTCGTGGCAGACCAGCTGAACTCGTATATCGAAACCTCACACCTTGCTAGTAAGTTCCAGTCTGGCTTTAGAGCTAATCACTCCACAGAGTCAGCATTGCTTCGGGTATACAACGACCTACTTAGGAATGCAGACATGGGTAGAGTGTCTCTTCTTGTTTTGCTCGATCTTTCGGCAGCTTTTGATACCATCGATCACAAAGTACTTCTAGAGCGCCTCTCATCTCGCCTGGGCATCACTGGCACTGCTCTGCAGTGGTTCAGGTCCTATCTCAGTGGGAGACTCCAGAGTGTTGACGTGAAATGGACAAAAGATCATCTGAAGTACCTCTAAAATATGGAGTACCTCAGGGCTCTGTGCTAGGTCCGGTCCTTTTCACCGTTTATACTCTCCCTCTCGCTGATGTGATTGCCAAGCACAATCTAGGCTTTCACTTCTATGCGGATGACACTCAGTTGTACCTTTGCTTTGATCCCTCCCAGCCTTCGAGCACGTCAAATTCTCTCAACTCACTTGCTGCATGCATTGATGACATCCGATCATGGATGGCAGCAAATTTTCTAAAACTAAACGATGATAAAACTAACTTACTAGTTATGGGCAAACCTAGTGTTATTCAGAAATTGGAAAGGCTGACTTTCAAAATTGGCTCTGCCAGCATATCTCCAGTTGCATCAGCTCGAAATCTAGGTGTCATATTCCAAAGCGACCTCTCGTTAGACGACCACATCAGCTCCACAGTCAAATCAGCCTATTTTCAGCTTCATAACATTGCTAAAATTAGGGCTTGTTTAGATAAGGATACCACGTCCAAGTTGGTCCATGCATTCGTGACATCTCGTCTCGACTTCTGCAACTCACTGCTTACTGGCCTACCAGCATGTGCGATCAGGCGATTGCAGCTGGTGCAAAACTCTGCAGCTAGGCTTGTCTGTCGTGAGCGTCGCAGTTGCCACATTACTCCACTTCTCGCCGACCTGCACTGGTTACCAGTCAAGCAACGGATTGACTTCAAGGTTTTGTCGCTCACTTTTAGGTCTCTTCATTCTATGGCTCCAGCCTATCTTTCAGAGATACTACCCCATCAGGCAAAGCATCGTACCACTCGCTTTTCGGAATCCAACAGTCTAGAAATACCTCGTACAAACCTTAAATCCTTTGGAGACCGTGCATTTAGCTCGTATGCTCCCACAGCCTGGAACTCCCTCCCGACCTGCATCAGAACATCCCCTGACCTGACCACATTTAAAAGAAACTTAAAAACATACCTATTTAGGACAGCATTTAGTGGGTCCTTGTGATTCGTCCTCGATGTGCTTATGCGTGCTGACACTGTTCATGCTGCCACTAACCACATTTGCATGCTGACCCAGTGCATGTAACCCCTAACCATGTTATTCATTTTGTTTGTTTTTCAAGCATGATTTTACTTACTATTCTATTGCGTATCACTTTGCAGCAAATGTAAAGCGCCTAGAAAGAGATTAAGTTCTCTCAGGGCGCTTTATCAAGTGCAATATTATTATTATTATTATAAAGTTACATGCCCAAAAAGTTTCTTGCTCCACGAAAAGGTCATCGCTGGGCTTTTCTGCAGCCTTATAGCTACGAATAAGCCCATATATTTTGGGACCAGGCAATTAAGGAAATTTGCTTTCTGATCGTCCTTTGGTATGCTATTGATCGTCATATATATATATATATATATATATATATATATATATGAAATTTCTCAAAGTATTCTAAGTGATGCGGTAGAGTCGTTGTATACTCCTCCTCGGGAAGATGATTCTACTGCCATCTGTGCTGCATACTCACACACTTGTCATACGTTCGTTCAGTCAATGTCAAATAACCGATCTGATCGTTTTTGCTACTGTTTTGTCGTTACTACTATCTTTTGAGTGTCAGGAGAGACAAGCATGCGACACTTTGTGCTACCTAACAGTAAAAAATAGAGCTGGCAGATGCATGATTTATCACTAGCCCCCAGGTATAGGAAAACTGTTCTTCAGGGATAGGGGTTGCCTTGTGGAAGCCAGTGCATAGATAGCAGTAAGCTACGGACTAGACTAAGAGCATGACAGCTCCTGCTTAAGATGGCAGCAAAACTCTTTGGTAGGGCTCTAGCACTTTGCTCGACAGGCCAGCTCACTGCTGTCTGACTGCTTCTTAATGTCTGTAGACCGCTTCATTAACCGTAAGCAGTACCATCTTGTTTGCCCTACTTGTTAATTGTTGGCTTCATGCTTCCATCGAGAGATGGGAGGAATGCCATCCACTGTGCTTGGCTGGCTAAGGCAAGTCCATGGTTAAGACTCCCTAAAAAAAGCCCAGCCTCCTGAAAATTGCTGGCTAGAAGCCTACTGCTACCCTTTCGTCTAGCCAATTGATCAAGCTTCTTGGGAACTCAGCTGGCATAATTTGCTTGGTGGACAGGGGAGTTCGCCAAAGACCTTCCTTTTTGTCATGTGCTTATCGGAGGTGAGAGTGTATAGTGAGTACCCTGGCGATCTTTGCAAGGATGAGGATGAGAACTAGACGATATGATTAATCAATACGGCTTATAATAATAATAATGCACTTGATAAAGTGCCCTCAGAGAACTTAATCTCTGTCTAGGCGCTTTATATTTGCTGCAAAGGGAAATGCAATTGAACGGTGAGTAATATCATGCTTGATAAACAAACAAAATTAATAGCATGGTTAGGGGTGACATGCACAGGGTCAGCATGCAAATGTGGTTAGTGGCAGCATGCACAGTATCAGCACGCATAAGCACATCAAGGACGAATCACACGGACCCACTAAATGCTGTCCTAAATAGGTGTGTTTTTAGGTTCCTTTTAAATGTGGTCAGGTCAAGGGATGTTCTGATGCAGGTCGGGAGGGAGTTCCAGGCTTTGGGAGCATACGAACTAAATGCATGGTCTCCAAAGGATATTAGGTTTGTACGAGGTATTTGTAGACTGTTGGATTCCGAAAAGCGGGTGGTACGATGGAGGAATATATCTGAGAGATAGGTTGGAGCCAAATAATGAAGAGACCTAAAAGTGAGCGACAAAACCTTGAAGTCAATCCGTTGCATGACTGGTAGCCAGTGCAGGTCGGCGAGAAGTGGGGTGATGTGGCAACTGCGAAGCTCACGACAGACAAGCCTAGCTGCTGAGTTTTGCACCAGCTGCAGTCGCCTGATCGCACATGCTGGTAGGCCAGTAAGCAGTGCGTTGCAGAAGTCGAGACAGGATGTCACGAATGCACGGACCAACTTAGACGTGGTATCCTTATCTAAACAAGCCCGAATTTTAGCAATGTTATGAAGCTGAAAATAGGCGGATTTGACTGTGGAGCTGATATGGTCGTCTAACGAGAGGTCGCTTTGGAATATGACACCTAGATTTCGAGCTGATTCAACAGGAGACATGCTGGCAGAGCCAATTTTGAGAGTCAGCTTTTCCAATTTGTGAATCACAATGGGTTTGTCCATAACTAGTAAGTTAGTTTTATCATCGTTTAGTTTAGGAAAATTTGCTGCCATCCATGTGCTGTCATCGATACATGCAGCAAGTGAGTTGAGAGAATTTGCCGTGCTCGAAGGCTGTGAGGGTTTAAAGCAAAGGTGCAACTGAGTGTCATCCGCATAGAAGTGAAAGCCTAGATTGTGCTTGGCAATCACATCAGCAAGAGGGAGAGTATAAACCGTGAAAAGAAACGGACCTAGCACAGAACCCTGAGGTACCCCATATTTCAGAGGTACCTCAGATGATCTTTGTCCATTCACGTCAATACTCTGGAGTCTGCCACTGAGATAGGACCTGAACCATTGCAGAGCAGTGCCAGTGATGCCCAGGTGAGATGAGAGGCGCTCTAGAAGAACTTTGTGATCGATGGTATTAAAAGCTGCCGAAAGATCGAGCAAAACAAGCAGAGACACTCTACCCATGTCTGCATTCCTAAGTAGGTCGTTGTATACCCTAAGCAATGCTGACTCGGTGGTGTGATTAGCTCTAAAGCCAGACTGGAACTTACTAGCAAGGTGTGAGGTTTCGATATATGAGTTCAGCTGTTCCGCCATAACCCGTTCCGGCTTGGCTTCAATATTAATTTCTCGGCGGTCATCATATCAATTTAATGGTCCCAATGTCACTTTGTAAGATCCGATGACTGTTTGACCTTTGGCAGACCCTCATCTGTTAATATTGTCACGGAATACTTACACGAGCCCATGCAGGTGAGGCCGAATGGCTATATTCGAATACCGGCTATTGTTTTTTGACATTTCCACCTGCAAGAGCTTATCACAGCATAATTAAGCATTCTAACATACAGGAACATGACTTGTGCATGATTTGTCAACAAGGAGACACAATTGGAAAGTATGTAGAACCGCTGCCTCTAGCAGTCACTGTGAAATAATGTCCCGCAATACCAATACGTTTCTCAAGTATTTCCAACATAATGCTTGGCCATGCTTCCTGAAGGCTTTATCATAAGTCATTCGTGGTCCACAAGTGGGGTTTTTAATTAAGCTCGATTGGGTTGAGATTTGGACTTTGACTATATCATTGCCTTCGTGTGACATGGTTTTGCGACTATTTCTGCCAGATCGGCTAAACATTGCTCACTCTGTGGGCTGTATACTTGTAATCCTGATTCTGTGGAAAGATGAATTCTGCACCAAGTTTCACTGTAGGTTTAGTCGAGTCACTTTTCGGCTGCAGTAGGTCAGTCAGAATATACTCAGTTGGCCATAATACCATATGCAGATATATTCAGACAATCCTCACGAACACGACTCTCTGTAACTCAACAGATTTCTTTAGCAATCACAGTTTTTAATGCCTCGCTTATGCAAAGTTAGTACCTTGCTCATCTGATTGTCATAAACATACCATAGTTTGGTCATGTGGTATTGCTAATGCAAGCAGCTGAGCACTATATTAGTGGTATCAATGCACTTACTGTATAATCGACTTCCTGGTGTCCATGACAGCACAGAAATGAATGCGACCAACTTATGCAAGTTGTTTTTTAGGCACAAGCACCATACTTTTTCAAGGTAATCTGTATTTAAAGGTAGATGTCGATAAAATACTGATAAGATTGGTCCAACGATCGAATATTTGTGCAGGGCACCATTCAAAAGACAAATATGCCAGAAACAGGATCTAAAGTTTTGGCGATTTCTGCATAAAAGGAAAGCAACAAAAACGACTAAAAATAATCTCTGTGTGGAAGTAAACCGGAAGCAACATATCTATGGACAACAAATTTGCCGACCTCTGCATCATATGCGAATTTCATACCAGCTTATTTAACCTTGGCACATGTGTGCAGATTGTTGAGGGACATGCTTGTGACTTTTAAACAGCTTAATTTGCGGTACCCTTCTGCCTTGTAATAATAATAATAATAATAATAATAGTAATACAGTTGTATAGCATCTTCAGAGAACTTAAATTTCTTTCTAGGCACTGTACATTTGCTGTAAAGTAAGCTTAAATTTGATAGCTCTGTTAATACTGCACGTGTCAATATAAAATTTCAAATATGACCCCACCTCTGCTTGTACACCTCTGCAGTAGCTTATTTTGGATTTTGGTTGGATAAGTTTTGCTATGCATGACCTCAAACTTCATATTCTTTATAGTAAAACCTGTCCTACCAAAATCGGAAAAGGGCTTATGCAGATGTTTACAAGCAGAGCTAAACTCACACGTGAAATTTCACGTTGATCCGTGCAGTGTTGGCCAATTATCGAATTTACAAGGCACAAAGCTACAATGTAAATAAAGTTATGTAAAAGCCACAAGCATGTACCCTAACAAATATTCGATTATTGGACCGGTCTGTTCTATATTTTCTCGCCAATTACCCTTAAATACAGAATACCTGGAAAAAGTAGCAGTATGTTTTCTACAATAAATGGCATACTTCTTTGCATTATTTTCTGTGCTGTCGCTATAAAAGCTTGGAAATTTCTGGTTTTTACTATATCCTTGAAAGTGTGAGCACCAGTCCTTACTTTTGAGTGAGAAATTGCTGATAAGAATAATTGTTGTGACTTACGATTCACGGGGCCCACTCTCGAGGTAGCTGGGGTGGGTGGGGTAGGGAGGGTGCTTCAAGCAGTGTTTGGATAGGGAATGCCGGTTATCAGACAGTGTGGGGAGCAGACATCTACCACAGCCTTCTTTTGCGATGATGGATAGTTTTCGAAAATGAGCCCGAGATCTAAATCGATGTTCTTACGTAGATAGGATACTGATACACATTTATAATAATAATAATAATAATGATAATGCATTTGATAAAGCGCCCTCAGAGAACTCAATTTTTTCTAGGCGCTTTACAATTGCTGCAAAGTTAGCCCGATCTTCATAAATAGGTAAATTTAATGTCACTACATGTTTTTGACAAGTTTAACGAGGTAGCTATTGTCCGTAGAACATTGGACGAGTGGAAGTTCTAGAGGTGGCTGGGGGCACCAAACTAACTTAACCAATTGTAACCAATTGAAGCATCGTTCTTCCGTTAGAACAACGGTTAATTTTACTACCCATTCTCTGCATTATATATATATATATATAATTCATTTATATAGCGCCATAAGAGAACTTAATCTCTATCCAAGCGCTTCACATGTGCCGCAGAACTCGAGCCTGCGACCTTGGTCATCAAGTGCATTCACCCTGATCTTGTTATTAATGGCGAGCACTTCTAACTCTAGACCAAACCAGGGTGGCATATAGCTCAGCCAGTGGAATGCCTACTCCTTGTGCAGTAAGCAGTTAAGAGCCTGCTAACTTGACAACACTATTTTACTGTTACTGTGACACGATTGAGGTTGGAGAACTGCTCAGCTATCACCAATGCTACCCCAGATTGTACCCTTTTTTCATACTCAGAAATCGTTGAAAATTGGTAAAGTTGCTGCTATCGCCCTTATCTCTTTCAATCTCAAGCCTTTCTCGATCCTTGCTTTTGAATCTCTGGTTCTTTTCCAGCTTGAAATAAGTTGCCGATGGTGGCACTATTTTATTATTCACCAAGCAGCAATCCCAGCTTCATCTCTGATTATCTGACTTTCTTTGTTCTTTGATCTATGAATCGCTCTCTTGTCATTCATGGGGATTTCAAAATCCGTTTTAATTACCCGTGTGATCCGATCTGTTCCAACATGCTTTCATGGTTTGAGTCTTCCTGCCTTCATGGTCACGTTCAAACCCACACACACTTTAATTGCATTCAGTGCATGTCCTTGATCAAATTCTCGCCAGCGATAGCACCTTATCGTCACCCATTTCTGCACTGCTAATCACATCCGGATTTCATTTGCCCTGGAATGAGTCGGTTTCGACTTATCAAGTCACGTGTGAGTAGATGAAGCAGGAGGTCTTCTGGTATTATTGTTGGTGGCAGCAGACTTTCGTATGCTGCCAATCTGCTGGATCCTCAAACCGATCATCTCTCTTTGATGCAATACTGCAACATGATGCGAGCCAACGTTCTTGATGATTTCGTACCTCTAACTGAATGGCTGATGTGTCCCGGCTGAGACCCCCTTCGGTTTACGACTGACTAAAGAAAACCAGGATCGCTAAACTAACGCTTGAGAAAGCTGCTAAAAAGTCGGAACTCCTCTTGGTGCTTGAGGATTGTTGTAGGTTGTTTCAGGCTATTTTAGCTTAGTATATTTCCAAATTATATACAAAGTAATGGAATCGCAGATCTATAACCCAGAATTTTTAATTTCACTATCGACAATCTTAGTAGCCTCTCACAAACAAACATACTGCCCAGTGATCCCTATGACTACTTAGTCCAGTATTGTCTTCAAATTCTTCGTAGGTAAGATAGAACGGACGAGCGACTCCATCTCCTCCCTGTCAGACTGCAACCCACATCTCCTATTATTCTCTCTGTTTCATCACACTTGTCTCTATTGAACTCATATTTAAATTGTATCTCCTGTGCTAAAAAAAGCCTGTCTACATCTTGTCCTAAAACTTCTCTTAATGAGATGCATGGACCTGCTGTTGTCCACTATGACAGATATTGTAAATATATCCCTGGTTACTTGTGAAGTCTCCTCCCGTCTGAAAACAGCTGTTGTCAGGCCACTCTTTAAACACCCTACCCTTGAGTATGAGAATATATAGTAAGTAACTGTGTCCAATCTCCTATTCGTACTCAACCTGTGGTGGCCCAGAAGCTAAACGATATCATCTGTTTATCCTATCTTACTAGCAAGTTCCAATTGTGATGTAGAGCTAACCATTCTACAGACACTGCTTCGCTTTGCTTTTTGAACTGACCTCGATAATGCTGATCAGGGTAGGGGCTCTCTTCTGGCTCTCCTAAATGCCTCAGCAGCATTTGGCACAATTAACCACCAAATCCATCTGGGGTGCCTCTTCACACACCCAGGTATCAACGGTGCAGTGCAGAACTGGGTTAGGCCCCGTCTTAGTGAGTGATGCCAGATTGTAGATGTATATGGCTGTTGGTTATTCGGGAAGCTCATAAAGTATGGACTACCTCAGGGTTTGATTTTGGGCACCCTTCTTTGAGCTATCTATACTCTCTCTGTATCTCTGTCTCCTCTGTCTCTGTTTTTCTCTCCGTGTCTCTGTCTGTCTGTCTGTCTCGTTATGGCCTATGTCATTGCCAAATACAATCTCGGCTTTCATTTCTATGCTGATGAAATTCAGCTCTACCTATCCTTCGACCATTCTAAGGCTTGCTCAGTATCCGACTCACTTAATTCCCTTGTAACTTGCACCGACGACATTCCTGCTTGAACTGCCAATGACTTTCGAAACCTGAGCGTTGATAAGGCCAACCTAAGTCACCCTCAAGTTTTAATACCTTGCCCTCAAACTTGGTGCATCTAGCATCATTCCAGTGACATCTGCCACTTACTTGAGTGTGCTGTTCTAAATGTCTTGTCATTTGACAAAAACTAGGGTCGGCTTCGACCAAAGTACGACAGCCTAACTTGTTCATTGTTCATTTTCGTTCGTGGGTGACATCAAATCTAGATTACCGGCCTTTTGTCTGGTCTATCGTCACACCGAAAGTCGGGAAGGAGCTTCCTGCTCCGGTCGCTGCCTGCAATAAATTTGCATCATTCAAGTTTCAGCTAGATGCATCTGCTTTAGCTTTGACCTTAGCTGTAAACTTTTCTATAGTCGTTCTTGTGTGATTTGCATGCTTGCCTCTACATGATGCGTTGTATGTTGCTAGCCAGAGGTCCTACTGACAGATGGCCTCAAGGGTCTTGTTGTGTCATTTGTGCTTTAGCATGCTGGCCTATGAACGATACTCAGTGTGCTTTCACGCTTGTCTAAGCTTGATACTGTTGCATACATGTTACTAACTCTCAATTCTGGATATATGATGTAAATTGCCTGGATAGAGATTTAGGTCACTTTAGGTGCTTTACAATCGACAGACCCATTCATAGGTAGATTGCAATTAATCCTCTTTAGCATCATCATAATTCATTGCGAAGGCAAGATGGTTCAAGAACTGAAGTTAGCCCTTCTGGCGTGCTTTTCTGGAAACACGGCATTTACCACAACCGACATTTGCCACGAGAATAGGGCACTCACAGCAGCTGTGGGCATTCGGCTTGCTCCTGTTTATTAAGTTTATAGTTCTTGCAGCAGCAACGCTTAACGCATTATGCATATAAAAATGATTGAATAAGGAGAGGTAAAAGCCCACTAGATCTGTGCACTCGCGTCTCAAAGCAACAGCTACTGTGTCAGCGGTCAATCGCGCCAATGCCTCTGGGCGAGTTAACTACCAGCGTGGGCGCTCTGTACATAATTTGCTTACGTCGTGTGAGTTCTGCTCGGCAGCTCTTTGTCGGCGGGAATGCTGGGCAAGTGATGCCACCTGCATTTGCGAAAGCAGCTGACTGGCTGACTTGCTGGCCAAGCACAGCGATCGGTACGATTTCAAGAGGCTTGCCAGCAGACAGTCGGCTCCGCTGCACGCTCGTGCCACTGCTTCAGCATGAGCCAGCCTGGCTGCGATTATCCCCTCCTGCTTTGCAAGCTTTGCCCCTTGTCTCTGGCAGTTTGCCGAGCTGCTCATCATTGTCGGCATCGATCGCACTGCAGGGATTGAAGACACTGCCATAGTCGAAAGAGGACGAAACGTCGTCTCTTGCTCGCGTGATGGAACGGCTATTCTCTGGGATGTCGGGCGGCAGCAGCGTCTCGCAACGTTCAGTCCTGCTGTCGAAGAGGCCTGTACTCTAAGCAGCAGCAAGGTCGTCAATGGCTGTGCCCTGGGAACAGCTTCGAGCGAATTGGCAGCGCAGGCGTCGGCCGCCGAGTCAGGTATCCGAGGCTGTTGGCGGTGTCGGTCGCCTGAGCTAATCGTAGGGCGCCTGCTGCACTCATGTTGCTTTCAACTGGCTGCAGCCTGCTTTCATGCCGTGCCGGCCCACCACTATAGATATGCATGCATATTTTTAGGGCTCGAGAGTAGAGAAGTGGGAACTGCAGGGAAGGTTCTGCTGCTGGCGTTGGACAGAGGGTCGCTGGTTGCCTATGGCCTCGACACACGTGAGCAGGTACCATCTTCTTGCCGACCTGCACTGGCTCTCCATCAATATCGACTTAAGGTTTAATCGTTTACTTTTAGGTCTCTCCATTCTCTTACTCCAGCCTACCCATCAAAACTACTCCCCCAATCAGGCTGGGATATAATAATAATAATAATAATAATAATAATGCACTTGATAAAGCGCCCTCAGAGAACTCAATCTCTTTCTAGGCACTTTACATTTGCTGCAAAGGTACACCAACCACTCTTCTGATTCAAGCCGTTTAGGTGTGCCTCGAATCGACCTCAAATCCTTGGGAGACCGTCTCTTTAGTTCGCATGCTCCCCTAGCCTGGAACTAACTCCGGACGGACGTAAAGACATCTTCAGATGTGACAATAGCTAATAAGAAGCTAAAAACACCATTTCCTCGCAGGGTTTGCTGGATCCCTGTGAATTTTACCGTGTGTGCTAATGCTTGCAGACACCGGATGTTATAACTAAACACAGTGACACTCTTCCTTGATAGCACATGTAAAGCACATAGAAAGAGATTTAGTTCTGTGAGGGCACTGTACAAATGCATCATGTATGTTATTTTTATTGTTTAATTAGCTCAACTACCTTCTGTAATGGCTGGCACACTCACCAGTTCCTAAAAAGCCTACATGGGTTGTTTGTAAATTGGATGCTGCTCAGGTCGACCTGTTGACTGCTTTCGACTCGTTGCATGAGTGAGCCTACTCACAAGCTGGCCACCCACCTGGTGGTAGCAATGTGCTCAGACAAGGTCAAGCTCAAAGGCAGCCGAGCTAGGCTCTGCAGCAGTGGCTGAGCCAGAGGCAGGCAGGAGGGGGCAATTACCCCCCTCCATGGACAGAGGGTAGTACCGATATCCGGGGACAAGTTTCTCCAGGCCCAAGGGGCAGGAGCAGTGAGAAGACAGAAAAGAAACGAGTCGACTAGATTTGTCAATTTTTTCATAATCTGTTTTTGTTTGGTACTTATGTCATTATGTCTGAATGTGCCAGAAGCTTTCTTGTCCCCATCCTGGAAATCCTGGCTCCACCCCTGCTCTGTTGAATGTCTCTGCCGGTACCGACAGACTGCCTTGCATCGCCGGTGCTCGTTTGGGTCTACACCGGTTTTTGGTGCCAAGAGTGCAGATAGCCTACCGGCTGCTGCTGGGTTGGGAATTTGTTGGCTGGGAACTGTGCGAAGGGAGCTACTTTAGTTTGGTTATCTACAAAACCATGCTCTGAACAATGACTGGCGGGTGGTAACGCTTACTTAGGACTTTAGACTATCCTTGGTCTCTCGCTCGAATCATACTCGTCGCCGGGGTTTTCAGTGCGTTTGTCATAGTGCAGCAATTAGACGGTCGTCCTACCAACTCGTGGAAGCAGCTGTAGCTGGTGCTCACTTTCATTTTCAAGACGAAACAGCGTGCTGGGCAGTTCATTGACGGGAGTTCATTAGGCGGCAAGCTTACATTCTCTGCTTGCAACGTGCTTCTGACTGCTTGCTGTCTCAGACTTCTCTGGTGAAAAGGTCTGGACTATCTGTTCCTTCATTGCCCTTACTCAGAGGCTTATCAAACCCGATTTAAACGTAATTTCCTGGCCTCAGCTGAACAATGGCCTCTTGGTGAGCATACTTGGCACTCAGTAAATATGACCGTTGCCATTCTTTTTGGGAAAAACTTGCTGTGTGCTCGTTCTTTTATATTGCGTATTTTTAGACTTTGTAATATACTCCGTGAAAATCAGCTAACCGCAAAATTCGGCTGCTATCGCTTAGCTTGTGTCGCTTACTGACACACCCACCATTCATGAGAGCTTATATATATATATATATATATATATATATATATATATATATATATATATATATATATATATATATATATATATATATATGGGTGTGGCTGTCGTAGAATTTAAAAGCTGCAATTGTTATAGCTACAGCATGAAAGCATGTTCTTGTGCAAGAACTTGTTAGCCATTTCGATTTCTCATTAATGACTAAGATCCTCGATGGCTAATCGCAACCCTGTCAATCCAGTACTTAACCTCACATTAGCCTCACAGTACTGCTTGATCTAGCTTCCGTTGTTTACTCTTTACGATGACTGCCGTGCCTAAGCGTCCACAGACTATGAAATCCTATTGCAGCAATGAATGACCAATACGAGTCTCTTGCCATGTGTCGAACTGCTTAGTTCATTCCTACAATGAAAGAATTATTATGTTGACTGTGCTGGTCTTGCTTCCACAACCTCAATCATTGCTTTCATGTATGGTAGTATTAACATAAGTTCTTTGGGCTCTTCTTATTATCGTATACACGGCGAAACTCCATTACATAATTAACCCCTGGGTTACAGTAACCGTAAGCAGCTATTCCACTAATTTTACTTATAACGGTATTATTGAGATGTAGCGTGTGGAGTTCAATACAAACAAACTTATGTCTGTTGGCAGAGAACCCTTATATTCAGTTCAGGGTTTTAAGGTCTGGACGGAGGCTCCGGGCCACCATGACAGCCTTTCGATTTGGCTTGCAATCTCGTTGTCATGGGTTATGTCAAGCACGGTGTTCCTGATCTGTTTGTAGTTATCGGCCTTCAATATGACTCCCCAATTACCCGATAGTAGCCAGATGTAATAGGCTGTCTGTCTTTCCTTCTTCAAGATAGTGTAGGTGATACATGTCCAAGTGACTTTTAGATTCACCTTCTGCAATTCATTTCTCTGTGGACTACCAAAGAAAACCCTTAGGAGTCGTAGAACAGGGCATACCACCAAGTCTTGATGATGGATGATAAGGCAAAGGAGCCAGCCACTCCTTTGCTTATGGAGTTCCATCGTGTACAGAGTATCACACAAGTCCTGGTAAGTCTTTACGGCTTTGTATATATGGAGATGCACATACAATTCAAAATTGCTAGCATATAAAGGCAAGGTCGAGGGCAAGGTCCCCTTGAAATATATGCAAAGGGACATTCTTAAGGTCTACTGGCCACCACGAGAGCTTAGGTCTGCTGGGCATTGCACGTGGTCATTAACTGTCCTTTTATCGGTTTTATGTTGTTCGAGTTCTTTGCTCACGGTGTAGAATTCTGGTGCAACTTTGTCCATAGATGACTCCGAAAGATGGAGAGGTTTAAAACTCGCTTATTTTCTGCTAAGAAACAATGGCCTATTTTGGCCCTCTGTCCTTGCAAAAGAATTTGCAGCAGGAAGTACTTTAAGCTTCAGTCGTGAAACTACCTATTGCTTATCTATGATGCCCGATCTAGCTTTCCTTGTTCCTGCACGAGGTAGATTTCTTGATCCCGACTGAAAGCTTTGGTAGTTGATTTTTTAAAGGTAATGTCTTAACGGTTCTCAAGCAGCTTGATCGCATTGAATCTTGTGATAGTATAGGATACCATGTTTATGCATTCATTTATTCGTCGACTTGCATGGCCGTAACGAATCACTTTAATCAGTTTGATGCATGCACTTGGGTTCTTGGGTAGCAGATGTTATACTGCATCCCTTGTTGACCTAACGACTTAGAGCAATTTCATGTGTTAATAATTGAAAGTAAAACCTATTGTGGTACTTCTTCGGCCTTTGTTTCATCTTTATTGTCGTATCTGTAATTAGATCCGTTAAAAATGGAAGATACGTAATAAATAATACATTTAATAATAATAATGCATTTGATATAGCACCCTCAGAGAACTCAGTCTCTTTCTAGGTACTTTACATTTGCTGCAAAAGAAGCAAGATCAAATGGTTAGCAGTAGCATGCTCAATAAGCAGCAAGAATAAAATAAAGTTGCTCCTTCCTTGATAGTTAGCTTTTGCATATGGATTACCTTGGATTTTGGTCTTAAGCAGTCTTCTTTTCACTATCCATACTCTGGACGATGTCATCGCCAAACGCAATTTTGGCTTGATTAGTATTTGATCGTAATAAGCCTTGCCCCTCATCCAACTCGCTTGATTCATTTACATCATAGCATCGATGACATTTGCTTTTGGATGACTACTACTTTTCTGAAGCTTAGCGATAGTAAGACTGACCTAATAGTTTATGGCAAGCCTAATGTCACCCAAAAGTTCGAAGACCTAGATCTCCAGTTTGATTCTGCTGGCATCAGTCGAGCGAGTTCTGCCGTAATCTAGGAATACTATTCCAAATCGACTTTTCATTAGATAAACACATTGGATATACACATCTCTTCCTCTAACTATTCGGTCTACTTTCTTTAAAGGAACATTACCAAAATCATAGCCTGCTTAGATAAGAGCTTTGCAGCCGAACTGATTCACACATTTGTTACATCGTATCTGCGTTATTGCAATTCCCCTTATTAAGGACTACCGGCCCGTGCCCTTAATTTTTTTGCATCTGGTAAAAAACTTAGCAGCTCGTCTAGTTTATCGTCAACGGTGTAGCTGCCACATCACTCCACTTCTGTTTGAGCTTCACTGACCCACTATCCAGAATCGAATCGACTTCACAATCCTCAGTCTTGCTTACAGGTTACTTCACTCGCTAGCGCTAGCCTGCCGATTTGTCTGCCAAGCTCCTCCAGTGTGCTCTCGCACTACCTGCTTCTCACCATCTAGTCATCTTGGCATCCCTCACACTAAATTTAAATGTTTTGGTGATCTAATCTCCAGCTCGTACCGACATGCACCGACAGTCTTGAACTCGCTAAAAGGGTAGGGTCGTTACCGCCATTGACCTTTCATTTTTCAAGTCTCAGCTATTTCGGTCAGCATTCCCTTGGCCCCATGAACTTGTCCAAGGTTCGGGTGTACTTTACTTGAGTACGGGTGCATGATTCAGTGCAGGTTACTTGCCGTACGTCTTACTAACCGGCGGACACGAGTTCATTAATGTTTGCTTTAGCATGCTGGGGTTAGTATCATGCTTTTTTGCATTTACATGCTTGATACCGTCCATGCAGGTCACCATCCCTTCGGTAAAGATTCTGTTTCAGCAAGCTGTACATTGCCTGGATAGAGATTATGTTCTCTTTAGGCGCTATACAAGCGACCAATTATTTTTCTTATTGGCCAGTGCAAAGTTTCTTAAACAATCAGCCATCACAAGCATGCATTACTGCACTGGGATCTAGAGCCATGTTTTGCTGAACTTACCTTACAAATTTTTTCCTTCTTTTCTTAGTGAGACAGCCACATTTTGACACTTTTTCGTTAGATGTAGAACCCAAAAGGTAAGCGCAGGCTGTGCTCTGCACTGGCAATCCTAATGAGCCAGGGTTACTTTTTTCAATGTGTGATGTAGTTACGGTGTACTCACAGGGTCAGTAATAGGGATAGTAATGCACAGGCAGGGAGTGTAATGAGGATGGTTGCAGCACTGCTTATTACACTTCTTGTGTGCACTCCCTCCCTCTGCACTAGATGAGCTTGCTTGTCCCAGTGGCAGATCAACCGAGCGGCCCTCCTTGCTTAGCCATTGCTATGGGTCGCTCATAAGCACTCGATGGGCTTGTCTCTTGGATGTGTAAGCTGTCATCATTCCAGCCCAGTGCTTTTTCGAACAATCCTGCCACGGTCAAAGAGCTACTGCAAAATTCTGCCAACACGGGGGAATGTCGAAAATCAACATCCCCATACTTTCCAATTAATTAGCTCCCCAGCTGCCTGCCTTCTAACCAGAAGAAAGCTCTATCCTCAGCTAAATGGCCTTTGATCTTTCGAGTCTAGCTGACAACGCCTGATAACCAGAGTGGTGACTCGACTGGTGGAAGGATTACTCATAATAGCTAGTCATCGATGTGATCATAAAAAAGCAGCCGATCCTTATCTTACCGCAGAGAATGCATTTCGAGGTCGGCACGTGCGATGTAAATCTTGCACAGCAAGTAGATCTGTTGCTGATATGCTGGTTTTAAGAGAGCTGAACGTTAGCGTCTTCAGAATCCACACTGGCCAGCGAAATGGTGAACAGCAAGCCTTTCATGGATTCCCGTGCCAGCAAACATACGGGCGTACTTCCCTAAGCTGGTAGATTCGCCAGAAAGTGCGTCACTGGCCTGGCAGTGTGCTTAGGGTCGTTGCCAAACGTAATGACTTGCTACCAAACGTAAAGACCCCTAAGCAGAGCACTTGAGCTTTGAAATCCAACTTGATTGACCAACTGTAGCTTTAGTAAAGTACTTTTTGACGAATCCTGTGCGGTTCTGATGCAGTAGCTCACCTAGTCGACTGATCAGAACCCATAGAATTTTTATGGGACTTTTATGGTGGCTGAGGCCGGGTGTTTGGCATACATCATTAGCTGACCTTTTCGCTAAAATTCAGGCTCATCGGAATGTGCTACAGCAGAGGAGATAATGCAGAGGCTGGTGGCCTCCAAGCCTATCCAGATAAGGGAGGTCTTGAAGAATCGGGATCTGACGACGTCTCAAAAAACGCATACATACCGACAGCATACGTGCTTGTCTTTGGACTGTCAATAAATATTTTCGGATGTAGCACATAGCTTTAGTATGCCTGGCATCGTAGAAAACCCTCATACTACCCGAACGATTATTGAGATACAGCAGCTGTGGCCATACTTTGAGGTTTTTTATGATGACTATGTTCATGTTTATCAACCAATTTAGTTTTGAATGCAAGTGTCGTGGATAATATACGTCCCTTAAACGGAAGTCACTTCTGATTCACTAGCCTACGTTGACCAACAGGAAGAGAGCCCCTCGAATACAAATATGGATGGCAAAACGTATTTCATTGTTGAAAACTAGCTTTCGTTAGAACAAGATTAAGAGTGAGAAACTATCAATATTGAGAAAGTACCAAAGTTTGTTAGAAACAGATCCGTAACGAAAGAGAGCCAAGCTGGTGCCCTAACTTAACGACTCGGGTAATGTCTTGGAGTTTTATATCAGGCAGTAGTGAATCCACTAAGCTAGTCACTACATTATAACTCAGGCCGGAGACACGTGTCCTTGATTTTAGCCTCTTAGATATAATAATAATAATAATAATGCACTTGATAAAGCGCCCTCAGAGAACTTAATCTCTTTCTAGGTGCTTTACATTTGCTGCAAAGGGAAGTGCAATTGAATGGTAAGTAAAATCATGCTTGAAAAACAAACGAAATGAATAACATGGTTAGGGGTGGCATGCACAGGGTCAGCATGCAAATGTGGTTAGTGGCAGCATGCACAGTGTCAGCACGCATAAGCACATCAAGGACGAATCACAGGGACCCACTAAATGCTGTCCTAAATACGTGTCTTTTTAAGTTCCTTTTAAATGTGGTCAGGTCAAGGGATGTTCTGACGCAGGTCGGGAGGGAGTTCCAGGCTTTGGGAGCATACCAACTAAATGCACGGTCTCCAAAGGATATTAGGTTTGTACGAGGTATTTGTAGACTGTTGGATTCCGAAAAGCGGGTGGTACGATGCTTGGCCTGATGGGGGACTATGTCGGAGAGATAAGCTGGAGCAATAGAATGAAGGGACCTAAAAGTGAGCGACAAAACCTTGAAGTCAATCCGTTGCTTGACTGGTAGCCAGTGCAGGTCGGCGAGGAGTGGAGTAATGTGGCAACTGCGACGCTCATGACAGACAAGCCTAGCTGCAGAGTTTGGCACCAGCTGCAATCGCCTGATCGCACATGCTGGTAGGCCAGTAAGCAGTGAGTTGCAGAAGTCGAGACGAGATGTCACGAATGCATGGACCAACTTAGACGTGGTATCCTTATGTAAACAAGCCCGAATTTTAGCAATGTCATGTCGGGACGAGATGTCACGAATGCATGGACCAACTTAGACGTGGTATCCTTATGTAAACAAGCCCGAATTTTAGCAATGTTATGAAGCTGAAAATAAGCAGATTTGACTGTGGAGCTGATATGGTCGTCTAACGAGAGGTCGCTTTGGAATATGACACCTAGATTTCGAGCTGATTCGACAGGAGATATGCTGGCAGAGCCAATTTGGAGAGACAGCCTTTCCAATATCGGAATCACATATATATATATCAGATATAACTTTTCATTAAGATTTTGCTTCATAAGGAAAGAACTGAGAAGATTTCCCCTCAGTAGGGTGAGCTCTCCAGCCTGGTCAGTGGACACTTAAGTCTTCTTTTCAAAGCAAAGTTGAAGTTTTCTGTAATTTTTCAGGCTGTGGGCATAATTAATTATGTTGGCATCCTGTTTGCTAGCACCGACTCAGCATTGGTTTAGTATCATCAGTAATACTGCATTATTTCTTTTGATTACTTATACCACAGTTTTATAAAACCACACTAAAATTTCATATAATGCTATCTTTCCTTGTTTTTCTATTACGTTTGGCTTCTGATGTTAAAACATTGCCAAGTAAGAAGACATGCATGTTAAAACTAGGTTCATTTTTTGTTGATTGCACTCCCTCATCAACTACTTGCCGAAGCGCTTTCTCTTTGCTTACTCTTTTCTTCAGATAGAAAATTGCTAGTTTAACTTGTACTAATACATAATTACTAATTACATTTTCTGATTTTCTCTTGTGTCTAGGCACCAGTGCAGTTACTATAAATGTATAGACATCCGATCTCGGCGACCACAGCTAGACATAGCAGTAGGATGGTGTGAGTAAAACCAAGCTGCATTGTGAACCTGCCAGTGGCAAATTATGTAGAAAGCCAAGTGAAATCGGCTAGTTTATCGCCGTCGATGCTTTTCGAAGCTCCATTTCGAAGAAGCGCTCTCAACATTTTTTCCTAATTCATCATAATGCATTTTATTGTGAGTTCATATTTGTGCTCGAGTCAATTCGTGTGTCACATTTGTATGAGAACTCGTTCGCTTTCATCGAACTAGAGGCGTAAGGAACTTGTACTAACTGCTACCATATATCCCTTAAACTTGTGTGAGAAAGCTATTACCTATAGGAACCTTGGCAAAGCTGCTTCTAAAGGTGTTGTGCCTTTAGAGTTTGAAGCTCTGACAACGTTTAGAGCTGTTAATTAAACATATGTTAATAAGAAATTGGCAGTTTTTATTCAAGAATATCATTATGACCTCTGGAGCTGTTTAGCCTGCATCAATAAGAAATCGGGAGTTTTTATTCAAGAATATTCTAACCTCTGAAGCTTAATAATTTGTCCAATTTTGTGTTCAGCTAGGTCTCTTTCAGCACGAGGCACGGATGTGATTCAGATCCCAAGCGCATTCACCTAACTCGAATCCAGATGCTAGGTAAAGTCATTGCAAGAAGTCTCCAGGTTTATCTTGATCCTGCCTCAGCAATCTGCCACCAATCATTAGCTCCCGACCTCAATCCCAAGCCCTATTTTAATCTCTGCATGTATCTTTTGAAGTACTTGTGGTACGTGGTAATTGGTAATATTACTACGGTGCTTAAGATGCCCCAAAAAGGACATTTAGCCCAAATGTGACTTTTACTGTAATTGTGACACTGGTGCCGACCCACTCTTCGTAAATGCTTGGCTACCCTTGTATAGTAGTATATACCTGTATTATGTAAGTGTACCATTCCATACATTTGTGCAGTATAGCTGTATTATATATACCTGTATTATGTAAATGTACGATTACATATATTTGTGTAATGTGTGTGTGTATGTATGCGTTTTGTGTGTGTGTGTGTGTGTGTGTGTGTGTGTGTGTGTGTGTGTGCACGCACATTGCTAAAATCATGTAGGTTTACATATCTTTGTATACATCGTATATAATTTCGGTGTGTATTTACCTTTATGGAAATACATATACCTGTTCTCCATATGCACATCCAGCATGTGCTCATGCAGGCGTATTCACAAAAAAGTTGACTTGCTACCATTCAGCCTTTGCTCGCTGGCGCTGCCGATTTCACGATAACCGCAGGTGATTCTTGGAGGCTACCAGAATCCATAGAAAGCCGTATCTGGTATGGAATAGAGCAAAGGATAAATCTGATTCGTGTATTGGACTTGAATAGTGACTTTAAAACCAAGTACGTGGGGGTGATGACATATTTTAATATCCCCTGGCTTATTCTAGGGAACAACAGTGTTCACGTGTTCAGAGGGTCTGCTTCGTGAAATTTGTGCATGATGGGGCAAATCCGATGTCATCTAGCTGTGTAACATCAGCATGAATGGAAACTTGCTCCGAGTTCACCATTTACATAAACACGATTCATGTTGTGGTGTGGCACAGGAAGCAGATAATGAAGAGGGTGTTTTGTGGTGGAGAAATGTGTCATTTAATTCTCCTCTATCACTTGCTGGCATGGATCACAGTACCTGGACAGTACCAGTACATGGATCACAGATATCTATTGGGATTTGGTGCCTGTAGTAAGCCGATGGTGAACGATATTAGCTTGGTTTTTGTTCGCTTTGTCAGCGTCAGTAGGGATTCCGCACAATTTATTAAGGCACACTAACATCCATCTGGCAATCTATGATCATTCTGTATCTTCGAGGGTAATGATACTCGTATGCCAATTTTTGGGAGACTTTATTGTTGCAATCTGATTTCTTGTTACTGCTTCTCTGTCGTAATACACTGTCAGAGGTGCTAGTAGCTGTCTTGTCTCACTTTACTTATTGTATCAGCCCGGTCACTTCTCGATTGTTAAGACCTGTTGCTGCTGATTGTACGTACTCTCCTCGAATGCGTTCGACCTTAATTCATAGGCACCGAGCTGGTTTGGCCCAGCGGTTATGGTGCTCGCCCCGACCAAGGTTAAGGTGCATGTATTTGATGATCGAGGTCGTGGGCTCGACCCCATGGCATATATGAAGCCTATAAATTTAATGGTGGCTAACCATTAACATTTGCAGAGGCACCCAATCGTTCGAAGGTCAAGAGATGTATTTGCTTTAGGTCGATGGGTGCATTGAGGTCGTTTTTCGAAGTGGGCAGGCATTTCTGGCCCCCTTCACTGTGTCCATATAGAATAAATAAATCCTAGCTGATTAAACAGCCTCTTTTTGTATAGCGACAGAAGAGCCTTTATATACACTTGCAGTGGTGATAAAGGATTGCCCACCACAGGATTCGAACCCACGACCTCGGGACCGAGGTCGTGAATGCAACCACTTTACCTAGTGTGCCATCACGGCTCCACATTTATTCATTATACAGTAGCACGTTCCCGCACTGTGCTTCGACATTTAAATCAAACCCTTTCAGTGGTCTGAGTATGTTATCTGTGCACCCCTGATAGTATTCATACGGTGCACCAGTGATGAGGTTCAACATGCATCCTACTGTATACGTCTGTAAATAGCTATGAGGCTCGAAAGTATAAGAGGCATGCAGGGTGAATATGAAAAATTGCCACAATAACGCTAGAGGGGGAAAACTGCCAGTCAGCAGATCGCTTTTTGTGGTCTTTAAGTGCTATTAGCATACTGTGACTGCTGTCACGGTAGACTTCATATTTGCTCGGTAGCATGCCCCAAGATATATCTGGTAGATCAGCACTGACCCACACGTGATGCAGGCATATCATAATATAAGTAAATTGGGGTCGAAAGGTATCTGCTATAGTAACGTGCTAGTGTTTTGCTTGCCCTCGAGAAGCAGCTCGAATGGAGGTATCTCTGCTTAGTTATAAATAGTGTCTGTTTCTGGCTCTACTGCGATGAGTTACTGAAAAGGGCATATTTTAAATTAGGCTTCATCTGATTTGACTTCCAAATGTTATTAAAGGAAAGAGACCTCTTCCGAGGTATTGCATGCCTTGCATATGTGGAAACCTTTTTCACCTCTCCAGGGATATAAATTGATAGACCACATTGCTATTACCCGAGGGTTGTGTGCTCATCCTTCAAGTTGGTAGTGCTATGGCATGAATAGTTGGCCCCAGTTGCCGAACGGCCACATTTTCACAGACCGTGGTTGGATTTTGTTCTGTGCTGTCTGGGCTGGCTTTTGGAGACCGGTGTTCTGCTCCCTCCCCATTATCAGTAATTTCACGGATCCCCAAACTTCTTTAGCTTTTTGCTCTCACATTGCCGACCAATAAAGTATCGATGACCCTTGGGAGTGACGACCTTGTGAGCTGCCGGACGTCGTTGAACTCTGAGCTGTAGCCGTGTCCCTGCTGTGTCTCATACCTGTAGCTGTGTTGAGCTGCGACTGCATAATGAGGCACAGCCTGCCTCAATGGTATGTTTGAGTCAGTGTCACCGACCTTAGCGTTAGCTGATCATAGCTAACGGTACTACAAAATTAGGAACAGCCTGAAGGCATTGCTGTTGCTGCTATTAGTTTTATTTGTAGGCTCCCAAAAAACAGATGCTATTCTGCTTTATGGCACTGCGCTGGCGCAGTAGACAGACTTGAAAGGTTCGGTTCACAGCTGCCGTTTGGCCTAGGATGCTGGTAGTTTGACCTCCACCATTCGAGCTAGAAAAGCGCTTGCAGCTTCTTAAATCAGCAATTGGTGACAGAACAATCAGTGATTACCGGCTGCCACTTCTCCCGTGAAGGCTCCCACTGGTCTTTCAGTCGTCAAAAAAGGTAGTCCTTTGTCAGAAATGAAACTGCACCAGCTACAGTTACGGCAGCTTTGCACCGGAGTTTCCGTCTTCCCCTCCACCCTGGCTTTTGGACATGCTAGAGAGCCCCTCACCTCGGCTGAGTACAAACTGAAGTGTCAGTTGGCACTATACTGCCGTATACTATCTAGATACCCGTCAGTATATTGTCAATGTCTTGGAAATGTTTGGTCTTAAAATGACTGTTCGAGTTTGTTAATGTCGCATGTTGAGAGTTTCTCAGTGCTGTCTCATTTTGAAGTTCTTTCTACTTAAGCCACGTTTCATCGTTTAGAACCCAATGCTATGCAGCAGCATCACGGCCCGCTGAGTGCATGCTAATTATCACTCCTTTGGTTCGTGCTGCCGAGCAACTCGTCTGTCGTTAGTCTCTCCCCCCAGTTTTCGCAGGGCCGGCCGGGCCGTGCGAAATGCTTTCTCTCAGTCAATGCAATGCAATGCCTGCAGTCAATGAGGCTCATCTGTGCCTGCCTCATTGACTGGTCGCTAATGCCTGCTAATGCCTACTGGGCATTAACAGCCTGCCGAGCAGCCCGGCGCTTCTCCACAGGAGGCTGCTGGCGGCCGGGATGGCTGGGGGTAGGGCTGCTGAGTGACTGCCCACAACAGCAGCATGATTAATTGTGCATTTTGTGCAAGCCGCGACAATCATAAAACGAAACCGTACGGCGATCTCCCAGACTGAGCAGTGTTTTCTTTGCAGCCACAGCTCGAGCACCTGGTGGGCAGCCATCTGAGGGTCTTCATCTTGGGCTCGATTAATGCTGAGGCCGTGGCTTCAACATTATATGCTGATGCTTCCCACAGGAAGCCTGAGGGATACATTCATGGCCGCTGCTGACTTTCAAGTCAGCAGCACCAACCGTAAAGTTTGTGATCGCCCTTCGAGAGATAGCTCGAGTGTCTCTGGCTTATGAATGGACTTCCTCTGATTGATGGGGCACAGGTTAGCTATTGCTATTGTGGTTGCAGAGTTGTGTAGTCCACTGTCCTAGATTCATGAACCCTTGCCTGAGCAAAGCCATACCCTTACAGCTCGTATCTCAAGTAGTTCTTATCAGGCCATTCATTCTCTTATCCCCTGACTCATTCTGGAACGTCGTAGGTGTAGTGCTCAGGTGGCAAGGATCTGCTGCTATAAAGTAATAAAGCATGTAACGGCAGGTGCCACCTGACAGGTTGTCTTGCATGCATTACCATAGGTTGGTTTCTCATCGACATGTTTGCTGTTTGGTTATCACTCCATCGGCACTAGTCACTCTAATAGGTTTTGACTGGTTGTGATGTCCGACAATAATCGACATGTATGTATACTCGTGTGGATATTGTGGCAACAGGAAAGCAGTCACCATTCCAGATAGTTTGCTCTGTGAGCACCTTTTTCAGACAGCATGTCCTCGGCTAAGCATCCAACTGAGATACGAAGTTGCCATATGTCGGCCGAAGAACCTGGGATCTAGTGTCTGGCATGCCTGATATCTGTGATTGTTACTGGGCAGACACACGAAAGACAAGTTCAGTGTAAGAGGCTTCCAGCAAAGGACAAACAGGACAGCAGGAAGCTGCTGCAGCCGGTTGAGAACTGTTAACTGTCTGATTTTGCTCATGGCTGGGTGCATTTCGTATTAGGCTAGTGATCAACCAAACAGGCTAAGTGGACGACCATGCAGCAGTGGCAAGCCGAGTGATCTCGCAAGCCAAATAAAGAGAGATTCAAATGCTGAGAACACATTGGTCACGTGCCACTTCAGCTGTTGCCGTGAGACCTGTCTTGTGGATGGCTCCAAGGACCCGTATTCTTGACGGCAGGAGGTAGTTTGAAAACATTTACCTCGTGAGAGGACTGATCGGCTTTGCTTGTGTCGGGCCATTTCTTCACTGGTTCTGTTCTCGGTCAGCTTTTCCTTTGCCCCAGTGAACTTTTTTTCTGGTCAAGTGTGTTTTGTGAGCTGCTTACTTGTGCACTAGTCAGTGCATGTTACTAACCAGGGGTCTTACTAACGTTGGCCATGGGTGTATTAGCAATCTGGGCTAACCATCACACTTTTTTGTGTTTGCTTGCTTGCTTGCTACCATGCATGAAACCAAGCCTTCGGTGTTGATTCTCTTACAGCGAGTAGCTAAGCGCCTGGATAGAGATATGGTTCTCTTAGGGTGCTATGCAATCAGCGTAGATTCGTAGGGATCATAGTAATTATTATTACTACTATGTGTGTCGAATCAGAGGCTACCGAAGGTCCATCTGCCTTGTACTTGGCTGCCGAGTTACTAAGAAATTGCTGCTTGCGAGCCCCGTATGCAGTCTTGTTGAGTTTGCTAGGCCATGACCGGCATAGATATTTTTAGGGATTATCCAGCAAAACTGAGCCTTAGCAGGTGGCTTGCTTAAAGGTGGGCGAGGCTTGCTAGGTGGTTCTGTCGTCCGGCATCTCCTTTCGCGTCGATCCAAGTTGGTTGTGGCCCCCAGCCCCCTTATCGGCAAGACCTCGTCATGCAGGAGAAGACAAGAGTTTGCTCATTTCCTCCATAGTCCGGGTATAAGATATCGGATACGGGAATACTCCGCTTATAGGAATAGCAATTCCTCGTCCCAGATTTATAGTCTCATCACTGCGCATATGGTAATACTCTGCCTATAAGAGTGGTCATTTGCCGGCCTGAGCCTATTCTTATAAGCGTAGTCGACTGTATTAGGGTTCGAGCCTTCCAAGTGCACTCTCATAGGATTGCCGTTGGCAGTGAGATTTAGTTCTGTAGCTTAGCAGACGGCAGGTAACCCGAAAGTGTGCTTTTTTGGCCAGAATGAAGCAGCTGGTGTCAGCAGCGGCTGCAGCTACGCCCTGCCTGCCTGTCTGCATGCAAGGCAGAAGCAGTCGTGGGGTTGATTGGTACGTCCCTCTGGTGTGTACAACGCCTTTTGACATCACACAGCCTCACACGTTTAAATGCAGCCTCCGAGGTCTAGTACAGTGTGTAGGTTAGGTGTACCTGGGCTCTGCCTGCGACCGATGCTTACCGAGTGGCCTTCTGGAGGTAGAGAGTGGCATACCTTGGCTAATGGACTGCTATCTGTTGGGTGAGTGGGTGTCACCTCTGGGGGGGGGGAGGGGGAGGGAGAGCAGATAAAAGGCACCGTAGGTCTATCCAGCCACTCTCTTTGGGTTTTAATGGAGGTGGCCATCAGATCCTGCCAGTATCAGGCAAGTCAGCTGAAGCACTGTCGAAGGCAGTAAACACGAGCTCACCCTTGCTTTTTTTAAGCCAGTGGTTTTTTAACTGTTGGTCTGCACCAGCAGCCACCTGGGCTACTCGGTGGGCAGTGGTGGAGCAAAAGTAATGCCCGGTTGGTGGTTGGGGTTACCGGTTCACTGACTTTAAGGTTCACGGCTGGCTGGGTCGTATAGGGGGCACCACCAGCCAGCAAGCAACTGCCAGGGCACAAGTAGGACTGCCTTGGCAGGCTGCCCTGTCGGTCTTGTCCAGGACCCAGTGCCTGTGTAGACTGGTTTGTGCACTGTGGCTTGCGACAAGCAGTCTCGATGGCAAGGTGCACAGTGGTCATGTGGAAGACTGGTATGCTGTGGTTTTTCTTGCTGTGTTTGTTGGGCATGTGTCTCAATTGCAAGCTTTTCATTCCTTCATTGCAGCAGCTGTACACTTTCCGCGCTGGCCTGGCTGATCTGATTTCAGCCCCGGCTTCAATGTCAGCTCACTATCTTTATGCTTGTGTCGGTAATCATGTTGTGCCACCTACACTGGAGCTCTTTCGGTCTGTTATGTGAGTCAGCCGACGTCTCACGGCTATTATTATTCGGTAGAACTGCAGCCCTGCCCTCCGATCTGGTTTATAGCCCACTCTGACTACCTGATGAGGTCTGTGGTCACGGTGGCATTCCTGGTCGGCTAGTGCTTTGTCCAGCACAGGAGCTTGTAAAGCCATAGGGAGTGCACAGCATCTTTGATCGTACACCTGATACGATCCCGTCATAAAGAAAAACCGATTCTGCCTTAGCTGTGAATGAAACTGTTTGTCACCTGCAGTAGCCACACGCAGTGCCGACAGTGATGCATGAGTGCATTTGCTGGCTGGCACGTTGTTACCCGGATTGCACGAGCTGGTTTGTTTTGTTGCTGAAATTGGACATTCAAGCTCTCGGCATCAGAAAATGCAGTGATTGATAACCTGTGCATTGCTGGAATTTCGGCAGTGGACATCGCCGCTTTCCTTAAACAGAATGTTCTTGTGAACCAACTGGTAAGGTCGATGCCTGACCCCTTCCTTGGCTAAATCTTGGTTTATATATATATATATATATATATATATAAGGTTTCGGCTACTGTGTGCACATCAGAAGTGGCTTTGAGTGTGGTATAGAAAGCTGTCCAGCACAACACCCAATTGGTCTCTGTGGCTTTATGAAGTTGTGGACGGCTTTATCTGTAAATATTTGGTCTGTTTGTCGTTTTTGCAAAGATTTGAAAAGGCTGGTTTGTGTCACTGCCGTGTTTGACACGCTAGTTTGTTGGGCTGAAGGAAGTGAATGGGCTGGTTAGTTTCTTTGCGTTCATGCACAGATGACTTGAAGCTAATCAGTGTGAACCGTTTAGCTCTTTCTGAGCAACTCAGAGATCAGTAATTGAGATCGAGCATTTAATGGGTGCCATAATGGGCTCATTGACCGCCAGTTATTGCATTGAGTCCTGGGCCCTCTCTCCATACGAACGACCATAGATATCAGCTGAAGCCTGGCGATCCGACTAGAAAATGCTGGCCTAGCTTGTTCGTCGGCCTTTCATTTGTCAACTGTTGCATGACGTGACAACTGATTCAGGCGAAGTCCTGTTTAGTTCTACAAAATACATAACTATGGGTTTTGATGGTACCAGTGCATTTGTGCTCTCATTAATGTTTGGCTTTTGTTATGCCTATTATGCTGAAAAATTGCAATTGCAAACTGAACTTACAGTTACTAAAGTATTTTCCCATAAGATACGCATTATTTATCAAGCGCTTGCCAAGTTGCACCACTAGAATACCGGAAATAAGTTGCATAGCGATGTTATTGAAGATGGAGATGTGGATTAAAACCCACTTGCAAGATTGGGCTCAATACAAGTTCTTAATCCTCGGTGAATTTGCAAAGCCACTCTGTCCTGCTGATCCAAGTGCTACTTGGTCATAACGAAAAGATTCTTCACAGCTTCCAGTTGTGTATTGTGTTTGCATGAACACTTCCAAGAAGGGTAGCAGACCTGCTGTTGTGACAAATGTTTGAAAAGACAACTTCGTGACTACGGAAATTGCTCCACAAAATTGTTTGAAACTGTAATGCCTAATCTTCTGAGTCACCAAAGCTCGTGAGACGTGGTGGCACACTAGGTAAGGCGGTTGCTTTCACGACCTCGGTCCCGAGGTCGTGGGTTCGATTCCTGCGGTGGGCGATCCCTTATCGCCACTGCAAGCAGTTGTGAAAGCCGTAAAGGCTCTTCCGTCGCTATACAAAAAGAGGCTGTTTAATCAGCTAGGATTATTATTATTATTATTATTATTAAAGCTCAGTGAGCTGGAGGCCAGGCCGTGAACCTGGTACCTCTTGGTTACCAGTCGATCATCATGCACCATTTTCATTTTCCTTTCTATAGCACTGCTAGGAGAACTAGTATGCTGGTTCTGTGACAGCTCATTATTAAAACAAACCTTGAGCAGACAATTATTCTAGACTAAAAAGTAACCAAGCAACTCAACTACTTGTGTTTCAATCTAGTCTTAGGTATTGTAATGCTCTGCGCCAACCAGGCATCAAATGCAGTCGGCTTCTTGCCATGAGAGTCTGATTGGCTGGCAATGAGGGCTCCAAAGCCCATGAACAGCCTCGGGTTATTGGGTTTGAGTCACAGATTGAGGTTTGATTTGCATTTTACGTGAAAGCTGGGCTGACGTATATCTTGATCAAAGTGGTCCCACTGCTCACCTCTGTATCAGACTTGTTTCAAATTGAACTGGTGCGGTGCCATTTTCAGATTAGCTGCCGGAGCTATACTCAAATTGCACTAGTGTTGAGCACATGTCTTCCTTGGCCACTGTGGTCATTTTCTATAACCAAGGAAATTGCATTTTAGATATTTGACATCAAATGCTCAAACAGCGTAAATTGCTGCAGCTTTATCACCGATGTGATTGCTGTTTGTGGCTCCGAGGACGGAAGTCTCACTGTGATCGACTTAAGGAATACCAGGTGAGTTGTCTTTACTTCGCGCGCATGTAAACAGATATACACTTAAATCTGAAATTTTCTTCTCCCTATTAATCATACTTCTCGGAAAGAAATTGAAAGTTATTTGTGAAGAGTCAGCCAAAATGCAAGTGAGTAGTTTAGGTGAGGCTAGGATGTGAGTAAAAGACATGAAGAAGATATTGGGGGAGAGAGAGAGAGAGAGAGAGAGAGAGAGTTGTGCTAGGAGTAGATCAGATGTGCGTCGAAAACTGCCAAGGATCAGGCGCTCGAGCTCGCCTTTTGCAAAATTCAATCGGAAAGTGTCCGTACGTAAGCACCAGAACTGTCAAGAATTAGCAGCTGCTTATACAGAAAATGTCGGCTCGACGAAACTAGGTCTGACACTCACGCAGCCTCGCAGGCTCGTGAAGTTCCTGGTCTAAAGGAAATCTCAATTTAATGTAATGTCTCGGAGACTGTCGTTGTTGAGCTAACCGTACATTTGAAAGAGGGTAGTGGCAAACGTTGACCTACGTCGTGTTCTGCAGAAGGTCACGGGCCAAGCATGGCTCTGTCAAGCTGATTCAAGAAAAAAAGTGAAACAATTTCGTTCCTGATTGAAACACTAAGACGTCTCAGCCTCGAAACGGCTATAGAAGAAGGGCACACGTGCCTTTAAACTATTTGATAATGATAAGCATATTCGATAATAATATGGAGTCAGCATTTTTGGATTGAGCATTTGTGATTGCACTCCATTTTGTAGACGCTTGACTTGGCTCTAGCTAGGATGGGTTGGTACGATCTGTAACAGTCCTCGGTTGGTAGTCGGCAGGCAGTCGGTCCTCATCTTGTGTAGGCTTTCTCGAGCTTGGGTTTAGCAGAACTTTTAGTTTAATGTCTGCAGTGAACGGCTGGTCATGTGGCTAAGAGATTACACTGTGTGTAATCTTATGAGCAAACTTGTTTAGAACGGCAGCTAGTGTCGTGTTGTAGCTATCCACCAATGAGGGCTGGTCGGATAATGGGTTGAGCAGCATAATAAGGAAGACATTTCCGTGTGCACAGCATCATTGTCAAGGGTTTTAATGTTTCATGATTCGTAGATTATTTTTGATACCAAAAGGGAACACAAACGAAAGACTGAATGAGACTTAGCCTCACCGCCGGACCCCTGAAGTTATACCCACCAAAAATTAGCTCCACGCCCAGCCCTGCCGGGCTCCCAGTCAAAATCTTGTCCGAAACAAGAGTGGCCTAGTGTACCGTAGATAACAAACAGAGCTGCCAGGGTGAATCTTAGACCAGCAGTAATTTACTTGGAGTCACGACCTATGTCGTGAGTTCGAGTCCTGCAGGGGGGCTATACCAATGTATTATTAATATGACTGACATACAATTTTAAATTGTCTGCTGCAAGCAAGTGAAAGGTGTTAAGGTACAATATGCAATGTTGCTGTAGAGATGATGCTGTTGAGTCTGCTACTCCACTTGTTAAGAGCTTACTTGCACCTGCTGCCGAGGCCTTTGGCCGAGCGCTGCTCCACCTCTGCTTCGGTTGGTCGGCGACAGCAGCGCAGCAGCCCGCCAGGCGTGCTAGGCGCCTTTTGTCGGCAGAAGCTCAAAGACTCAGCTCGGCGCCGCAGCCAGAGCATGAGCCGAGCTGGCCCGCCTATCGCGCGTGCTGCAGGACACCGTTGCGGACCTGGAAGGAAGCAAGGTCGGCGATACGCTGCATGATCGCACACCAGGCAGGCTTCTTCTTCGGTGCAGGTACTGGCACTGGCCCGCCGCCGGCCGGCGGAGCTCCTCCTCCCCCCCCCCCCTAAGGGGCGGCCTACTAGGCTGTGCCCTGCCACTGCTGCTCTGCCTCTGCCGCAGTCCTGGGCACTTGGAGCTTGGAGCCTATGTGCATTCGAGTGAGCTTTCCCAACACTGTGCCGAGCATCGTGCGTGTAGTCGGCCGAACGGTGGACCGCTGCAGCTGTTAGGTGGCAGGCATCACTGCGCGCGAGCAAGGTCAGCAGGAAGAGCTCTCTGCTGTTTTCCTTGCCCGAGCACCAAACAAGCTCGGCTGGTGGATGGCTGCACTCGATGGCATTGCCGGCTGTGCTGTAGCATTGCCACCCAGTGCTGCTCTCAGCCTTATTTATTAGCTTAGCCCCAAGGCGGAGGCCGGGCACTGATCTCCCTCCTCTTTCCTCCCCCTTTCCCTGCTCCTCCTTCCCTTCTCTCCTTCCTCTCTTCTTCCCCTACCTCCCCCCCCTTCGTCTGCCCTTCCCATTCCCTACCTCTCCCCCCCCCCTTTCCGTCGGGGCAGCTGCTGTAAGCGCTGCACGGATTGGCCTTCAGCCGGTATGGCTGACTAGGCCCTCTTGTTTGGCAGCCACCCCACCCCCCCCCCCCCAGTTTTACTGCCTGGTTACACGTGTGACCGAGACCATTATCAGACTGGGAGGTGGTTTTCGAAAATTGACCTACCATCAGCTGCTTCCTGTTCGTCTGTCTGGCGCCCGGGTGTGCAAGCCGAGCTGCTGGGATGCATGCATGCCTGCCGCCACGTGCACGTCACGTCCGACTCACTCGCCCACGCTCTCTGCTACCCTCCTGTAGGGCCCTCTTCGCAGGCCCTTTTGCAGTGGGTGCTCGTGATCGCCGTGGTAGCTCGAGGCATCCATGGCCGACAGCCCCACTGCTGTCCTTAGGCCAGCAAGCGAGAGGTCGCAAGAACGGAGCTCAAGCGCCTGCTCGCCCTACGGCGACGGCGTTGGCCCAGCCGCCAGGCCTCACACAACCCACAGCTACCATTGCACAGGCGGCGCAGCAGGCGTGTCTTTGTGCCTGCTTAGATGCCTGCGTCGTCTCGTCTGGTCTCCTCCCTTTGTCTGGTTGCTTCGATTGTTCTGTGCACACCAGCTGTCTGCCCGTGACTGCCGAGCGACTGCCGGCCGGCCTGGTGGCTGCTGCTGGGACGAGTCTGGCTGGCCAGTACATGTGGGCGTGACCGCCTGGCCTACCTGTGGCACCGTTTGAGGCCATGCTAATGCTGCTATCGCACCGGCGCAGGTCTGCAGCTGCAGCAATGGCAGCCACACGATGATGAATCCGTGCTCAGTCATAACTGCACCACCATTGAATGCAAAAAGCAGCCTGCACATGACATGGACACTCATGGACCGATGATTCAGTGGCCCTTTGGATTGTTCAAGCGACTGCAGTCTGTCTCCAACGGCCTCCGGCCGGCAGCTTCTTGCCGGGTCTTTGCGCATTCACCGAGCAGTCAGCCAACGACCCAACGGCGGGGAGCATCCTCTACTGCCTCATCTTTGGGTGGGCAGCGCATTCGGTAGGCTAGGCAGCCGCCCAAGAGCGCCTAGACGGCCGGCAATAATTCCACTGGTACCATCTTGGCATTTATATTCATTAAGTAGTTTGTATAATGCCCTAAGAGAGCCAAATCCCTATCCCGGCACGTTACAACTTGCTGCAAAAGACTAAATTAACCAAGGACTAATGATATGCAAGGAATCATGCGTCTTAATAAAGTATACACAAGAAGATTGACTGCCACCAGCTGGTTAGTAACATGATGCAGGACCACCCAGCAGAGGTGACTTTCCTTTGTGCCCTGAAAAGTGAGGCTGTTTGTCTAGATTTCGCATGTCCTCCATGTCGTTCAGGCTGTGATGCATTTAAGCTAGTGGTGGTAAGTGCTACAATGAATGACACAGTGAAGAGACTATGGACGGCTTCCGTGGTATTGTGGTCTATTAGATTAGTCGACGAGTTAATCTGGTAGTTGATCAAGGTGGTCATGGCTATTTGGTCTCTTTTGGGGGAAATGAAGGAAAACAGGCAGAAAGCAAGCTGAGAGAGAGGAAGAGAGGGGAAGAAAGGAAGATATATAAATATATATAAATAAATAAATAAATATATATATATATATACACACACACACACAGATCTGAGTGCAGCTAGTTGGCACATCCCTGGCCGTGTTCACCACTATGGTTCGAGCCCATGAAAGTCGTTGCTTGAAGGTTTACTGACTGCAGCACTTATGAGCTTTCTCTTTTGGTTGAATTTTTAAATAAATAAGTAAATAAATCCTAGCTGATTAAACAGCCTCTTTTGTATAGCGATAGAAGGGCCTTTACGGCTATCAGCACCGCTTGCAGTGACGATAAAGGATCGCCCACCACAGGAATCGATCCCCCGACCTCGGAACCGAGGTCGTGAAAGCAACCGCCTTAACTAGTGTACCATCGCGGCTCACCATTCGTAGCTGATGGCCATATAGTAATTTGATTCCCGGCGTAAATGGTGTATATGTATTCATAAAATGTGGTCAGTCTTGTACCTGTTACATCAGCTGATATGTGAAGACCGGCTAAGCAATAAAATGTGATTGAAATATGGATGGGGACTACTAGTCGCCAAAGGATATACGAACGTACAGTAATTTTCAAAACCTACAAATGTACCTTTTTTTAGCTCACTTTCGGCACTGTCGCTGTCTAGTCAGCTAGTGTGTGTTGGCATTGCACAGACAGGCTAGTCGAGCATCCAGTTCCTTATCGCTAGAGCATCAAAGAATTGTGCCATCCAGCCGTTGCCATGCTTGCACTTCTGCTTGCATTGCTACTAGGCATTTTCAGATGGAGCAATTCTACAAAATCTTTCTGTACCAAGAGTTTAACTTTTGCTGCAGCCATTGTGCTCTTGTGGTACTCATTCCTCATATCGAGTAGTGACAATGTGATTTGTAAAGCCTCGCTAAGTGGCAGTCAAAAATGTTTTCCTTTTAAAGCATCCTAAGAGAGCCTAATCTCTATCCAGGCTATATCTATGCATCATGTATCGCTAACATTTGCACAGGGATGGCAGCAAGCATTCACAAATTAAAAGACGATAAACCAGCTGGCCAATTATGGGTGAACTAACCTATTGTTGCTCAGAAATTTGAAAGCCCAGCGTTCAAAATTGGTTTGACTAGCATATCACGGGGATCCGTTATGGCACACTAGGTAAGACGGTTGCTTTTCTCGACCTCGATCCCGAGGTCGTGGGTTCGAATCTTGCGGTGGTCGATCCTTTATCGTTGCTACAAGCGGTGGTAATAGCCATAAAGGCTCCTCTGTCGCTATGCAAAAGAGGCCGTTAAATCAACTAGTATTTTTTTATCTCCTGGTGACTTACTCGGCTCAGAATCTTGGTTTCCTCTTCCAAAATCATGTCTACTAGATGACTGAATCAACTCCTAAGTCTAGCCTGCCTATTTTACATAATATTATCCAACGTCCATTATTATTCTACGTCCCCTGACTTTACAACATTTAAAAAGAGGCTTAAAACACACCTTTATATTACAGCATTTGGTGGGTCTTTGTGATTCGATCTGTAAAGTGTCTAGAAAGAAGAAGAAAGAGAAGAGATTCAGTTCTCTGAGTGATGGCGTTATACAAATGTATTGATATTATTTTCACTTGCGTAACAGTGAAAAAACTCGGGCATACTTAAATACAGTTAGGACGTGCCGTTCCAAGCTGGTCCATGCGTTCGTGACTTTTCAGCTAGATCTGTGTAACTTACCACGTGCAGATCTTCCTGCTTGAGCAATAGTGTGCAACAGGTACAAAACTTGGCATCCGGGCTTGTCTGATGTAAGCGTTGCAACTGCCACGTTGCACCAGCTCTCATTAATCGGCACTTGCTCCCCATCAAGCAGCTCATCGACTTTAAGGCTTGTCGCTCACCCTCAGGACCCTCTATGGGCCTCGATCACTCTGGATTACTTACCCATCCTTCAGCTTTCCGTCGATTTACGCAGCTCTGACTCGGACTTCGGCGGTCATTTGATTGTGCCTCTGGCGGACTGTGAATCCTTGCTGGAGACCATGCTGCCGTCAGTTCCTTTGCTCCTAAAGCTTGAAGCTCGTATACCGATGATTGACATCGTGTCATCTGCTTTGATAAAATTCAAAAAGAAGCTAAAAACCTATCCCTCTCCTCATAGCCCTGCTCCGGCCGAGTGAATTTTCCTTTTTAGCACCGTCTTATGAAACTGTGCTTGTTATGAATAGCCAGTTGACATGCTTCCTTTTGGAAATTGCAAAGTGTCCCGAAAGAAATCGGTTTTCTTAAGGGGACAATGTGAATATTTTTTTATATTATTGTCCAGAGCCAGCCAAATCTCGTTCGGTGGGCTATTTCTAGTTTGCTAGCCCTCCTTCCTCACGAGTGAAGGCAAAAATACCACAAACAACTGAAGTCCCCTTGTCTATAGTCTGCAGCCAATTACCAATCTGTAGTCAATTACCTTTCGTATTGCATGCTGCTATTCAGTCGCTCTACAACCCGTAGCCCCTTGCCATAACAAACCTGTAAGTATATTCGGGGTGAGGAGGCATGGCGTGGAGTTTTGAAGCTGCCTTTAGTTGGCTGTCTTACTGCAATCGATGCAAGGGCACGGTGCTGCACCACTCGCTGTGTCAAGTACTGTGTCAATTCGACCGACACACAAGTCTTATGGTCAGCAAGATTTAAGCACCTCGTACTTCCAGCTCCAGATCTATCGGCCGACATCTTAAAGCCGAAAACCCGAGATCTTTTCTGCTTTCACTAGTTGTCTCCACTCTGGAGGGAAAGTCGTGTGTGAGTGGTGCAGCAAATTGCAAAGTTTTCCAGGGCAGCAGCGAATAAACGTCATGTCACTATAGCAGGTCGCTTCAATTCATGACTGCTGCCTCAACGAGCACTTGCCAGGGCGGCAGGTCTTCCGGTCTTACAGACGCCTGGGTATTAATTAAAGGCACCAGTTGGCTGTTGTGATCTTAAAAATCTGAGGTCTGCTTGAAAGACAGTCTCGATCTGCCACCCCACAAAGAGAAACTAGGTGCATAACATTGCTGTAACGACAGCTGACAAATGTTTATCGTCCAGTGAGTTGCCGAGATAAAGCATGCAGTAAAACTTACGTGGTCGGACTAACTGAGGTCAAGCACTGGCCCGCAAAAGGCCAGACCAGAACTGGCTTATTTACTTTTGTGCAAGCTGCAGATCCAAATGATCTCGGTTGCCCACTGCTCGAGTCAGTCATGTAATTACCAGATCCTTTGTATCGTCTGCTCTGATTTCTACCTGCCGTGGCAGTTTTGTATCTCTGCTGCAGAAATTAGTACGATGGAAAATTGGTTAAGTCATGTTAGCTGTCGCTCGAACCAACCCCAAATCTTTTGGAGATCATGCCTTTAATACCAATGCGCCCAAAGCCCGAAACTCATTCCCGACTGACGTCGTGACATCCCCTGAATTGATGACATTTTAACCGAAGCTAGAAACTCACATGTTCTTCACAGCGTTTGCTGGATCATGTGCGATCAGGCGATTGCAGCTGGTGCAACACTCTGCCGCTAGGCTTGTCTGTCGTGAGCAGCGCAGCTGCCACATTACACCACTTCTCGCCGACCTGCACTGGCTACCAGTCAAGCAACGGATTGACTTCAAGGTTTTGTCGCTCACTTTTAGGTCCCTTCATTCTTTGGCTCCAGCCTATCTCTCAGATCTACTCCCCCACCAGGCCAAGCATCGTACCACCCTCCTCTCGGAATCCAACAGTCTACCAATACCTCGTACAAACCTCAAATCCTTTGGAGACCGTGCATTTAGTTCGCATGCTCCCAAAGCCTGGAACTCCCTCGCGACTTGTGTCAGAACATCCCCTGACTTGACCCCCTTTAAAAAGAACTTAAAAACACACCTATTTAGGACAGCATTTAGTGGGTCCCTGTGATTCGTCCTTGATGTGCTTATGCGTGCTGACACTTTGCATGCTGCTACTAACCACATTTGCATGCTGACCCTGTGCATGTCACCCCTAACCATGTTATTCATGTTGTTTATCAAGCATGATATTACTCACCATTCAATTGCATTTCCCTTTGCACCAAATGTAAAGTGCCTAGAAAGAGATTGAGTTCTCTGAGGGCACTTTATCAAGTGCATTATTATTATTATTATTATTATTATTATTATTATTATCTGTTAATTTTCTATTGTGTAGTTATGCATGCTGATGCTGTGCATTTCATGACGAACCGAAGTGATACATTTCCTTAACAGCAAATGCAAAGTGCTTAGAAAGAGATTTAGTTCAGTGAGAGCACTATGCAAATGTGTCATGGTTATTATTATTATTTTGTCTGCATCATAAATGCTTTTATGCGTCCTGTAGTGCTGCTAGAAAGGCAGGAGAAGCTGTCGCCTTCGGGTGTTGAGCCCACCACCACTACCCCTCCCCCGAAACTAGCAGTGAGGGTCACATCAACTCTCCCATTTCATATAGCTGCTCTGTATCCACTTTTGTGCAAGTTATGCATGACTAGTATGAAAAAGGTAAATTAAGTGATATGAAGAAAAAAATGGTAGATACAGAGTGGCTGTCTACAAAGACCTTGTGTAGAAGTATGCAGCAGCAGAAGAGCCATGCCGGCTTTCAGACCACTTGCAGTGTGCAGCAAACAAGTTGCCTCCTGTAGGAGTCGAACTCACAGCGTTGGTCATGAAGTTTTAGCATTTATACCAGCACGGTAGTACGTCGAGCAGTTATAGCTAGCGAACAGGTAGAGCTTGCTAGCCCAGTGCTGTTGGCATGAACGAAAACCTACATAAATACGGCCCTACGAGACCGGAAGTTTACCTGAATGAATGGAAGCCGAGTGCCTGGTATGTTGTAGTAGTTCTAGTATCTGTTTTCGAACTTGTCTCGGATGAAGTGGTTATAACTTGGTTTCTTGTCTTGCATCAGCTACTTGGCCATATAAGTGGTATTTCCTTGCTGGTTGCCATAGGGGTCGGTCCTTAGCCAATTTCTCCATGTCATTTATATGGCTCTGTACCAACGACATCAAAGCCTGTGGGTTTTGATGCTTCTGCTATTCTGACGGTGTCTAAATGTGCCTATACTTTCTTCAAGTAGCCTGTCTTCCACCACTATTGCTTAGCAGTGTCATTCGTGGCTGTCATCAAGGTTTTGTTGCCGGCTAACCGCCTTAAGTTCGACCTCGGAAAAAATTATATATCGATAGGAACTTGTCTCACAGCTGCAAGTCAAATGTTTAATATCGAGGTAGGGAACACTATGAAATGGCTCTCAGATTAGGCTCGCAGTCTCTCCGATAGCTATGTCAGCCTATGTCGGGCCTTTGAACAGTCATCCACTAGACTCTGGCTCTACAATGTTGCTCCCAGATACACAGATAAGACTGGATCCGTACACGAATGGAGATGCTGAGTCATGCCCTGGTTACTTGCATGCACACTTGGCTACTGAAACTCGTTCCCGATGTACTCCGGAAGAACAGATCAGACCCCTGCACGTCATGCAGAAGTACATAATATGCTGCATCGATCCTTGCACTTCATGTAGAAGTGCAAGCTGCAATCTCCCTCATCTTCCCTGCAAGTCTTGCAGAAATGGAAATGGCGTCTTTTTCTCCGGGGGGGGGGGGGGGTGAAGGTTGGAAGCTGGTGCCTTTTGGCCGTCGTGGTCTGGCCTGGCTCACGAACTTGCCTGTTGATCTGTCGTGGGTTTTTCATGCCTAGCCTAGGCTGTGGAATTAGTTGCCCCTAACCCACGTAGTTATTTCCGGGCTGGGCGAATTCAAAAGTGGGGTCACAAATTACCTGCTGATCGCATCTGTAGTGACGATAGATTCTGATCGGAATGACTTGTAGCATCCTGCCACTCTTGTTGAGTTTTGTAGTAATAATAGATTTGTTATAGCACCCTTAGAGAACTTGATCTCTTTCTATGCACTTTACATTTGCTGCAAAGGAAGCATGATCCCTGTCCCTCAATTCCATGTGGCACCTCAATGTCTACATTCAAGGTCACTAGTGACCTCGTCCTGAAGTTCATATCTCATTCAAAGAAGACAGCTAGTCCTCTGGACCCTATTTCCACTGTCCTGCTTCTACGATGCCTTGATAACTAACGTCATAAATATGTCATTAGCCTCTGGTCATGTCCCAGCACCTTTCAAAATGGCTGCAGTCAGGTCACTACTCAAGAAAGCAACACCAGACCGAGAGAATTTGAGCAGCTTCTGCCCAGACTCCCGTCTACCTTTCCTATCAAAGACACTGGAACGAGTCTTGCAGATTAGCTGAACTCATATCTTGAAACTTCAAGCTGTTGTTCGATCTTACGGCAGCTTTTGATACTATCAATCACCAAGTCCTTCTTGACTGCCTCTCATCTCGCCTGGGCATCACTGGCACTGCATTGCAACGGTTCAGGTCTTATCTCAGCGGGAGACTCCAGAGTATTGATGCGAATGTACAAAGCTCATCCGAAGAGCTGAAATATGGGGTACCTCAGGGCTCTGTGCTTGGTCCCGTTCTTTTCACGGTTTATACTGCCCCTCTCGCCGATTTATTGCCAGGCACTATTTAGGCTTTCACTTCTTTGCAGATTTCGTTCAGTTGTACCTTTGCTTTGATCCCTCCCAGCCCTCCTGCACGTCGAATTCTCTCAACTCCCTTGCTGCATGTATTGATGAAATCTGCACATGGATGGCAGCAAACTTTCTTATATTGAAGGATGATGAAGCCAACTTACTAGCTATTGGCAAACCAAGTGTGATTAAGAAATTGAAAAGGTGTAAACGATCAAAATCGCCTCTGCCAGTGTATCTCCTGTCGAATCTCCACGAAATCTAGGTGTCCTATTCCAATGTGACTTTTCATTAGACGACCACATCAGCTCCACAGTCATCTCCCCACTTTCAGCTACATGACATTGCTAAAATTCGGGCTTGTTTTAACAGGGATGCCGCGTCTAAATTGTTCCATGCATTTGTGGCATTCCATCTTGACCTCTGTTACTTACTGCTTGCTGCTGCCTACTGGCCTGTGCAATGTGGCGCTTACAGCTGGTGCAAAGCTCTGCAGCCAGGCTTGTCTGTCGTGATCGCAGTGTTTTCCACATGACACCACTTCTTGCCGACCTGCACTGGATAGTGGTAGATTGCTGAATGACAGCAAGCATAACATGGTTAGATGTGACATGCACAGGGGCTGCATGCAAATATGGTTAGGGACAGCATGCACATTGTCAGCATGTACATTGTCAGCATGCATAAGCACAAACAGGACGAATCACATGGACCAACTAAACACTGTGATAAATAGATACGTCTTTAGTTTATTTTTAAATGTGGTCAAGTCAGGGAATGTCGTGACGCCAGTTGGAAGTGAGCTCCAGGCTTTGGGAGCATACGAACTAAAGGCACGGTCTCCAAAGGATTTGAGGTACATACGATGTACAGCTAAACGATTAGCTTAAGAAAACCTGTGTGACGATGAGGGAGTATGTGACGACGGCCTGATGGGACAGTAGGTCTGATAGGTAGGCTGGAGCCTCAGAGTGAATAGACCTAAAAGTGAGCGACAAAAACATTGAAGTCTATGCGTTGCTTGACTGGAAGCCAGTGCCGGTTGGTGAGAAGTGGTGTGAAGTGGCAACTGCGACGGTCACGGCAGACGAGCCGAGCTGCTGAGTTTTGCACCAGCTTTAAGCGCCTGATTGCACACGCAGGGAGTCCAGTAAGCAGTAAGTCTTGCACTAACCGTATATGCTTGATTATTAAAGGCCGGTAGACCTGCAAGCCGGGAGCTACAGGAGTCAAGACGGGATGTTACAAATGCAGGGACCAGTTTAGGTGTGCTATCTCTGTCTAAGCAAGCCCGAATTTTAGCAATTTTGTGTAGCTTGAAGTAGGCAGTGCTACGAAAACCTGCCTTAAACATGCTGGAAATGCTTAAACATGGAAGCTGAAGCCAGGCACAAGCTACACCACAAGAGGCCAGCGTTCTAGCCAGTAGCTGGCTTTTCGGATTTATCGAGCTAAATGCCTGCCTGCAAATAGATGTGCAGGCATCATCGTCATAAATGAATTCATTTCGCTTAGTGCCTTATATTGAATATCCTTAGGTGGGTGTACGTAGTAGCAGGGTGTCATGCAATTTATGGTATTTCCGTCTGCAGCTACGTGAAGCCGTAATGACCTACTCGTGGTTGCTGCTATGAATCGACAAGCATTGCCAGGCGACCTGAGACCCTGCAGCAGGAGAGCAGTCGTACGAATCAGGGTAGAGTGGAAGTGGTGCCCAGAAATTTCCACAGTAGCACATCTTTAAGAATGTAGCTGGCAGGAGAAACATGGTGGCTATCACTCACGCTTGGAGTGGGTAATAAAGAATATCCTGCCATAAGACTCGAACCCGCGATCTGGATCGTTCAGTGCGTGCACCTTAACCCTATGCTTAGAGTGAGGGGTAAGCCCTGGACAGCAACGGAAGCAGCTACTCTGTTGTCCCTAGAAGACCGACGGTGACGGAAATGTTTCCAACTCAGCTGCGTTGACGGATGTTGCACGGGCGCCCGGCATCGAAGGGTGTGCGTATTGTTCAGTATGTATAGAACCTGTATAATTCAGAGTTGTATAATACAGGGTATTATAACCCCCAAATCAACTATGCATGTGTGATATAATTTTTTTTTAGATTACATATATTTCTAAGCTATCGGACCCAATCGTGTGTGGGCGGATTTACTGACCCTCGTAGGCGCTGGTCAGGTCAGCCAGGCGATGGCGCCAGTACGAGCAAGGTAGAGGCCATTGGGACGGCCGTCACCTTCAGCTGCTCGAGAGCCGCCTGAGCAGCACCCACGAGCCGACACTTTTATAAAGCGGCTGTTGAGAGTGTGGCGACATCGACGGGCCGGTCGACGGTGAGGACGAGCCGGAGGACACTTCCGGGTTTGACCGCAACTCGGTCGGCGAGGACCTGCAAATCGACTGCGGCGACCGAGTGCCGGTGGCACGTCCCGGGGTTCCAATAGTGCCTGCCGCGACTTGTAGTTTGAATAAACGAACGACGAATGTCGAGAGTAGTAGCCGTACATCGGCGCGTGCGCGATGGTTTTTTCAAGGATTTTTATGATTGAACAGGCCAATTCTGTATTGTACGTGTATAGCTTGTATTATAATACCTGACCGGATCGGAAAAATTGTATTATGCAAAGCAATAGGTGAGGGAAGGGTTGACCTTATACGAGCCTATACATTTTAAAATGCAGAATTGGCCAGAGCCTGTCTGCCGCGGCACTGCGTGCAGTGAAGGTTCGCCTCGAGCAGGAGCCGATCCCGTAATGTAATGTATCTCCGTCTGTAACTCCATAAAGTCATAAAGACCATGTGGGTGTTACGCAGGAGAGTTTTGTTTGCGAACTCACAACCTAAGCGGCTTTCGGTACGCATTCGGTAGCTAATAGACTTCGTCTCACGCAACAAAGAGAAAGTGGGAAGCATAGCACAGTCAGGAGAGCAGTTGAGGTAGTGAGTAGCATGGAAGTAGCAGCTCAGGACCGCTGAAAAGGATGTGCCATAGTCGGCAGTAGGAGAGTAGTTGTCGTTGCGTATCCTCGGACTTTCTTGACCGGACCAGCGCACGCAGCCGACGGAGCCACCGATGCTTCACTGCATTCAACGCGGCACTTGGAGCGTTGGCTTAGAATTTTCGCGGGTGCGCGCGCCGGAGCCTAATCCCTGGGCACTGCGAAACGCAGAAATTGCGGCTGGGCTCGAGGAGGGCGGGGCTAGTTCGAGCTTCTTTTTCTAGCTATTGCGTAATCCTTTCCTGCTAAATGGCTACGACGCGAGGGCGACCCCCACACCAAACGGTCTCATCGAACGCGTCGCGTTGGAATGCGCTGGAGGCCGTCGGTCGGCGAGCGCGTGAGGCCGCGGCGGTCTCACTTGCCGGCATAGCGCGCGTCACCCGAGCAAATTGAGCGACTCCGCCGTACGCTCCTGTGCGAGTCCTTGTTGCGCCGCCGCCATCGCTGCTCAGCTTTGTAAAAGAACCGTCCACCTTATAGACCGACGAGCGCGCGAGACAAGGATTGCGTCGCTAAAAGCGCGCTGCCTTCCTGCGAGTGCTTGCAAAATAGCAGACACATAACAGAGGAGCTTGCCAGAAGCCGGCATCGGTCGGCGTTCCCTCGCGCCACTGTAGGTAGGCGCCCGCCGCCGACAAGCACCATAAATCTCCGGCCGCCCACGCTGCGCCGTGCCGCGTGCCTACCGCAGCGCCGCGCGCCGGCCGGCGCTTCGGAGCTCGCGCGGCGCGTGAGCGACCCGCAGTCGGCTGGGAGCTCGCTCGCGCGGTCGGCCAACTCGCGCGTATCCGCGCTTCGCCGTGCTGCGGCGAGCCGCCGCCGCGTCGTACCGCCGTCGTCGTCGTCGTCATCCGCCGCCATCCCCGGCGACGGCTTCGATGGCGTTCGCGCGCCTGCAGCTATCCTTGCGCTCGCGACGCGGCAAGAGCGGCCGGCCGGTCAATGCAGACTGTGCGGCCGAATCAGTCTCTCGGCGGCGCCTTGCGAGAAAAGCAGAACGGCAGGCAGAATGCGCTCGTGCGGACAGGCGACGCTCGCTGCGGAAACGCGGATTATGAGTTATGCGGAAATTCTCGCGCCGCGACCTTCGGCTGAAGGCGGCGGGTCGTGCGGACAGGCGACGCTCGCCGCGGAGTAGCGTACTGCACGAATTCGCGCGCCACGACTGGCTGCGTGCGGCCCCGCCTCCCGCGCTTGTGCCAAGGTAGCCGGCCGGCGGGCGCAAGCGGCCGGCCGCCTGCGCTTGGGCCTGATTTGATTGCGCTGGAGTATCTCTCCTAGTCATTAAACGCCGCGCGCGCGGCGTTGTCGCTGTAGGCGACGGCAGCGTTTGCTACGTCGACTCGACGATGACGACCGTCGCCGAGTTCACCGGCTCGGACTGCGACCCGGTGTACCGCGTGGCGACGGACGGTCGATGCTTGTACGCCGCTTGCCGCGACGGAGCGGTTCGCAAGTACTCGCTCATTGCCCGCTAGCTGCGACGGGCTGTAATAAAATCGCCTCCAGCCGGCAACGTCCGGCGGCTCGCGAACGTTGAGCCTCGCTTCTTCTTCTTCGTCGCCGCCGCCGAGAGTGCGCATGGCCAGTTCGGACTGCCGTCGTCGACTAAGAAGCCATCGCCGTACGACGCTCGCGCCGCCGCTGCCGCCCCGCGCGCTTTTTACTGTGCGCCGAAGCTTTTGTCCTCGCACCGAGGGCTGCCCACCCACCGCCACCGCCCCCTCCCCCGCTGGCGCCGCCGCCGCCGAGCCCAGCCACCGGCTCCGCTAGCTCGTCCGAGCGAGCTCTAACGGCGGCGGCGAGGATTGTGCTAGGTTGAGGTTTAGGTGCCAGCGGCCTTCGAGCTTGGACGAGCCGTGATTGATGAGGCGGCGCTCCGGCCGCCGCGGGGTCACATTTCAATAAGCGTTCGGTGCGTAAACAGGCGCGCGGACAGCTACTGGGTACAGCCGGGCATTTCCATAATTGAAGGATGGATCGCGCGATTCCTTCGCCGCCGCCGCCGCTGCAGCTCCTTCGCCCGCGCTTAGGCCGCCGCGGCGCCGACACGTCGCTGCCTGCAGCTCGTCTCGCGCTGTGTCAAGTCTCGAACTACGTCGCTCGCCGCCGGTCGTTTCTGTGTGTTTCGCGCTTCATTTTCGTTTCTTGCGGCCGACGCCGCTTTGCCGTCGTCGGCCGCAGCGGACGCCCCGCCCCCGGCCGGAGTGTCGGACTTGGGCTGCAGTCAATTCTTCTCCTCAATCCTCCGACGATTGTCCAGCGCTTTTCGCCAGTCGCTGCACCGCTGCCGCGCAGCTGAGAGTTACTCATTACCGGCGGCGACGCCGGGGGCTCGCCGCTCGCGCGCGCGCGTCGGAGCGACTCCAGACGAGCCCCCTCGGAATCCCGACGCGCCGTCGCTTCGCGGGTTGACAACGGAGGCAGACGCCGCAGCCGGGACCCCGGGCGCTGGCGTTCGCCGATATCGGACGCGCGGGCAGCGGCTCGCCGATTCGCTCGCTGCGCCGCGAGCCATTGGCGGGAGCGTCGCACGCTTCCGCCGACGGCGCGAAAAAATAAGACGGCGCGACCGGAACTGACTGACGACGCCAGTCTGGCCGGCGAGCGGTCTGCAGGCGATCTCTGCTCGCGGACACGCCCTCCTCTCGTGAGGCTCGTCGCGCGCACAGCCACTGCCGAGGGGGCGGACGGCACGATCGGGCCATTAAAAAAACGGGGCGGGACCGCGAGAGCTGACGTCACAAATCGGCATCGTCGCGCTGCTATAAGCGGTTGGTGTGGCTGCTGGCGCGCAGTGTGCATTCTTCTTTCCACGCACGTGTGCACCGCCGTGCGCCATTCGCCTTAGAGCAGCGCACGCCGTCGGTATTATTCTCGAGCATCGGCGACGAGCGATGGATTTCGGACAAAGCGGACGGGCCGCCGTCGCACTCTGCTCGCTGACGTTTCTTCTGATCGCGTTCGCGCCGACGATCGACTCGGTTCGCTGGCTGTACGTATTGCTGCTCGCACGACTGCCTTCGGCATGAATGTCCCGGGAAAGCGCCGCGGGAGCGGCCGGGGGAGAGCTCGCGCGCGCGCCCGCGTCGCCCAGTACACCTTAACCCGTCGCTTGAGATTCGCCACGAGCTTGCCGCGCCGCGAAGCGCTGCCTCGCACGCCAGGCCGCCGCTATCGCCCAAGCGGACGCGCGCGCGCTGCGGCGGCTAGAGCGATGTAGAAGCCTATTTTCCCGGCCCCTCGCCCCCCCCCCCCGCCGCCGCCGCATGCACGATAGAAAAGTAAGCGCAAATCGAGCGAGGCCGCTGCGAGCGGCGGCGCGGCTTCCCGTCGAAAGAGAGAGAGAGAGAGAGAGAGAGAGAGAGAGAGAGAGAGAGAGAGAGAGAGAGAGAGAGAGAGAGAGAGAGAGAGAGAGAGAGAGAGAGAGAGAGAGAGAGAGAGAGAGAGTGAGTGAGTGAGTGAGTGAGTGAGAGAGAGAGAGGAGGCGGCACGAAGAACCGCCGACGCCATCGCTGAGGCGCGGCAATGCCTGCGCCAGATCGGACTTTAGTGTAAGCGCGACGGGCGCGGCTGCGGCAAGATCTGAGCCATCGATGCCCGACTGCCGGCCTCCGATGTCAACGCCCGTTGGACGGCGTTGCCGCGGCCCGCGCGGCGGCGCCGCGAGCGTACTTCCGCTCGCGGCGCCGCCACGACGTCAGAGAGTCGGTCCGTGCGTGCGCCTCTCCTCGCCGCGCGCTCAGTCCGACGAGCAGCTCTCTCCGCCGGCGCGCCGAGCCGACGGAGAGCTGCTGCTGCAACGGCGCGGCGACGGCGGAGGAGGGCAGTGTACCGCCTCAGCGGCCCTCCGGCCGGTGACTTCGCGCCCTGCCCCGCGTCTTCTCGTCCGCCGAGCGCGAAATCCAGCCAGCGTGCGGTGCGCGGTTCTCGCCGGCGGCGGCGCGAGACAGCGCCGCGCTGCCCGCGCCGGGCGCGGGGCTCGAGGGCCGCCAGGCGGTTCGCGCACGTTCGCTGTTCGTCGTGCACTGCACGTCCCCCGCCCCCGCTTCGCACGCGACGCCGCCCCGTCAGCGGGGCAGCGGTTCCTTTCTCGCCCGGCCGCGGCCGCTCGAGCGACGTCTAGCACTAGACTCTGGAAGCTGTTCGCCTCGTCCGACGCGCCGAGCCCCCGCGCGCGCAATGAGGTTCGAAGCGCCGCGCCGGCCGCCGTCGCATCAGGCGCGCCGCCACGTGCGTGCGTTCGAGCCGACGTAGCTGCCGCCGCCTGCCCAGCTAGCGCTAGGGCGCATCGGTCTCTCATCTCCGAGTCACGTCGCCCGCCCGCCGCCGCCGACCGGCACTCGCGCGCGCGCACCTGCGCAGCTGTTTTAGCGGCCGGTGCCGCCGAGAGGGACCTCGCCTGGGAAGCGGTCGGGCCGTTTGATGTCGAGGCATCGGGTGCAATTAGCGCTGCCGAAATGTGCCGCCGTCGCCGCGCTAATGGCGAAATGCGATACACCGTTGGCGAGCAGATCGCTAGCCGGAGCGTCATCCTTGGCGGCCGCGGGACAGCAGGATTTGTGCCAGAACATCAAAGGTCTGGAGCGGAAGCAGAAAGTGGTCTGCCAGCGCCACAAGGAGACGATGCCGAGCGTGATCAAGGGTGCCAACATGTCCGTCTCCGAGTGCCAGCACCAGTTCCAGAACCGGCGGTGGAACTGCTCGACTGTTGACCAGGAGAGCATATTCGGCAACATTCTCAACCAAGGTCAGCAGACGGAGCGCCCCACCGCGCGCCTGCCGAGTGCTCATTCGGCTGTGTGGCGAACGCTGAGCGGTCTCGAGCTCGCTAATGCGGGCAAAGTTGGGCGAAATTGGAAGCCCATCGCATCCCAGACCCACCTCGCCCCGCCCTACATTCCCGCTCGCCCCGCCCTGCTGCGGCTGTCGCCTGGAGCTCTCCGCCGGACCTTAGCGTCGCACCGCCGCGGTAGTAGGATAGATAATTCGAGCGGGTTTCCGGCCCGGTTATGTCTCGTTCCCTGTGCTGAGCGGCACTGTGTAGTTCGCCGCCGACAGTATTAGCTTTTTGAGTACCGGCCGCGGCCTTTAGTCTCCGGCTCGAGAGTTAATTTAACGGTAGCCGTAAAGCGTTGATGGTCGTTTACCGACAGCTGCAGTGATGGCCTCTCGTTGAGGGCGCCAAGAATTAGAAAGCAAGTGCGAGACCTTTCCGGCGAACTCAGATCCGGCGATACTTCCGGCGAGAGCTGCGGCCAATGCTGGCCTAGCGGTCAGCTCTCTCGAATAGCGAATCGAGAGAGCTTATCGTGCGCCGCGGCTATCGCCGCTATCTGCCCTCGAGGCGGGCTACTTGAATGGCGGCGCGCGCGCGCGCGCGCGCGCGCGTGCTGCCCGCCGTGTTGACTGTCTTGTCTCGGCTGCTGACTCATTAGCAGGTACCTCGCTTGTCTCACTATCTTATTTTCCGGAAGACAAGCCGCGAAGCTTCGTCGAGGCCGACGCTAGCATCGCCTCGCGCCGCCGCGTCAAAGGGGGCGTGACTCAGCTCCCGATCGTTCGCACGCGAGAGAGAGAGAGAGAGAGAGAGAGCGGCGGCGTCCGCAGATTAGCATCTGCGTCGGTCTTGGATGGCAATTAAGAACCATAAAGAGCGCCTCGTGCGATTTACGATTTCTGTCCACCGACTTTTATTTCAAGGTAAACAACCGCGAAAAAAAATAACGATAAGTAGTTCCGATGGCCTCTCCTACGGCGTCGGCACTCGGTCGAGCCGAAGCCGCAAGCGGTCGGTCGGTCCCGCTGTCGGTAGCTACCGACGCGGCCTCGGCCGGCGCATCGCCTCGCGGCCGCTACCGACGCGACGCGTGCAGCTTCCTGCGTCATCCCGCTAAGCGCAGCACGCGCCAGGTTGCGACCGTTTGAACGACAGCTGCTCGTGTCGTTGAAGCCGTCTTCGTTACTGTCTCGCCGTCCCCACAGCGCCGAGTCGACTCACTGCCGCGGCAGGCCGGCACTTCGGCCGCGGCGATGCTGCCTCTGCCGCCGCCGCCTCGCTGCCGCACGCCCGGCGCTTCGCTTCTCGCACCGCAGGCACGCGAGAGGCGGCGTTCGTGCACGCCATCGCGGCGGCCGGCGTGGCGCACGCGGTCACCATGGCCTGCAGCCGCGGCGAGCTGGCCGAGTGCGGCTGCGACAAATCGACCAAGGAGCGCAGCCCGGACGGCTACACGTGGGGCGGCTGCTCCGACAACGTCGCGTTCGGCTCCATGTTCTCCAAGACGTTCACGGACGCGCGCGAGCGGACGAGGAACTCGAGCGCGCGCGCTCTCATGAACCTGCACAACAACGAAGCCGGTCGAAAGGTAGGCGAGCGCCGCGCATCCTCCGGGTAGCGCTCCGACCGACCGCGGTTGCGCTCCGCTCGCCCACGTGCTCACCTGCCGCGCCCGCTCATGCGGACCCCGGCCGCTCGCCTGCCGAGCCCGCGGCGCTCGGCAGCCGGCCCGGGCCGGCTGCCGATCGTGAGCGTAGCCGACGCCGCCGTCGGTGAGTCCGCGGCGGCGTATGTCTCAACGTTCTCTCGCCCGCGCGCGCGCGCACAGGCCGTCGAGGAGAGCATGCGGACCGAGTGCAAGTGCCACGGCGTGTCGGGCTCGTGCGAGATGCGCTCGTGCTGGCGAGCGCTGCCCGCGTTCCGCACCGTCGGCCTGGCGCTCAAGGACAAGTTCGACGGCGCGACGGAGGTGAAGGCCAGGGAGAGCGCCGACGGCGGCGGCCGGCGGCGAAGCCTCGTGCCGGTGAACGCCAAGTTCAAGCCGCAGACGCCGTCCGACCTCGTCTACCTGGTGCCGTCGCCCGACTTCTGCGACGCCGATCCGAGCAGCGGCTCGCTGGGCACGCGCGGCCGCAAGTGCGACCGCCAGTCGAAGGGCGTCGAGGGCTGCGACCTCATGTGCTGTGACCGCGGGTTCGTGACGAAGAAGCGGAAACATCGCGAACGCTGCGACTGCAAGTTTCACTGGTGCTGCTACGTGGCGTGCGAGGACTGCGAGACGGAAGTCGAGGAGAACTTCTGCCAGTGAGCCCGCCCGCCAGCCGGGCCGGATGGGCTTGCAGCCGCGGTCGCCGGAAATCGCGCGGGGCCAGCGGCGGCTAACTGCGATCGGGCGCCATTCCGCCCGCCCGTCCGCCTAACGCCGAGCGAGACCGGAGTTGCCCATGCTGTCTCTCTCTCTCTCTCTCTCTCTCTCGAGTCGCGTCGCGTCACCGTAGCTGCTGCCAGCGAAGACAGCGTGCGCCGCGGCCGCCTCCTCGCGGCGTGCGGCGGCGGCGACCGGGCGGAGCTCTGCGCTCTGCCCCGTCGACAGGAGCGACCGAGCGACGGCAGCCCACGACACTCGTACGTCCAAACTCCGAGCGGCGTCGCCGCCGCCTCGGCGAGCGGCACAGAGCCGAGAACAGGCGAAAATACGCTTCTATTTCCCTGCGGCGACCGTGAAAAGCACTGACGCTGGAAACATCGGCAGGTGCCGACTGTCGTCGTCCTCGTGCGGCCGGCCTGTCGTCGTTGTGCGACCTAGCGCGAGCGCGAGATCCCGGAATGTCCGAACGGAGCCGCCTGAGCGCTCCGCCTCCTGCAAATGGCGACGTAGCGCGACCAGCCGGCCCGCCGCTCAGCCCAGCTGAGTGCGACGGGCTGGGCTTGCCTCGTTTGCGAACGAGCCGCGCGTGCGGCGCCGGTCCGACGTTGGCCGCGCCCAAGCGGTCGGTCGGTCGGTCGGTCGGTTGGGCTCGTTGGCGGCGCCCGCCCCAGGAGCCGCCTGGTGGCGCCCGCCGGCGTTGCGGGCTCCGAGCCTCGAGCTGAGCCTAGCTGTTTAGTATTTGTGATAGCAATTGATGCGCGACGAGATGACCAGGATTTTCCCCACTTTTTTTTTAGCGAGGTAGCCTTAAATCAATGTAAAACTGCGACATCGCTCCGCAGGTACGGTTCTCAGGCATGCCTTATCTATTTATCATATTTATAATACAAGTAAAGAGACGTGCAACTGCTTTGATTACAATTTCTTACCGGCGCATTCGTGCGGTATAGAAAGCGTGACAATGCGGCCTCATCCACTCGCTCACGGGCTGTTTGCAGAAGTGCATAGAATGGCTCACGGCGGCGAAGCAGGTGCCCGCTCGCTCGCGCAGATCTCGCTGATAGGAGGCAAAGCGCTCTCGCGCGCCATTGTGCCGTCCCTTTCACCCGCCGCCGGTGCGCCTCGCACCGGTGTGAAAGACCAATTTATCGCCGCGTGCTGACAAAAAGGCGTGGAATCTCGGGCCGAATGAGAAAGCGGCGTACCAATTAGCCGAAGCAGCGTCCGCCGCGCGCCTCGCGGCCGCCGAGCCACGGCCGAAGAAAGAGCGGGTTTCCCTTAGAGCGCTGTCCGCGTCGTTTCGCGGCGGTCGCCGGCTGTAGGTAATTCTCGCTATCGGTGGGCAATATCAGCATCCACTCCCGAGCCAATTCTTCCCGCGGCGAGGCCCGGCCGCTCGCGACGAGGTGCGCACGGCAGCGGCCTCGCCCTCTACCCGTCCATTCGAGCGCCCAGTCCCGGCGAGCTGTGCCCGCGCGGCGGCGGCGACTCCGCTCCTTCGACTGCCGCAGCGCACGCGCCCGGAGCACCGCCGTCTGAGCTCTCTAGCAAGTCCGCCGCCGTGCCCACCTCGGCCCCCCTCCGACAGGCGCCGCAGAGCCGTCCCGCTAGTTCAGCGGCGGCACGAGCGGCGCCGCGCCCAGGCGCTCCTGCGGCCGTCGCAGGGCGGCCGGGTGCGTGCCTTCCGGCCTCAAGGACGGCGACACGCTGTCGCCGCGACACCGCTGCATGCAAAGCAGCAGACCCGCCGCTGCCGACCTGGCGGGCGGCAGCGGCGGGAATTGGGCGCGCGGCGGCGGCTTCCTCGTCGCCCGCCGAGCGAGACCAGCGAACCGAGGAACCGCAGGCCGACCGACGGCCGAGATGACTCGCAGACGCGCCGCCGTCGACCTAAGCGCCAAACGGGCGCGGACCGCCGACGGCGGTCACCGCGAAAGCCGCGGCGCGGTGGGATGGCGAAGATGCGGCAGCGGGGGCAGGCGGGGAGAGGAGAGCGCATTTTGTGACGACCGTCTCCGCAAGATGGACGGGCGGCTGCTGCTGCCTGACGATGCAGAGGCCGTCGCGGAGATGGTCGCCAGCGTCGCAGCCGCCGCCCGTGCGCGGCGGCTCTCGCCCGATCGCAAACTTCGACCGATCGCAAGGCGCGCGGGCGCGCGACGCCTCCCTCGCTCTTGCCGCCGCCGCCGTTCGACCTCCACGACCCGCCTGGGAGCTAGTGGTCTGAGAGCGCTCGTGACGCGACGAGCGGCCGGCGCCGCGCGCGCGGCTGGTAAGCGATGTGCAACGCTCGAACACCCCTAGAACACCCCAACGCTCGAACACGCCCACTCGAGCAGTCCTCCTAGGCCGCGGCGCCCGCTGCTTGTCTCTTAAGTCTCGGAAGCCGAAGCGGCAGTAAGCCCGCGTACGTCGCCGATCTGCATGGGTCCGTGATATACATGGGCATTATTATTATTGTTAGTAGTAGTAGAAAAATAAATAAATCCAAGCTGATTAAACAGCCTCTTTTTGTATAGCGACAGAAGAGCCTTTACGGCTATCACTACCGCTTGCAGTGGCAATAACGAATCGCCCACCGCAGGAATCGAACCCATGACCTCGGGACCGAGGTCGTGAAAGCAACCGCCTTACCTAGAGTGCCATCACGGCTACATAGTAGTAGTAGTGGTAGTATTTATCACACCCAACGCGTTTCTCCAGCCTCAGGTGGTCTTGGTCCGGAGGTAGGGCGCTTGTACTTCGCGACTTACGTTGAGGGTTCGACTCCTGCTGCAGCAATCCTACGTTGCCGGCGCCAAGCGGAATGATAGCCGTTAAGGCTTCTCTACCGCGTTACACGAATGCGCCTGCTGAATCGACCAACCTTTACTTGTACTGTTTAAGACAGTCAACTCTGCCTACCTGAAACGCGGGCCGGTGCTAATTGACTTGGACTTGACGGCAGCCGCGACTTTTAGCGGTTTGCGAACCGATAAAACCTCGGTTAAAAACGAGATAATGCTAGTTTTGAGCCACGCGGCAGCGGTCGAACGCAGTCGGACGTTGTCGTCCTGTCTTCGTCGAGCGCGATTCATTACCGACGACTGGATAATCTCTCGGCTGCTGCGACGTTCGTCGTCGGCAGTCTACGCGCGCTCGAGCGCTGCTCCCACTGGGCGGGGCAAGGTTCGGTCCGCGTAGAGCCGTTCGAGCGAGCGGGCTCACAAGCGACTGCCGGCTGAGCCGCGGAGCGCTCGGACGGGCAGCGTAGAGGCGCAGCCTCGCTTCGTGAGCTTCCGCTTCCTCCTGCTCCGCCGACTCTTGCTGTCAGTGAAGCGATCGCCAGTCGATCGAAGGAATGGCGGCGACCCCGGCGGACGCTGTCCGACGCAGGAGGCTCGATCTCGCCAAGCTGGAGAGAGACGTCGAGAGACCTTCCGCTTCCGCCCGCTCTCTTGCTCGTTCGCCTGACCGCTCTCAGTCAAAAGCCAGAGGTGTAGCAGGCATTAGCGGTTTTTAGGCCCCCATTCGCTCGCCCGCCGTCCAGGCGACGGTTACTTTTGACAGTCTGCAGTGGTGCGGCGGATGAGATGCCTGCGAAGCGCTGTCAGACGACTCGTTGAACTGACAATCGCAGGACGGTATCCGTCTAGGACGGAGTCCGTCGGCTCCGGTACAAATACAATATAAATGAAAATATGATTCAGCTGCATAGCGCCCTAAGAGAACTTATATTCTATTGAGGTACTTCGCTTACGCCGCAGGGCTCAAGCTCGGTCATCAATAAACACTTGCCGTTTCTCAACTTCTCTAGCACGCGATCTGAATCTTGAAAAGCGAGCTCGGCACCCCTAAGCTAGGTCCCGGCGGAAGGACAATATATCAATGCCACGATCACGTGCTGTCGCAGTCGTCCTAACTAAACGCCGTCGCCGAGCACTTCGCCGTGCCCCGCCGCAGAGCTCGGCGAGCCTGTTGCCGGCGGCGGCCGAGGCTGTCGCCTCTAGGCTCGGCCGCAATATATCGCATGCCTCGTGCCAGAAGACACGCCGCCGCCGATGCGCCCGTCCAGAGATTACGACAGCGCGCCTCTCCGGTAACGCCGCATTTGGAGGCCTGACGATGGCGGGCGAACCGACATCGGCGGCTAAGCCCCCCGAATTTCTGCGGCCGCTCCGCGACTCGTCGACGGACGCTCCGTCCGCTTGCTCGCCGCGGGCGAGCGGGCTCTGGCGCGAGCGACCCAGCTGCCGCCCGCGCGCACCGCACGGAAAAAGTGCGCGAGGCCGGCGTCTCGCGCGCGCCGGCCTCTTTTGCGTGGGAAGCGCGCCGGTGGCGGCGGGAAGGCGACTGACTTCCCCTGCCCCTCCCCTGCCCTCCCCCTCCCGCTGATGAGCCGGGCCATTCCTTCGGATGGATGGGGGGGGGGGGTGCGGCGGTTGGCGCCCGGAGGGCAACTTGGCGGCGGCGGCGCCGCAGCAGCCTACGCTGAGCACGAGCTGCTGCTCGCAGCTGCGCTTCCGCGCCAGCGCGAAGCGGGAGTTTCGAAATCGGCCTCCGCTTCCGCCGCGGAGCGCTCCGACGCGGCTCGCTCGCTCGGCGCAGGGAGCGGCTGGCAGCGGCGAGCGCAGGGAGAGGCTTCGCACAGGATTAGCGGCCGAACGACGCGGCCAGATCGCCTTTCGGGTCACAGCGGGCGCCAGCAGGCCACCGCAAAGAGCAGCTGACCGTGCCCGCCTCGCCGCCGCCGCCGTCCGAGCATGCCCCTCCCGAAGTCTCCAGCCGCCAGGCGCCCCGCCGACAAAATTTTCCGCCGGTGTCGCTCGAGAAGCGCGCGCGCGCGCGCCACGGATGCAATCGCGCGACAGAGACAATCCACGGAGTCGCGCTCCGCGCTGCGGTCCGCCGCGCGGCGCGCTCGCCAGCAGACCGCTTCCGCAGCCGACTTCGGCTCATCGTCGCCGGCGACGCGTCGCTCAGCGTCGCGTCGCTCGCGGAGGGGCTGTCGCCGAATCAAGCTCGCCCGCTCGCTCCGGCGCCGCCGCACGTCGGCAGCTAGGCGAGCGATCGGCTCGACAGCTCTCGGTCTGCCGCCGCCGATGACGAAGGCTGGTCGGCGGAGCTCGGCGCGCCGGCGGGCGAGCGATCAGTCGGTCGAGCGAGGCGGGGAGGCAGCCAGCGGAAGCCGTAAGCGGAAGTGCACCTCGCCCGGCGGCGGTGCAGGCGGATCGTTGCGCCTGGGCGAGCCGTCGCCAGGAGAGCGGTTGGCGCTCGCGCGCGGCTCCGGAGCTTCCGACGGCTGACGCGCGCGGCCGCCGCAGACAGACGGTCGCCGGCGGCGTTTCCCTTTGGAGACACCCAAGTTTATTGCTCATCAGCTAGCTACGTCCTCAGCTTTCCGCTTCTGTCCGTCCGTTCCACCTTCCACACAAGTAGCCCTCAGGCCACTCGTCAATCAAGAAGTCAACACTAGCGCAGCGAAGCGGCTATACGGTTACATTAAAATATAAAATTCATCTGTTGAGCCTCAGTCAGGATTTAGAGCTAAAACTCAGCGGAAACAGCACTACCATGGGTATACAGAGATCTTGACCTGACGAAATGTAAAAGCAAGCTGTCTGCAAGCCCACTTGTCCCTCAAAGCCTTCGCTCCTTCTGTGTGGATTTTCCCATGTGCGCTTGCGCGTGCCGAAATTGCGCCTGTAACAAAAAACCAATCGATGTGCTTTATGTGTGCTCAGTGCCTTGTAAGAGGCTTCAGTCTCAAAGGGCGACATATACATGTTTTTCTATTATTTATATATACCTTTTTCGTTATTATTACCTTCTCATGAATGCCAAGCCGGGAGAGGGTATAGTAATACTATAACATTATTAGTTTCTAATAGTTAGGCAGGATCTGCCTGTCGATTTGATTCCATCGATCATCGAGTACCACTGAAGCATCTTTGGTAACTTGGGCGTTATTGCTTTTAATTTCCAGTGGTTTAGATTTCATATTGTCGAGATGATTCAGAGATTATATGTCAGCGGCGGTCAGCCTGTCGTGCGGTGAGTTGCTGCCTAGGTATTTAGACTATGCTCTATTCGTTCGCAATCTAGACCATGCCTTTAATTC